>JAQFVV010012781.1:22500-714448 GCA_028023455.1 Epiperipatus broadwayi
TATTACATAGATATTCAGGTAAACCCTAAAATTAAAAATGATTTCTTACTTTTTTTTTTCATTCATATGTCAAATGCGTTGACCGGGAAGCGAACCAGGGCCAGCTGCTTGGAAGGCAGTTATGCTAATCACGAGGCAACCAACGCTTGACAATTCGTTCTTACTTTTAGTTTTTTTTTAAGACACATAACTAAAAGTAGATTTATGATAATCTATCAAATTCTGCTTTAAAATCTGATATTTTCTTATAAAGTTTACAATTTTTTAAAAAAAATAACACCAGATCTTTTTTTTTAATATTATGGTCAATTATATTAACTTTTATTTCCAAAAATAAAATATAAATGAATAAAATGAAAGGTTAACTGTATATTTCTTTATAGTAATCAACCATTTAGTATATAAAAATAATCAAAATTACTTCATAAGCAAACGAAAAACAGAGAATGATCATAGCTATAATCCATAATATTTTTTAAACTTTAACATCAATAAAAGCATTATGTCAAAATCTACTTTTTAAAATAGATGTGGGTCATTATCACTCAGGATAATGTTAATACTGTGATATACGGTGACAAATCAACTGAGCTTTTTCTGAAAAAATTTTCAATGATGTTTACCAGCGTGAGGGTTTACAAATTGACTGTAATCCGAGTATCTAAAGTTACAAAAACAAGTTAGATCACTCAGTGCATATATGTGTGAATGTTTTACTCACTATTGGTTTTTGAAGTTGGACATTATACTTCATGACTAAAAAGTAGGAAACCAACAGTTTCCCAAAGTATACTTTGGATCAATATTTTCCAACATGAATACTATTATAAAGAAGTTACTATTCACAATATAATTGGAAAAAATATGGTGACAAATAGCAAGTATTTAGGCAACAACTTTCAGTAAACAACACTGCAAGCTTGAATTAAGAAAAAATCATCTCTGTCATGGAAGCTTAAATATGACATTTTAGCTCTGACTAAAAAAAAAACATTATACATATATATATATATATGTCCCTCAGGGAAACCAAAAGCATTTCCTGGAAAGAAATTTTCAATTATGATTATATACACATATATAATTATTTGATTTAAAAACGTTTTATAATTTAGACTTACATTCAAAATATTATTTTTGTGTTAAAATGAGAAAAAGATAAATTATATATATATATATGCACAGTTAAGATTATTAATTAATTACATATGTATATAGTTGTCAAATTATTGTAAATTTTTAAGTGAAATATGATGAAGTGAAATATGTGTTATTTTAATATTTAATTTTAATTTTTTAAATGAGAATATTAAAGAAATAACAAATATTAATTTCTTCTCATGGAATTAATTTTAAAATTTAATACTGATTAAATACATATATTTCTTTTAACATAATTTTTTGAAATTTACATGAAAAATGCTTAAAGAGAAATATTTTTTAAGCAAAAGGTTTTATAATGATATGTTAGTTTGTACATAATACAAAGATTTAGTTAAATTAGCCAGACAATATAATACTTAAATGTGCATGTGTGTGGAAATATGTCTTAGTGTGGAAAATGTCCAAGGACAAAATTACTATGTAAGATTTTTTTTTATAAATAGATAAGTACTCCAATCATTTGAAGCTTAAATAAAACTATAAATTGTAAATTATTTAAAATATGATTTATACTGTTGTTGTAAATAAAATTGACCATTGCAATACTTTATGTGTATAAAATTATAATTATAATTATTTAGAGTTTCAAACTGTCAATACAGTAGTGCCATCAAGTGCAAGCCTTTATAAGTAATCAATGGATGCAAAAAAAGTTTGTGCATAAAATTCTATCTAGTGCCTACTCATCCAACATCCTCAGACTAGTTTCTATCTTGTAGCATTTAATCAGTGAGAAGGCTTGGATTAGAGAGAAATGCACCTAGATCTTAGGATCTAATGTAACCCTCCATCAGCCACCTTTTATTTATTTTTTAACTATAAAGCTAGGAGCACAAAATAAAAATTCCATTATTTTTCTAACTCAAAATGATTTGCTTATATAGTCATACAGATCTAAACTCAGTTCAGCATCTATATATTTTGCTGTGGTTTTAAAAAAAACAGTCACCATTATCCTATGAGTAGAATGGTATACATCCATTAAAATATCACATGATAACCATTTCATATGCTTACAAATACTGTTAATAATAGTACCAAACTCTCCACACAGTAGTGCCTTCTGTAAAGTTGCATTAGATACCAAGATTTAGGTGCAGCTTTCTCTAATCCAAGGTTTCTCACTGATGAAATGGTGAAAGCCACAAGTGAGAAACAAATCTAGGGATATTGGATGAATAGGCACTAGATAGGGATTTTATGCACAAACCTTTTTGCATCCATTGATTTCTTATAAAGGCTTGCATTTAGTGGCAAGACTGTATGGAAAGTTTGTTACTCTTATTAACAGCATGTGTAAGCATATGAAGTGGTGATCATGTGATGTTTTGATATATTTATTTAAATTTCTTGTTTATAGTTAAGTGTATTCTATATTTATAGTAACATCAAAAGAATATTTAAAAAGTTGTGATTTTGTTTATCAGGTTAAGATCTGAAGCCTAAAAATACTATTAGTGTGAGATATGATCCAATATCAGGTTATCTCACTTGAATTAAGTTTTTGGTTATTATTTAACAAGAAACCAAACCCAAAGAAGTCCACATCTTTGAATTAGTATTAGTTTAAGGAAGTGATAAGTATAATTATAAACATATTTACTAAGATTTAACACTGGAAGTGTTTTTGGTAGACTAACTTTATTATATCTTTATATATAAAATTCAAAACTTCCTAACCCTATACTAGTAATAAATAAAATACAAAATCATAAAAAATACAATACTAGATAAAAATCCAAATTTTACCAAAATCCTTACATAACCATGTTACTTCTTTAGTTTGATTTTCACTTCAGAAGGTCTATTTGTTTAATAGATGAAACCCGTGTAAGGATTTTGGTAAAATTTAAATTTTTATCTAGTATTGTATTGTTTTATAGTTTTGTATTTTATATATATGTAATCTTGTAATTAAACATTAATAAATACAGCAACCAAATATATATAAAGTACAACTTTAAAAAACTTTTATCCATTTAGAAGTGCTTTCAATTATCTTCATAGTCTTTGTCAGCTAACACTTTCAAAGGCCAATCCTCCCACAATTCCATGATTTTTACATTTGCAGAAAATATATTATGATATTATGATTTAAATATTATAACTCTGTAATTAAAAACACATTTTTTCTGAGCATTTTTTAAAAGCCATAGACTATCGTTACTGTGTAATTGGTTGATTTATCAATTTTTTTTTTTACGATTTAATATAAATTAAACAAAACATTTTAATATTATATAAATAAATTTTTGGAATTTTAAGAAAGCAAAATTAAAATTTACTTTTTTAAATACATATATTATATTTTCTAGCTTTACGACTTCAAATATATATTTACTGGAGTGCTTCTGAATAAAAATGTCTATATTTTTTGATAGTCGGTCATCATCATAAATTATTTTAGCTTTATTAATAATTATACCATTTATTAATGTTAGAACCCAGCCTTATAAATGCCCATGATTTTTTTAATTGATTGCTCTTAACACATTTTTTTAAAGATTGAATGTAAATTAAACAAAACATTTTAATATTATATAAATAAATTTCCAAATTGTAATTTACATTTTTAAATATATCTGTTATATTTGATAGGTTTACAGCTTCAAATATATATTTAGTGGAGTGCCCTCTGAATTAATAGTTATCATTTATTAATTGTTAAGTATGTCATTCAACTGAATTACATTAGCAGATAGATAGACCATGAAAATATGGAGCACTTTAATGCCAAATTATGAATTCATGTTTACGGCTGTTTAGGCAGCTGGATAGGATGGAATACAGATACGCTGGTAATTTTTGTATTTTTTTATTAAATATAATACTTGTAATATTTCTTTAATTGGTTGCTTTAACAATGTTTTTAACATTTAATGTAAATATGTTTTTTTTTAAAAAAAAACATTGTATATTATAGAGGTTTGTTAACATTGCTAATTATGTCATTCATCTGAACTATATTAGGGGATTGACAGATCAAAAAAGCACAAAGTGCCTTAATGTCAAATTATGAATTAGAATTTGTGACTGTTTGTATAGCTAGATGGGAATCTTTACCATGAAATATATACTTTATCTCTATAGTTATGAACACTTGTACAGACTTTTTTCCAGCATTTTTTATTTAATGGCAGAATTTTTTTCTTGCATAAACATTCATCCAACAATCAGATAACAAAGAAAATATGGATTTTGTATATTTGATTGTTGATTGATTATGAAAGTAAAAAAATCTTAGTTTTTTTTTTTTGTAAATCAAAAGAAATAATGTAGTTTGATATATTTGATATGTTTCATTAATGACTGAAAAATATGAACTTCAAATTAAAAAAAAAATTTTTTGAAAAATTTGGCTAAATGAATATGGAAAAAAAATATAATGACAATAGCAAAGAAGTAGAAAAGTTTAAAAACTTAATTATAAATGGTCATATTTTTTAAAAAAGAGAGAAAAGTCAATGAATTACAATAATTCTGAACTGGATTTCTAAGATCCCATTTCAATAGAAGTTTTTTGAATCAGTATGGAAGAAGAAAGCAGGTGATAGGCCCATTAAAATTATGATGATAACAATAAACTTAAATATAAAATCATTTAATCTAAACATTTTTAACTTGTGAGATTTTGATGCACAATTTATATACTATTATGTCCAAAAAAAATTTATGACCAAATTGCATTTTTTTCCTATTATTTTCTTTATATTAACTTGGTCTGACTATATATGTTTCTTTCTCCATAAACAGATTTTTGAATTTTTAACAATGAAAAAAAACCCATTGATATTTAGAATTTAAACTCACATCTTTATATACTTCCCAAGAAAACTCCTTAGCTTGGATCCAGCAGAATAAACATTGATTTAACTTATACTTAATTAAATTAATTAAAACAAAAAAAAAAAGCATCTGACAGAAACATTACATTTGTAGAATAAAATTTTGTTAATATTGATTTAACTCACACTTATATAATTAAATTAATTAAAAAGCCAATACTTAAATATTTTTATATCATAGATGATCACTTGATATTTTTATTTAGAATTTGTTTGTTAATGTAGTATTTCTTATTTAAAAAATATTTTATCTTTAAATATATAAATTAAGGCTATCTATATTGTTGTCTTAATTGTTTTTTTTTTTCATGCCTTATTATTAAATTATAATTGACATATTTTTATTTTAGATTTAACTATAATGTGTAAAAAAAAATTAAATAATGCTTTTATGTAAATAGCCAAATAAAAAATAGAAAAATGAAATGGAAATTGCAAGGATATTGTCATTTCATAAAAACATTTGAGGCTCCAATAAAATCATAAAATTTAAAAAAACCTCAAATGCTTTTATGAAATATGATAATATCTCTGATCTCTGTAATAATTCTTAAGATTTTTGATATTTTTCAAGAATGAAAAATTAATCAAGAAGCGAGTTACTTTGTTACTTTTTAATTTTTAGTCATCTATTTACATAAAAGCATTATTTAAAAACAATTTTTTTTATATATTAATTTTATAATTACATTTTATAATGTTGTCTAATTTTACTTCATCATAGTTATTGGTTTTAAAAAATATTTCAATTCAGTTACATTACTATCTATCTATCATGTTTTCAAAGTCTTAATATGAAATGGTAATATTTACCTCCTGAAATGTATTTTTTTTTATATTCATAAAAAGTATTTTTCTAGTCCTTGGTGATATATAACTGAAGATTTTTAACTTTAGAAGATATAGATTTAATGATGTTAAGCAGAAGAAAGTTCTATTCAAAAATTGGTAATAGATCTATTGCTAATTTGTATTTTATTTTAATAAAAGGTAGTCATCACTTTTTGTTAATTTATCAATATTCACCAATTTCCTTTACTCAATATAAACCATGTGATCAATTTTAGATTTAATAAACTCACAACAATGACTTTTAAAGAGTCATTTTTTAAGGATTCCACAAGCAATTACTTCTAATTAAAAATAAAGCAATTTTTATCATTAATATTTCTTTGCAATAGAGCCACCAATTTCTGATAAACTTATGGAAAATCAAATTTTATGAGATGCAATTCTTTTGGGCATAAACATATCTCTAACAAATTATTACCATTCTTGTGTAATGTATATCATATTTCTAAATCTAAGATTAAAAATGTAGAAAAAGATAAAAATCAATATCTATATATTGTAACGGAATATCGTTACATAATATATATGGTTAACTTACTCCTTTTCAGTATTAAATCTTTTAATTTCCAGAAATCTATATTGTTCAAACTTACGGAAATTTTTTTTTAATCTATTACAACATGCCATATCATATTCAAACATTTCTCATAGCTAGGTTTAAATTAAATTATTATTTAAAAATCGTCATTCAATACTATAAAAAAATTGTCTACTGATAATGGAAAAATAGTATTGTTGTATATTCATCTGCCAATGAAAAATTTAAATTACAGCTAAATTTATTGAAAAAATGTTTATCTAATTTGATAATTTCATTGTTTAGTTTAATTGTTAAATGTTTTTTTTTTTTTTAAAACGGGGAAGGAGTAAAAAAAAAGTCAACTTTAAATAAGCTGTTCACATTGCAATGGTAAATAATTTCTTAAGTCAACTTAGTTTAACAACAATCCATAACAGTTGGAAAGTACTCATTAATCTTGCTCTAAGGAAAAATTATTGATAAGTATATACAACTTTTATTGATTGTTGCTTTGAAAAAACAGCATCATTGGTTAGAGAATCACATTAAATTCAATATTTAAGTATGAAATGTCAGTGATTTGATTCTCATGCTAATATTGTCAGTCTAGCAATACATGAAAAAAAAAAGAGTCTGCACCACATAAACAAACTATTCCATACTAGTCTACAATTTATTATTAACAGTTGAAAGTATGTGGAAAAACAAAAATAAAGTTTGAAGTTTTCTAAAAACACATTTAACAATATAACTAAATGATGGAAATATTCCTACATAGAACTACATACTGAAAAATAAATATTTCCTGAATTATTATATACAAAAAGTGATATTCATCGGTATATGTGGAATCAATGATATAGATATACTTCAGTTATTTTGTTAATGCTTCTTATAACAAATAATATTTCTATAGTGTAATTTTTACTACATTTCTCTCATGCCATGTAGGACAGAGTTCTATTCACGTTTAACACCTAGTGGAAGGAAGAAATCATAAGCACATGACAAAAGACATATGGAAAAGATATGACTTTCAAGGTGTACATTTTGTGAAGAACCAGCACTCATCAGTTGGCCCAGACCACAATCTCAACCATATATCTTTATTATTCTTCAGTATATATAGAGATAGCAAATTCCTACAATTTATTTCATTAAGTCTCAAACATGCTGTCCTTCCAACTTTGACATAAATCACACAATAAAAATATATTTTTCATTTTTACTAATCATTCATTAGACTAGAGATTATCCAATAATGATTAATATTTCTGTAGTGTAGTTTTCACTAAACCACTCTCATGCAAGATAGAGACTAGTTTCTATCCATTTTTACCATTTTGTGGAGGGATGTAATCGTAAACATTGGACTATTTCTAGTCTAATGAATGACTAACAAAAAAATATTAATTGTTTTTTATATTTAAATAAATCATTACTGGACGTTGAAATACTCATCAACTATCCTATCTATGTATGAGATGCAATAGTATTAATTTTAAAATTCAAATTTCAGACCTATATTTGATTTTTTTAAATGTCTAAAAAATTATTTTATGGGGAGGAGGTGAGACGCCGTTGTAAATGTATTTACTTCATTTTCATTTTATGATTTTTTTTTTTTTTACTTAAAGCTAATTTACATTTTCTTATGTCATTTTTATTTGAGCAGAATATCCTTTTTAATTTTACCTTTTAAATATAACATTTTCTTACTTTTTGTATTTTATATTCTTACATTTTTTTTTTTTTTTTTACATAAAGAAGTGTTACATCTTTTCTTTTCCCCTCTACATTTATGTAAATATTTATGGAGGATGGTTATGCAGTTGATGATCAAAATAAAATAAAAAATACAGTAGTTTCATTTTGTTATTAAACCTAAACATAAATAAAAAATTCATTACTTTAATGTTGAGTAGAGTAGTAAATATTACTTTTCTGATATTTTAATAATTAAAATGTTTTTTAGATTGATGGAAAAAAATATATACTGCACTTTTATAAATTATACATTTGTGAAAGCAATTAGTTTTTTTTTGAAGACAAAATAAGATGAAGCCAGGATAATCAAAGTTGCAAACAACTCTACTACGTCAGAAAATAGTTAAATAAAAATCTTTTCAAGCTTATGGATTTGGCACACTCAATCCCGCTCATGGAAATTATTCCCTAGAGACACGATGAAAAATGATTGGACTTTAACCTTATTACAGAAAGAAGGTTTTTATAAAATTAAAAACTTTTTTTAGCTTTTTGTATTTTTAGTAGACTAACGCTAATTCTTAATACGTTTTTAATATAAATTTGTGTTAGAATTACTATTCGTAAAACCGAGCAGCTATTACTTATAAAGACATTCCTAATAGAATCCTATTAGACAGACTGTCTTAACATAATTTTTTCTAACTTCTCATGAATATATATATTTAGTTTGCATTTTTGAAAACACTTAAAAATAACAAGATTGCACAAATAAAAAAAAAAAAGGAAACAGAAATATACTACTTAAGATTTTATTACATTTAAACATTAATAATTTGGTATAATATTCAAAATAAGAATAAAAATATAGTACTTTTTTACTATTGATGTATTAAATAGCAAAACATTAAAATTGAAATAGACAATAATGAAAAATATTATAATTAAAAAGGAAATTAGTTATTCTTGGCTCTATTTTATTATCATACCATTTACACCTTTCTTAAACACTTTATCAATACTCTTTACTTATATCAAAACTAACAATTTCGACTGTCCTGAAGTCATCATCAGAGCTACAATATACAAATATATAATTGATACACTTATACACCTATTCATATACATAATTAAATACACAATATAAACAAAAATAAATATATATTTTAACCTGACAATTATAAATAATCATTTCCCATTTTATTACTTTACTCTTAAAATAATTCTATCAATATTTATTTTATATCAATTTATTTTTACATCACTTTATTTTATTTTTAAATATTATTTATTATAATTGTAAACTTTAACATGTATTCTACTATTTAATACATATTATTGTCATTTTACTTATATTATAAATCAACTTCTAACCTTTTCTTATTTTTATTAATATTTTATAATTATCAATTAACTTTTTCCCACATTACAAATTAACTTATTACATAGTGGGTGTATAAATATATTCTGTAATACTGAGCAAAATATTATTTGTTCACAAAAGTTCTTTTTTAATAACATATAGTATATTTTATGCAAGATTGTTTGTCATGGTATATATATATATATTGTAACAGGAGAAAGATATTTGATATTCGCATATACTGACCCAGGGGGCGCCACTAGTCCGAAAATAGGAACTAGACATTTATTTTAGGAAGGACAGGATATGCGAATCAAAAGGCACCGAACTACGCTCAGGGAGGAACAAGATATCTTAAATATCATTTAGACAGTTGAGAAATCAAAGCACAAAGACAAACATCAGCCAAATTAAGTTTAAACAATTTATTAATTTTATTAAAAGTTGGGCAATAGAATGAGGACATCTAGCCACGAATACAGAAGTGGCTTATAGTAACATACGTGTATTTACCAGAGAGTGCACAAGAGTACAACAAATATGAAGGCATTAAACATTTTGGCAGCAAAATTCTCTGACTTAAAATATAAGAAATGGTTAGGATAATATCTTCTTGCTGGCCAGTTGTAAAATTACAAAAACAAACAACAAGTCTAGCTTCCTAAATCAGAGATAATAAAACAGTTACTGTCCTGCCAGAAATCAACGAAACCAGCATGAACATTCGAGCAGTAATATTCTAATTACTGTTGTTAAAACGCCTCAGGATTGCTGTGCATAATACTACATTCAAAGTAAACATGATTGATCTCACACACAAGACAGCAAAATATATTTGTTTATGATCTTACATAATCTAGAAAGAAATGACTACTTTCAGACAACCCGAAGAAATAACTTGACAAATAGCCAGCAAAAAGATTTTGTTGTTTGCACAAAAAGCACAAACGAAACATGCTTAAAGATTCTTTATTTTACAACTAAGGACAGGTGAATAAATAAAGACTACGAAAACTGCCAATGCGTTTTGTAATAGTTAATGAAATAATCAGGTATATATATTAAACATATAAAATACAATCTCCTAATGCACCCCCTGATAAACAAAAATTGCAAACAAACTTGGAATCTTAAAACTAAGATTCCAAGACACACTTTAAATACTAGAAAAGAGTACATACAGATAATAAATAATTAAAAAAAAACAATCAATACCATTTTAAAACATATTTATCATTAGATTGAGTGGAGATTTAATTAAATGCAATTTATTTACCCTGGCTAGAATAGGAAAAATTTAGCTTACGGTAAGGCAGAGTTCTAGTGATTTAGTGACGAGTGTGCACTTTTGATAATAGTTCATCTTTCAGGTCCTTTGACAGCAGCAAGGTAGAGGCAGTGTTTATTTCAGAGTTTCATGGCATGACTGAAGGAGAGCTGGTAGGCATGGGTCTGTCCTTTGTTTAAATTAGCCAGACAGTCTAATGATGGCAAAACTCACAGTGGTGGATTTTGACATCTTGCACAGCAACGAAGTTTGTCAATAATTATTTAAGTTTTTAGTAGGAATTAAATGTCCAAACAGCTACTCACAATGGTATCTCTTTGCAGGCCATAATCCAAGTGTGTATCTAATAATGAATCTCTTCTCTCTTAAAATTGGTGGGCTATCGTTGCCTCGCTACATTTCCCATGCAAAACTTTCATTAGTGTCCATTCTATATTCAAGGCAGGGCAAATATTAATTTCCCGCTCAATCTAACTTAAGACTTCCAACCAGGGATAATTGAAACAAAAATGACAAATACAGAACTAAATCTCCGCTTTTTAGAATTAACTTTAAAAATAATTACAATAAAAGCAACGGGAATATATAATTAGCAAGCTTGCCTGTTTTTAATCAAATTGATTAAAACATATGGTGAAAGTAAACTATTTTACAATCAATTTTATAAACATTAAATAATCTATTTTAAAATATAAATGCGTGTGTGTTTTAAATAATAATAAAAAATTGAGCATTAGACATTTAATGAAAATGCAGTTGTTTTCCCTTTTTAATTTTAGTAATAAAACCATTGAATTGGAAATCAATCCGGCTCAATATATATAATATTCAATACAATTAAAACATCTAACTAATATTCTAGCAGACCTTTCCCACTTAAAATACTTTTAAATATCTATACATTGAAAATATTAAGTTGCAGAGTGAAACAGAAATATTGATAATTTAATGGAATTTTTCTACATATTTTATTGAGATGATTATTTTTAAATTATGCAATATATCAATTAAAAATTGACATCAAGTGAGTGAGAAATGCCAGAATAATGTGCTGCAGTAGGTACGAGAAGCTTTTTCCTTATCAGAAAGCTGTATTATTTATCTTATAAGACATAATTTGCCAGTTAATATTCAACATATAACTTCTTGACTACTAGGTGTCATGGATCAGGAAATGCCTTATTCAGGTGAAAGAAATTGTGATCATTCTCATCATACAAGCACTTGTACTGTAAATTTTAACAAACATAACCAGCAAAAATGTACTCCTATACCTGTACATACATATTACACACCATCTAAAAAAATAATGATAAATCCTCTGATAAAAGAGAGACCTGTTACTAGTCACTGCAAAGAAAAGAGCCTCCAAAAAAGGTCATTATCAAAATAGGGCTGAACAATCTTATATTAATAACCAATAACTGGATAAAAAATAGCTTAAAAATGCCAGGTGAACATGAAAAAAAGTTAACATAACTACAATCTTTTTTTAACTTAAATATTAAACTCATAACTACAATCTTTTTTTTTGTTTCACATTGAAAATTTAAAATGGAACAATGTATTATTCATTTCAGTATCAACCATGTGAATTTCCTGCAAGAATGAGATATTTCTTTAAAAAATATTTAAAGCTCTCTTGTCAAAGATTGTATTTCAAATAATGCAATTAGATAAAAGATTAAAAAATCAGGCACTTCAAGTATTATGCAAATTAATCAATTTTAATTTAAAAAAAACTGGAATAAGCTGATCAAAACAGAAAGAAGTAAAATGTATATGAAATCATTTTTTTTATTGCATTTATTGTGGTTTTTCACTTAGATTAAATGATATCAGATCCTATTATGCTTAGTGCTAATCTAATCTGACATCTGAAAACTGGACACACTATTTTGAGTAAATCTGATTAAAACAAAGAAACAATTTATGAAATTGCAAAGCTAAGATTGATAAAGTATATTATGGCACATAAGAACTGTTTAATACTTGCCATCATAAAAAAAACAAACTATAGTTATCTTGCTTAGAAGGTTCTACATTTAATAGGATGATTTAAACTTTATTTTAAATACCAATATGCTATATCTTATCTTAGAAATTATTTAAAGCAGGAAGCAAAAGACTTTAAAAAAAGATTTAATTAAAGTTAGTTGAATTTAGATACAGGTGAAGTAAATACAAAAAAGATTTGCTCTCTATTATATTTGCATGTTTTGTTAACATTTTTATAAATACATTTTCTTTGAATACTTGTTAACCAAATGTACTTTTGAAAAAACTTTTCAATTAAAAAAATAAATAAATAATGATATTAATGGACGATGTAATATTCAGTTAAATGTAATATATCACACATAAATCATCCAAGCATTAAATAATTAGAATAAATAATTATTAATAGATATATGTTAATGACTTAATTGTATGGCTGAGAATTAGATTTTTGTTTAGATAAGCTTATATATTATACGAACATGGATATATATATATATATATATATATATATGGGCTGCAGAAAGGAGTTTGCTATTAACTGAAAGGAGACCCTTTGATTCCTCTTGGAGGCCTTAAAGGAACCGAGCAGGGCAAATTCCTAATGTCCACTCCATACGTTCTTGTCGTTGCAGCTGTTATTACTATGTGATTATTCATATAGTATACGAACATGGATGGGCTGCTCACCAACACGCATTAGCCAGCGTGGTGAGTTTATTGGCTTTTTACCTCTGAGTTTAAGATCAAGAAACACCATGGTCTTTCTTCTCAGTGCCTGATAAGGCAGAATGAATGTTTGTGTAAATGATAAATATTTTTCCAATACATATATACAATTATGACAGACAAAAATAAAGCATGGCCCTTATTCCCAGGAGGCTGTAAAGTCACCAACCAAGGCAGCGGTTGGTGGCTGAAGGCGGAGGGTGCTAAGAATCCCCTGATTGCGGACCCAGGCTGCCATTTGATGACGACTTTTTATTTAGGTACTTACAACTGCAGATCTCTTTCAAGTGAAGGAAGATTGCAAGAATTAGAAGAAGAACTGTCTTATATTAAATGGGACATTATTGGACTTTGTGAAGTTAGAAGAAAAGGAGAAGAAACAATTGATTTAAAAAGTGGACATATACTCTATTATAAAGGCACACATATTGGAAATACAAGTGGAGTAGGATTCATTATAAATAAAAAGTGGAAGAACAATATTGTGGAGATTGATGGTGTATCGGACAGAGTGGCAAGATTAGTTATACAACTTAATAGCAGATACCAAATGCAGATAATTCAGGTTTATGCCCCAACAAGTTCTCATAGTGATGAAGTAGTAGAAGATTTTTATATGGATGTACAAAAGGCTTTTGATCAGAGTAAACAACATTTTAAAATTGTTATGGGAGACTTTAATGCTAGAATTGGTAGACAAATGAAAGATGAAATTGCTGTAGGTAATTTTGGTTATGGTAATAGAAATGAGAGAGGACATAGACTTGTGGAGTTTGCAGAAAAAGAAAAACTTTATATTATGAATTCATTTTTTGAGAAAAATGTTAAAAGGAAATGGACATGGAAGCATCCAAATGAAGGTACAGCAGAATTGGATTATATTTTGACTAACAGAAAATACATATTTCAAGATTGTAATGTTCTTAATAAATTTAACACAGGAAGTGATCATCGATTAGTAAGGTGTAAGTTACGTGTTAATGTAAAACTAGAGAGACAAAAATTATTAAGAAAAACAATATTTACAGTTGATATTCCTAATCTTCAGAAACATTCTAATGAATTTAAATTAGAACTTACAAATAGGTTTCAAGTGTTAGGAGATTTTGAACATGATTCAGATTTGAATGAAATTAATATGAAAATAGCTGATACACTTTTAAAAACTGCAACAAACATAGCTGGTAGAAAAAAGCAGCAATTGACTAATAAAATTTCTACTGAGACTAGAGAATTTATGAAGAAAAGAAGGAATATGAAGATATACAAAAATGATGTATTAAAAAGAATTGAATATCTCGAATTTTGTAAAATGGTACGGAAAAGAGTTGAAAATGATATAAGAAAGTATAACTGTGAAATAGCAAGGAAAGCTGTAGAAGAAAATAAAAGTCTCAAAAATGTTAAACAACATTTTGGTATTGGTAGGAAATTTATATCTGCAATAAGAAAAAAAGATGGAATTATTACTAAAAAGAGAGATGACATCATGAAATTGGTAGAAGATTTTTATCAAGAATTATATAGTAATAAAGAACAAGTACCTCCTATATCTATTACATCTTCCGAATTGCCCAGAATTTTAAATGAAGAAGTGAGACATGCAATTAAGTGTATGAAGAAAGGAAAGGCTCCAGGAAGTGATGGAATTATAATTGATATATTAAAAGAAGCAGGTGAAGAAATAGAAACAATTTTAGCAAAGTTATATACCAAATGTCTAAATGATAAAGATGTACTGGAAGATTGGAAGAATGCAGTAATAATATTAATATTTAAAAAAGGTGATAAAGAAGATATTAGAAATTACAGACCTATCAGCCTTTTATCAGTTTTATATAAAATTTTTACCAAGATAATTACAACTCGTCTACAGAGAACTTTGGATTTCCACCAACCAAGAGAACAAGCTGGATTTAAAAGTGGTTTTAGTACAATAGATCATATCCAGGTATTGAGAGAAGTCATAGAAAGGACAAACGAATATGAGTTGTCATTATGTTTTGGATTTGTAGATTATGAAAAGGCATTCGATTCTATACACATTTCTTCAGTGATTAAAGCATTGGATCATCAAGGTATAGATCCAGGATATTGTCATATTTTAAAGAATATTTATAAAAATGCAACAGCAACAATTAGATTACATAATGATACTGGAAAAATCAACATTGAGAAAGGTGTAAGACAAGGTGACTCCATATCTCCAAAACTCTTTACAGCAGTGCTGCAAGAAGTATTTTGTGGATTAAAATGGGAAACTAAAGGAGTGAAAGTAAATGGAGAGTATTTAAGTCATTTAGATTTCGCAGATGATGTAGTTGTTTTTGCAAATAATGCTTCAGAGCTGCAGGAAATGTTGCAGGAGTTAGCAGATGAAAGTAGAAAAGTAGGACTAAAGATAAATGTTAAAAAGACTAAAGTAATGTTTAATCGATTTGCTCAAAATATGAAAATAAAGATTGATTATGAAGAATTAGAAGAAGTTCACAGTTACAAATACCTTGGTCAGATTATTAATACAGATGGAAACATAATGGAGGAAATTAATCATAGAATTAAACTTGGTTGGAGTGCTTTTGGTAGAAATAACTTGATACTAAAAGGAAATATGCCTATGTGTTTGAAAAGGATGGTTTTTAACAAATGTGTTTTACCAGTTCTTACTTATGGATCTGAGACTTGGACACTTAATAGAAGAGCAATACAGAGACTTCAGACCACTCAAAGGAGTATGGAGAGATGTATGTTGGGAGTAACAAGAAGAGATCGAAAACGCAATGTATGGGTAAGACAACAAACAGGTGTTACTGACCTTATTGAAAAAATTAAAAGATTGAAATGGAGTTGGGCTGGACATATTGCTAGAAGAGATGATAATAGATGGACAATTGAAATTTTAAACTGGATTCCAAGAGATTGTAAAAGACCCAGAAAGAGGCCACATGTGAGATGGATGGATGAAATAAGAAAATGTGCAGGGGTGTTGTGGAGAAGAGAAGCTAAAGATCGGAGAAGATGGATTAAACTTGGAGAGACCTTCATCCTGCAGTGGATTGATAATGGTTGATGATGATGATATATATATATATATATACACACATATATATATATAAATATATGTGCATATATATATATATATATATATATATATGTATATATATATGCACTTGTTTGTTTACTGTCAAATATTTTAAATACATTTGTATTCATATACGAGGAATCATTCATATTTTGTTTGGGTAAATTAGAGATTGAACTCAAAATGAGTCATTCCTGTAGAAATCATAGTTTTATTAAATCATGATTTAAATCTAAAAATAACCATCCCTTTTAGTTACTATTGTAGAAAGTGTTTATTCCATATTAAATACATGTATGTGTTAGAACTATGAAATTTATGAATCAAATAAATTCCTTATATTTATAGATTTATCCTTACATAACTTACATAGAGCTTTATTTTAAGTTTATTGAAGTTCATGTTTCACTGCATGGCAAACATACTATATTACATAACTTCATTTATATTAGAGGGTAGCTGAAGATTAAGATTAAATTTAGCAAGAAACCTTGGACATTTTCTATATAATTATTGTTTTCCTGCATGCATATAAAATAAAACAATAATAAGTATGAGGTTTGAGAAAGTGCATTGTTAAAAGAAAAGTAAGTTATATGTTGACTGACAATTATATTTTGTAATCAAACAGTTGTTATAATGCCTTAGCTATTTAAATGTAATATTGTATGGTCTACATTCATTTATTGCCAGTAACTAATGTTCCTCATGAAGTTACCAAGAATTGCAAATAGAGGTAGTATCGTAATCATCAGTATCCTATTAAATACCAGATTGTTAAAAGTATATGTGCCTGCCAGTCTAGTACCCAATGTTTACAGTCAGGTGACATTCTAATAAATTGTATAAATAAATGAAAACAATGTAGAATCATTAAAACATATTTAGTATGAGCATTACAATATACATATATATTACAAATATGTTTTATGCTTAAAAAATTGAGGTTAGTATTAATTAGTAATTATATGCATTGCAACATTTTTTCTAGCAATCTTATTTATTAAGTATTTGGAAATTGTTAAATCATTTTAAATGTATAGTATATATATTTTAATTTAATTTATTATTTAAAATTACTAGAACATTATTCAGTAATCATTAAGCTAATTGTGATATGGGTAGTGTGTTTATCTTAAAATTTAATATTCAAGAATATAAATATGTGGGTTCAATTTCTATAATAGTACAGTCGCTAGTCAGGTGAGTAACACTGAAAGAAATTAGAATAATAGCACTTGACAAACATTGTGTTAAATACTAATCTGTGTGCTATTAATAATCATTGAATAATCAAACAATTAATTAATATTACAATGCCATTAGTGTTAATTTTCACATAAGCACAAAATATCATTTGTATTTGATTTTCAATTTAAAGCAATTTCATATAGAAAATTTTATTTCATAACATTAATTTGTCCATGATTTATGATGCAAAACGTGGCTGAAAATGTGATAGATCCAGAGAAAAACAATGTATATGTGTCAAGCATCGGTGTCCTAGTGGTTAGCATAGCTGCCTTCCAAGCAGCTGGCCCAGGTTTGCTTCCTGGTCAATGCTTTGACATATAAAAAGAACAATGTATATGTGACACTTATTCAAGTACCACAAAAGATAATCGTAATATGTATAAAAATAAAATATACACAAACAATAGATTAATATGCATTACAAATACATAAAGTATAAAATATACTACAACAGAATACATACATTAATATTTTTGAGTAAATTAAACATAATGTCAACCAAAAACAACGTATATGTGTCAAGCATTGGTGGCTTAGTGGTTAGCATAGCTGCCTTCCAAGCAGCTGGCCCAGGTTTTCTTCCTGGTCAATGCTTTGGCATATAAAAAGAACAATGTATATGTGACACTTATTCAAGTACCACAAAAGATAATCATAATATGTATAAAAATAAAATATACACAAACAATAGATTAATGTGCATTACAAATACATAAAGTATAAAATATACTACAACAGAATACATAAATTAATATTTTTTAGTAACTTAAACATAATGTCAACCCGTTGACATCCTACTTATTGCTATCAAATAATAGTACTTCAATTTTAAATAATATTTAGAAAGCTATTTGTTTTTGTTTATTTGAGTGTTATTGGCTTTCTGATTCATCATTTGTTCTTTTTGTGCAAGAAACCTCATATGTTATTTTTTTTATACTCACTTTGGCAATAACTATTCATATCCATGCTTTCATGTATAATAAAAAAATATTAACATGTTTGTGAAATCATTTTTAACTTTTCTATACTGATTGCTGGGTCATTCTTCATCTTAAATTAATTTTCGTGTTTTTATAATATACGTAGACACTTTTTGTAATTAGTTTGCTCATTATATTATAATTAAATCTTAATAAATTTTAACTGTAAATAAATTGATATATATATATATATATATATGATGTATTAAAATAATCTTATTATTTTCCAAAAATACTTTTATAAATTTACTGCTGGCAAATTTTATATAATCTATTTTTCAGAAACAGGATTTTATTTATGAATGTAAAAATGTGATTGTCAAAAGTAGTTAAAGTTATAATTTTCAAAGTTCAAACACAATATTATTTTCAGTATTCTATAATGCTTTAATAATATGTAGCACTAACAGCGTGTTGAATTGTTTTTAAGAACACACATTAATCTCCATATTTTAAATGAAGAAAAAATTCAGCACCAAGTGATAGTAATAGTTTTTTTCTATTAAATACATTAAAGATTTAAAATTGTATTTTATTTGTATATATAATATACTATTATTTTTTACACTTTATTAAAATATCTTTATTTCATTTTCTTAGAATAATTTCAGCTTAAAATTGTAGATATTTAACATTTTATCATGCAATGTAATATGACAAATATAAATTAAATATAGATCTCTGATGAAGGTTACAAAGTTCAGCTGAAGCAATTGGAAGGTAATAAAAAAAATTGTTTTAAAATATTTAAAAAAAAGAGATAATCCTGTAATCTATTAAAGTGAGAAATAAAGAGAAGTGCAAAATTTAAATCATATTTTCAAAATTAAATTAAAATAAAATAGATTATAAAATCATTTTAAAATTACCATAAATCACTATTAATCCAGATTTATTTCAAAGAATTTACAATTACTGAGAAATTATGTATATATGCCACATTTTTCAAATAATAATTATAAAAGAAAATTACTTATAATATCAGCATTGCAATTAAAGCAAGCAATTGAACTGCATTATATATGTACTTAAACAGTGAATACTAAATTGTTATTATATAATAATTTTTTGTGCTTATTTTATTAACATTTCCATATATCTATTGTTTGTTTTCTTCATCACTTTGAAAAATAAGAAATTGAGGTTTTGCTGTGACAGTATTTTTATAGTATTTCAAAAATGCAGAAAACTATTCATGCAAAAATCTTTCATTAGAACTTTGCTTTATCAACAATAGATAATATGATGATAGTATAACAAACAATAGATTCAAAAAGAAAAAAAACACAAAATATATGCATATAATGAATAGAGGTTTTACATGACAACATACACTAATCTTAGCACCATACAGAATGATAAATAAAAGTTTATATTAAAATCTATTTTTACCTTCTACATACAGTGCTACTAAATTTATACTTAAATTGATAAACAAATAAAAATCTTCTATTTAATAAATATGTGTAATGCATGCCTAAATTGTACCAAATTATAGATACTGAATGCCGTCAGTAATAGTCCACTTTATATTAAAGGTTTCTGTCATTTCTAGACAGAGAAATAATCAAATGTTTAGTAGTGGGTATATAATATGATTTTTTTTATCCACTAAAAGAAAGAGAGCTTTTATAATGAAAAATATAATGTCAGAAGTTGCAAATTTATTATGGTATTTTAAATATTAGCACTATATTTTAATGTCCTAAAATTGCCTTCAAAGAAAAAATATTAAAGCAGATTATGTTGAGAAATGGATAGATCATAGCAAACCACTAAAAATGAAGATCAAATATTATTTTTGGATTTTATTACCTACTATCCAGTTGCCAAATCAATTGTGAGAATACAATTTAATGTACAGGTGAGAAAAGTATCATGAGATTAATTTAATAACAAAGTTCAATTTTTCAAGACAGTCTTGGAAGTCTGATAGTATTGCATTGTGGCAATAGTTAAACAATGTTCACATAATTAACTGAGAAAAATGATATTATTGATTAAATATACATTGAAACACTTTTAGAGAAATGTCTCCAGTTAAACAATTTAAAATTTGATGCATTACATGTTACTTATGTGGCAACACAAGTTTACATTAATGTGAGTAAAAAATGTGCATGCTATTATTTGTCAAGTTACATTGTACATAAATACCATGGTTTTACTTAATCTTAAATTCAAAGGAAAAAAACAATACTATTAACATGATAGATAATGCATGTTGTTAAACCATCATCCATGTTTGTTTACTATATAAATAATCACATAGAAATAACATCTGCAATGAGATGAACATATGGAATAGATTGATAATGGTTAAAAATGATTATTCTACATAATTATATCTTACTTTATTTATTCTCACCACTATTACTGACACTCACTTATGAACAGATATGATTAATTTAATGCTAAAAAGGAAAAAATCAGAGAAAGAGAAGAATTAAAAATAATAAGATATAAAAAACACACACACAATTAAGTCACATTAAAACAAATGATTTTACTTATTAGTTTTACTTTATAATTTAATTATATATAGTGATTTTTTCAAGTATATATTATGTTATATTTTGTTCCTGTTTATTTTTATTTTTTAATAACAACAAATGAAGGAGGATAAAAAACAAAAAAAAATAGTCAATAAAGTGTTGAGATTATTTATTAGCTGCAGAAGAGTTTTCCTATCAGGCTTACAAATACAGTAACGATTTAACCTAGAGAATTCTATTTTTTTTCCTGTAACTATCATGTATTGATTGGATAGCTAATACAGAGTATTTTATTAAACACACACTATAATGATAAAATTTTATTTTCTTATAACATCTAATAATCTCCATTTAAATAATATTGAAATTTGATTTTCTATTTGAAATAGTACTGAATGAATTCACGTTTTCTATATTTGACTTGGGTAAATCATTATACATTGATTTAATTGTCGTATACAGTTAATTTGGAAAATTTCAAAGTTTATATAAACGAATTATCATTTAATTTGATTTTGTAGACATAAAATATATTTTGCTTATAAGCTATTAACATCTTAATTTGTTAGGGTTTGTGCCTGGTGCTTATATTATTATAGATTTTTGAATATTTATGAAGTTAATAAAGCTGAGAAATAAATATCACATGATCACTATTTCCTATGCTTGCTCTTAACTGTTATTAAAACAAAAAACTAGTATGGGGATATTGGATGAGTAGGCACTACATGGGGATTTTATGCACAAGCCTTCTGGCATCCATTGATTACTCCGGTTTGCACTGAGTGGCAATACATATAGAAAGTTTTGCCTGTTTTAGAGCAGAGAAAAAAAGTTGTCTTTTTTTAGCCTCTAGATCGCACTAACAGAAAGATTTAATATTAGAGAATTTCATGTTTTCTATATTTGATTTTTAGAATTGTGTTATCCATTGGTGTAATTTTCATATATAATTAGTTTGGAAGTTTTGAGATTTATTAAAAAGGATTATTAATCTGATTATCTAAATAAAAAATGGAAAGCAGGTTGTTTATAACTGTTAGAATCTCAGCTTATTAAGTATTATGCCTATTGCTTATATTGCCTGAATCTTTTATGTGCTTACTTCAAATTTTTTTGACCTAGATACTATTACTGGAAAATTTAATGTTGGGTGAATTCAAGTTTTATACAATTTGAAATTCAGTATAGTATTATGCACTGGCTTAGTTTTATACAAATGTTTTTCCAGTTGAGAGCTTGTGAGATCAAGTCAACCTCGTATCTTATATATATAAAAGGGTATTTACATTTTTTGTCTAAATTTTAATTCATTATTTGATATGACGATTATTAATGCTTGGAATTGCTGAATGATATCTTACTTAATTTCAATATATGATGCATTTTTTGATAAAACTCTATATGATGGTTTGTTTATTTTCTAATCTAGTACAGTTGTTTCTTAGAAGACGCAGCAATTTGTGATTTGTTCTCCTCTGTATCCTTAGGGTACTAATGAAATATTAAATTCATCAAAAGTGGGAAGTTACTCATAATTTTAAGAAGAAGCAAAATGCACACATAATTACTTTTGATACAATTAGTGGCATAGATGTAGTTTATAAACATTAAATTCCAATAGATAAATGGCAAAAGTCATGTTGAAACCGAAACAATAGTTTTGACTTATTTTATTTTATTATGTCTTTGAGAATAAGTCAGTTTTATTTTAAAAAAATAATAGTAATAATAAATAAAACAGACAGGAAGTTTAAGGTTTAATTAATATATATATATATATGCTTTTAAGCAACAATAAAAAAAATCAAAACATCTCAAGTTTCGAAAACAGTATTTTATTATATAATACTGCTTATCCATAGATCTTAATAAATAATTAGTATGTTGAATTTTTTTAGGTACGAATTTATATACATGTATGTGTATTATTGAAGTTATTTTTTAAAAAAAAAGACTATTTATATAACAATATTCAATCAACAAAGTCTGTGAAATATATACCTTGAGTGTGTTGGCTGGCAACAGTAAGAAAAATTTACATAAAAAAAGTTTTCTTTTTCATTTATATTCATATATATGGTTATTTTATCATTTTCAAAAAAAAACTATATGATTAACCAATATTTTACTATAAAAGAAAGCACAATGAAACGATTAATTAAGGAATTACATAGCATGGATTATTATAAAAACAGAGTTGACATCTATCTTTAAAGATCACAAAATATTAATGGAGATTTAAATAATAACCAAAATATGGCTGCCATCATATTTGAAGGATTCCTTTCCTATTTTTCTAATGATCTGTAAAGTGTTCACTGAAATTTAAAACAAATACATACACATATATATCTTGGATACAATGCCAATATTTTATAAATGAAATTGATAATGCTATTAAGGATATCAAAACATAATATATATGTACTACTGAAAAAATTATTTAATAGAATTGTAAAATGTTGAAATGTATATTTATTTGTTATATCAACAGCCTATCCATCAAAAGCAATATCCTTCACTTGTATTGAAAAAAATGTTTATTAAATTTGCATCATGGCTTTGGATCAAAGATATTATAAGAATTATTAGTAACACTACCCATATAAATATAGTAATGGCTAAAATTAAAGAAGATTGTAACAGTAATATTAAATCAATCCTGCAGAAGTTAACATGTGGTGATTTTCAATATTCTGGGTAATCATGTGGAAATAGGATTTCTGTTAGGAACATGTGATGTAATGATCTTTTAGAAATGTGTCTAATGGTACTCATGATGAAATAATAATGGATAACCCAAAGGCAAAGTCTAAAATGCCATTTCATTTTAATATTATTTCTTCATAGTTATAGTGTATTCAAGTAATTTCAGGTGAATTTGTTGCCAGTTCAAATGTTTTGAAACTTTAGATATTGACTGTCTTATGAATGTTTTAGAGCAGTACTTCTTAAACTTTTTTTATTCATGACCCCTTTTTATAATCAAGATTTTTTTACAACCCCAGATATTAAATATAAAATAGATAGAGAAATAAATATTTCCATAAATAATTTATTTCTTTGATAAACAATATAATATGAAAATGAGTAGTTTTAGGAATTGTTTTAAATATACAAAAATTAATGAAAGAAAATTATATTTTAATGAGATTAATGTGCTTTTTTTTTTTGCTGCATAACAAATTAAATCATGGTGAAATATTTGATACTGCTGGATGTAAAGCATCTTCAATGTTTTTCAGCATTGAATGATATTTGGATTTAATATACACTAAAGCTAAAAAAGTCATTTCACATAAGTATGTGGTGCTGAATGGCAGAAGAATATTTTATGTCATTTCAGAAATTGTGGACAATTCAGTCCTAGCTTCAGTCCAGAATTAAGTCAAGGATTTTTGTGGAAAGTAAAGTTTTAAGTTTGAGTCACTCGATAGGTCAGAAAATATCTCTTGGGTTTTATATGGCAGGTGACTAATCTCATTAATGTCAATAAAATATGGTTTTTGAATCCAAGATAACTTTTTGAAATCTAAATTTGATATAAAGTATTTACAAAACTGTGTTTCTAGGGTTTTTAAGCAGTCTATAATAATTTTTGCAATTAAAGTTTTACAATTATTTTTTTCAATTATAACAATAGTTGGAAATATTTCCAATGAATCATTTTCCACCCTATTCTTCCAAATGTTGGTCTTTTTAATAAAACCTTCAATTTTATCATTCAAAGTAAAATATTGCTATTTTTTCCCTTGAAGAGACAAGTTAAGATCATTTAGCTTCTCAAAAATATCAGCCAAATAGCACAGCTCTGATAGCCATAAGTCATTTTGAAAAAGAGCAACAAGATCAGATTTTTGTTCAGTTAAAAATACAATAATTTATTTTTTTAATAATAATAATAATAATCTTCTTAAACTTCACCCTCTTGACATCCATCTTACTTTTGCATGTAATAATATTTTTTTTTGTATTCAGAGTCCATGTCTTTACAAATATTTGAAAATAAATGGCTGTTAAGGACACAGCTTTTAATAAAGTTTATAATTTTAACAGCATCCTGAAGCTCATAGTTCAATTCTGTTGCTAATGTTTTGGCTGCCAGGGCCTCTTGATGGATCAGGCAGTGTGTAAAAGTTACACAATTATTACCAGAAACTTTAACAAATGATTTAAAACCCATATTTTCATCAGTCATTGATTTTGCATCATCTGTGCATACTCCAAAGCAATTTTTCCATTCTAAATCTTCAGTTTTAAAAAAATTGCCTACTTTATTATATATGTCTTCCCCTCTTATATGTTCTTCCAAAGAATGACAAAATAACGATTTGTCTTTATGTTTTCTTTATAAATGTATCTGGCATATAAAAATAATTGAGCTATTTTTGAAATTTCAGTTGTTTCATCCAACTGAATTGTAAATATTGGGCTTTCTTTAAGTCTAGTAATAAGTTGCTCAAATTGGTCACTGCTAATTTCAGAAATTCTATTAGTAACTGTGTCATTTGATAAAGGAGTTTTTTGAATTTCATTACCATATTTACTTCCATGAAGTATTTTTACTATTTTAATAGTAGTAGGTAATATAAGATCTTCTCCAATGGTGTATGGCTTTTTATTTTTAACAATCAGAAATATTTTTCATTAACAGTTATAAATTTTTCAAAATATTGTTTTTCATTATTTGAAATTTCTTCAAAATATTCTTTTGGTTTATTGATATATGAAGGATGCTTGTATTCAAAATACCTTTTTAATTTTGATGGTTTCATACTCTCCATAGACAAACATTATTGCAAATTAAACAAAGAGGTTGTTCATTATCATCACAATTGTTGAAAGTAAAACCAAATTGGAGAAATGTCTCAGCATATTTTTTTTTTCATCTTAAATGCCTTTTTCTGATTAAGAAATCCTGCTTGAAGAGACTTTATAGCAGTGTCATCTGCATCATTACCTTTGGTACTCAAGTTCAACCATTTACCCATGGGTAAAAATTATTTTTATCTTAAAATATAAATAAAATAACAATACTTATTAAGTAGCAAAAACACCAAGTGGCAGCCATGTTTTGTGTTTAATTATATGAAACATATTTACTCACTTATGTAAGTACTATTTTTTAATATCCCCCTATGTTTTATTTTTTAATATTTAAAAAATATCAATAAATCAATTAGTTTTAAAAATAGGAATATGTTTTTACTTGTTACTAAATAAATGACAATAAGTTTCAAATAAAAATAGTTTTTTTATAATAACTAATAGGATGATAAATTTTGAATAAAAAAGTGAGAAAAAAATTATACATGCATTTTTATGTATAAAAAATAACATCTTTCATAATATTTATTCAAATAAATACTAACCATAGTCCAGTAAAACAGTAAAATACAATATTATATTGTTCTTGTGGTGTGGACACTTGTTGAAATGAAACTGAAACAAATAACTTTACCGGAAATGCATTATATAATCACAGTGGCACAAACCTTATTTTCATCTGCGGCATATATTTTGATTGTGAAAAAACTTATGTGCTGAAATTGCAATGCAACACCACTATTATGATGCATTTAATGTTATTTTTCAATATGTAAATATAATTTACAGCTCAACTTGACATGATTACGATTTTTAATTGTGCTGTTCAGAAAACATAATATTTTAAATTAAAGATAATGAAGGGACTGTGACTAATATTTTTTTAAATTCATGTATCTGAATTAAATTTTCATGACCACAACTTTTTGTTTCATGATCCCATTTGGGGTCATGACCCACAGTTTAAGAAACTCTGTTTTAGAGTGTTTAGTTTTATTTTAAGATTTTCTCTTATAAATATATTACAAATAAAAATATGATGCACAAATATAAATTAAAAGTTAAAGAAAATCAATAACAGTATATATTAATAAATCATAAACATCAAAAATGAAACATATTGCATTAATAAATTATATAATAATAATAAAGTTGTGTTAACACACATATAATATAAAGCTGTATAAATTAACAAATTAATTGCAGTCAACAAATTAAAATGGCTAAGTGCATAAAAAAATCAAAACGTAAAAACAGTTTGCTATTATATCTGCCATATAATTACTTACAATTTTCTAAAAGTAAAATAGAATACTTAATTTTGATATATTGTGGATGTAGTGAGTTGTTAAATATGAAAGCAACATGATGAAATTGATGTTTTTTAAAAAAAAAACACTAAAATTCATTAAATAATGTAAATACCTGGTATATATTTGTATGATAGAGAAAGTTAGGTCTTCATAAATTATAACAGAACTGTTGTGTTCACCATACTATTTTAGTGCTTGAATGTCACATGGCAGCTGTTGCAACTAAATGTACGATTATGAAATATTAAAAGGCTAAATGTGTTGTGTTAAGAAGAATAAAAAATTGATGTATTAAAATTATTTATGCACTGATATATAAAGTATATTGAATATCTATATTGAAAAATCAAAATATTCATTTTTTCATTTATCATGTTCTTTGGTTCTCTTTGTCTATATAGATATATAAAGAGACAGAGAGAGAAAAAAACATCTCAATTTTGCATTGCAAGATTATTCATTTATTCAGTATTGTCTTATGTAAATATGTATTACCTGAATTAAATTTATTATTATGATTGTAAAGTATGTAAATTAAAAAAAAAAATTCTATTTTAAAAGTAATATATTCTTTTTCAAAGTTATTAAAAAACAAACACTTAATGCATAGATAATAGAGTAAAACTAAATTAATTTAACTGTTGTTTATATTTGCAACATAATTTTTGATTTTAGTAAGTAGTTTTGTGTTCTAATTGGTTCATATTTGAAATCTCCATAATCCAAAATAAATACAACTTTTGCTGGTAAAAAAAAAATATTGAATTATTGATTAAGCATTATTTTACATGAAATATATAATATATGGCATTAAATTTATGACAACTATTTTTATGCATGTAAATTTAAAAAATATATAAGCCGACACTCCCAAGATAGGCTATGAATATGGAGATCTAAGTTCTCTGAAAGCACTAAACCTTATAATTCGTTTCTAATAATACTAAGCTTTACTTTTTTGCATAAAGTACAATTTAAAACTTACCATTCAAAGATGAAGTAAAAACAAGAATTTTATTTCAATATGTTTTTTATAGTTTTTATCAATGCATCCATCATCAATTTTACCAAACTGCAATCTTTAATTATGCAAGCTCAAACCACTATCTTTCTCTCTCACCATACATTTCAAAAACAACCTTCAAATATCAGGTGAATAAGATGTGTCAAACATCTGAATCTCCACCCATATGTGAATCATCTCTATATTTTCGTTTTACATCACTTCATGTACAATTCAGTGTATGTGTGGGTATACATATGTATGGTTTAAATATGTATAGCCATTGAGTTGTTTTATCTATCTAAAGATAACTAATGCTTATATAAATGTCTTTTAAAATTTAAATATTAATTATCCATTTTAGAGTAAGGAATTCAAAATCTGGGGTAAATTTAAGTGAAAAAACTCCTAATTATTAATTTGAAATTTGTAATCCATAAATATTTAGTGTAGTCAGATGTTTTACGTCACAATGTTAATGAAAGTTTATAAAATAGTTCACAACTAGAATACAATTAGAAAAGAAATAAGCACCCCACTGAAGTCTGTTTGAAGCTAAAATAGAAAATATATTATTTTATTTAAAAATAATTTATATGATCTGTTTCTCAAAAGATATGATATTTACATAAGTATAAGGTAATTATTTTATTAGATATAAAGAATAAAGGGACTAATTACTGTTGTATTGAATTTTTTAAGTGTTATTATTAATTTAATTACAGCAACTATTAAATCTATTCACATATATTGGGTACAATAATGATAGATAAAAAATGAATCCAAATGGATGTCTATCTTTATGAGATTAACTGGCAATGACACATTGCTACAATCTTTTATCATGAATTTAAAGTGGTATCAACTTATTATTTATCACACGATCACCATCTCTTGTACTATATAAGCTATTGAGCTTAGATTTAAAATATTTTTGTGTTTTCCAATTTCATTCTCATAGTTTTGTAGTTAAGTAGAGATAAAAGGTGGCTGCTGGAGGGTTGCATTAGATCCTAAGATCTAGGTGCAGTGCTTTCAGATCCAAGGCTTCTCACTGAGGAAAGCCACAAGCCAGAAACTAGTCTGGGGATATTGGATGAGTAGGCACTAGATAGGGATTTTATGCACAAGCCTTCTGGCATCCGTTGATTACTCTGGTTGGCACAGGGTGGCACTACTGTATAGAGAGTTTTTTCCTTGTTTAATAATTTATTATTAACATATTTTTTCTCATTAAAACTATTTTCTAACAGTTCTGCAGGCATTTTATTGGCTCAAATTAACTATAAACATAAAATACTTATTATGCAAATGACAAAAATGTAATTGATTTTTTTATATGTTTCTGTAGGAAATATAAAAGTATCTAGGGTTTGAAAATAAAAATTTATTGCAATATTTGCCATATGATTTTCCCTTTTTACTTCATTTCTGTTTTCAAAATATAAAGCCAGCCTTCTCACAAATCATAGGATTCAATATATTAAATAGAGTTAAACTTTCTGAGAAAATTATACCAATTTATCGAATAATAAAATAGCTTTCTATCAAAACAGGATAAAAAAATGAAATCAATTTAAAGCCTCTAACATTTGTGGACAAAGTAAATAAAGATTTTTAGGTGTTTCTATATAGATTTTTGCATCTAAGCAACAATAATAATTTTCTCTCACTAATTTACTAAGAGGCTTAGCTGCATCTTCATGTGTAATACAACTTTTGTCATATAACAAAATGAGTGAAACAATTAAAAGAATACTATATTATAAAAATACAGATATATTTATTATATGTTATAAAAAATTGCATAGTTATTAGATATGAATGTAAAACACAGTTCTACTTTTTGAATCTTGGTGAATATAATTTTCATCAAAATTCATAATTATAACATTATTCTAATCATGACATTATTCAGTTTTGTTCTAATCTTGAGTCAGAAGTCATGTAATAACTGCATAGAGTTGTATTTTGTATCATGGAATATAAATTTTCATCTTGAGAACAGAGTAAGTGGTGAATGAATTATTGTAAATTAACTTTCAGAAATATTGATAATTAATTAGTTTGTTATTGTTTTACAAGTTATATTTACAAATAGTATGTTGTGCCATAAAAACTTTTATCAAATGTATTGTAAAAGTATTCATCATGTGTTTTACAGAGTAATCAAGTGATCACTAATAAGTGTTTGAATCAATTGTATAAAATATTTTTCTAGAAAATGTACAATACAGAAGTTTATTAAAAAAACCAAGTCAGATGTCACATGTCCTAGTTTAATAAGCTTGTGTTTATAAATGTTATATATAGAGCTTGCAAAACAAACTTTTAACAAGCTTTGCAAAATATCACCAACCTCAGACCAGTTTCTGCAACTGGCATCCTCAGTGAGGTCTAGGATATTCAATTGCCCAAGACTTTATCTAATGTATAACTATTAAGTAGAAACTCTGAAAATTTCAAACATCCATATTTCTTTTAAATCAGCTAACTTAAATAGCCATATGAGATTGAACTAAGTTCAGATACACCATATATTAATAGCTTTAGCAATATAAAATATCCAAAGCCATCATAGCAAAAATTAAATTACAAAAAAAAAAAATCAACTCAGATGTCACATGATCTAATTTAATAAACCTTATGTTTACAAATGTTATATATAGAGCTACCAAAACAAACTCTTAATAAGCTTTGTAGAATACCCTCAACCTCAGACTGGTTTCTGCTACTGGCAACCTCAGTGAGGTGCTAAGATATTCAATCATTCCCAGTGAGGTTCTAGGATATTCAAAGTTGGGGGAATACAGAAGATTGTGAAGAAAATCGAAACCTGTGACTGTAGCTGTTGTAATGTATTTATTCAGAATGGTCAATACCATGATAGTCTTTTAGAAAAGTAATATTTTTCTTATGTGCTATTAATAATTTTTTGAGTAAAATTAGTATTTTTATTCATTACAATAATTAGTTAGTTGTAAAGTAAATTTAGGATTAATATTAAATTTACTGCTAATAGCTAATAAAAAATCTACAAAATATCTTCTTAAGCATTATATTATAAATTTTTGTAAATATCTTCTCTTGTCTAAGTAAACTAGAATTTAAATACTTTTCTTTTTTTAATACTTAACACTTTTTTTTTAACAAGTACATTCCTTTTTTGTGCATGAAATTCTTCAAAATTAAGAAAAAACGTACTGTAACATTAAATATAAATTCCTTTTAAAAAAATACAAACATATCTTTAAGCTTGTGGCTTGGTAGTTTAAATACTAAATGTCCTAGTTTCTAGCCAAATAATGCTTGACTTGTTGGAATAATCTGTTGAAAATGTATTAATTATCTAAATTTTTTACAATTATTTTAAAGCTATTTGGAAATAATAATTGAAAGTTTGCTAATCTTTCACATGCACTAAGACAGCCAATCACATTTTAAACAGCTGTCTTAAGAATGATCAGGCTTCGACACATGGCAGAGATTTTTGACAAGAAAAGGATGATACCAAACTTTTCTCAACTTAACTGTTTAAATATACAAGCCAGTGTTAAGCATCTTGGCCTGAAAGCTTGAATATATAATCATATACACTTATCATTCATTGTGTTATTAATTTAAGATATTACGGAGCAAAATCTTAGATTTACTAAACCGCAATTTTCTAGATATTAATATAATTTATCAGCAACATATGTAAATAATATTTGTCTAAATCACATGTTGCTAAATTGGAAATAATAATTGAAAGTTTTCTAATCTTTCACATGCGCTAAGACAGCCAATCAGATTTTAAACAGCCATCTTAAGAATGATCAGGCTTCAACACACGACAGAGATTTTTGACAAGAAAAGGATGATATGAACCTATTCTCAACTTAACTGTTTAGTAAATCTAAGATTTTACTCTGTAATATCTTAAATTAATAACACAATGAATGATAAGGGTATATGTTTATATATTCAAGCTTTCAAGCCAAGATGCTTAAGACTGGCTTATATATTTAAACAATTAATTTGAGAAAAGATTGGTATCATCCTTTTCTTGTCAAAAATCTCTGTCATGTGTTGAAGCCTGATCATTCTTAACATGGCTGTTTAAAATCTGATTGGCTGTCTTAGTGCTGTGAAAGATTAGCAAACTTTCAATTATTATTTTCAATTTAACAACATCCGGTTTAGACAAATATTATTTAAAGTTATTTGTAAATTGCAGAAGTATTGTTGAACTACAAATAATAGCAATTTCAATCATTAAAAATCTTGTGCTAAAAGTAAATTCAATTAACCATATGTTAGTTAGAGTAAAAAAATACAGAAAAAAAAATCTTTCTTACAACGATTTAAGAATAAACAGTTTAACTAAAAATGTTTTAAATATATACATGTTTAAAGTGTCTTAAATAAATAAATAATATATTTATTTAAAAAAAAAATAAACCAAGGCATGAAATATTTTGATAAGCCTGAAAATATTTGTAAAATAAAAAAAGTTTGATTTGTAAATTATGAATGAAAGTAATTTGAAAAACTCAGTGTATTATGGATATTCTTCATTTAGTTATGTTACTCATTGTCAATAGTTTATAAAGTTAAGGGACCAAAAAGCATGCAAGGTGAATATATTTTGATCCTTTTTCATATGTATGGTTTATTAAAATATTAATAAAAAATAATATAACAAATACATTACATTAGAAATCATTCTAATAATTATCATGTGAACATTAGCATTAAAAAGAATGGAGCTTCCCTTGTTTTTCTGCATGGGTTTTAACATAATAACTTTCAAGGCCTGATTTAAATTTAATAAATTTCTCTTTCAATTGTAAAAACGTTTGTTACAGGATATATGTAATTTTTTCAAAATTTGGCAATCAGTATTACAAATGTGTCATATTAAATTGATTGTAAAAAAGTATAGTTCAACTGTGTATAATTTTACATCTGTAAATGATAAAAGTATAATTTTTTAAAAATTTATAATTAAAGTTTTTTTTTAATTCTGTGAATCTGACATATTCTGAAGTTAAATAAATCATAAACTTCATTTCCAGATTTATAGTCCAGGATAATAATCAATCTCTAATTACTATACTAACTGCTAGTAATTTGTTTGTTTTTCTTATTACTTTCTCAAATGACAAAAATATAAGAATGCTTAAAAAAGTAAATAAAGCTTATTTTTTTATTATTGTATATTTAATTCATTTAACAACTTTCTAAGATAATTAAAAGTATTTTATAGAGATTAATTACAAAAATTAATATATATATATATAATATTTAAATAGGAATATATTGTCTATATTGAACTTCATGTAATCAGAAGGGATTTAAACACAGACTGTCAAGCTCCCCACAGCTATTAACTCCATCTTATACAACCACATATACATGATAAAGGTAAATAATCTCCACTTTGTTGATCCAGATCATCATCTACCAGATAGCAAATCTTCAAACTTTAATGGACAGACTTCAATCTTCTCCACCTTCCAACTCTTCAGCTATTTCTATCATAAGATTATCAATGAAATAGATGAGTGAAGAGATTGGAGGTGGAGAAGATGGAAACATATCTATTAAAGTTTGAAGATTTGCTTTTTTAATATAAACCGAGCACTGATTATATATGGATATGATGACCTGGACCAACTGATGAGTGCTAGTTCAGCCCAAGTTAGATAAATTGGAGATCATTTATCTTTTTCACATGTATGTGGTCACTAGTATTAGTTGTATAAGATGGAGGGAATCCGTCTAATATATATTATATATATATATTATATATATATATATATATATATATATATATATATATATATATATATATATATATAATGAAAAAAGAATAACATGTATAATTTTTAAAAAAGGTAGGAGAGAATTAAAAAAACTATTAAAAGTTTTTGAAATATAAAAATAAAGCATGACAAAGAAAGTAAAAGACTAGTTTAGATATTAAATGTCAAATCTATATTAATCAATTCCTGATTAAATCTATTAGGTTGTGTTTTTTTCTTCTATTTTTCACATGAATAATTTTCTTATAAATCATTAAAATGTTTATTATTTTTGCTTTTTATTTAATAATCAATATATGAATTTAGAAGAATTCATTTATTTTCACTTGAATAAATTTTACTTAAATAATTAAATATAGTAAAAATCATCATATAAAAAATATGAAAATAATGATCAAGTGACTAATTTTTATACATTAAGTAAAATATATTATAATTGATACAGTATAAAATTATTTCTTTTTTTAATATAAACCAATATTTCTATTTTATTAAGTTTGTTAAAAATGACTTTATGTATATTCAGAAAAAAAATTAAGAATTTGACCTTCAATTTACATCTAAAATTTTGATCCCCATTCTCAAAAAATACAAATAGTGAAACGATAAAATGACTCTATTTATGTATTGTAATGGATTTAATGAATATAAGAGCATAACTACTCTCAGAACACTAGATTATTATCAAGCCAAAAACTGTAACAGAACAAATAAATATAATGCAAATAAAGCATGTCATCATGATTATATATGATCTATTTTGCAAACTTTAATAATATGTTAATTATGAGGATGAGCACAATGAAGCCAGATATTTATTGTACAACCCAGTGGATGTCATTGATCGATCCAATTACAATGACCTTATAGCCTGTAATATGTGCATGTACAAAATATGAATGCTTTAAAGCTTAATATTAGAATAACCCCGTAAATAGATGTAACAAGCCCAAATACAATATCCATCAATGATAGATTTTATATTAACTCATAAAATAAAATAGAAAACCAAATAAATTTAGAGATCAAGAATATCATTTGTAAATGATGATAATAATTTTATTATACAAAATATGCATTATAATAACTATAATTAATACACTAAATAAAATAAAAATAAATACAGTAAATTAATAAATATACACTTATCTATTTTCCATAATAATTTTATAATTTTAACAATAATATTTTATATATTTTAAACAATGAAATTGATGCACTATCATGAACTAGCATTACAAACTCTTTTATTAATATTTATTTTTATATGATAATTTAAATAATCACGTTTATTTATGATTTAAATTTGGTTTTTGTACTAGATATTATATTTGTGAAATATAGCAGAAATATATCACATTATAAATTAACAATATTTAACTCTTCCTATATAATAAAGATTTAAAATACATATATATTTCTGCTTTAATTCAAGTTATAAATCTTTGAATTATAACAAAAGTTAATGCATATTATCTAGTTTATTAATTAAATATTTTGATATGTTTTTTGAGTAATAATAAAATGAATCATTTAAGTAATATTTTTTTTATTATTTATGTTAGCTAAACGTAAGTACTATTAATATTACTTTGCAAAGAATGCATCAGAAATTATTTCTTATAGCTTAAAAACAATAATATTACCTTTTTATATTTGCCTTTTATAGTGCAATAGTGAATAAAAAATTGTTAATCATTCCAATGTACTTGTTATTCATCTTCAGGCCACAATATTTCCTCGAAATTGATATAATAAATGGATCTATTATAGCAAAATTAGCTTTAAACATCATTTGTCTAAACAATATCTTATTTTTTCTTTTACTGCCTGATTAATCATAATTATTATAAATTATAATATCCATTAAGTTTGAAATGGAAATTTATATTACATTAATTCCAGGTTAAATATGCAATTTTGAAAAGTGTTATTTATATTGTACCATTCCATTATTTCAGGTTAATTACTTCATCCAAACTTCTTGAAAATCTTCCAGAATATGAAGGAATAAATCCCTCCCTCCAACTTATTTGTTTAGGAATTCATATTTTTGATTTTGATCACTCAAAATATATGATTATTATCACAGAACAGTTTTAAAGTGGAAGGTTTGAAAATACATATTCTTCAGTTCAATGTATTCTTCTTCTCTATATATTTATTATCAAAAATCTTGCTTCCAACAAATAGACAAATTTTAATCAATTTTTTTATTAGTTTTTTCACTTTAAGTTTAGCATTCATATAAATTAATTTAAATAAATAAAATAACACAAATAAAAATATTTTTATAAATTGTAATAATGAATATTTAATAATCTAAAATAACAAACATATTTTTATTTATTTTAGATACTAATTAATATTAATTAAAAAAATTTAATATTGATGTGTATATTTTTATATAATTATTAATTTATTATGGCATGCACATATATTACCTATTCTTGATCAGGTTATTTATCCATAACCAATATGAATTACCATTCTTTATTAAGTATGTTTTCAATAAATTTTTTAAGCAATAACAATAATAATATAGCCTTTGTTTTAAATACTTTCCAGTTTTAATATAAACTTTATAGTTTGAATTCCCCTTTGCTTTGAAAAAAAGAAGAAGATAAGACTGTTTTTTTTTTTCAATATTTGCTTTAACTAATTGCTTACTAATTTATATTTCTCAAAAATTACAACATTTTTATTTTTATAGTAAGAATAATTTTAATATTATTTATCTATAATAATGATTCTTATATTATTCTTAAATAACATTGTAACCAATCTTAAGCACGACAATATATATTTTTAATTCTTAATATCGTCAAAAATTTATTTAAAACAATCTCATGTTTCTGGAAATTTTGATATATATATTAGTATCCTTAAGAAATAACCATAATTCTATTACCATTATTATTTGTCAATGTGTTAATGTTTTAAACTTGTGCCATTAAAATAACTTTTTATTCCCCTATCATTTTCTACCAGAAATGTATTTTTTTCCATATTCCAAGATTTTATAAGACCCATCATAGAATGGGGAAAATAAAATTACACTCTTTTAACAGAGGTTTATTAACATGAGCTTTGATTAAAACAAGATCTTCTACACTAACATGATAAAGATGAGTTATAATTTTATTACTTCTTTTTGCCCTATTTTAATCAAATTCTCCATGGCTTTATTTTGATATAAGATCAAAGTAATTTCTTTTTCTAATATAGGCAAATGTGTTTTTAAAAGAATTGGACTATGTTTGCCAAAATGTAAATGAAAGGGAGTGAAATACATTGATTCAGTTTCGGTCCAATTTATGTAAATAACCATGTTTCACACAATTTCCCCATTTGTGATGATTTTTATTCATATAAATTATGAAAAGTCTATTGAGTTTCCTCATTACCCTTTCACGTAGTTTGAACTGAGTTTTTATGAATGACAACATATGTTTGATATTGTTTTTTGCTAACCAAGCTTTTCATTCATCTGAAAAAAAGGAGCTCCATTATTGGTTAGGATGGAGTAGGGTCTACCAATCAATGGAATTTGATTATCGCTTAACATATTTATGATGTTTTTGGCATCTGCTCTTCTAATAGGATTATGTTCTGCCATACTTTGAAAATGAACTGTACATCACTACTAGGTAACAAAGTTGTCTATAAGATGGCAATGGACCATAAAAATTCAGAGCTAATAATTTGTTAGGTTTTTTCAGAATAATAGGTTGCATAATGTCTACATAATTTCTATTAGATGGTTTGGACACCATATACACAGTAAGATTTTAATTTAGACAATGCTTAAATACATTCCTAGCCAGTGAAATATTCTATGAATAACCTGCTCAAGGTTTTCTCAGACACTAATGACCATATAAATTATGAATATATTGAACCATTCTTTTTTAGTTTTAAACATTGGAACAGAATCTATGTTTAAATTTTTCATTATTTCTTTTTATAGATTCAGATGAAGGATGATTTTAGTTTAATTTTCCATTTAAGTATTTTATAATAAGATAGCATTTTGGGTCTTGCTTTTGAATTTGATCAATTTTATTTAAATCTTCCTCTACTTATTTATCCACAGCAAATCAATATATGGCACTTCATTGGATAGATGTTGATCATCCTGTATAGGATTTCTGATTAATATATCAGACAACATTTTTCTTTCCTAGATAGTATATAATGGTGTATTAAAATTTTTACAGGAACAAATTCCATATTATTAGAATGATCATTAGTTAAATATCAGTGATTTAAAAACTGCAAGCATTTATAAGCAATAATAACCACAACCTTTTATTCTAAAAGAAGCTGTTTTAGCTTATTAAATGTTCATATAATTACTAGGACCTCCTTCTCTGTCACCATATTATTAAGTTCTGCTCCTTTTAACTTACAATTGAGGAATGCTGTTGGATTTCATCAAGCTAAAACAAGCCAAAGCTGCTGCTATCTGACTGGGAAATAAAAGATTTATTAATGTTGAGATAACTTAAAATAATATTTTAAAAAATATTATCTTAATGGATTGAAAATCTTGCTTTTGTCCAAAGCCATTTTTATCACTTTCAATAATTGCAGTAAAGGAGAGAAATCTGAATGAATTTTTTATAGAATCTATTGTAATAATTGCATAATACTAGAAATGCCCATAATTGTTTTTTATTATTTGGGAATTCTTTTAAGTCTTCAGTCTTCTCAGGGTGAGGTTTAATCCCCTCTTTGTTAATAACATGACCTAAAAACAAATTTCCTTCTTTATAAAAGAACTTTTATTTAAAATTTCAGAAAGATATTAAAAATCTCATTTTGTTTTTATAAATCGTATTATTGTTCTGCAGCATGTTTTTTTTTTAGTTCCACACATATAGACATTATTATTTTTATAGATTTTAGTCTACTGACAAACATCAATTGATGTTCTATTATTACTGTATTATGAACCAATAAATTTAGAGTTGATTTAAAATCTGATGAGTCTGTCTAATTATTTTTTTTGAATGCATAAGATAATTTTGGTATTTGAAATTTGATCTAAAATCAAACTATCTTGGCAAATGAAATAAAATTAGATATATGTATGTTTTCATACATCTTTTTTTAAAAGATCCAATTACATATAAATTTTATATTTATTACTGCACTTAAATATTTGTTTATTTATTTAAATCAATATTACTAATAGAAATAATTTTATTAGCTCAGAGTTGATTATTTATTTATTCGCTTATCTTGTCTAGTTATGAAAATCTTAATCGATTTTGTTCTGTCATTTGTTAGAATGAGTTATCTTAATTACTAGTTAAATTTCTTTGGAGTGGGGATCATGAATCTCATTAACTAGTATAACCAAGTATTATCTTTGACTTGGATAACTGCCAATTATTGTCATATATAGCCTAATTGTTACAAAGTTCATTTTATATTTGATTGATTGGAGATTTAAGTAGATAAATAATATCAGTGATGGTAATTCAGTAAATATTCAATGGAAATCTAGGGTATATTTTATATAATGTGATTGAGGACTGTAAAATGTGAAATTACCTAATGTATTTATTGATAATAAATTCTTGTGGAGTATTTTATTTTTGAATATAACTGAAGCAATAATTCTGTATCAATTTACTGCAGGGTACAAATGAAATGTTTATATTATATTTAATGTTTTATTAAAATATATATAAAACTGAGTAAAGTTATTTTATTTAAGCATTGTAAATAGCATGTAGGGTTATAAAATGTTTTCCAAAATGTAATTATAATTATTTAGAAACTAATGGATTTAAATAAAATATCATTAAATATTAAAATAAATTTGAACTACTATAAATAATATTAAATGCATAAAGTATGTTGGAATTTAGTTAGTTATTGATTTGACTTGAGTTTCATTCAATTACCAATCAAATAGATATCTTAAGCATATATTATTGTTTAGGGCAATGATGTGATTTCACTGCTTATTGCAGTTTACTTTGGGAATTGTGAATAGATTTGTTGATGTCTTGAGAAATAATCTACTTTGCTGTATTTTGTTTTAAGTCCTATGTGGATAAATTATAAATTAATATTTTATGATAGTGTAGTGGACAATCTAAATAATTATATATGGGAAATCTTGTTATTGCCTACTGTGATCAATAACTGAGCTAGATAATTTTACACAGGTTGTAATAGAGTTACTAATTGTTAAAGCATGTTTTGCTCTGTGATAAATAATATAAATCTTGAGGGCATTTCCTTATGACAAATGTTGACTGAATAAATGTAGTGGTAGTGAGATAGAAAATCCATTCTTATTGTGATCAAGTAGCTACCCAATACTAACCGATGATGATCATGCACATGTGGCCATCACTATGATGGTCAAATATCCAATATGATTTATATGTCCATAATGTTGTCATAATCTTGTTTGATTGATTATTTATTTACATGTGGCCATTATTACAAAATGCCAAATCAACTTTAGGGCTGTTATAAAGTGGCATTCCACATTTAGGCTAGATCTATATTATTATGAATGACTTTCAATTCTTAAACATAGTAAAGTTTATTATATTATTATCCCATATTATAATCAATAATTCATTACAAAATGGTGACCAATGATCGGGCTATGTTTTATTCAGATTAGATTGATCATCTCCCCAGCATTTATCACATTACAATCAATATATATATATATATATTAAATCAAAGATTTTCATAAGCTACAGATATAAATAAAATATCTGTGTACATCTGTGTATAATTTAGTGAAAATATAATCCAACATTTCGACCAGATCACACTGGTTATCATCTTTGTAAGAGGTGCTGTAAACACTGATGTACAACAATAATGTTCTGTTAATAGAAAATGAAAAGAATAGGAAATTGGTGGATGTGTGAAATATTTAGATTTGCAAGTGGGAATTGAGGAGCAACGCTTCCAGTATAAAAAGTTGATTAAACCTATTCATCATCAATCAAATATGTCTAATCTGTATAGCTGGCAGGTTTAAAAATATTTTTGAGGAGAAATGCTAGATTGTGTAGTTTTGAGGCTGACAAGAATAAGAATATTCAAATTTTTAGGGACGATTTGATAAATGCCAAATATAACAAGAGAACAATAGACAAGATTATTAGACGATTTAAAGACCCTTCTAATCTAGGGGATAGGCTGAACAAAACCAGAATTTTATTACCATATATTAAAAACATATATACAGATTTACAAACATTATTTTTGCAAAGACTTTAGTGTGTGTTACAGATTCCCTCTTAACTTTAATAAATGCATTAACAATTCCAAAGATAAACTATCTCCAATTAACACCCAGCCGGCCGTATATAAAATTATTTGCCCAGAAAACAATTGTCATGCAGCATATTATGGGGAGGTTACTGCAGCATAAATATTCATACAATAAGGCACTAACGGATCCTTCCCACTTTTCTATTTTTGCACAACATAAAATCACTATGGGCCACTCGTGTATACCAGATAAGCCGCAAGTGATGTGCGGTGAGTGACATGAGATAAGAAGGAAAATCAAGGAGGACTATTTCATTAACTTAGATGAAAACTTGTTAAATAAAAGAGACACGTTTTACGCAATCTCGAAGAAATGGCAGACCTAATTTAAATAATTTGCATCTGTTGGTTTAAATAAATTGAACATCGCTATCTATCTATAGCTTTGAAAATGAAAGCATAGCTCCTTCGAAAAGCGCTTTAGAAATAAATAATTAGAATAATAATATATATTTGAGTTTGTGAGGGGAAATTATCGTAGAATATCTGATTTTATTAAATTAATTAGTTAGTTTTTTAAAAAAAAAAACATTCCAAATGGAAAGTAATTTGCATATATCATCAGTTTGTTAATATAATCTGGCATTTTAAAGATCTCAGTGGCTTGTCATATCTGAGATCTGAATAGTATTTTTGTATTAAAAAAATCAATACTATGACCTGTATCTATAGGATGGAGAGATAATGCTTATGATGATGAGTATTTCTTAATTGCATTAATATTGATGTAATGAAATTACCTCCTATTTGGATTTTTTTTTTAAAAAAGTCATTAATGTAATAGTTTCTCATTGTTATACACCAGTGTTTACAGTGCCTCTACAATTAATTTATAATATTTGTTAACCAGTTGATGACCTGTGGGATCTGGTTAAAATGTTGGTCTATATTTTCAATAAATTATACATGGATGCACCTGAATATGTTATTATATATACTGTACAAAATTAATAGAAAAATATATGCTTTAAATCAACATTTTTGTTGTAGTAAAATCTAGTCATATCACTTATATAAACATTTTTCTTACTTTCATATTATGTTCCAAATTAATACACTGTACAGGCTTACACATACCAGCACATATATAATGTAATATAAGGGATTTGAACTCAGGTTTTTACATGACTCTCAACTCTCCATGCCATCTCATATTGCTGACCCACCTGATCATACATATGTTGAAAAGATAAATAATCATCAATATACATAGTTCATGCTGAAACAGCAATCATCAGTTGGTCCAGTTGTGGGCTTTGAATATTCCATTATCAGATTTTCAGTGAAATGAATGGCTGTCGAGTTGTGGGTTGGAGTAATTTGAAGCCTGTCCATTAAAGTATTAAGATTAGCTATATTAATATAAAGCTCAGCACTGATTGTATATATGTGTGGAGATAGTAATCTGGACCAATTGATGATTTCTTGTTTAGCATAAAATATGTATATTGGTGATTATTTATGTTTTCAACATGTGTATGATCAAGTGGGTCAGCAATATGAGATGGCATGGAGAGTTGAGAGTCATGTGAAAGCCTGAGTTCGAATCCCTTATATTACATTATGTTTCAAAGAAAATTTTATTGCTTAGTTTAAATAAACATAAGCAAAATTACATAGATAAAATAAAAACATTGTTTTCATAATTTACACAAATCAATATTTACATAAAATATATTGTCTTACTCCAATCATTCTTATATTTACTGCTCTGAAAAAGATAAAGGTTTGATCTTAGATTTATAAATGACCATGTGGCTACAAAAATATCGAAATAATTTTATATCTCTGTCTTATTTGTTCTATTTGTTACAAAAAAAATATTTGGGTGTCTTTTTATATATATATAATATACAAATCAATATAAATTTGATTATAAAAATATGAAAATTATTCAAATTGAACATTATCATAATAAACGTAAAATAAAAGAGGCTATGTTGATTTCAAGAAATCGTCAAATGTTGATGAATCGCCAGTCATCAAATGTTAAAATAACAGAATTGTGGGAAATCTGAATTGAACTATGGGTGTTGTTAAAGGTTGTCTCGTTTTGATTATTCAATGTTATATAGTTGATAAAGACTACAAAATGTATAGTCGAAAGTACTTCTAAAAAGTATATAATTTATATAAATTTTACTGTATTTTGATATATATATTGATTTGTATATTACATATATTGTGGAACGAATACAGATATCAAACTTAATTTATATATATATATATATATATACAGTTCATTTAAAATATCAAACTTAATTTATATATATATATATATATATACAGTTCATTTAGCGTATGGAGTAAAGTATAAATGTGGCTATATGCTTGTTTGGGAAAATATTCCTAGGAAATATATTCACGAGAGATTGAATGGAAGTAGTCAGGTTTCTGTACATTAATTGGTATTAAAACAATGATGAAGCCCCTGGTAAGTATACAATAGGTGAAATTAAGTTTTATTTTCCTTGTGACAAATTGAGCATATAATATGTCTATTAACAATGCATCTTCTATAGTTTATGAAATGTAAAATAGGAAATACCCACACATTTATTTTAAATCGAAAATATATTCCATAATCTAAACATTTTAAGCAATTGCCTATTGTTAATACTATATACTAATTTATGTTAACTTCTGTGGTAATTACAAATAATTTTATTCATCTTTATTAAAGATTGAATAAAAAAAAGAAATTATTTTTAATTGAACAATATCCAAGAGTTTAGTAAAATAAACATCTTAATAAAAAAGCCAACTATGTAATTAAATAATGAACAAAAAGAATACTATCATTCATAATAGAGATTTGTTTTCTTTCCAAATGAATTTATTTTATGCTTTTTAACTTTCCAATAAAAAGTTAAATTAAGAAACTATTTCTGCTTCAAATCAATACCATTAATAAAATGCTTATTTAAAGCATATTTTATATAGATCATTCAATTCTTATCAAAACAGTGAATATCATAGGATCGAACCCCATTTGTTTTTAATTATCAAATTAACTGTAGATACAATATGATCTGTTGTCTCTAAGTAATATGTTAATATATTTGGGTTGCCTCACTAATTGTTTTTCTGAAAAGAGAAATTTATATTTTCTTTATTGATTTCGTAAACTTACTATAATAGAATCAGTTTGATATTTCAATAAATTTTCAATTTTATCAATAGTTATTTATTTTATTAATTAATATTAAACTTTGATAAAAATACATTTATGCAAGTAATATTATTTTTATTTTTTGGGAATGAAATTAACTGATTTTAAAAGTTCTGTAATGTTAAGTTATAAATTCAGAGAAATGTGGAAAAAAATAAGTGAAAGTTGTTCTAAATATACAAATAAAATTAGATTCAAATATTAAGCATTTCTCCCTAATCTCTTTTTAAGGATGAACAAAAACTAGCAGTATCTACTTTAACATAATTGTTTTTGTTATATCTTACTTCTGTAAAGAAATCTTTTCTCCAAAGGATTGTATTTGAACTTCATTAAAAACAGTTGATCTATGACAATTTGGTATCATATATTCATCTAAAATTATCAAATTGTAAAGACAAAAACAGCAACAAAGAAGTTATTAATTTAATTATTACAATGGTTTGTAAAGTTAAAGTTTTAACTTACAAGAAAATAAATTTTATATTTATCTAATTGTTTGTGATGGTGGGATTTTATTAGTAATTATGTGTTCGACAATTTCCATTCATCTAATATGTTGTTAGAAAAATGTAAACTCTATTTAGTTTCCAAATATATTCATTCAAATATTAACAATAATACAGAGATATTATTTTCCTGTCTTCTTCAAGTGATACTGACATTAGCAGTCATAGTAGTAGCTTAAGAATTAAACTTTGGATTTAGATTCTTAAATATTGAATTTAAAGTGACATTACTAGCATGGGATTAAACCCGGCCTTTACATTTTTAATTATTCAAGAGAATCTGAAAGCCTGGGTTCTATTTCTGTGCTAGTGCAGTCATTGTTTTGACCAGCAACACCTAGAGAAGAGAGAAAAGTAATACCATTTAAAACATTGTGTTATGTATTAAACTAAGTGCTATAGCTAGCAACTGAATATGTTTAGAGGGTTTAAATAAAGTTTGAATTTTTTTAACAACATTCAATATTTGATAATAGAAATAGCCTGGTGTATAATTATTACTTTTATATGTTTCTACTATTTTTATTTTTTTAATTATTTTAATAAAAGAATAAAACGTTTTTTTTTTTTTTTTACAAATTATTCTCGTTATTTTTGTGTGTTTGAGTTTGGATTATTATAATAATGCAGTATTATTATTTGTTATATATATATAATTGTTAGTTGTCATCGCTTTACCTATCTGATTATTTATTTAACCCATGGAAAAGATACAAACTATTTGATATAGAAAGGCTGATCTGAGTTAATAAAATGTTTCCAGTCTCTGATCAAAATGTATCTCATGTGCTGTATTACCCTAAGATTAGTACCAGGAAAATAACACAGTCAATACATGCACTATGCTTTAATGATCCTAGACTGAGGTATTTTTGTATTTTATAAATATTAAATGAATTAAGTATAATAGTTAATCCTTTGTGAAAGATTTAATTGTTCTCCCTGGTGAGAGTTTTATACACTTTCAATATTTGATTTAGTACTACATCATTATTCTATATTAAAATATAATAAATTGGACTTGATTTGGTGAAAGTTTACATTTACAAGGAAATAAGTTCTAAAAAAAAAATCATATTTAAAACTTTGCAAATGGTGAAAGATAAGGTTGTAATAAAAACAAAGAATAATTTTGTCATTCAATGATTAGGAGGAACAGATTGGTTTCATAAAATCAGTGATTCTTATTTATTGATATTTCTGTTTAAAATTTGACTGAATAAATATCAAAATCTGAAAAATTATGCTTTAAATTAACTAAATTTGTTTATATCTTTTACAATATTGCAATATATTCTGATATATGATTGACAATGATGTGTTAGCGATTATTATGAAAAGACATGTTTATTGGAACTCCACAATTTGCTTTGTTAATGTTACACTAAAAGTTATTATCTTCTATTTTTTAAAAGTAAAACACATATGTATATCATATATCAGTAATAGTATATACTTTTGATTTTTAATAATTATTGTATCAAAAGTAAACATTATTTACAGAAGAAGCATAATACAAGGAAAACAGTAAATAGCAAAATTCAACTGGAGATATATATGTAGCATCCCATGAGTTACAAAGATCACATTTGAGAAATTCAAGAATACACAGGTTAATGAAATAACATCATCAAGAGAACATAGACAATACATCAAACTAAGTACATAGTTATGAGTATAGATATTATATGATAAATCAAATAGACAGGTAGGCTTCTACATGAAAGGGGTTACAGAATTCATCTAAGCATTCATATTAGGATCATACAATGGATGGGAATACAAAAAGGATGATTGTCATAATAAAAAAAAATTAAGTGGGCCTGATAAACAAGGCCATCAAATAAAAACATGTTCAGGTGACTAATTTATTACACAATTATTCTGCATAAATACATTGTGAATCTTAATAAATTTTGCAAAAAAATCATTTCAAAAGTTTTTCTAAAATAATCTCACAAAGCAAATGAAATCTGATGTCAATGAACAAACGTGCCAAAATATGTTAGAAATCATATTTTTAATTATTTTAATGTCTTTACATTTTTTTTGTAATTGAAATATTAGAATAAAATATACATGAACTTCATGATTTTAAAAATAATAAAATAGTAAAATATCTCAATAGATGGCTCTTTAAGCAACTCAACTCCACATTTTTTTCTCAGTTACTCCAATAAGATATCCCTCATTTTAATAAGGTACGAATTTTCAAATGTATTTTTAAAACTATATTACTTTTATAAAGAATTTACATTAAATATTACAATAGCTGAATTAGGAAATACTGTGTCAATGGAGCTTTATAAAAAAGTAAAGATTTTTAAAATGGCAGCAGTTTTTTAATTATAAATTAGTAATTTCTTTATTTATAATCAAATATATTTTATATTTATTAATCACAAATTTTCAAGTTTTATTTGAACTAAATTTATTATATTAAATTTATAACAGCACTTGTTTTTATTTCTTTTCCAAATTAAAATTATTAAAAATTTACATAATAGCTTCTTTTATTGAATCTAGATTGTTAATCTGACATTACTTTCTATTGTACATAAATATTATAAAACACTAAATTATGGTGATATAATGATTTTGTAGAATAAAATAGTATGAAAAATAAGTCTTATGAAATAATTATATTTCATTGTAAGCATACAAATCTTAATGTCATTAAAATAAATTTCCTTCAAATCTAAATGATATATAAAGTAGAGCAGTAAGGATCTTGCTAATTTGGAAAAGTAGGATTTGAGAACCATGAAAGAATTGACTGAAATATTAAAAATACCAACTGGTTTAAATAGAGCTGATGAAGCACAATGAATTCCAGCCTTATGGAGACAACTTAATTTATTTCTTTCTTCTAATATAAACTTGAAATCAATTAATGGTGAAACTGAAAAAAAATAACATTTTGTTAATTCTTCTGAATGCTCTATCTATTTCATGCTCAATCTCATTATTTGAGGACTAATGTTTTTTTTTGAAAAGTTATCCTTGAAAATGGTGGAAGCTATTTCATTAAAATGTTGGAAATTAATCAAAACTAACAAATTGTTTAATCCAAAAACTATTTTATTTCTATCATATAATTGTGAAAACATTTAATGTAATATATATATATATATACAATAAAAATATTAAATCACCCCAAATAGTTAAGAAATTCAGCCCCTCCTTCTGTGAAATGAATGTATAAATATATTAGAGTCTATAGTCAAAATAAGAGTCATAGATCACATGACCCTATCTCTTAAGCTAGTAAGTTATAAACAATGAGGATTGCCAATTCCTCTACAAGCTTTGTAATAAATGTTTAGCCAGATCCAGCATTTAAAATATCTCTGTCAGGAACCCCTCCCCAAACCCATGACCATGGTTTCATGTGTTGGCACTCCTCAGAGAGGTTTCAGGGTAGGTTCAGACACTAGATCTAAAAATACCAACCCAAAGCCAAACACTTATCTAAAAGTTGTCTATATAGCTATTTGAGTTGAATATCTGGGTTTGAAGACATGTAGATGTCTGAAAATTTCAGATTTTCCAGTCAATAGACAACTTTTAGATAAGTGCTTGGCTATGGGTTGGTATTTTTAGATCATGTCTGAAACTACCCTGACAACTCTCTGAGAAGTGCCAAAGCACAAAACCATGGTCAGGGGTTTGGGGAGGGGTTCTTGACAGAGATATTTTAAGTGCTGGCTCTGGCTAAGCATTTATCACAAAGCTTGTAGAGGAATTGGAAATCCTCATTGTTTATAACTTACAAGCTTAAGAGATAGGTCATGTAATCTATGACTCTTATTTTGACTATTTATAGTCTCTGCCACAAGTCGTATGCAATTTTATATTGCTAAGACTACTAATATATGGTATGGCTGAAGATATATCAGCCCCATATAGCTATTTGAGTTGGATAGCTGGGTTTGAAGACATGTAGATGTCTGAAAATGTCAGATTTTCCACTCAATAGACAACTTTTAGATAAGTGCTTGGCTTTGGGTTGGTATTTTTAGATCTAGTGTCTGAACCTACCCTGACACCTCTATGAGGAGTGCCAAAGCACGAAACCATGGTCAGGGGTTTGGGCAGGGGTTCCTGACAGAGATGTTTTAAGTGCTGGCTCTGGCTAAGCATTTATCACAAAGCTTGTATGTAAATAAATCATTTTTTTATAGCGCGATGTTCGTAAACTCTAATATTTAACACAGCATTACGCTGTTGCATATGCGCTTTGAAGATTTTAACTATAAATGAATTAATACTAACACTCAACCACATGATAAAGTCTTTGGAAAAGATAGAATGGCCATCTATCTTTTCGAACCCAAATGCTTTTGTATGGGTGAATCTTAAGTGTTTGAAAGTGAAAGCATGAAGATATTAAATAATCACTTTAAATTACTATTACATGCTTGAATGAAAGACGCTAATGAAATTTACTAGAATTTACGATACGTCATTCTTCTTATTTGATATTAAATGTATGTAAATAAATCATTTTTTTATAGTGTGATGTTTGTAAACTGTAATATTTATCACAGCATTATGCTGTTGCACATGCGCTTTGAAGATTTTAACTATAAAAAAAATGATTTATTTACATACATTTAATATCAAATAAGAAGAATGACGTATCGTAAATTCTACTAAATTTCATTAGCATCTTTCATTCAAGCATGTAATAGTAATTTAAAGTGATTATTTAATATATTCACACTTTCACTTTCAAACACTTAAGATTCGCCCATACAAAAGTGTTTGGGTTCGAAAAGATAGATGGCCATTCTATCTTTTCCAAAGACTTTATCATGTGGTTGAGTGTTAGTATTCATTCATTTATAGTTAAAATCTTCAAAGCACATGTGCAACAGCGTAATTCTGTGTTAAATATCACAAAGCTTGTAGAGGAATTGGCAATCCTCATTGATTATATTAGAGTCTATATTTCAATATATATATATATATATATAGCCTGTCCATTAAACTATGAGGATTGTCTATCTTAATATATATCTGAGCACTTATACTATATATGTGTGTAAAGATGATAGTCTGGACCAACTGATGATTGCTGGTTTAGCATGAAATACGTATATTGGTGATTATTTATCTTTTCAGCATATATGTGTTTAGGTGTATCAGTGTTATTAGATAGAGTGGTGGGTGGTGTGAAAGTCTGTGCTCATATACCCTATATTACATATATATAGACACAGGTATATAACAAGCCTGTGCTTCAGTTATTACATTATAGAGATGTCTGCCCATCCTTGCATATGTATTAAATGGATTATGTCCTGTACATGTGGGGTTCAGATTGACCTTAGGTCAACATGGGTGTGACAAGAATCTTGGCCTCAGGGTGGCCTTTGAGCATTCCATCATCAGATTTTCAATTGAATGGACGGTTGAAGAGTTGGAGTGTGGAGTAGATTGAAGCCTGTCCATTAAACTATGAGGATTGTCTATCTTAATATATATCTGAGCACTTATACTATATATGTGTGTAAAGATGATAGTCTGGACCAACTGATGATTGCTGGTTTAGCATGAAATACGTATATTGGTGATTATTTATCTTTTCAGCATATATGTGTTTAGGTGTATCAGTGTTATTAGATAGAGTGGTGGGTGGTGTGAAAGTCTGTGCTCATATACCCTATATATATATATATATATATATATATATATATATATATATATATATATATATATATATATATTGTAATAGTATTGAACTGATGTCAGTATGATATAATAGTGAATAACCAATTAAAAATTGAAGCAAATTTAGAGTATAAGTTGACATAGTAATGATAATTGATTTTTTAAAAAATAATTTGTTATACATTTTTGCCACTATGAATTGTAAATGATTGAATTAATATTTCTTTTGTGAAATATGATAATTGTATTTAGCATTTTGAATATAAAATAATATACTTTCATGCATATATTTGTATATCATGAACATATATTTTTGTTTTATAATTTATTAAAAAAAGAGAAGAGAATAATACAAAATTTTACTTTTTTATTGTAACAAAAAAAAATATTTAATTAATATGGATTATTTAAGATAAGAAAGGATATATGTTATCTTATTTTCTTTCATTTGTAAAAAAAGATATATAACAAAAATAAATGATGTAGAATTATTTGAAAATATTATTTTTATAATGCTTGATCAAAAATGTTTTTATTTTTTGATTGAATTTTTATTCTATGTTTTATAATTTGCTTATATTAAATAAAGAATTTAACAATTTAAAAACAACAATTTTCTTTTGATTGATAAATTAAACGTGATTATACAGGGTGGTCTAATGTTATGGGGGCGTACAAATCTGCATTGTACAAGCCACTCTTTGGTGGTACTGCTATTATTTCATTTGAAAGCAGTCATAGCCAAAGAACTGTTCTCATCAGTGTGATTAAAGGGTAACAACATTTGGAGCCAGTATTAATTATCAACTGTTAATTGACATTATACTGTGATGCCAAAATTCATTAAGAAAATGAAAGCAAGAATGCAGTTTTAAAACTCCAGTGTGTGTCAGTCCAAACTCTGAATCATGTAGCTCTTCTGTAGAAAATTACTTGTTGCCTGCCTGGAGTGAGAGAAGAGTTGGTGGTCAACTTATAAGACTTATTCCATTATACCTGTCATAATAATTACCTCTACCTGTCATAAAGACTTAAGAACTTAATATTCGTTAATAATTATGTATGTGAATTTATAATAGTCAAATTTTCCTAAACATGGCATCATGCTTAAAGACCAGTAAAATTAACTGATTTTAAATAAGATAAAATTTATTATTTTATTAATAGAAAATGCCATTATCATTATTCCTATTAATTAAATCTAAATGCGTTGTTAGCCGAGAGGTTATCGCAGCCGCCTTGCAAGCAAGTAGTTGGTTGCAGACGGTTGTGGGTTCGCCTCCAGGCCGATGCTATGACATATAAAAAATAAAAAAATCTAAATGCAATTTTTATTTGTATTTATTTTCAAATACCAATTTACATAGAATATCTGCTATGTGTTTAAATATATGTCATAGTATTTAATTAAAATATTAAAGATTTTAAGACTTCTCATTCGATAAATAATATACAAAATTAACAAAGCGTATGACACACTTGAATGAGAAGCTATAAAGATACACAGAAATTATTACACGCTAAGCACTTTCGAGGCCTTTTGCCTCATATCTGTCTTGTGTGTGGATAATTTCATCTCTTTTCATGCAAATAAGTTTAAATTTTATAACTATTCTTTTTGAGTTCATTCTGTCTGATGCAAAAGTATTTAGGAGTACAGAAGTAACCAACAGGGGAGGAGTTTATATCCAAAATTGTTCTTTATTCAGATATTATTTCTCAATTAAAAATGGTCTCAGGTGTGAGTAATTCATAATCTTATAAAGATATTATTTGACTAAAGAAATATGTTAGTTATAGATTGTTTAAAGGGAATGGTAATCATCAGCGTTCCATATGAATAGTATAAATTTAATAGCCACATGCCACTGCATATTTAAAATTATATTATTGAAAATTATAGATAGAATTCTGTTATGTCTTAAGATTTGAGAAGTTTTAAAAGCTAGAGAACTGTTGTGGTGCCATGGACCGCATTATATAATGTTGATTGTAATAGATTGTACAATAAAAGATACTGAAAAAAATGGTAATAAATTCATAAAATATATATAATAGTTAATTGGGTAACTAGCATATAGTTAATTTATGAAATTCACTTGTTACTAATTTTCTTCTTTTCTAAGCCAATGTAATATTTGGTAAAATGGAAAAATACATACAGAAAATGTAATTTTTTATCTTGTTTTATTAACAAAAAAAGAGTCAAGGGTGCTCATTTCAAAGAGATGGGCTATTTGAATATTTAAATTTTAAATTAAAATTGAATATGTTAACAGTTAATTGAACATTGATATAAAGAATCATTTAATTACACCATTATATGCCATGAATATGATATAGTAAAAATATATTGAAATCATGCTAGGCAGTAATAAAAATAAATATTATTTAAAAACTACCTTTTCTGTGTGTATTTTCATTTTACCCATTAATTTATGAGTAAATGATCTCCTTTAATATATATTGTTTGATCCATTAATGAAAGAGTATAAAATAACTCCTAACTATCTTGTTGGGTGGTTGTGTTTCATTATAATATATACTTATTACACACACACACACACACCTATATATATATATATATATTATAGATTCACTTCTACACTCTCACTCATAAACCCTCAAGTAGTAATTCACTCTATTTCAGAGATATTTGTTATAAGTTTAAAAAAATTAATAGAACATATATGGAAAACATTGGATCGCCATGCCATTTTACATTACTGTTTAAATAGATCTAAAACAATATACATTAAATATTTTAATATGGTCCTATGCACAGTGTGTAATCCTAATCAGTTGATGAACAAGATTAAGGACAGTATTGATAAAATGAACAAATTTGGCATAACATATGGTATTGTACATAACAACAAGGATTGCCATAATATATATTAGAGCAAAGCTTTAGCAAAAGTAGCACACTTACTTATCTCAACATCCACATAAATATCCTTGCATTATGAATTATGGATTTTTGGTTTTAAAAATATTAAGAAAACAATAGATCATAATGCTCTCTTCACCAAACTTACATGTGGTATATTAAGAGTACTGACGTAAATACATATTCCCTTAAAGAAATCTGAAGACAATGAAACAATATTCAACTTACTAACCAATGTGTTTGGAATACTAAGCACTCATGTCAAATGCAAATTCAATAGTAATTTTATTTTTAATTTGCAGATTTATATTAAATTATTACAATAAAATAAGAGTTCCATGTTATCACTGCAAGAAGATCAGTATCATATTATATATTTATAATTACTGCAAGAAGAATTGCACCTGAGAAATCTAATGTTTAATAACTGGATTCCTTTTAATTTATTATAATAGATAGATGTCTCTATAAATTATGGATCAATTTTCTAAACAAATTTTAAGTGTCTTTGGAATTAAAAAATTGTTCATCTGATCAGGATTTAAATTCTAAGACAGTGAGAAGGCAGGCCAATATTTATTGGATTTTTTTAAAAAGAAATCTCATTCATGTAGTTAAATAGTTGAATGGACTTGGAAAAAATCTAGAAATTAAACTGTTATTGTCAATACACATTGTGTTAATGATTGTTTGATGATTTTGCAATAATATCACGGTTAATTTCTTTGTGACAAAAGCAGCTTGATTCCAGAAGAAAGGTATGAATGTAGGTTTCAAAGAGCATCAAATAATTTATTGGATTTAAAATGTACATTCAGGCATTTCCATTGAAATCTTATCATTGCTACCCTGAAAAAAATAACAATGATTTTATTAAAATGTTAACAAAAAATTGGATTACTATGCATAGCCACAACAGTGATCAGAATTCTTTTTGGTTACAAACATCTATTGATCCTTATGAGCATGAATAGGCTTCTGAAAGATTTTATATGGGAAAAATCTAAAGTAATCTTTACAACTGTTTTTACCTAGTTTTTATAAAAACACATAAATAGATAGAAGCCTTTTAATAACAGTAGCAAACTCTACATACTGCAGCACCACCTAGTTTAAGCATTAGTAATCAATGGATGCAAGGTTTGTGCATAAAATGTCTTTTTAATGCCCTATCATCCAATATCCCTAGACTAGTTTCTAGTTTGCAGCATTCATCAGTGAGGAACCTTGGATTTAAGAGCACAACACCTAGGTTTTAAGATCTAATGCAACCCTCCAAACTGGCACTACTGTAAGAAGAAATTGCTTCTGTTATTAAATGTCTGTGTAAACATATGAAATGGTGATCACTCAATGAAAACAAGTTTTAATGATTTTAGAAATTTAAAATGTTACATTTTAAAAACTCACATTTAATATTAATGTTGTCACGTATACATTGAGTTATATTAGATATATATTTTTTTTCAATTAGGTTTTTATTTTTTTACACTACTATTTTGAAGGAATTTTTATTTTAAAATAGTGTTTTAAATTAATATTTCGTGTCAAATCAAAATTTTATTACAGATTAAAGATGTTTCATATTTCAAACAATATGCAATAAATAAATGAAAAAAAAAGTAACATGATAAGTAGATGTTTTAATTTTTATATAATCACTAGCGATAAAAAGAGATTTCTATTTTAGAAACAAAAAATAATAATTTTACAGTATTTATAATTCAAACATCCCTATAAAAATTGAGAAACATCCAGAAGAAAAATAATAATAAAAGAAAATACAATAAAAGTCATACTAATTTATCTTAAAAATGTTTTGAATGTAATGCTAAATAACTTTAAGCTTTATAAGCTTTAGCCAATCTTTTGTTGATAATTGTATGGAGAGATTTCCTTAGTAATGTTATATCAATCAGTTTAATGGAAGTAATTTTCTAATGTAAGTGTGAGATTAAATTTATGTCTTGACAGCTCAAAATAATATCTCTACTAGTCAACTCTCATTATTACAGTGAGAAAAGAAATCTTATAGATCTGAACCAAAGGCTGGCGCATTAATCTTTTACTAAGCTTTAAATAATGAAAATATTATCTTTTAACTTATTAAATTACATTTCATTTTATAAGTACTTTGAAACGATCTAAAATTTAGATTTTATTTTTTAATGTGATTTATTTGTTTATTGTATAGATATATGGATGTTGATTTTAATTGCATTGATTTCTAAATCTGATTTAAGTAAGATCAATCTTTCCCATCTATATACATTTGAACTTATAATATGCTTATCAAACAATGAGTGTAGATTTGTTACATCAAATAAGTGGATAATAAGAAAAATTTTGGGATATTTTTCACAAAATGACAGCCTTTGATTTATAATAAAATTTAGAGGAATCTGTAACAAATCTGAAAAGAAATGATTGGTTACATATAATTCTATGAAATGCACTAATAAATATATATATATATATATTCATTATGCTCTCTTATTTCTTATCCATTTTGATGCTTTAATGTAAATATAACTTATCTTGGGCTATTATTTAAAGAAATGATGACTTGAATACTCTATATATGTATTAATAATGCTAAAAACTTCTAGGCTTCAAAATTAAACTAAACGTAATTAAAATGCTTATATAGAAAATTCTGATTGCTATTTCTGTATTGATGTTTAGGTGTTGCAAATTTCAAGCTAACTTAAAATGTGTGACTTTGTAACATGAAAATACCATATGTATAGTGAAAGAAATGAGAGGGAGACATTTTTTACAATTCATCAGTTCTGGATTTATAAAAAATAAATAAATAAAGAAGTATATATTAAATCTGAAAGATTTGATTGATTGCAAATATTGACAAAGCACCCTATTCAATAAATTATATAGTTATATACATAACTAAAAATATATTTATAATTTGTAAAATAGTGGCTAAAATTTTACATCTGCAGTGCATGATATGTGTTTTTTAACAATTTTAACTTTAATGTTACATACAATAGGACAGCATTTTTATTAAAAATATATAGTTGCCTTATTTATAATTCAGCATTAAGCATCGAAGATCATTATTAAAATTTATAATATAGAATTAAATCCAAGTTCTACCATAATTTGGATTATTCAGATGGAAAGCAATCTCTACCATCATGTATCAATCAAATAATAACAATAATTCTAATAAACATCACATGATCTCCATTTCTTATGCTTGCTTATAACTGTTATTAAAACAGGCAAAACTCACTATACACATTGCCACTCACAGCAAGTGAGAGTAATCAATAGATGCCAGAAAGCTTGTGCATAAAATTCCCAACTACTGCCTACTCATCTGATATCCCCAGATTAGTTTCTGGCTTGTGACCTTTATCAGTGAGGAGCCTTGGATCTGAGAGCACTGCACCTAGATCTTAGGATAGTGATGGCTATAGTTATTAAAAAACCAAAGACACCAAAATGTATGGGTAGTGAACTGAGTTCAGACCTATATGACTATATAAGCTAATTAGCTAGGATTGAAAATATCAAGGTGTTTTCAATTTAAGACCCATAGTTTTGTTGTTAAGTAGAGATAAAAGGTGGCTGCTGGAGAGTTGTATTATATCATAAGATTTATGTGCAGTGCTCTCAGATCCAAGGCTTCTCACTGACAAAAACCACAAGCCAGAAACTAGTCTGGGGATATTGCATGAGCAGGCACTAGATGGGGATTCTATGCACAAGCCTTTGTCATCCATTGATTACTCTAGCTTGCTGTGAGTGGCAATATGTATAGTGAGTTTTGCCCATTTTAATAATTCTAATACATAGAAGCCATAAATTTACATTTTCATAATGTGTTAATAGTTTATTCCTAAGGGGAAAACCACTTTTAGTGGTAAAACTGCCATAGAATTTAATTAATTCAAGAAATTTTGAGACATATCATTTATTAGTCCTCTACAGTACAAAATAGAAGTTAAATGAAACATATTTACATTCTTTAAAAAGATACACATCCATGGACTGAAACATTCTCTCCTTTTAAAAACATTCCTTAATTGTTGTGTAAATTTTTTTTTTAGAATGGCAGGGACTAATACACAGTACATCTTTTACTTCATCTTTTAACCATAAAATCGTTTAAAAAATATTAAGCATTATATATACTGATCCAAAAACCTTTCTTCAAATAATGATATATTTCTGCAATGATATTAAGAGGAATAGTACTGCTGACACAAAATTAGAGACAAAAAATAATTTGAATTATATCAGCATGTTAACAATGTTGATCTTAAAAGAAAAGTTACCTTAATATTGAAAAAAATCAATTCAGCTCAGATGACATCATCTTCAGTAAGTAATAAAATTGACATATTAGAGACAATGTGAGAATTACATTTGAATAATTAAGATTAAATTATAAGAAAAGCATAATTATTCCATCATATCATTTGAAGAAGATGAACATATTTCTGCAGACAATGCCTTTAGAATAATAAGTCACAAAATATTTAAGATTAATAATCTGAAAATAATAAGAAATAATAATAGCTACAATGATCAAAATCTAAAATACAAGGAACTAAATCTTTTATGTTGCTTTTGCAAATTAAAAATAAATCATAGATATGATACAGAATAAAATATTATTATATAACAACAAAATAATATATGACAATAGCTGTAATATAATCATATAATCATAATGTAAAAAAGCTTTTTTCAGCAATTTTTAATTTTGGCCTTTTTTAATGTCTTGGTTAACTACAAAAAACAACAACCTATATTGCATACATAGTGACATCTACTGGATCTACATAAAATTAACACAAGCCTATTATTATGCTTTTATATCTTTATAATAACACACATTATATAACCCTCCATTTGTTTTTCATTATCCGATTATTTCTGTTAAAATTAATGTAATTAGTTTCATATACCTTCCTTGTATTAATTTCTTTAATATAATTTAATGAGCTTATATTCTTAACACAATCTATTCTATATCCATATTTTATGTAGTAAACATATAATGCAGATCTGTCATCTTTCCTATTAATAGCATTATGTTATTTAGCCTTTTCTTCTAAATATTTTGCTGTATGTCCATAATAAGCCATACTGCAAAACCCACAAGTAATTTTATATACTGTACCTTTTTAATATTTTATATCATCTTTTATTTTATAATTCCCTACTAATATATCAAGATTTTTACTTTTTGACCATCCTACTTTAATATTTTTATCTATACATTTAATTTTTTAATTTTTTAAAATGTATGATAAATTTTAGGACCATATGAAAGTTTTACCCATTTTATGTTGTCTGATTCACTATTATTATGCAAATTATATTGTTCATAATTAAATAATATATTTTAATACTTGCAGAGTTATATCCATATCTAGTATACAATTTTATAAATTACTTTTTTTGTAAAGTAGCTATCTTTCTATCCATGTTATATTTGTGTTATATTTTATTTAAAAATAAAAAATGACAAATATAACATGGATAAAAAGATAGCTACTTTACAAAAAGTGCAATTTAAAAAATTGTATACTAGTTATGGATATAACCCTAGAAGTATTAGAAATGTTGGTTAGAGCTCACAAATAAGCTATTAACTATAGCTATTAAAGTTAGATTGCTGGATTGGAAGATATATGGATGTCTGAAAATTTCAGATTTTCTACTTAATAATTATCCATTAGATAAAGTGCAGGGTTTGTCCTAGTATTTTTAATCTAATGCTTGAATATCCTGGCACCTCACTGATGAAGCCAGTAGCAGAAACTGGTCTGGGGTTGAGTATATTCTGCAATGCTTGTTAAGAGCTTATTTGCGAGCTCTTTATAAAACATTTGTAATGCAAGCTTGTTTAAATTAGGTCATGTGACATCTGACTTGATTTATTTGTAAGTATTAGAAATATTTTATTTAATTATAAACAATATAATTTGGGTAATAATAGTCAATCAGACAATAGAAAATAAGTAAAATTTTCATCTGTTCCTAAAATTTATCATACATTTTAAAAAAATAAAAATTATATAGATAAACATATTAAAATAGGATGGTCAAATAGTAAAAATCTTGATATATTAGTAGGGAATTATAAAATAAAAGATGATATAAAATATAAAAAGGTATAATATATAAAATTACTTATGGAGTTTGCAGTTTGGTTTATTATAGACATACAGTGAAACAATTAGAAGAAAGGGCTAAAGAACATAGTAATTATATTAATAGGATAGATGACAGATCTGCATTATATGTTCACTACTTAAAATATGGATATAGAATAGATTGTGTTAAGCACATAAGCCCATTAAATTATATTAAAGAAATTAATAGAAGGAAGATATATAAAACTAATTACATTAATTATAACAAATAATTGTATGAACATTTATAAAATGTCAATTAATTTAACTAATAATTGAAAAATAAAAAATGAATGAAGGGTTATATAATGCATTATTATAAAGATACAAAAGCATAATTATAGGCTTGTGTTAATTTTATATAGAGCCAATAGATGTTGCTGTGTATGCAATATAGGTTGGTTTTTTTTGTAGTTAACCAAGACATATTGAAAAAGACAAAAATTAAAAATGGTCAAAAACAGCTTTTTTATGTTATGATTATATTACATATATTGTCATATATTATTTTGTTGTTATATAAAGATATTTTATTCTATATCTAGGATTTATTTTTAATGATCAAAATGGAGTACATAAATTTCAAAATCTAAATAGAAAATACACTACAAGTTATACAATGGGTGTAAATCTAACTAGCATGTTGAGTGTAAAAAATATTCAAGTAAAGTCATTACAAACAAATTTAACAATGTTTTTGTTGTGTAGACATCCAAGGTTATAATGATGCAAAAACTATTATAATAATTTATTTATAAACTGAAGTGTTACACTGGTTCAATTGTAAAGCAATTAAACAGAGAAAATTTTCCACTCGTTATTTTAATTGGAGGGTTTAATATAAAAATAATGCAAAAACCTTCTCCTATTATATATTAACCATTTAAACTTTTTTCTAAATTCAAACAAACAAAAAAATACTTACTTCATAGTGAGGCAATTATTCTAAATGACAAACTGCAAAGTAGTTTGATAATTTCTATTGTATATCTACATATGTACCAATTGGTAACTTTAAATTATTTTATTTAATTAATAAAGGCTTATAAATGTTCTTTTTAATAAATTTCTCTAAAAACATAAACAATAAAACAAAACTAAGCATACAATAATTGTATGCCATGATGATAAGATCAATTTGAAAATTCAACTTTTAAAATATGTTAGATAATTGATGTATATATTTCTTCATAAATAAAAAAGTAATTATTATTTTATAAATGTAAATAGTATTTTTATATGAATGAATAAATTACTTCATATTTTAATATGCTTAACTTTATTATTTTCCCAAATGAGTTAAAAGTGGAGTATTAGATGAAATAATGATTTGAACTGCACAATAATATCTGAATAAAAATATTTTAGTTATTGTTTATTATGTAAAATAAATAATTATTTATTTATTATTAAAAATAATTTGAAAACATCTGATTGAAAGATAAGTAGATGCATATTATGATAATAAAAATGTTTCACAACCATAATTTCAAAATAGCCAAGTTAATTATAAATTAATGAATAAATAAGCAATTTATTTATAAATCAATAAGTAGAATGCAGACATTTTTTTCTCTTAAAAATCTAAAAAATTGTTTTACCTAGTAAATTGCTTATTATTATTTTTTATTTCTGTGAATATATTTCTTTTCTATTTATGGTCTATGAATAAATAGCTAATTCTTTATGCTTTTTTATCTTTCTGTTGCTATGTGGGAGTTCATAGATAAATGTTAATTATGAAATATTTCATTTATACTATTTATTTCATTTTACAAATAAATATTCATCGTTTTTAAGCATAGATAATTTTCAAAATCTTAATGAAAATACTATCTGCGGTTTGCATCCACTTTCTGAGAATAAAAAGATCATTTTTTTACAAAATAATTTGTGACAGGATATTTTGAGTTAAAAAAATCTTCTCTCATTTATGATTTATATCATTGTTAGCAATTAGGTTAATAAAAAAAAAAAATTTTCAAAAATAAAAAAGTGACCTTAAATCATTTGTTAAAATTCATACTTTAGTAATATATAGTCTTTATACTATCAATGTGCTAAAATTAAAATAAAAGGGTATTAAATTTAATAAAGACTGAGTGCAACATAAGTATGCATAGTATTCTGTACTATTAATGACCACATTACAATTAAAAAAACAAGAAGGATCTATTCATTATATGTTAGATTATTTCCATTATCTAATATTAAATATCGAATGACTTTAGATAAATTTTAAATATATTTAAACTTTCCAAATACCTTCAACTGTTACTAATAACATAAAGATTAGTATATAACACAATATTTCAAATTGTGTTACTTTCTTCTCTTCTCCAGATATTTGGAGGCCTGACAGTGACATTAGCAGCTTGAGAATGAAACCTAAGATCTATTGATTTACCAACTGAACTATTGTGCTAAAGGCAGAATACTTATAATTAATATGAAAATGCCATCATCACAAATCTTAAAAAAAAAAAAAACCCAATGAATATTCTTTTGTTAAACTAAGAGTTCTTCAGTTGATTTAAAATATGTTTCATACATAAATTTATATATAGAGTTGCTGATTCTATATTTCTACATGGAACAGGTATTTTAAGTTCTAATACAATGGATAAAATTGTGTCTTCTAGTTAATAATTTGTCATATAAGAAGACAAATTTAACAACAGTCAGAATATATATATATATATATATATATATATATATATATATATATATATATATATATATATATATATATATATATATATATATATATATATATATATAATTAGATTCCAACCAGTCACAACCTAAACATTCACAGTAAATATATATATAGTTTCATAAAAATTGGATTTAGTCAAAAAAGTAGATGTGTTGATTATAAATATAACTACGAATATAGAGGATACAACATCTATTTTGGGAGAAAGGGTTTACTTTATAAAAATATAAATATGTATAAGCTTGTAATAATTGAAGTAATAATCGTTTTTTTAACATGCTAGCTCTGTTGATGCAATGCCTTTTAGATGATTCAATGCAGGCATCTCAATTGAATTGATATTTATCGTAGTAATTATATCACTATTTAATATAATATTCACATAAGATTATTTTGATATTACAAAATATTATAGTAATGCTTTAAGAGAATTATAACTTTAATTATTACACATAATTACACTGTATAATTGGATAAATACATTTATATGTATAAAAATTTAAAGAATCAAAAAATCAAATGAATAATTTAAAGTTTAAAATATTAAAATCTCAAAATCCTAAATGGAAATTTTAGATTACTTTTTAAATTTATTTTATCTATTATTATTAAAAATTATCTTGGAAATAGCTTTTTATCTAAAGTGTTACCAAATAAAGTGTTAATTTCTCTGATTATATTACTTTTTGAAATCTTAATATTTTAGCAATTTTTCTTTTTATAAAGTGTCAATATCCCACTATTCACTGAATTTACATCGATTTCTAATCCTTTTATAATACTGCTTCATATTAAAACTCAGAACTTTTTACCTTCCATCTGATGAATAAATTAAAGTTTTCAATATAAAAATTTACTTATTGATTCAATGTGCATTAGTTTGCTTATTAATTATAAATGTTAGCATATGATAAAATGTCTTAATTAATTAGCTGTGTCGTCTTTTACTATTTTTATCTTCACATCTCTAATCAAAACACATTTATTGATTTTCTTTCTTTTTTTTAACAAATTAAACTTGTGAAAAACATAAAAACATAATTACTAATCTTACTACTTTTACTACATCTTAACATAAACAAGTCGACTGATTTCTTATATATATATAAACAAAATCATGTAGAATAATTCTACAAAATTAAAAATGCCTATATAAAATTAAAGAATAATTTTCTTTGCTATAGCCAGCTTACAGCATATTTTGCCATCTTGAGTAGCAACATGTTAATATTTAAAATTCATGGATAAATGAAATCATAGTATTATTTCTGGGAGTTTCCATATAATAAAAACATAATAACTAATTAGCTGACGTTTCTGTACAATAACAAGTATTTTTCCTCAGAGCTTCTTCTTTCTCAAATCATAAGAATGTGCATGGTGAGATTTAAAATCATTATTTTTTTTCTTTTTGTTATTTTCTCCTCATTCGTAAATTTGATTGGTTGAGAAGTTTTAAAAAAATATTTTATCCACCAATAGCTTTTTCCAAATATTGTTAATTTTCTTTAATTCACATTTTTCATTTATATTCTTAAGCCTTTTTAAAATCTCTATAGCTTCCCTTAGCAGTCTCTGATCATATTGTTCTGGAAATAAATTGAACAATATGATCAGAGACTGCTAAGAGAAGCTATAGCGATTTTTAAAAGGCCTAATGCCATATATGAAATGTGTGAATTAAAAATTTTGTAAACTACTATCTATCTATCTATCTGTCTGTCTGTCTGTCTGTCTGTCTGTCTGTCTGTCTGCCTGCCTGCCTGCCTGCCTGCCTGCCTGCCTGCCTGCCTGCCTGCCTGCCTGCCTGCCTGCCTGCCTGCCTGCCTGCCTGCCTGTCTGTCTGTCTATCTATCTATCTATCTATCTATCTATCTATCTATCTATCTATCTATCTATCTATCTATCTATCTATCTATCTATCTATCTATCTATCTATCTATCTATCTATCTATCTATCTATCTATCTATCTCTCTCTCTCTCTCTCTCTCTCTCTCTCTCTCTCTCTATAACAAGTATATGTTCCATAATAAAAATTATATATAACACTCCTTTACATGATTAAAACAATGCAATGTGTTCATTAAATTCTCCAACCTAGCTGACAGTTTCAACTGCCAACACTTTCTTAGAGCTTGTTTCTAATTCATTATGTGTTCACCTTGATTAAATCTAGCATGCTGATAAATTTTTACTTTATTAAAAAGTATTTTGAAGTATTGGAATGACATATTCTACATCCAGTTTTATAATAATCTGTTGCATCCATTTATACATTTTGATTTTTAAACATTTAGTCATTAATTCTCTTATGTAAAATTCAAAACTTCAGGAAATTGCAGATCTTTTTAAAGCCTTTGTTAAATGTGACAACTATTTAATTGACTTAAAAATTTCTATATGTAAACATTGGATATTTAAATTAGAAAATAGATTAAACATAATAAGCATTTCTGATATGATTAAATCATTTGAACATCATAATATAAACTCAAAAGTATTGCTAATAATAAGTGATAAAAAACAGTATCATACTTTCATTTTGCTAAAAGATTTAAAGTAGTTTTTCAGAAAGCATTTTGTTTTGTCATCTTAAGAGGTAAAGGGGTAAATATTTTATATGTAAAAAAAAATGTTTTATACAAACTATGATTCAGAATTGAAGTATCTGATAAAATTTTATATTGGTTTTATCTGATACCTTTGGTATTAGATAAACTAACAATTTGGTGAATTAAAATTATTCCAAAGAGTAAGCTTGTGGTTTTAGACATGTAGAGGTCCCTACTATCGCATTTTTATACGCATGTGCTTGAGGCTACAGCCTTAATGAATATTACTTAATTAAAAAAACTAATTATATTCAACAAATTTTGAAAAAAAAAATGAAAGTGAAAGTAATAAATTATATAAAGTTAAAAATTATAAAATTTTTATATATACATTAATATAGAAGGAATTATAGCTGATAAAAAGTAATAGTAGAATTAAATTTGAATAGTTGACGTTTGGAGAAACATGTTAATATACACCTAAAATAACTTATTAAATAAATATTATGGACACTTGGGATCAGATTACAAATTATAGGCTGATGTATGTTAGAATTAACAAAAAAGTATTCTAAGTAAAATTATGAGTGAGTTATCATTACTATTATCAAATATATTAACAGAATAAAACAGCTCAATTTTGCCTATGTTATTAAAAGATTATAATAAACTGACTATAAAAAGTAAACCAGGTACCATGAGATTTTAAAAAATGTAGAATAATTATATGTGAAATGATGGGATAAGATAATGAAATTTGACATGTGTGAGAATAAGATAATCTACGAATTAAAAACACTAGTATAAATATAGATTTTCATTCTTCAGAGAATCATTAATAATTAAAACTAATGTCAGTAATGCAAACATATATAATAAAGCTCAATATGAGTTTTTAAATATATTTAGCAGTTTTAAATACAAAGTATTTCATATTTCCGATTTTTTTTGGTACAATAAATAATTTATTTTACTCCAAAATAATTTATTGATTTACATAGCAGGAAACTTCAATAACATATTAGAATCAACAGATAGTTATAAAAAAAAAAGACCTGGAAATTATAGATAATGTATTTGTGTGTGAAATTTCTTAAAGACTTTTGTTCAATATTTATTATGAAAATTAATGACTTTTATCCGTTTTTGCTTTTAATGAAGTGAATGTCCTGACTAGTTATTTATAAAAATATACTTCATGCATTAATGAATAAATTTGTTTGAAGGTTATATGATAAAATAATTTTCTAGATCAAAAAGTATGTAGTTTTCTATAAATAAGTGATATATATATATATATGTTGAATTATTTCTATCACTTATCCTTAGATATTGAATGTCAAAAAAAAATTAAACATTATTTAAACGTTTCCAAATACATTTAACAACAGATGATGGAATTAGTCGAACATACTGCTGCACCTCAGCATCACAAACCTTCAGGAATATATATATATATATATATATATATATATAAGCACAGTCATCATATTTATACAATAAACAATCTTTAAAAAATGTAGTTATCTACAGATAACTGGATGCCAGATAAAGCAATACATGACTAGCTCTACTTAATCTTAACATCTGCACTAGAACTACTTTACTTCAGACCTCTCTATTGTAGAATAAGATATATAAACACATCATAATATTATATATATATATATACGTAATGATAAATTATATATTAATTTTGTGAATGCCGTTAGTTTTTTTGTTAGCATAATATCTGCTGGTTTTCAGTTTGCAAGTGAAATGTTTTAAGCCCTAATTGATTCTAATATTATTGTCAACCCATGTTGACAATAATATTTATGAAAATAAATATATGATTAAAATATATAGTTGTGTATTAAATTGATTATGTTTACATATTCAATTCAGTGTAGTGCTCTCAGATCCAAGGCTCCTCACTGATGAAGACCACAAGCCAGAAACTAGTCTAGAGATATTGGATGAGTAGGCACTAGATGGGGTTTTATGCACAAGCCTTCTGGCATCCATTGATTACTCTGGCTTGCATTGAGTGGCAATATGTATAGAAAGTTATGCCTGTTTATATATATATATATATATATATATATATATATATATATATATATATATATATATATATATATATATATATATATATATATATATATATATATAGTGATTGATGTTGGGTATCTTTAGTGCATGTATATCTTTTAATCACATTATTATTTTATTCTGTATCTGACAAAAATTTTCCATTGCTATATACTTTACACACCAGTAATATAAAACTGTAAATGCTACAATGTTACTTTATAAAAAAGAAAAACTGCATTGCTTTGCTAAGCACGTGTATAACATCCTAGATATAATGAAAAAAAAATTAACAAAAAATAAAATTGATAATTTTCCAAATATTCGTGTTAACATTTTTTTAATATATATAAGATAGTGAATCGCTTTATTATAAATAGAAGTAATTTTAAAAAAAAATTAACAATGCAAGGGTTAATGGCTTTCTAAAATGCTCAATACCAAAATTCATTTGTTTAGGTATCAACTATTTGTAAAGTAATTTAATATTCACAAATAAATATAATTTACCATAAATTTTATACTAAAGTTTGAAGATAAAGAAAGAGGAGAAAATATAGTCATTTTTAACAATTTGAACACTTTTATATATCCTTTTAAAATTTAGAACTAATTTTATTATCTTCAGCGATAGTATTGTACAACGTACTTTATATGCCTTTTTTAAAGTTCATTACTATTTGAACAGTTACAGTAAGTAGTATTTAGCGGTGTATTTACATTATTAATATCAAGAAACGTTGTAACCTGAAGTGAAAAAATATAAAATAGTAGTCTATTTAATGCTCTTAAATTTCTACTTGTCTTAGCAAGTGCAAAAGAGGCTTATAATTTTTATCTCGAAGCGCAATAAAAAATGCTATTGAAGTTTAGTGGATTTTTTAAATTTATATTCCTTAGTTAAATATTTAGTTGTCGTTTTTAATTTTTCTAATAAAATATTCTAGGTTGTTTCTTAAAAACTCATGCCTGAAAAAATTATTTATTTTGAGAGCATTTCAAAAGACTGCAAAACTAAAATTCTATACTTTTTAATTCTGAAAAGATTTTTTTTATCATTTTAATTATCTCAAACATTTGCTTTAATTAAACTGAATTCAGAGACACTACCCTGATTAAACATTCCCAGAAAATAAATTTTATATTTCTATATCAATATTTATATTTATTTCTATATGTATATATGATAAAAATCGCATTGGTGAAGTATTTAGTGTACAACCAATTTGTGCCCATGGGATCCAGAGCTTAAAATTCAATGTAAACATGGAAATCCTTCAGATAGACCAAAAAATATCATTTTTAGGGCAACTATCTCATAGCCAAGCCAACTAGTTTTCCAATTTGTTTTTATAATAGCTATCTATCTATTCTTAAATGGAACTTAAGACCTTAGCAAAATTTCAATTGATTATATAAATGTCTACATGCTTACCATAAAATATATAGTTGAGTAATATAATGCAATCTTTATTAGTGATAAAAGAAATGGAATGTATGTATGGACACTGAATTAATAATTTATATATATATATATATTGTATCACCTTTAATTAGGTTCAAAATTGGAATTATTATATTCCTGAAAAAAATATTGATTTATTTATTGTCAGTTGTATTGAAGTGATCAAGTGATGTATATTATTGATATGGTGTTAATGAGAGTACTGCAGAGTATAAAATAATGATATTCATAATTTTTTTTTAATAAATGGTATAATAAATAATCTGTTGCAATTAAGTTAATATGTTGCAAACGAAAGACTGTATCAATTAAAGTATATGACAAAATGAAATTTTTTGGCATCAAGCTAGATAAAAAGCACCAGAATATTGAACTATAAATTTACATTGCATAATATTTTATTACTATTGTGTATATTATATTATGAGTATGTAAACAATTTATTTAAAAGATATGCAACAATCTTTGGAAATATTCAGGTCATATATTTTAATTATTATATCTAGTTACATGTTTATATATATTTTTAGTTTAAAGTATGTTTGTTTATGTGCAATATATAAGTAAAATTAACCCCAAAAAAAAAATAATAAATTTAAAATAAAATTTTAATTATTTTTATCAAAATTTGACTTTATTTTTATATAATATTCTGAAAGTATGTTTTTTGTTTGTTTCATTATTTAATCGAGGTTTAAAGAGTGGTATAATTGAAATATAAACAAACTAGTCATATTTAATATAAATAATTATGTATATTTGTAAAATATTGGTTGTATTTAAATAGATCGCTCTTCATTTATGGTGGTAAAAGGTTTAAGAAGCAAACTGAAAATATTTTTATTTTTTTTTGAAATTTATTTATTAGTAATGATATATATTTTTTTTGGTTAAGAGATCATCATTTTTTGCATCATTTGCAGTTATACAAGTTAGGAATTTTAATAATTTGGATGATATTAAATTATTTTATACATATCCATTAATTAACCATATTAATTTATATACACCTGGGTCTTATTTTATGCGATAGATAGGTTCCTCAGAAAACATGCACAAACGAAATCGTGCAAAAATAGACGTAATTTACATTGAAAAAGGGGGGATGTGGTCTATGATTTTTCAAAATTCGCATAAAAGCAAAGCACCAACATAAAATTACTTTAAAATTCGTGCAAAAAAATAAAATAAGGAAATAAAATATGACTAATACAAAATTTCAAATTTGAAAAAAATTGATACAAGACAAACTTTTTTTAACTATAATATTTAATTTTATTCAAAATAATATATTTTTATGCATAATTTACAGTACAGTAATTTACATTTTTTATACATATTTTAATTAATATCGCTATTTGTTGAAAAACATGTTCGTTTGCAAACTGGTAAAAAAGCAATTCTCACAAGAGGAAATACAACTAGCGCCAAGTTCACTCTCATGTTGTGTTAATTTCTGTTGACAATGTAATTAGTAATTAATCTTTGAGATGATGATTTTATTAATTGTTTATGAACTTAGACTTATGATAATAAAAATACATTTATTCACCACTGCTGGGAAAAATTTAATTAAAACAACTAAAAATTAAATTCTTATTTTTGTCTTTAATTTTTTAATTTTCAATTCCGTTTAAAAATCAAATTTTGTTTTACATCACATTAATTTCAAGTCGCCGTAAGTAATTTTTAAATTATTAATTACAATTAAAAATCAGATTTTAATTTTTAATTGTCAAATTTAATTGTGCCCATTGCTATTACTCACCTTTTAAAAATAAACTTGTGGACACTAAATGATTAATAATTGATTACATTCTTTTTTAAAAAGCAAAAACAGAATGTGATTTAAAATGCAAAATTGACATGCACAATGTTTGAACAAATTTACATCATAATCTTGTAAAATTTAATGTGTGTATACATAAAATGTGGAAATCATGATTTTAATTTCATTATTGCATAAAATCTTACTATTATAAAGCATTGAAAATATTGAAATTACTAAGATGAAAGTCAAATACCAATAATGTGCTATTACTTCAATATAACGTAAGGGCACAAAATTTATTATTTAAAGTAATAGCACACTATCGGAGTTCGACTTCCAGTGAAACATGAATTGCGTAACTTCAAAATCGTGTTAAATAAGTCCGTGTAAAAAGAGACACAGGTGTATATATATTTTTAAACAAATTATTTTATTGATTAAAATTTGAATGTTATGATTATTTTAATTCATTGAGTATATTTTATTGTAGTATTAATTTAATGAGTCTCTATTTGATTACATTTTATTATAGATATTTTAATATTCAGTTAGCTAAGGATAAACAAACATATATATCAATAACTTATGATCTTATTTTAGTAAATTTCTTATTGTCATTTCATTAGTTACACAAGTTAAGTGAAAATCTCACTAAATATTAATTGGTTACATAAAATGCTCAATTTATTTTGTGTTTTGTAATTTATATTCTTTGACTATTATTTTTACATGTTTTATGTTATTATATTTTGAAAATAAATTATGCTTAATGTTCAAAAAGGATAAGATATTTATTTAGTTTATGGTAATTAAGTTGATTTATAATAATATAGATTTTGTTGACTTAATATAATAAACTATTTACTAAATTAATCATATTTATACAATTACAGCTTTTAGTTGAAAATGTGATGGACCATTATGTAAATTCAGTATAGTAGACACAAGTTTGTATTGGTATAGATTTTGTTTGCCCAAATTTATGGAGACTGATAATGAATAAATTACATTCAATTGAATTGTGTGTGTATATATATATATATATATATATATATATATATATTTATTATATATATATATATATATATATATATATATAAATAATAAAATTAAATGTTGTATTTTTAAATTATATAATAATAATTAAACAAATATATTTACAAGTATTAAAATTAAATAATATATTCTTTACCAGAAGTATTTAATTGTTTCACTGACAATCTTTTAATGTTAATAAAATAAAAATAAAAATGATTATATTATATTATTATTATTATATTATTTATTTGATATGTGTTAAATATATTTGTTTGTTTTATATATATATATATATATATATATATATATATATATATATATATATATATATATATATATATATATATTATAGTTTCAAAGTCTAATTGCAAAGTAAATGACAACTATGCAATAAACTGAAAAGAATTATGCTTTGCAATCTCCAGAAAATGGTCTATATGAAAGAAAACTTTGAATAAATTTTGCATAAATTACTGCCAAAATTTGCTTAAAATCTCAATGTAAGCCAACCCTCCCAAGATAGGATATGAATATGGAGACCTAAGTTCCCTGAAAGTGCTAAGACTTATAATTTTTTTTCTAATAATATTAAGCTTGACTTTTTTGTGTAAAGTATCATTTAAAACTTGCAAAGCAGATGTAAAATGAATCCCCTGACCGCAGTTCATGATTGTATATTTTACATAAATTTAGAGAATATTTTCCACACATAATTCTATATGAAAGAAAAAGGATTCATTTTTTGACCGCTTCACAATTACACTTTGGTATTAGGAGATTTTAATTTACCTATAGATTGTACTTGGAAAATCATTCCAAATATTACTTTATTAAGCATTATATAATTCTAATGTTAGATAATAGTAATGAGTTTACAAGTACTCAATGATATTGACATATGAATATATATTACATTGCTATTGATTAAGATTACATTAACATCTCTGTCAATATATGGATTCTCATAGTTCTCATTGCCTATGTTTGTTTTCAAGTATAACCACAGAAGAATATAGAGGACTCATTTTTGTTATCCTTTGCAAATAAACTTTGATATTAACAAGACATTTAATTCAATTTATCTATAAACCACAATAAAAGTAGTCATTTAAAAATATTTTACATATATCCTATTAAATGTAATAATCATAAAAAACAATGAAACTCATGATACACATATAATAATAGTTGTATTTTTATATTGGACTATTTCTACTGACTGTTGCCTTCAGCAGGATGGCTCAGTTGGTTAGAGTGTTACCTTAAAATTCAATAATCAAGAATCTAAGGACCCAGGTTGAAATCCCATGCTGGTCAGGCCAGCAACACCTGAAGAAGAATACCTCTCTAAACATTGTGCATATACTAACCTGTTTGATGTGCTATTACTAACAATTGAATGTATTTGGAATATTTAAATAAGTTACATTTTTCTAAAGACATTCAATACAAATATTAGATTATGGAAATAGTCCAATATAAAAATACAAGTAGAACACCATCATCACTAATCTTCAAAGAAATACATATAATAATAGTTCATAACCCATATTTTGTACAGCCATTTTAATAAATGTTGAAATAAAGCTCAATCTTGTATCAATGCTAATCTATGAGTTAGCTTTGATATGACAGAAGTCATTATAGTTTGTCACAGTGGTACATAATTATATATATTTAACCGAATCCATCCACGATACTTTCATTTTTACTTTATCAACTTAATATTAATATTTCATATTTATTATAATTGAAACATTATTTATTTAGTAATAACTCTTCTAATACTTATTATCTTATTTAAGGGGTCTATTTTTGTATACAAGCATCTGTATCTTAGGAAGTAGGATGTTGGCAAGGCATATAAATTTAGTCTGAGGGAATCAAAAAATTTGGACTTCATGGATCATTTTTAAATTTTTTTTAAAAATCTGTCGATTGTTTATTCTGAGCATCTGGGTAGAAATGTCTGGTGTATGGATAGGATATACCAGCGCATAGATCTGCCAATATGAATATTTTGTTGCTCTTTGCAGTGAAATTTGAGTATGTGTGTTTCTAATCTGATTTATAACTGATGATAGATAGCAATGTAAAGGTGGAGGCTTGTCTGTGGGTATTATTTACATTAAACATTAAAGTTTGGGGAAAGGTCTGAGAGTGGCTATTGTAAGGTTTGTGGTCTTCTGTATTTGAAAAATATCTATGTTGTGTAGCCCCAAACCATTATATATTGCTGGGCAACTAAGACATTTTGCAAGTATTGACACTGTCTTTCTATTCCATAGAAGTTTATCGCAAAATTTTGGAGAATTGAATTATGGGAGAATAGAAATCTTGGTGATCACCAGCTGATTGAACAATTGTATTTTAGCATATATTGAGACGTATGCTTTTGATAGAGAAGCAGTAATCCATTCTGCTTCATCTTTTAACTTGGTCTAAATTTTTAGTTTCATTGCATTTGTCCCCATGTAGAAAAGAAAGCTGAAGACAGCAGATGGTTTGTCTTGGAAAATTTGTGTGTGTGGCTTACTGGTGTATAGCAATCAGGCAGCAGTCTTGTTCTGATTAAATATTAGATGGTATGTTGATTGGAAGTTTTCTGTAGTATCTGCTTTCTAAATGGAAAGCAGACTATGATGTCATCCATATATGCATTGCAGGTTATGTTGTGATAAGGCTGTACCTGGATGCCTTTGATACTCTGCTGGATTTTGAGTATGAGTGAGTTGACATAAAAAATAAATAGAAGTGATCTGAGTGGGAAACCTTGGAATATGGATTGCATAGTGATGAATGATGAAAAATTTTTGCCATTGAGTGTGATATGGATTTCTCTGCTAAGTGGTAGGTTGTGAGCAGGTGCAGATGAGTTCATGGGATTGTGATGTCAGCTAGAATTTTAATTAATGTATTAATGTCAAGTGAGTCAAAAGCCACTTCTATATAGAGTTGAACTGCAATTGGTTCATAGTTTTTCCAGTCCTGAATGAGTTAAAGACTGTTTTGCAATCATCACAGCTTGTGCAGTAGATGATTGCTTTCTTGCAAACTAGCTATGTGAAATTAGTTGTATAATGTATATCTCTAGGCTATCATTGAATACTTTTTCAATTATTTTAATGGTAAACATTGCAATTGAGGTGGGTGAAGATTGAATAGTGTTGATATGGAGACTTGTTTCTTGTTGAAGGGGACTATTGCAAGTAGGTATAAATCCTGGATGTCATGTAACTTCTGTGATAGATGATTTTCAAGGTCATACAAGTATTGGTTAGTGAACTGAGATGTTGCAAAGATGAATTTTGGATTCCATGTGCTCCTGAGTGTTGCCAGTTTAGTAGCAAATTCTATGATGTTAAATGTGGTGTGTGTTTCTGTTTTTCCAAAAATATCAGAAATAAATTTGTTTATGGGGTATGCTTATAGCTTTTGTTTGAAATGATGTTAGATTGGTTTTAACATGTTATTTCCTGCATATGTGATTCCTTGATCTGTGTGTCATTGGCACTCTGACAGTAGATAGATAGCCCAAGGGTCATCAAATGTATTTCCTTGTCCATGTATGCTGTTAGTTGAGGCAGATTTTAATTTTTTTTTTGCTAGGTAGTTTCTCAAATGGTTACAAATGTTAGTGTATGCTCATGTAAGCTTGTGTATATGTTGTTGACATGTGTGTTGGGTTTTTCATTGTAATCCATCTATATATTTCATCAGCCAGAGCTAGTAGTCTTGAGAGTGAAGGGGATTTACATGTAATGTGATCTATATTAAATGATAAAATAGTTATGAATGCTAGGTATCTTTGGATGGGGGTAAGTTGCATATTTTTAATTTTATGAAGCATTATATATATTTTTGAAAAAAGTAAATTCCGGAGTGGCAGTTGGAAGCAGTATTCTAATTGTTTTCCCATGTGTAAGTGCAATTGTTTGGATTTCTGCCAGGGTAATCAATATGCCTTGTGCAGAGTGATCAGAGAAAGGAGATGGGTTGACATTTAGGTTTATTTGATGGTGTAACATAGGTGAGTAAAAACACAGATCAATCATTGATGTATGATGACCATTGTGAAATGTAATTGCATTACTTGACAGAAAACCCTTGGCACTCGTAAGTAATATCGATATTTGATGTAGCCACTTTGAAATAAAATTTTGATATTTCATATTGAAATCCCTGATTAGTATAGTTGGATGTGAACTAGAACCAAGTAATGAGTTTATGTTTAATATAATGTTTGAGACAATTGCAGGACCAGGTGGGAAGTACACAAATATAATGTTTAGTGAGATGGTTTGATGACTAAAAGTTACTATTATTGTTTTTTTTATTATTATTATTATTATTATTATTATTATTATTATTATTATTATTATTATTATTATTATTATTATTATTATTATTATTATTATTATTATTATTATTATTATTATTATTATTATTATTATTATTATTATTATTATTATTATTATTATTATTATTATTATTATTATTATTATTATTATTATTATTATTATTATTATTATTATTATTATTATTATTATTATTATTATTATTATTATTATTATTATTATTATTATTATTATTATTATTATTATTATTATTATTATTATTATTATTATTATTATTATTATTATTATTATTATTATTATTATTATTATTATTATTATTATTATTATTATTATTATTATTATTATTATTATTATTATTATTGTTATTATTATTATTATTATTATTATTATTATTATTATTATTATTATTATTATTATTATTATTATTATTATTATTATTATTATTATAAATTTATAAGCCAGTATTCTATTTGAAGAATTTCAAAAACAAAAACTTTTTAAATGTTTTACTATTATTTGAATTTTTTTTTAAATATTTTTTTCTTAATATGTTACATTTTAAATATAATTCAAAACTTTTTACTTTAATTTGTAAAGCAATATAATAATGCTTAAAACAATACTTTTTTTTTTATTAGAACACAAGCTTTGAGTGTTACAAGAGTATTAATCCTTTAATACAGTTTATGAACATTATTTTTCATTTAAATGATATTTGAAATAACAATCAATAATTTTGATTTAAAATTTTTTTTTAATAATATTGAAGTGACAAAAAAGTGAATTGATTAAATTGATAGAGTTGACATTTAACAATAATTTTATTAATTCTCTACACTTCTGACAGCAATTAGCTAGAGAGGTGATGAATCTTTTTTTTTCCTGTTGTAAAAATCCTTTTGCGATAAGAAGCTACTGTAAAATTTAAACCTTAAAATTTTTGATTAAAATTTAACTCTTTCGCAACTATTACAAACATAAAAATATATTCGTATATACTCTTGCAATTTTCGGCATTACATATACTTGTTGAAAACAAGACAGAAGGGGAGATAAAATATTTATATGATCATTTTATATGGTGCAGTCATTTGTAATTCAACTGTTACTAATTTTTTTCTTTTCAGAGCCAATGTAATATCTGGTAAAATGAAAGTACACACAGAAAAGTTAGTTTTTTTTTATTTTTATTAATATTTAAATTTATTACTGCCTAGCATGCTTTCAATATATTTTTAGTACAAGGTATTCATAGCATATAGTAATGTGATTAAATAGCCTTGAATATGATATTAAAAATATATTGAAAGCATGCTAAGCAGTAATCAAGCTAAATATTATTTTTAAAAAACTACCTTTTCCATGTGTATTTTTATTTTACCAGATACTTATGGTCATGTCAATTTACATCTCTAATAGTCTTGTTAAGAATAAAAATGATCTAATTGTTTATTCATTTATATATTTTTTCTTTTCTAAATTTATCTAGACATTTATTATATAATCTAATATAATAACTGAAACACACAGGCTTATTATATACCTGTGTCTATATATGTAATATATAGGGTATATGACAAGAATCTCAGTCTCAGGGTGGCCTTTGAACATTCCATCATCAGAATTTCAATTTATGGATGTTTGAAGAGTGGAGTAGATTGAAGGCTGTCCATTAAATTATGAAGGAATGGCTATCTTAATATATATCTGAGCACTTATAGCCATATCCACGTGGAGCTGGTAATCTGGACCAACTGATGATTGCTGGTTTAGTATGAAATACGTATATTGGTGATTATTTATCTTTTCAATATATGTGTTCAGGTGTATCAGTATTATGAAATAGTATGGAGAGTGGTGGGTCATGTGAAAAAGTCTGTGCTCATATACTCTATATATAATCTAATATAATAAGCTGTGTATAATATGAGTGATTTTTCCTAATTGAAACACGAAATTTCTGTAAATATAAGAACACATGCCTAAAATGTTTGTTGACCTATTTAAATATTCTGTGTCTAAAATTTTTTTTACACTATATAAATCTATCTACTTCTATCTAAACATGTCACTCTTCCAATCTAGAATTACAGAATCATGCATATTTTTCTTATTTTATATACTACTGTATAATACTCTTTTCTTATTCGTATTATAAGTATATTTTTTAAAAAAAATATGCTATTCCCTCATTACTCTCACTTTTATTTTTTTACCCTCCTTGTTATACTTTATATTGTTTCTTTTTCAATACTCTCTATTCCAAAAAGTAATCTTTAATAATTTCTCTTCCATTTCACATAACATCTACAGTTTAAATTTTGCTTCATCTCTATGGTATTTAAAACTGTTATCATTGTCTAAATATTAATAAGATTCTTCACTATTATGTATTCTTTTACATTGTATATATTATTATTTTTATATAAATCTATACTTTTTTATTCATATTAATTTCTATAATTTTACTTCTTTTTCTCTAATCAACTTATCTATTCTCTTTTCCTGGTTATCATAATTATAGTTAATACTAATTATTGTCAAGTCTCAATAACAGATTAAGGACAACACAATTTATTATGCTAATCTATTTTATAACAGAATTTAATGGCCATTAATGACTGTTAAATGTATATCCACAATATCAGAATTGGAAGAATGATAAAGCCACCTGTGATTCTATCTGTTGGTTGGAATCTATACTAATTTGTTATTAATTAAGCTATCTAAAAAATTCATACACTAAATAAATAAATGTAAATACATAGAAGTACATGTTGTACTAACTTTTCATCTTATGATTCATTTGTAGTCCATTTTGTTCATTAACCTCTCAACTAAATTCATGTAAAAAACTGTTTTTATTAATCTATTTTAATTCCATTCTAAATATTTTTAATTTGCTTATATTTTCTATCATTAAAACACACACACACCTATTTATCCAGTAACAATGTACATCACCAAACATTTATTATTGTCTTCCTTTAAATTTTATATAATAAACTCTTTCCAAAATTATTCTAATACCTCATATTTATAATATGCCAGATTTTAAATTATTTCCATTGTATTTGTTTTTCTGCCTCAACTTTAATTCTCAACTTTTAATAGCATATATTTTTTATATATCTGAATTTCGTCATTTCTTCAAGACAAATTTGATCACTTTTCATCTTTTAATATTATCTATAATAGGCATTACCTCACTAAATTAAATTTTCATATTTCATTTTATTTTTGCACATACTTTACAAATAAAGCTTCATATATATTGTGCCATTTTCTATAGGTCAGTAATAGTTTATAACAGTCAATTACTAAAAAAATTTAAATTTAGAAAATGTTCTTTTAATATGATAATTGTATTAAGTCAATTATATCTTTAAAGTACAATTTGAAGCTAAAGAGAATACGTAGTATATAAAATCATTTAAAAATAGTTAAGTAAAGTTTAAAATATTGTTTCATATGGTTGTAAAAGCTGGCCATATTAAATAACACAACTATAAATATTAAAAGTATATTTAATAAATTCGATTTTAATAGTTTAAAACTGATAATTTAATAAATGCTATGTTTAAATTTATAATCATATTTAATAGTCAAAATTAATATAGTATAATTTAAAAATAAACTTTATGATGGTGAGAATTGTATTTAATTCTATATTTTTTAAATTGTTCTTCCAAATTTTTTATAATTATTTTATATAATATAATAAGTGTAGCAATTTTATAAATCTAGGCAGAGAAATAGATTAAAAATAGTCTGTCAAAGTTATTAATCATGTGACTTGTATATTACATACATTCTCACACACGCTTGTTTGAGTTAATAATAAAGTTTAAAATATTTTGAAATTGCAGTATAGAATTGGATGGAATTGTTGCCTATCATAAAAGTAAATAGTATTAAACATTAAGTTAACTATCGTATAACATGCTTAAATGATGTAATAAAGATGAATACATTCATAATATAAAAATTAAATATTTTATTTAAATAAAAATAGATAAATTGAATATTAAGAAATAGAATAAGTTATTAAATGTTATTTTAAAAGTTATTTTAAATGTTTAAATAGTTTTAATAAAATAATAATTTATTCAAAAGTAATATTTTAAATAATATTTTAAGTTCATTACATCATAATTTCTAATTTTGAAATTCAATTTTACTATAAACTAAAAATATGTAAATTTGTTCTCAAGCTAAAGTAAGAATTAACCAATAGGAATAGATATTCTTACAGACTATAAATATGATTTGCATGTTGTTATCGGGAGAGATTAATAATGTATTGAAACTAAAGAAAGGTAAATTATAACTATCAAAGAGATAGTTTTTTTTTTTTTATTTTTTATTTTAGTCAATTTTTTTTTAGTACTTTCTTATCATTTTATTTGCAAAAAACTAATTGATAATTTTTTAAAGTATTTTTGCAAAAGAGGGTGTTAAAATATAATAATTTAGAAACTTCGTGGAAATGATTTTCTAATTTTCAAAGTACTTACCAGTCGTATTTTATCTAAAAGTTTAACCTAAACTTCACAATAAAAATGGATATACTACAAAATAAAATGGATATAAGTTGTAATGCTGAAAAAATGTTTGGAATATTTATTGATACAGCTTTATTAATATTTAACCGAAGAACTGTTTTGGTACATAAAAAACCACAGCTCGGACATCATACGGAGTCTAATGAAAAAATTGGAGACGCATTATTATTTATAAGCCTATCCAAGATTTATTTTTTAAATAGTAATAAGACAATTGTATATTGCATGAATTATTTTATATAATATTATATCAAAAGGAGTAAAATGTTATATCCTTTCTGAAGGTAACATTTTTTTTTATTTTTTTTTTAAAGTGATATATAAAAATACCAAACGAAAGTTTAAATGTATTAAGAAGGAAACTTATATAAAAAAGTGAACATATAGTTGAATAAAAGATGGATCCATAAAAATACAAATAGTACTTAAAGGTTTATCGGATAACTAAAGCCAAATTAGATGGAATATGCATGGATACGCCGGCAGAGAAAATACTTGAAAAAACTTCACGGGATTAATTAATATTATGATTTAATAATTATCGTCTAAATACTAAAACCAAGGATTATTTTCTATAAATTTTACTAAATGGATTAATAATTATTTTTATTTTAAACTTTAACATGCTTGGAGGAGAACATTTTTAAAAACTCTAGAAAAAAATAATAAACATTTTTGACTTATCAAGAACTATCATCAAGAAAATACGTAATTATAGTTTTGATTTTTTGATTTTGTTAACCTAGTTTAAATCTAAATTTTTATATAAGATTAGGAAAAACATAAAAACATTAATTTATTAGTATTAAAATTTTATAATATAACAATCTAATAATTTAGCTAAAAATATTTTAATATAAAGTGTATGGGTGTGAATTTTTTATATCTGCAATGCTCAAGTGGATAAAGGAAGCCTACTGAACACGATGACTAGATAAAGGTTATTGGTAATAATAATAACTATTTATAATTTATAATGTATATTTTTTTTGTTTTCTTTAGATCATCTATGAATTGTAAGGATGAAGTGTAAAATTTTTTTTTTTATTATAAATGTAAACGCATTTTTATACAACATTTTAAAAAAACATTATGAGATAGGATTGATTTGGAAATATGCATATGACAATTTTTTTTATTAGTGATATAATCCAACATAACAAATAATTATGTGATTCTTTTAAAATTTTCATGTTATTGGATATTCAAATATTGTCTAAGTAGATTGTACATGATTAGACATATAGAATAATGAAGTAAGCAGACTTTTCTTGTGGAACATCTAGATTGTTTAACTATTAATGAATTTTATTTATTGTTTTGTAAATGCAGATAGTCATTTATTGATGTAAGATGTGGAAAATCTTGAGAAATAATGTTGAGATAGTGGCTTGGAAGTACTTAGTGAACAGGAAACCAAGATGATGTTTTAAGAAATAGGATGTTATAAGGAATGGAAATAATATTTAGTCTTTATGTGAATATCAGCATAGTTAACAAAGCCCTATGACTGATACACATTTTATTTGGACAGTGTTTATATTTCTTTAAATATTTGATGTTCTAATAAAGCTGAAGAAATAGCTTTAACATTGTCCCTGTACTAGAGGATATTAGGCAGGTAAATGTCATACCTCTTCACACTGTACCATGAATTTGAGATATGTTAAGAGTAATACTCTAGCTTTCTTCCTTAATCCTATGCATCTGTTTTCGCTATCTTTATTTCATGTAACTGCATCGTTCAGTAAGAAATGTTTAAGAGAAATGATAAATAATTTAGAACTTAGGTTATGCTATCGTTTTGTATAAGATTGGTTTATTTGCTTAGAAGGAATAGGACGTTATAACTTAAAATTGAAGATCCAAAGTATCCTAAGGAAAGAAAAGAATCATAGAATATATTTTGAATTTTATTTCGGAAATGAAATATAAACGTTTTTAAAATAGAGTATCTAAACAAAGATATTTTCTTTAAAGTGATAATAATTTTAAATGCTTTAGTATTATTTTTTTTAAGAGAAAAATAAGTATTGCATATTTTTAAAATACAATAGTACCAAGTAAATTATGTAAACAATATGCATAGTATATTTTTGTTTATTGATTAATATAAATATATTGATGATTACACTTGTATCATATTAAAGTAAGGCTTAAAGAAGAATATATTATGATCAGTAAACATTGTGTGATAAATACTAAAATCTAGTACTGAATTTTGGATAATATTTTGTGTAACATCTTTGACTTTGCAAGATGAATTTTTTTTAATATTTTGAGAAATCCATACTCATTATAAAATTTTGTTTTCTATAGAATGTTTTCTAAGTATGAATTTTTTAAAATAAGATAGTTTAATAATATTAAGGATAAAATGCTGTTGCTAATAAAGTAGATAAATATATTTGTAATAAGTTAACCATAATGAGAAACCAAATAGTAACATTTTTTTTTTTTTTTAATTTTGTCCTAAATCTAAATAAAGATATAATTGAAATATAATTTATTTTTTTCATAACCCGGTAAATCAAACTGTAAAGTAAAAAGGTTAAGGATATCCACTGTAAATAGTGTAAATAAATTGTTTATTTATTTGATGTTAATAATAAACTTTGTTAAATTTTGTTATTTCAAAAATTTTGTGTCCGAGTTATTTATTTCTCCACATCGCTGCATGAAATCACGATATATGCATAATAATTGAAACAAATATATAATTTTGCACAAAAGATAAATAGAAAATTATTTTAAGAATTTTAAATATTTTATTGGTATTCATTATAATTAAATAATCATAATCTTACATTATTTTATTGGTCATAAATCAGTTATCACAATATTATATTAAATTATATGCTATCAGTTGCCACACATATTTTGTTTGTCAGATTATTAAAATGCTACCACATATTTATTATATCATTACATGAAGATATAAGATCATATTATATTATTTTATTATGGCAATAAAAATATAATGAAAAGAAAAGATATCCAGTAGTAATTAAACAATGAAGAATATTATTATTATTATTATTTATTATTATTAGTTTAAGTGTAGTAGATTATGACATAAAATCCCTTCTCATATTTTACTACCGTATTTTTAAATTAACTTAGAATAAACTTTATGAACCTGAGATTATTTTATTTGAGCTAGATTATTATTAAATAGAAGATTAAGGTTTAATTATTAGTTTAATCTTAGTGAGTAGAAGTTATTAAAGTCATAAGAATACTATGAGTTTGTTATTTGAAATAGTAATAAGGGGGGGGGTAGTGTTCTTATGCCATTGAGGTAGTATCCTGTGAGATATTGGCTCAATGTAATCTATCTTGTCACCTGTATTTTCACTTCAAGTCTCATGAAAATATTAAATATTTATTTATTTTTATAAACTGAACCTTATTCATATTTTAAATTTGAGCTAGTGAAATATTTTAATTTTAATGCTGAATATTTTAGTTATTAATTATTAACTGAGCTAGAACCTGTTTTATTTTATATCATATACTATTCTGAAGTGAAGATGCACGAGATTACAGGTTAGAATATATATATATATATATATATATATATATATATTCTAACCTGTAATCTCGTATTATAAACATTTATATATATATATATATATATATATATATATATATATAAATGGTTTAATATCTCTTAAAAATATAGATTAAGAATATTATGTATATTTCTGATTCTCATAATGGGAATCTCAATACCTATTTTCATTCTTTCTTTATTAAATTCCAATTCTCTTAGAGACAAAAGAAATAATAAAGATTAAAATGGATACTCCATCTCATATCAATTTCACATGTAACTTCTAAATAAATAAATTTACTTCAGTCAGTATTTTTAAAACTTGTTCTTGTAAAAAATACTTAATTACAGTCCCAAATCTGTTATCATATTTTCAAGATTTTTCTACAACCTATTTATCTTCATTTTTTCATAAGTCATTTTATATTTAAAAAATACTTTAAATGGTTCTTTTTATAAGTCATTTTGGAATTAAATAGGCCAATATTTTTATTGTATAGATATTATTAATAAAATATATCTGTTTAACAACCTTTTTTTAAATTTAATAATCAAATTACCACATCCTTCCATTTCTCTGAAAATACAATCTTATTTTTAATTTTATAATTTTTTTACATCAACCTTTGCATACCATCCATTATCGAGGAACATTTTGTCTGCCAAACCATCTTCCCTTTTAGATTCTTTTGAAAACTCTCTTTATTACTCTGTTCAATTCTAAATTCATTACTTCATCTATTTTCTTTTGAGTTAACACTTCTACCAATGCAAATTCAGTTATTAACTTTCTATACTTAAGGTTTTATTACACATTCATTTTATTTAAATTCTATACCTATCATAACTTTCTCCTTTCTCTGCGTTTAATAATATCATAATCATTTTTGCTAATTCTGTTCTTACACTATTAATTTCTTTGGAAAACTTGTTACATTCATCATATATTCATTTTTAATTTCTAATTACTTCTTCTGTTTCAAACTAACTATTCGGCTTAACATTTATTTTTTTTCTATTGTATTTGTTTCTTATAAAATAGTAAATTCCAGTTTTTAACTTTCAATGGCTCATTAAAGAAAAGAAAACCCTCTTCAGTAATCTTACAGATCAACAATGAAGGAGATAACTTCATTAATTTAACTTACCAGTGGTGTTTGGAAAGAAATGATTTTTTTTTCACTGTTTTTCATACTCTTGCTAAAAAATGTTATATATATATATTAACCAACACTGAACGATTAATTGATTAAAAATACCACCTATATAAAAACAACATATACATAATAAACTTTATTATTATTTCTTCTAGGAGACAGAAATCAAAAATAGAATGTAACTGCAAGAAAAATAATTTTTCTAAATTCAAAAGCTATAAAAAAGTTGTCAATTAATAAAAATTTCATGTTGAATACAATTACTTAATATATGATTCACAAGAGGTTTCAGGGATTTTCTATAAAACTGAGTCAACTCTATCAAAATAATATCAATTAAAAAAGCTGAAGTAATGGGATAGATAATAATTTTCACTATGAGGAAAAATAAAAACATCAATAATAAAAAAAATGCAAGCAAGAAAGCTAAATTTCTGCATATGATATAGTTAAATTAAAATTCTGTGAATTTCTATTAGGGTAACTTTGTTCAAATTTTGATTTTATGCTTTAAAGTTTTGATTTTAGTTTTCATTAAGACTAAATTATACAGTATATATAGCGATATCTTTAATTTTATATATTTCCCATTTGACTGTTTATTTTGATAACATTCCTCTAACCTATTTGCCTAGAGTGGATTATTCCAGAATATATGTATTGTAATGATCAGAATTCATATGTCTCATTAACTAGTTGCACAGTCCTTCCACTACATTCGAAGAGCAGCATCACAGGTGGGTTCAGGGCCTGCAGTATTGGGTTCAAACCTAGTAGATTTACTACACAACATCACTATGGAACAATGTACCTGCCACCACATTAGCAAACATCTTTTTAGGCCATGGGGGTCAGGGAGATGCAATAGACTTTAACTATTTAAAATTATTATTACTATTATCCTAGTGAATGACCTTTCTATACTTAAATTATTTTGATGTGAGACACCATGGCTATAGAATATTAAGGAAGAGACATATGGATGCAGTTATAATTAAAATACTATATGTGTTTAATATTATTCTCAAAATGTGGTTACATCTTTGAGTTCAGTAATTTCCAAAACTCCTTATAAAAAAATAAATTATTAGTATAACCTTATTTATTTGATCTGGCCCTTTGGGTATTTAATAGAAACACAATTATTCCATGCCTAATATTAATTATATCAGCCATCATGTGAGGTAAATGTTTAATGAGGTATGCGGCAATGAATATACATGCCCCAACAATAGATTATATATAAAAGTTTTATCTGTGTAACTAATTCTAAAGGGCCTGTTATTAGAAGGCAGATAACATGGAAGACTTGTAGAATGTAATCATAGCATATAATTAAAAGACAATTAAATGGACGAGAGATGGTATTCATAGATATGCCAAGTAATATTTAAGGAGTGAATTATGAGATGATGAGCTATTGGGAAATGTAAAACTTGTGACAGGCTTTCTGCCTGAGACCTTACAAGACCAATCATAATCACAGGTTCGAGTGTACAGGAACTTCTGCCACTATTACTACCCAACCGCATGATGGACTCATCTATCCATTGGAGCACTTCAAAATATGCCTTTCTATATGGGAGTGAAACAATACACTTGAACATAGGTATCCGGTGATTTCCATGGCTTTAAAAGAGAATTTGGCATTGCTACACTATAACACCTATTGCTTATTGAACATAGTAACATTTTTATTTAAAATTGCTTTAAAATGATGATCCATCCCCAAGGCCCACATTTAAAGAGTTATTTACTGATTAGCACTCAAATAACCAGATATTGGTTTGTCATCATAGGTAAATTAAATATAAACCAATTAATAATAATAAAAAGAGAGGAAATTAAAATTCTATTTTATATCTATTGCCAAGTTGAGATATCTGTCCACAATAAATTATAGTACACCCACATTAATAACTAATCATAAAGATAGGATGCATCTCTATAGTCACAGCAATTTATTTAAATATCAGATAATAATGGAAGCCATAGTAATATACCATAAGAACGTATCCAACAAATAAATTATTTACAAATAAGGATAGATAATTGCCGAGCTAGCAGCATTATCAATATCAAATGAATTTATTTTAATTACATTATTTTAATGATTTTGCACATTTTGGTGAAGGCTACGAATGCTAATATTTAATAAAGCTAATGGTCTAGATCGGAAATTATTTAGGCATGAAATCAGTTATAAAATTAAACACAATAATAAATGGATACCCAAGGAAAAGGTAAAGATCGGATATTAATTAAACATTTCATAGAGTCATAGATTCTTAATTCTTATAGTTTTAACAGAGTTTACATACTAAGAAAATTAGATACAAATATATAGATTTGAGATATGAGCTATAGCTGTAAAGTTAAAAGAGTAAAAGTTCTTAGAGATTTTGGGTACCGGTTACCTTTGAATTCAAACGAACATCCATGTTTCTGAGTGATCATTTCTGATCCATTGAATATTAAGCAGCAGTTTTTATTTTAATAGTTCATTTCATATCATTAGCATCATTTTGATCAGGCAGCAGCATATGGATTTAACATTCATTCAGTTTATTTTCAAGCAAGTAGGGGATCCAGTGCATTTACCATCCTCCAGAGGAGAACAGCACATCTACTTCTCAAACACAGCAAAATAAAACATGAACAGCATAATTTAATAATAAATAATATTTCAACTATGGTATGAATCAGAAGATCAAGCCAACAAAAGAAGAAAAGGAAAGAGAGCAAGCTTTTTTTTAAAGTTCTGACATTATATACCCTTTTTCATTCCCTTCCCCTATCTTGTGGATTCATCTGACATGATGCAGCTATTTCCTATTAGGTCTGCCAAGTAATACCCACAGGTAATTTAATGCGCATGTTCAGTTTGTACTTTTAATCTGAGAACTTGCTTAATACTTTCATATTTTACTTCTGACCTGATTATAATGCATACATTTCTTAAAACTAATTAAAAAGCTTTTAGGGATATCTCAGTATTCTATTGTCTCTTCCCACCCATTCTGACTTTGCAATTTTACTTAAGCAGGGGAATTTCTATTTTTATAAATCAATACATTAAAAGTTAAAAACAGATTTTAGAATTTACAAATTAAAATGTTATAAATAAAATTGATATAAATAAATTATTAACATGAAGAAATATTAAATATTATAAATTTAAATAAATTATTTAAAGTGCGTTATTTAATCTAATATTTATCTGATATTGGAGTGTGTGTATACACACACCATATTTAACAAGCATTTGTATATATCACTAGTACCGTTATATGCACACAGTCCAATATTGAGGGTTTAAAGAGGTGGGATGGAAGACTGCATAGAAGATGATAGAGGTGAAACTAAGATTTGAACTTAAATCTTACTGTTTCAGTATATCTATGTAAGCTACAATGACCAGATGAATGATTTTATCGAAACAGTTTGTTATAACAGACGCTATTGTAGTTACATTATTTTTGATGTTTTTTAATAGCATACACCACTATATATGATTCCTAAATAGAATCAATGAATCTATTTCTCACAGATAATTTAATATATATATATATATACACACATAATAATAGCAACAACATCAACATTAATAATTAACATATGTAATGCATCAAATTATTCACAGATATGAGTTACACACTCTTTTAAACTATCAACTAGAAAAAGATATGATTAACTTCTCTCATTTGTATCTCTATATTGATAATCATTTAGGTGATACTTAGTAATAGTTTTTGACATTTGAATTAATACTGAAATAACTAAGTGATAAATGAAACAAGTAATGGAGTTATGTTTTTTTTTTTTTTGTTTACAAATAGTAATTTAAAAAAAAAGTATTATGTAAACAAAATTAAATAAAAGTAAAATATTTTTTGTTTACTTTTTCAAAAATTATAATATAATTGACATATGGTGGAAAAAGTTAAAAATTTAATTAAACAAATAAACAAGAAAAAAATATACAAATTTTCTTATTATAAATACTTTAAATGATCAAATTTCAATGTTAAAATTTATCCATAATATTGCCTTCTATATATAAAATTAAAAATAATCAACTTAAAACAAAACTAAAATAGACAACTCACTATAAATAAATAAAAAATATTAATCCGGGTATTCATTCCTTAATGGAACTTTTTCAATTGTTTCATTTTACACAATTACATACTTGTCCTTTTTTTTTTTTTTAAAAAAATAAAAGTTACAAATATCAAAATGAAGAAAAATATGAATTTAGTTATAGAAATTAATTAAATAAACTAACAACAAGAAAAAAATATAAAATGACTTGTACAAAGTATTTTTTTTTTAATAAAAAATAAAAGTTATAGGGAATTGTTGAAATCTTATGGTTAAATCATTTCGGTCAAACACCCACTAAATTTTTCACATGATTACAAATATGATGAATATTAAAAATTGATACATGGATATTTTTTTGTGAAATTATTGCAGAAAAAAAAACTAAATCAAAAATAATGTCCAATTTCTTGACCAAAATGAAATTAAAACAATAATTTCTCTGTGCGTGTTTCAATCTAAACCATACTACATTGGAAAGTTTGTATTTAAAGTGACTCATTTTTCTTGTCTATATAAGAATCTACAGAAAAAAATATAATGATAATTACTGTTTTTGTTAACAAATGAAGTTAAAATAATCACTTTGCGTGTAAGTTAAACTTTAGGCTATTTTAACGAACAATAACTCTAAATAAGATCAATTCTCAAATATAATAAAATCTACTTTGACATGAAAGTAATGATAAATTGAAAAAAATAAAGTATTATTCCTCAACCTGATAGCATTTCAACATTCTCACATAACTTTTTGTTTTTAAACAAAAATTGCATAACTCATATTGTATAACCGATTCATTTTTTTTTTTTATAACCATTATTTTTTTTTTAAAAAAAAGAATTGTTCAAGTAAATTTGTATTTTTGTTCTTGTTTATTTAACTAAATTTCTAATTTTTTAGCAATCTGTCAATTGTAGCATCATTTCCGGAAAAAACTACACATATGCTTTATTTAACTTTGTTAATAACACACATTAATTTTCTTTATTTGCATTTGTTATAAAAACAAAAACAAGCATATTCCAACCACTTGAACTACTTGTTCTATTTATCATGTGTCCTTTTCAATAATGGTCTGATAGCTCTGCAAGTGATTAATAACGATTTCCTAAGTACCTCCTCAATAATTACCCATATATTTATTACCTGTTAGGAATATTAAATTAACAAGATTTAATATTGTACTTATGTGTATTTGATTGTGAATATTTTCAATTTTTATTGCCAACAAGTTTACACTTATGATGTTTAAATAAATATGTTATTTCTTTGGATAGGAAGATACAGATGTTTAAACCTATAGCTCATTGATGATCAGACGCAATCAGTTACAGTAATTTTAATTGGTCAATGGCTTATGAGAGTGCGGAAAATACTATGAATTAATTAGACTGAGCATATTTTTCTATGCACATACACGTAGTATAAGATTATATTGCCCTTGGTAAGTGAACTCTCATTTCATTATTATATATACATACTGCAAACTTCCAGAAAGCTTTGACTAAGGAATTATTTCTTTAATTATTTTAGTGTTAAGATTGCTACTAGTTATATATTTTAAAGTAATACTTCCTAAATATTTTTTTTATTTAACCTGTGCATAAATTAAATAAATTACATGTAATAAAACATATATCGTCAAGCGTTGGTGGCCGAGTAGTTAGCATAGCTGCCTTCCAAGCAGCTGGCCCGGGTTCGCTTCCCGGTCAACGCTTTGACATAAACATATAATGTACACTCTTCACTTGCTGATAGTATAAGCATTACTTAATTGGCAGCCATTAAACTGTGATATATGTTTTTACACTTCCTCTCAGTTAATTTTTGAAAACTCAAAACATCCACTCTGAGGTTGGTAGTACATCTTGTATCTTCTCTTAAGTGCCAATTTGTGATAACAATTCTAGCAATATTCAACGTTCACCGTGAGCATTAATCCATACAGTTACTTAGAGTATCAGTAAAATCAATAACCTGCCTACCAGGTGAACGATTTCTTTCTTTATCTTTATTTTTAGTTTTTTGCTTTAAAACATTTAGTGATTTGAAAGGGAATAAATAAAAGAGAAAGTTAAAATTGTCTGCTGCTATTTAAAAAAAGAAATATTGATTTTTTTTTTACATTTTCATAATATATTTTTTCTGTAATGATAAATGTGCAGTCTTTTTTTCTCATTATTATTATGAACATAAAAAAAAAAAGGTTACTCAATCTTTAAAACTGTCAAGCTATTTATGTCAAAAATGTAAAAGCTTCCTGTAAAAACCTTTTTTGTTTTTCTCTCATATGGATCTAGAAAATTACCTATTAGAGCTGGCAGAAAATTTAGAAAATAAATTCTTATAAATTTGAGATTGCATGCTGCCTTTACTGAAAAGATGGAAACTGACAGACTAAAGTCAGCAAGAACTACTGGTCACATCACCGCTTCTCACCATTTTAAGGAAATGCATGATGGGAATGTTTAAATAAAAAAAACGAGGAAATGCTGTTTGAAGTTAAAATAAAAAAGAAAATAATGTCATATTTCTACAACGTACGAAATTAGTCAAAATATTGAAACAAATTACTAAAACGTTTTAGTTATGAGATGTTAAAATTAATTATAGCAATGAAATGCCAAGTAATTGGCAACTATTGACAATGACAAAAAAAGCTACTATTTAAATAATCAAATATTTTAATTGCTATGAGTTCATATGAAGTTCAAAAACTCTATAACTGCATACAAGTATTGTGCCGGTCAAACACGTCCTACCTCCAAGATCCTTGAAAGAACTTCGAGCCATCATGATCTTTATTTGATTCGAGACCAGTTTGGGTTCGAACTCCATCCCAAGATCCCAGATCAGACACCCAAAGTATGACCTATAATGACAGTACAATGATAATATGCGCCACAAACTACTAATAAGACTACTTAACTGATTCTAAAATAATGCAGGATAGAAATATTTATGGATATCTCTGAATAAATCAATGCATATACATTTGGGTTGCCAAAACAACAGTAAACCCTAATATTTAATATAATTAATAAATAATGATGGATCAGACACCAAGTATAATATATATATATATATATATTTAATACAAGCAATGATTATATAAATGATGATGATTTTCATAAATTATCTCTAGTCTTAAAATATGGCGGTTTTTCTTTTATATTTGCCAATAATTGATGCATAAGTACTTAAGGTATAGGTATAGATATATATATCTAACCCATGCTCTGACAAAACAGACATGCATGATTAAAATATGTATAACATATATGTCAAATGAGTTATGTATGTTGACTATTAATTTGATATTTATCTAGAAAGAAAATACGTTTCTAATTTATTAAAAAGAAAGTGAAATTTGCCTTCCACTACTCTATAAATCAGTTTATGGAAAGCATGAGGAATAAAAAAGTATGATTTCAATTAAGCACTTGGCAAAGTACGATTATTTAGACTTGCATAGAGATGTAAAATAATTTGATTTTAAAATGAATCAATTCATCATGAATTACAAAGCAAAATGTGGGCCGTTATTTGGATTCAGCAATGAAAACGGTACTAACATGTTATGAACATTTGAACGAGTATGAAGTGAATGGTTTTGTCGATGATTCAAGAAGATCAATGGCTACTTGTTTTAACAAGTACCTTTTGGCCATGTGAATAGTTGGGAACATGGGGAAAGCCAGGAAGGTACTTAGCCACAAACCTTTGGTGTTCCAACCAAGCGACAAAAAAATGTGAAAATAACATTTGTTTTATGTTTAAATCAATTATAAAATAATACCACAGGAATGACAAAACCTAAGAAATCAAGAGGATGCTAGCAACGTTAGGAACAGAAATAATATAATTATCATAATATTAAATTTAAAGCACAAATTATATAATATAAATATTTGACATGGTGACTTGATCACATAAGATCAAAATCAAACTTACAATAAGCAAATGCCTAAACCCAATTATACACTAATACCCCCTTATATCATGCTCCCCTCAAACATAAACACTAGAATACCAGGTTTAACTTAGAAGATATATATATATATATTTCTCTCTGTTACAAAATTTCTTCAAATCTTTAATGAATTCAAATTAACACATATGAATAATCTTTTAGAAATTAAATAAATCTAGTCAAGAGCATAGTAGCTATAAGTTAATCTAATAAAATTTATAGTAGCTCTTGGTGAACTGATATCAAGTAATTAATAAATCTTTCAACCCGATAATTAGTAGAACTATTATTAATTTAGTTCTTATAGGCAAGAGATATGCTATAAAAATTTATACGGTAAATATTTTCTTAGGATAAATTTAAACAAAAACATTATCGAGTTGAAAGTATTATTGGCATATCATATCACAAGTAAATGATATTAATAATCATTAAAACAAATACAAGTAAGAGTTAGTCAAAATAAACTGCCATAAGAAGAAAAAGAAAATTATTAAAGTATTAATTTAGAAGTAGAGATGTAACAGCATAGAGAATTACTGTGTAACAATTTTAAATATAATTAAATGAATAAACAAGATTTAAGGCAGTAATTACTTTTAACATAATTAGCAAGATAGTTCATGAATAGATTGGAAAGTTGCAGTTTAATCAAAATTAAAAATTACCAGTCCTTCATGATTTGCTTGTTGATTTAGGAACACAAAGTGCAGTTAGGTTTAGAAGAAACATAGATGCACACTTAACTCAAATAAAATTCATTTTGTAGATTAGTTTCATTATGGATTTTAGGCAGCTTACGATTTGGTATTTGAGAGTTCTTTTTTAGCAGCAACATTTGAAGATTTATTGGGGAAATTTGGGATCCAACAATCAGATCCCTGAAGTAAGCCATGTGCCATAATGCTAATATAATTAAGGTTCAATATCAAAACTGACATAATTTTTGGTGGCAAATCTTACTAAAAATTGAAAGTAATAGCTGCTTCTCTGTAATGTTCCAGGGTACTTATGCTCCTTTCTGTGATTTTCCTGCCCATTCTGATCTATATGCTTTATAGCTAAAGCTTTTGTCTTGTTACCAAAAATGAATTTGTCTAATTGAATTTGATCCATTACTTTGATAATACCTTCAAATCCATTATTTTAAATTCATTTTCTACTTAGAAAATGAATTCGTAAAATCTAAACAAACAATTTTAAATTAGAAACACCCTTAAATTAAACTTGTCATTTTGAATTAATTTATGAAAGATTCCCCATAGTCTTTGAAAAAGGATGATTTAAAACTTAAAACTTTTTGAATGAATGTAACTTTTGATCATAAAAATTTGACAAAATTGCAAAATATAAAATAAATATTCCAGTGTAATGAAATCTTATACTAACACATATTTAACCATTTATAAGCAATACACACCTGATCAAATACTAAATACTCTTTAAAGAGCATTATTTATTATTAGTTTACCATAATATAATTGGTAGTATAAATAGAATTAAATATAACATAATTAGTTTTAATAAATATTTAAATAACAGAGCAGTTTTTAACTGAAGTCAGACATATACAAAAAAGGGTATAAAATCTCATTACAGGATTTGGAAATATTTACAATTAGTAACAGAGTTTAAATTAGGTAAATGGGTGGAATATAATGAAGCTCAGATCGAACTTAGATCTGACTGCTTCAGCATACAAATCAAAAGTTTAATTTGCAGTTACTAAATTCGACCATCAGTAATAACTTACAGCACACAAATTTACACTAATAAAAAGTATTAATTCTTCATATTAATAAGCAATGATCAGTGTTCAAAAATGTAAAAATGATAAATATACTTGTAAGAAGAAAAATATAGCAGTAAAAAACCTCATCGAAATGAGACATAACTTGCAGATATTAAAACAAATTCTAGAAAAATATAGGCTTTCTCATTCCTAGACAAATAGCCAATCCACCTGTTTATGTCATATGGACAAAAAGCTGAATTAATTAAGCAACAAACCAAATAAAAGCACCAGTCACTGCTTTTCACATTGTCAACAATTTAATCTGGTCTCTCAACTTTAAGGTTACATCATAAACTTTAATGAACTTCACATTTACTAAGATGCAACTAGATATCCAATAACTGTTAAGGATCATAAATTTTTTAAAAAAAATATTAACAAACTAACATTTCCAATAATAGGCAACACACATATATTTTGGTCATGAACTGAGACTATTTTGTGAAAGGAAATTATAAAATAATATTTATTTACGTATAAAGCTTTAACCTTAATACTATGCATTTTGAGTGCTTAATTTTACCATGAGAGGGACCTCTACAAATCTTAATACAAGATTACAACTTTATAAAGATGAGAGTGGCCATCTTATCTCCAACCTACTTTCTAATTATATAGGCAAATATAAAGCATTTTGATTTGAGAGTAAGAAGCTAGTAAATTCTTCACTAATTAAATCCACTACCTCATTTAGAAATCAACATTCATCTTATACGTAAATAAAACATATGCATAATAAGAATTAATATTATTTAAAATAATATAACTAGTTCAAACAATAAAACATATTATTATAATTAGATTTTGTTTCAAAATGCTTGTTTTTAAAAGACAAATCATAAAAAAGTAGTTACGATAAAGTAAAACTGGTTTTTACTGGTTAAAATAATTGCTGTTAAAAATGCTTATGTAAAATTTTAATCATAGTAACTTAGAATTTAATATTTAAAGAATATTTTCATTCTTTTATGATGTCTCACCTAAAATTTGTTTGTTTATTTAAAAAAAATACTTTATTCAAAAAAGAAATATTTCATTCTATATATTTTTTTATGAATAAGCAAGATTATAATCTAATATAAAAACAAACAAATATAATTAAAATTGTCACTAGGGTTTTCACATAAGATGACAGGAAGTGGACCTTAAACAAACAAAAATCCATTAAATTTTATTTTTTTCAGAATGGTAGTCTATCACAAAGAAATGTCAAAGAAACTGCAGAAAAAAAAAAACAGCAAATATGTAAACAAAACTTTATTTTTTAATGATTATTTAATTAAAAAAAACTCAAAGCAATATATTATTAAATATAGTGGAGGTCTGCTATAATAAACTAATTGTTTCCAGAAGATCATTTCATTGCATCATCTATTCATTGTAGTTTTACAATAAAAAACATATCTTACATATAATTCATTCAGGTCATGTCAAGCATTGGTGGTCGAGGGGTCAGCACATCAGCCTACAAGCAGTTGTCCCGGGTTAGCGGGTTCGCTTCCTGGCCGATGCTATGACACATGAGAAAAAAAAATCATTCAGGTCTATAACCTCAAAAAAGTTACCATTCAAAACAACAATTTAAATAGAAAAATATTATATAAAATCAAAAATATAAATGTAAAAGTAAAATTAGTTTCTGCATGAATGCTACATTTTATTTTATAAAACTAAAATTCAAATTTTAAAGCATAAAATAAAAACATAGACAAACTTAAATTAATGAAAATTTTCAGATTACTGATTCCAGAACATTCATTTTCTTACTTAGAAATTATTTTTTCTTGCTGCTGTATGATATGTCTTGTTTTTGGAGTATATCAATAAGTAAAATTGCAAAAATCACTTTAACCCCATTTCTTACTTGGGATTTTTTTTGCGCCAATATAATGTTTTTATGACGCATTTTTTTTTTCTCACTAAGAAATTTTATTTCTTGATTATATATTCAACAGCTTTTCTTATATTCATTTGAAAATTTTTTAAATCTTACAATAGAACTCTGCATTTAAAGTCAAACTTCTAGAAAAAGAAACAAACTCACATTATAAAATTATTTTGCTTCCAATTGTTCATTGAAAATTATTTCTGTTTTGATGACATTAATATGTTTTCTATATTGGCTTTGAATATTCATTGAAATGCCTTTTGCATACATCTCCTATGACAAACAGTGGTGTTTCTCATATTCAATGATAGTTTTGTAGCTTTTCATATGGATTTTTTTTGATACCAATATTACTCACCTTTCTAACTCTGATTTTCAAGATTATAGTTATTATATTTACATATGAGAATAATTAAAATAAAATAAGTATAATTTGTTTCTAAATAAGGTAAACTCTCCATACAATTATGTGCTTGTATAAGAGATGGTGATCATGTGATGCTTAATGGTTAAAATTTGTTTCACTATTAAAGATGCAAATAAACAACTTAATTGTATTAAATTGATAACTTAAACATTATAAAATTAACAAAAATAACTTCAATGTAGTATATACCTTCATTGTAGAATTTACTCACAACAGAAGTCTTTTTGTAAAAGACATCATTTTATAACAAACAGAAAAAAAAGTCCAAAAACAAAAACACTTATTACAAATATTAGATATTTTATTCTAGTTGTAATCAAATAACAAAAAATAAAAGTCATCTAAAATTAATAAATTTGTCGTAAAACACAATTTTAGTATATAAAAATAATTCAAATTTTGTTTTCACTTTATTTCAAAGTAATGGAACTCTCATTTTACAACATAGTGCCTATATTCTTTTACAATCAGACATTTGCATGTGTTAACATGCCTGTCTAATTAGCAAAATACTCAGTATATGTCATTTTTAAATATGATTCAAATTGTTCAGCTTTTGAAAAAAAAATTTTAATTATAATCACAGCAAAAAATATTTTCATCTTGAAATGATTTAATATATGAATATATATTTTGAGATAGGTATTTATCAGAGCTAATTAAGTTATTTATTTTTTAAATTTAAGAATTTATGGATATATTATTTTTTAAATACATATTACTAAATAAATACTTATGTCAAGTTTTTTTAAAAAAATAATTTACCATCATGCTTAGAATTTAGATACGAAATGCAAATGTTGAAAGGAAACTAAGAAAATCATTTGATGCTTTATTTTGAACTAGCAAGTAACTTTTTAAAGTGATCAAGATTTGCTTAAATGAAATGTTGAAATGATATAAAAAGTTGACACCATACTTATTATAGCATAATTAATGTTTTCTTTAAACTTGTCAAAAATATTTGAAATACTTTTGTAAACTCTTATCAAAATGTAATCTATTGGAGGGAGATTGGAAGAAACTTTTCTGTTTTTGAATGTTGACAATAACTAATTATATTTACATTGTTTTTCCTTTGGCTTTGATCTTGCTTTTACTCATGTATTTAAATTATTTAGATAGGAAATAATATTAATAAAAATACCCAACTATGTATTATTATTATTTAATTCAGTACTAAATATTGAAAATTATGTTATGAGAATACATAATGAATATTTATTATAAATAAGATTTTATATAAAATAAAATGGTTATGTGATATATACTTTTACCCATGTAGAAAATAAGCTTTATTTTCCTCAAAATAATATATAATTATGATTGTAGTAATTATATTTAGTGTACTTTTTACCACAAGCAAAATAAAACTCATAAGAATTATAATCCATTTACATATGTTTTATCTAAAGTGCACATTTTAAAATTTTAAATTAATAAAATGTTGTTATACATTATTAAAATACATTTTAAATACTTATTGTATTGAAAAAAAACTGACATTTTTTTTGTCTTTGTAATCATTAAAGATGAAAATCTTCTTTATTTTGAATTGCATAAATGAAAACATTTGCAAGAATACTAGATTCAAAACAGACAAAAATATTGTATTTTAATTAAATAACAAAAAATAATATTAGATATTTAATAATGAATAAACTGTATATCGTACTGTACAGTTTTAGTGTAAAAGTCACCATTTTACTTTCAGATGATATAACTTTAGTGAAGTGGACTTTCTTCTAAGATCAATCTTCCAAAATAGCTGCAATTTTGAAAAAAATAGTGGTTGTTTTTTTTTTTTAAAAAAAAAAATTTTATTTAAGTGAATAACTAATTGTAAATCAAAATAGTGAGTACAAATTAATGATAATAATTATGGTTAATCTTCATTTAAAAATCTATTGCTAACTGGGGTAAAGATGAATTTAAAAAAAAATTAAAATATTATGATGTATCTTTATAATATTATGAATGAACATAATTTTAAAAACTATTATTTTAATTTATAGCACTTAAAGTATTTAATACATAAATACATTTATACATACACTCACATAAAAACTACACAAACCATTTTAAAATCCACAATTTAGCTATAATTCAGTCTTGCCTTATAGCAAGATACTCACTTTACTTTGTTTTATCATCAAAGTAATTTTACTATTTTTTATAGATATATTAAACAACATCGATACTTCCACATTCTTTTAAAATTCATATATATAAAGATACAACAAAAGACAAATGACCCCTAAGATGCATTTCATGCTGAACCAGCATTCATCAATTGGCCCAAGTCATTATCTCTCATATATATCTCTATTATATGAAGAGTATTTATCTATAGTAAATTGTTACATTTTTATTTACAACTGTCAATCTCACTCCACTCAAAACTTTGACACCATCCACTTCAGATAAATACAATAATGATTATTACTAATCATTTATTAAACTAGAGGTTATCTCTAGCACATATATAAACTTTAAACTTCAGTTAAAGATTAATATATCTGATTTTTTTAAACATACAGACATTTGTCTGAAGTTTAAAGTTTATATCTGTACTAGAGATAATCTCCAGATTAGTAAATGATTAGTAATAATCACACGCACACATGTCTGTATGTTTTAAAAAAATCAGATATATTAATCTTTAACCGTGGTTTAAAGTTTATATCTGTTCTAGAGATAATCTCTAGTTTGTAAATGATTAGTAATAATCAGTATTGTATTTATGTGAAGTGGATGGTGCCAAAGTTGTGAATGGAGTGAGTTTGACAGTTGTAAATAAAAATATAACAATTTATTTTTTTAATACTGTTTGAATAAAAATTTTAAAAAGGGGGATGGGTGGGATAAACTCTTCTCATTTATTGCCAAAAAAAAAAAAAAAAAAACTATTACTACTTTTTCATTTTGGTATAGCATAACAACAAAAAAGCAATCCATTATTTTAAATACTATTAAAAATATAATAATTCAAACAATATATATATATATTGTTTAAAAATATAAATATTATAAAAATGTTTTTAATATGGCCAGCATCTTGTTAACTGACTATTGAAAAAAGTACTTTAATATTTTACAGCAATGAAGACTTAGACATTTTTAAACAATATGACTTACACTAACATTTGTGAAAAAGATTACTTTCATAAATGAAAATTCGCTTTAATTTCTTTTGGGTCTTTTTTTTTTTTTTTTTTTTGTAAAAATAATCTTACAATATGAATTTGAATAATGACTATTCGTATGTATGAGTTTAAATATAAATGAGTTCTTATTTCATATTAAAGACCTCAATAAATTTGAAAACATCAATCAAATATTTCTTAGTAGAAAATTATAGATAAATCTAGCATAATTGCGTGTTCAGTTTCTCTCTATTTTAAAGTTTTTTTTTTTTTTTAGAAGTCTTAAATAAAGCTTTGTAATTGATCCGCTAAACATATTAAAATTGAATTTTATTCTGAAGTTCTATAACACAAATATAATTTTGCAAATATAGATATCATTAAAACTCACATTAAGAAATGTAATTAAAAAAGTAATTTCTGAAAATTTCTAATTTATGATTTTTTTCATAAAAAGTAAATTATGCTACCATTTAGATACTTAAATAATTTTAATTTTTTAAAAAAGAACTTATTTACACTCATATAATTCATTCATTTTTGAAAGCAAAGATAAAATATTTCTCCTGCATTCACTTTTAAATATATATTTACATCTTTTGTTTAAAAAATTTTGCTTTTTATTTAATAAAATATATAGTATTAAAATATGAATGTTTTGTATTCAGGATTATATTTAAATTCCAATTGAATTTATTTTGATTCCCTTGAGAAAAACCACATTATTAAATTACAAACTTATAAAGGTAATAAATTATCAAATCTTTTGTTTAGTTTTTGCTTTGAATATAAGCATTTGATTTATATCTTAAATTTAAACATTTTTTAACACACACCCACACAAAACTCAAAATATCATTTATTCCTAGGATTTATCTTTTATCTTTTTTTTCATTTTATAAATTAATATAGCATTGCTGAATTCACAATTTAAACAATTTAATGATAATTTTTCAGAAATAATTTTTTAAAAAAATATTTTTTTAAAAAATAAACTGCTAAAACTATAGAAAGTTTTACTATGGATTCTTATTATTGTTCAAAAATCAAAATATACATTAACAAGGTGGTGGACTCTGAAGAAGATACGAGAATTAAGATACAGCTCTATCACTTTCCATGTTTAAACTACTCATAAATTCTTAAAAAATAAACCATTTCTTTATTTTAATTGCTAATAATGAACATATTTTTTAAAAATTAGAAAAAAAGTAATAGACAATGAATATTATTTGTCAAAAAAGGGGACATTCAGAGTTATTAAAAAGCAGCTACAATTAAAAATTGGCAGTAATACGTTTGCCAAATGAAGTTACTGTCATGATAACAGATTAAATGATTTTTTAAAATAAAAATATAAAAAATCATTAATGATTCTAAAACATACTTTTATAAATTATTTAAAAATGGTTCTTTTATAAATATAGTAAAAAAAAGGGACTATGTTACTAAATGACTTCCTCCCATCGGATTATATCACAGAGACTCTCAAATACCGATAAACTACACTTAGAGAGATTAATGTGTTCTGGTAAAAGCCATATTACTCAAATTTGTAATAGTCAAAGTTGTAACCATATATAAAATAAATTCATTACCTCCTAACTATTACTAAAGTAATATATCAAAAATGGACGAGTATTATTACTTTAAATATAAGTTTTTTATTCTTTTATGAATGTAATATGTAGAGGTGGGGGAGAGGCAAAAGCAAATTGTTATTTTTTGTAACATTTTATGTCAAATAAAGAAATGCAATAATTAAACAGAATGAGCTAGCATTATTTCAAATCTAAACTTTTATTAGTATGGTACATCAGCAAAAGATAACAAAACCATTTTAAAAAGTAACTGCACAATTTGTTAGCTACTTATTTTTATGATTTCTTTTCTCTTTTATTCGAATTTTTGGGAGTTCTTTTTTTTTACATGACATATAAAATTTTAGATGAATAAATGATTTGTTTATTTATTTATTATTATTATTTTTATTAAAAGTACTTTTTTTTTCATATGTCATAGCATTGGTCAGGAGGCGAACCCGCAACAACCATCTGCAACCAACTGCTTGCTTGCAAGGTGGCTGTGCTGACCTCTCGGCTAACAACGCTTGACAAAAAGGTGCATTTATTGTAATTAAGTTAATTATCATAAGGCATAGTGGAAGATCAACTATTTAATGGACCATGCCATTTGTAAAATTATATATATGAACTTTTTTATTATTTAGCAAATAAAGAGGATTATCTATTTATCTAATAATATTATTTATATTAAAAAAAAACATAATCTGAACTGTTTTCTCTTTCTTTAAAATATCACCCATGTGCACTTAAATGTGAAATGCTCTACCCATGCCTTGGTGACATTTCTGATTTTGTTCAATTATAAACACAAGTCTTTTTTTAAAGCTAATATTTTTATTTCAAGAAATTAATAACTTTTTATCTGTTTTGGTTGGTAATGCTTTTTAAAATAAAAAATAAAATAAAAACAGAACCAATAACTTAACCTGATTTTCAGCAGAAGAATGTATTAACGGTGTAGTGAACAACTTCTAATTGATAAGAAAATTTACAATAATTAATTATTTTCATACTAAATAAAAATTGATATCATTATACTAAGTCTCAGTAACAAAATGATAAACTATTTGTCTTCTCACCAATCACAAGCTATTTATAGTCTCACAAGCTATTTATAGTTTAATAATAATTCAAGTGATTTAGATTACAAAATTTGATGAAATAAGAGCAGATCTTTAACTTACTGCCATCTATAGTAAGCTTGATTAAACAATAATTAACAAATAATAGTACTTTAAAATACTATTCACAAATGAATTTTTGATTTTTGTCTTTATCAAAGAGGCTTGAGATTCAATTTTGGAAGTAATGCAATTATACATATAATAACTATTTTTTAACTACATTATGCTATTTAAGACAAAACCTTGAAATTCAAAAACATCCTAAAACTTTTTAATCACAAACAATCTTTCTGTATATATATGGAGCAAAATGAAAGAGACAGTGAATATTGACTCTGACGTTTATATAAACAAATACGCTTGTTTGGAGGTCTTGGTAAAGCTCCATCTATTGATCATTAATATAAGCGATAGCAGGTTTTTACGTATATAAAACTTGTTTTTGTTTTTCATATATATATATATATATATATTGTAGTGGATCCACACCAGCATTAGGAACATTATCACTTGAAGGCGCCACTAAGTTACTTAATAAGCCTAGAAGGATCATAGAAAGTTAAACAATTATAGATAGATAGCAATAACATCAGTTTTATATAAAAAAAAATCATATATGATGGCTGGAAGAGGTGTGAAATGGATAGAGGTAAACAATGTAGTGGGGGAAATGCAAGGAGGTTTTAGATCAGATAGGCATATAGGAGAGAGTTTATTTATAGTTACACAACTTATGGATATTATGAGGAATTTAGGTAGACAGTTATATATGAGTTTTATAGATATAGAGAAGGCATATGATAGAGTAAATAGAAATAGATTATGGATAAGTTTAGAAAATTTGGGAATTGATGAAGCTTTAGTGGATATTATTAAAAAATTATATGAAAATAATTACTATACATATCAATTAGGAGACATAGAATAAGTTAAAGTTAAAAATGGGGTGAGACTAAGGCAACAATGCCCTATGTTACCTATTTTGTTTTTGTTATATTTGAGGAAATGGAGAGAGCAAGATAAAGACTAGGAAGAAGGATAGAGATACCGTTAATAGGTGACAAGGGCATATATACTTTGTTGGGTCTTTTTTGCAGATGATGTCTTTTTGTGTGCAGAAAGAAGAGAATATACAAAAGTTATGCTGAGGATATGCACAAGGGTGTGGATAAAGAGATGGAGATTAAATTTAATGAAGAAAAATCAATTATAATGATGGTTAATACTGGGAAAAGAGAAGACAAAGAATTTTTATTGGGGGATATAAAGTTAAGCGAGGTGAATATATATATAATTATTTGGGAATCATCTTGAGTAATCAGAAAAATTGTTTGGATGAATGGGAGAAAAAATTGATAAATGAGGCAAAGAAAGGAAAGGAATTGATAAATGAATTAATACTGTTTTCATATAATAAATATGATGTAGCTAGAATTGTATGGAAAGGAGTGGCACTAGTAGCATTATATGCCAATGATATGTTGTGTTAGTAAAGGGGTATTAGGTTACTTAGAAAAGTACAAAGGGAAGTAGGAATACATGCATTAAATGCAGATGTGTGGGAAGCAAAAGAGGCATTTCAAGGAGAAATGGAATAATCAAGTTTTTATATGAGAGATGCAAAAAACAAAATGAAAATGTTTGGTAGATTGCAGTTTATGGAAAATAAAAGAGCCAAAACAGTATTTAATTCAGTTATGAGTAAAGTTGCAGGCAACAAGATGGGTGAGAAAGGTAATGCAGTATGCAGAAGATTTGGATAAAGAATTTATATCACTTTACTTGTACAAGAGGTGGGATGATTGTGTTAGGAGGATTGTTGAGTGTTATATTGGTAAGAAATGGGATAAAAGAATAGATGCATTTATAAAGAATAGGGAGTTGGAGAGATAGAGAACTAGTATGGAGAGTAAAGTAAATGGAACATTGGATGAAGGTTAATTTATGATAAAAGTAAAAAAAAAAAGTAATTTACTATTTAAGGCTCAAATGGGATCTTTAGCAACAAGGGAATATACACATAAGTAAGAATATATGCATGATTTAGTCTGCATGTTGTGTAAGAAAGGCATAGAGAATATTAGGCATCTGTTGATTCAATGTAAATGCTTGAAATCAGAATGGGTACAAATAATAAAGTTATGGAAGACTAAATATAAAGTAAGTGATTATATAGAAAGTGGGTTATTGGTTTTTATGCTGGGTTTGGGAACAGATAAGGGGGATTTCGATATGAAGGTCATGGAGTTGACAAAGATTATGTTGTGGAAATGGGATGGAACAGGATATGGGAAACATAGGGTTGGAAATGGAAAGGTAAAGTGGCTAACAGGTTTCTCTGGTCATAGTTGCAAAGAGATTCCTGACTGTGTATAAGGAGAAGTCACAGTGCATTATGCCACATCCTATAAAATTTATTTGGGGTGACTGAATATTCACTAATGGTAATGAGAATCCTGATACAAAATAAATTATCTGCCCCTAACACTACCTCAACTCAGAGTATAAGTCTCATAACTATTAAACAATTGATAGACAGACACAGTAAATAAACATCAGCCAAATTAATTTTATAAATGTAGTAAGTAAAGTTTATTGAAATAAAAATAAAAATAAAAATAAAATCATAAGATTAATTAATATTGCATTTATGAATGTCTTAAAAGAGTACTTTATTTCTGACAGCTTTGATAGTTAAATTGATCCCCCTATTCAATTATTGAATAAGATTAAAATCATCTTCCAACAACGATATATGTGAATGACTTATTAAGAAAGAAATAAAAGATTTAATTTCTCTCACTGGATGCCTATGCATACATATACCAGTGTTGAAGATCCATGTGTGTGACAATATAATATTGGCTAATGATTATATTAAGCTAAGAAGGGCTATTCTATATAACAGAAGCATGAAAAGCTAATTCTAAGCCTACCATGCAAAACACAGGCAAGTCAATGATTCGACGATTGATAGCCTAGTGAAAAAGAATATGAACTTGACCATAACATCATGATGACAGGCTCAGAAAAATTCACAAAGATATAATGAAACTAATAAATAAGAGGGCATGCTAACTATACCAAAGCCTGGCCTTGCCAGAGTAAATGACAGTAATGAAGGCAATAGATAGTCTGTGTGACGAAAAGTAATAATAAAATGAGCAGGTAGATACTTAGCTACCTCAATGAAGGAAAGAAGAGGACTATAAAACAACAGCAGTATTCATACAGATGAGTTTTAAGTTTAGACACAGAAGTTGATGAATATTTTTATGTAAGGCATATTATGTAGAAGTCTAAAATGTTTTAGCAAATTCAATTCACATGAATATAAAATTAATTAATTAACATTAATTAAAATAAAAAATGAATTGTAAATATTATGACAAAAAGATTTTGTGGCCTGATTAAACATTAGACTTGTTTTTTTAAAAGAAAAAAACCCTTAGGTTTTAAGTCTTTTGAGAAAGAAAAGACTAGGGATCAAATTATTATACAATAATAATTAAACTTCTAAAATCAAGACTTTATCCAAAATTGTCAAAACTACCAATGAAAGATGAAAGAGAAAATTTTATCTATCCATAATTTTTTCCCTAAATATGATAAATTAATGTATACTCTAAAAAGAAAGTAAAATATTCATACATGATTTATGTAAATATGATATCAATAAATAGATGCATAAAATAACGAAAAATACATTTAAATCTTATATTAAGATTAACAAAATTAAATAATGTGCATATACAAAAAAAACTTATAACGACCCCTGGATTATTTTAAGGTAAATAAAATTTTATATTACCTCTAAGTCCTTCAAAAGTTGTTGTTTTTACTACCTTTGCCCATTTTCTAGTTGTTATTGTCCAGGTGGTCAATTGAGATTCTTATTTGTAGGTTGGATTTAGCAGGTCAGTTTTCTAAAAACTGATAATTCCAAGACATGATGGAAATTGAAGGTTCAACTTAGAGCATTGAGTTTATCTTGATGAAGTGCCTAATCTTTAATATTTTGAAGAACACCACTAAGAAAATTTGGTTGGTTGATCTTTTTAAATTGTTGGCCACTTGTCCCAAACTATTGGCAAGTATCTATAATTTTTCTGAGGGAGCTGATAAGAAGCAAGGCTTGTCACACTGTATGATGTGCTCCAGCATATTGGAGAAAACACTAATGAATGAATAGCTTCTGCATAGCTTGAATGCTTTCTGGATGAAATAATATATTTTGGGGAGCTTTTATATCCATTTGTTCTATTGTTCTATCACACAATTTTTTCTAGACTTTTCAAGATTAGCAACTCAAAATAGACATGTTTTTATTTAATTATTGTCAGGTTTTTAATGAATTAAAATTGAATATTATTACATTTCTTACTAATTAATGTCCTTACATATCTTATCTAAACAACCTTATTCCTTAAATTTTGTTATCATGACAGATCAAAATTTTATTTTGTGATAAAGCATTGTTTTACAAATTTTTAAAATAATCTTATACAAAAGATAACAAATTTATTTAAAAAGTTTATTTCTTTTTATAAAATAAAAAAAATAAGAATTGACACTATTTTTAGTAAATAAAATTATTCTAGCAATTCATGTGTTGTGTGTATATACATGTGGTCACACTTTTATAACACATGTTTAATATAATTTAAATTGGAAAAAAATTTAAATTAATTTACAAGAAATTTTTTTTAACTGAGATCCCTATTCTTCTAGATATATAACTTTGAGACATAGCAAAGCATCTGTCTCAATATATATATATATATATATTCTAACCTATCAAAACGTTGAATTCAATAAAGAGAATTCGGAAAACCTATACGCTTCCGTCTAAGACGGGTAACAAACCATATATTACCTAATATAGCTCGACGTTTGGTTAGTTATAATAATTCAGCTACAGCGATATGCAGTTCAGACAGAGATAGAATTAAAAAAAAATTATCATTAATAAAATAAATTTAAAAATAAAATTTAGAATGAACTAACATTCTTTCTCTCTCCAAAACACATTCTCTGAACTGTAAGTAATTGCACTGTTCGACAATGATGATGATGATTTCATGTCATTGTTAATATTACTGACTAAAACAAAACCTTCATTAATTTGCCAATATGATCTCAATATTTTATTATTATCCAATCAGAAGTTTCAATCTCTTAAGCTATGCCACGCTTGTAATATGGATCTTAATTTGATCAATTCTTAATTTAAGAGCACTTATAATAATGACACTAATCTCAGGGTTCTCTGTTATGTTTAAGAAAATGCTCGGCAGTATTGTGTTGTCGCATATGACTGACATTCTGGTCGGCTATAGGAAACATTTACCTTATTTAAATTCCAGATGTCTTCATCCACATATCAATTATTATAATATTTAACGAGATGATAACCATATTCAATAACAACGCATAATTTTGAATAATACAGCCACTTTTAATCCAGAATCTCAGTCGGAATGATGAAAAGACAAGGGTGCTTTTGTGTCCTTCCATCATCCATGACAACACAATAATTTAACTATGATTTATTACTTAGACACTTCACTTAAATGTGTACGGAACAATGTGCAACCAAAAGCGACTAGTTTGGGAATAAAGTGATTTTATACACATATAAAATAAAATGTCTTGGTCTGAAGTTTTCAATTCCATAAATAATTCTTATTAAATTAAAATATAGTAAAATATTCTAATCTGCTTACAATTGTCTATCTGGTGTATTGAATTTAAGATTTCATAAATGATTTTGGACTCAAGAACGTATTGCAAGTATTATGCAAATACACTTTTATTTAGCACACAAGAAAAATGACTCAAGACAACTTGTAACAAGACTATAATTTATTATTAAATTTTAACAAGATTATAATTTATTATTACAGTTTAACAAAACTATCCTTTATGATTAACATAATAAACAAACATATACAATTTATTCAATCCCATATGGATAAAACAAAATATAACTAACATTAATTCATCTATACTCTTAGACCTGGATTCGAACTACTTCTTCATCTTCTTTTTACCTTTATGCAAATTGAATATAACAAAATAAATATTATTATCGATACATCAACTCATCCATTTAGTGTATCTTATATGAACGGCTACTTAAATTTATTAACTAACGATCTGTTTTAAAACAAAAATAATCTGATTCTAGGCAATGCGTACAAACAATTTTTATTATCATATCTTTAATTAAATGATAGTATTTATTTAGACAACTTATTATAATTTATGGGTTATTTATCAGAAGTTACACTTATTATTTTAATATTTACCTTAATAACAACTGAAGTTGTTATACACACTGTTTTTCTAAGTATGAGTTATATTGTGAGTGCTACTTAATCATTAACCCGAATTAAACCTAGTATTTGAACCCTCCATTGGTAAATAAAAATTTCTAAATCACGCAATTTTAAACTTACTCTCTCCATTGACTTATGTGTGGATTACCAGCACTATTCCGCCGCACAATCCAGACATTGATCATATATACTAGCACGCTATTTTTACTAAATGGATCTTGAGGAATTAACCTCCAATATACCTGTTATCTTGCCATAACTTTCTAAACAAAACACAATATTCAACACCTTCCGTGGTGGAATTATCTCTATTTTCTCATGAGGAATATGGAATAACACTGAAGGTCTGTAGAGTTAACTATTATATTAAAATATTTTGGTGGGTCCTTGCCTCTTACTTGGGCATAATAGGAATGCACACCAAATATAATCCTCTCCTGGGATTTTAACGAATGAAATACACTAAATACGATATAAATTACTGATCGTCCTAACTCTGAGAAGCGATCACTTGGGTTATAAACATACCCGAATACTAGATTTATCTATTCCCCTTATGGAAAATAAAGCTTTTGGGGAGATCATTTTCCATCCCACAAAATAAAGACATTACAATTATTACTTATGCGAATCTTAAGCATATACCAATGCTATATCAGGGCAAGACAAGCAAATACACTAATTACACTAAATTTATGTTCCGGGGTATACTTAGATCAACGTCTGAAATCAATGGATATCACAGAATTAACCATAATAATGTTCACCTTTGCCAAAGAAACATTCAACAAGTAATTGGTAGTATAATATCTTGAACTAAATTAAGTGAATGCGTTAATAAAGAATAATTGGGAATAAGTTCCTCAATTAACATAGTATAAATTTGTTTCAAACTTTAAATAAGTAATATCCTGTATAGCACTTCTCGTTAATTACTTCTGATAATTTTAACTAGATATTTTACCTATTAAGTATCTGAATTTTTCTTCTTTTACGCATCTAACATATAAATTTATACCCATAATTGCATATCATAAGTCAACACATTTTATAAAAAAAAAATTTTTTTTTTATGTCGAATATAAATTTAACCTAGAATAATTACAGGAAAACATACCTTTATGATTACAAGGTCATTTAAATATTACTTGACTATACAGCCTTTCACCTGTTGATATAAAAAAAAAAATACACATAATTTTTACAAATTAAAAAAAAATCATTACTTAACAAGTGCTTATTATCTCACTAGAAAAATGTTTTCCATTGGGCAATTTATCCAGATGAAGAACTTGATCCATTCGTAGTTCACGAAGCAAAATTTTAAAATAAGAAACACATTTTATTATTTCATTTATATAAAAGTTGCCTCCATTCTGGTGCAATTAATAAATTAGGCAAAGAAAACATAGCAGCGTTGGATGTTAACTCTTCCTTGAATTAACTGATATAATTTTGGGATCCAAGAAAAATAATACATATTTTAACATGACGAATATTTGACGATAGACGATCACATATACAATTCTTTTCTTTTTACTATTGGCGATACATATCATTTTTAGCTAGCTGGCTTAGGAATAAAACTAACGCGCGAATTTTCCAAAATAATATTATTATAAGGACTGCAGCTGACTTACGTGGATATAAAGTTTTAACGACTCCAGTTGATGTATAATATATCATATTATATTATGGTTATAATTAAGTCACTAATGTTTGTAATTTTTATTCCTACTCTAGGAATTGTAATTTTTCTTTAATAAGGAATTCTCCGTATAATGCACACATACAAATTTTCCGATATTTGCCTTGAGAAAATTTATATTTTCTTTTTTAAAAAATATACAGGTGCATAAGTAAATATCATTGATCCTTAATATTATTTTTAGATAATTTTCAGTGAATAAAACATATTTTAAAGTGGGGAACTTACATTATTTTCAAAGCAGACAATTTCTTTTAGAAAGAGCGTGAAATTTTCTAGTTAACTTTCCTTGGCTTTTATAATATGTCTTTTAAATTATAATTTTTCTTTTATACCACAAAAAGATAATTAAATAAGGTAAAGTTAACAAATCATTGATTATTTCCTGGAAATTATTTATACTACTTATTTTAAATATAATGACATTTTCAGTGATTGCTGTAGTTAATACGGTCATTTTTAACTTTAGCATAAGATAGTACAATTTTGCGTATAAAAAACTTTAAAATAGGTAGATGGCAACAGAAACAGAATATCTTATCAAATAGGATTAGCCATGCATGATATTATTAAAAATTTACTGGACTTATATTTATTTCTGCAATAAAAAATAATAAAAAATTTGTTACCGAATTTCAGTACTGCTTCCTCCTTGTAAAATTAATGTCAGACTAAACTTTCTTCAAAATTTGGCGGTCTTCTTTTAGCGACCTCTTACAGAAAAATAATCATTTAATTATACCATAAATAAAAGAAAAGAAAAAAAACTTATTACAGTCATATATTTCTGTATGATTTAAATGGATTAGAAAGTAATTTGACAAATAAGGAAAAATAATAAATACATTTAATTAACAATGCTTATTAGTGATGTATAATTCTGTATACATTATCTAAATTAATTTAAAAATTACCAGAAGTGATTGTGCTTTATGATAAGATACTCATCTACTCTCCCCCTCCACCCATCCAAAATCAATTACTGTTTATAATATGTGCTTTTATACTATATTAAACTGCTCTTATTGTTAATATTTTCATTAAATTATTCATGCTCTTCTTCAAAATGACATTGGATTACCAAATTTTTTAGTTACTTGCTTAAAACACGTTAAAGTGAGTAAATAGCATATTTTATTAATCACTTAATATTATTATTATTTTACTTTTTTATTTCCTAGAAAAGGATAGCATTGTTTTCCTGTGGAAATAATGCTAAATAAACCAAGTGTCAATAACACTAGGTTACAATATATATATATGTTAAAACGAAGATTTGCACGGGTTAAATATATAAAATACATATTTTGCGGGTTCATCCGTGTTAAAAACTTTTAATATCAATATACTGATGTTTCGACTTGGTCACACAAGCCATCCACAGAGTTATAAAAAGGTATAACTCTGTGGATGGCTTGTGTGACCAAGTCGAAACGTCAGTATATTGATATTAAAAGTTTTTAACACGGATGAACCCGCAAAATATGTATTTTATATATATATATATGACTTTGAGGTAATTATATATTTTAATAACTTCAATTCTTTTCTAACTGGAAATATATTTTTTCTCATCAAGTTGTGCATATTATGGTGCTAATTTCTTTTTAATTATTGTGTCTTATTCACTATATTTGTAAAATGTAAATTAATGCTATACAATATAGAATGATTGCATCTCATCACAAGAATAAGATATATGAAAAAAAATTTTGAAAATAGACCTGTTACAGCAACATAAAATGTTTATTTACTTATTTATTTTTTAACTGAAACACACAGGCTTATTATATACCTGGGTCTATATATGTAACATATAGGGTATATGAGCACAGACTTTCACATGCCCCACCACTCTCTACACTATCTCATAACACTGATACACTTGAACACATTTATGTTGAAAAGATAAATAATCACCAATATAAATATTTCATGCTAAAACAGTAATCATCAATTAGTCCAGATTATCATCTCTACACATATATGCTATAAGTGCTCAGATATATATTATAATATTGGGGATTATCTTTTCAACATATATGTATTCAAGTGTATCAGGGTTATAAGATAGTGTGGAAAGTGGTGGGTCATGTGAAAATCTGTGCTCATATACCTTATATATTATTTTTTTTCTCAGTGATGAAAGTTTATTCATAAAAAAAAAACAGATACAAATATAGTTAGAAAAAGGTTTACAAGGAAGTGATTATTTGATAAATTGAAATTTCAGTAAGCAATATGGTAAGGGAAGAAGGATACATGTGAAAATGGAATGGGAAGTAGAAAGGGGAAATAGTGTGTAGTCCAGGCCAGTCTGAGATGCATGTTTTCATTGGGCAAGCACTGCATAGGTAAAAAAAACATTTGAATGATTGAGTCGTATGACAGAGGCTGAGAGGATGGGAGTTTGAGGATTGCCCAAGTCTCGGTGAGGAGTGAGGGTGGGGCTAGTTTGGTATCTCTGGTTTTGAGGGAGTGAATTAGGTCCAATAGCTTTTGATTTGCTGATTGGACTCTCTGGTCAAAAGTAATGGCACATCAGAGCAACCAGAGTTCATAGATGAGGAAAACTGATAATCTAATAGTTTCAAAGACCCCTGTTTCTATGGATTCTTGGAGTTTGAAGATGGTATTCCTATGCTAGGAAAGACAGGAGGTAATGACATGTCTCACTCCAAGCAGAAAGGGACATTTAAGTAGGAAGTTCTGGAGGGTCTCATTGTCAGTTTTACAGAGCTGGCATAAGGGAGATATCTTGGTGAATATCCTACAGTTGACCAAAAATTGATTTGTGAGAAGGGAGTGAAGATTGATTTTGAGGAGGAAATCGAGGAATTTTGTGTCAAGAGACCACCTTTTGAATTGAAAATTAATCAAGCATTGGTAAGGTTGAGGTATGTGGGGACACAATGGAAAAATCTGCAGTCTGATTTGAAAACCTCCAAGTACTTTAGTTTGCCACTGATGGATGGTATAAAAAAGAGCTTTTTGAAGGATGTTAGCAATGAGTGAGGTCCATGACCTGGGACAGCCACTGCAAGGGAGAGTGTCAGTCGGTGTGACAATGATATGCACAAGGTTGGCAGGAAAGTGACTTAGGAGTGTGAGGATAAGGTTGCGAGATTTCTGGATCAGAAGAGTGTCGAAGGAGTGGAGGCCCAACCCATTGAGGTTTTAGGAAAACAAGTTCTTTTTAGGCTGATGACCACCACCTTTCTGCCTCAGAGAAAATGGGTGCAAAGGGAATTGATTTTGGATATAAAGGAATGTGTAGGTAGAACAATGGGGACGTAATATTCTATTTTAGAAAACACTAAGGGATTGAGGAGGGTGACTTTCTCATAAAGAGAGAGCTAGATGCCTGTGATAGCACTGAGGGAAGATGATATGCTTTGATACATAATGGTTTGGACCTGTAACCTCATGTCCTTAGGAGATAGCATGAGGGGGAATCTGAGGAAGTTGTATGCCTTGGCATTGAAAGTGGAAGGAATTTGTTTACCAGTTGATAGTTTCCAGGCCACTGATGTATCACTGCTAAATTTCATCCTGGGTTTTGGTGTACCAGGTGAGGATCTGTTGAAGCCGGGGGATGAGATCAACTGGGGAAGACAACCACATCATCTACATAAGCAAGGCATTTGATATTTTATGTAATGCAGGAATGAGGATGCCAGGGAGGTCATGTTTTAGTCTGAGCAAGAGGGGATTCAGAAATGCAGTGAACAACAAAGTGCTCAGCGGAGTGCCCTGAAAGATGGATATGTTAGGTGTGAAGTCAGGGGCAACATTCCAACTAGGGTAACTAGGATTTCTCTGCTGGACAGGAGATTGTGGAGGATGGACAAAAGGGTCTCTGGAATGGTCAAGTCCCTGAGGACACCAAGGAGCAGTTCAATCCTATCAGAGTCAAAGGCTGCCTAGATGTCTAGTTGGACAGCAAATGGGCCTGCCATTTCAAGACCACCTAACATGCTCAGTGGCCATCTTAAAGAGGGTGGCAGCCCCAAGAGTGCAGTGCCCCTTACAAGCAAACTGTGAGGCAGAAAGGGCAGGGAGTATGAATTGTTCTAGTGATTCTTTGAGATGGTAGACTCAATAAGTTTTATGAGCAGAGGGGTCATCGAAATGGGCCTAAGACTCTTGAGCTCAGTAGGTAACCGATGAAGTAATAAGAAATAAATTATTTTTATTGCAAGCCTTTACAAATTATCTAGGGTGAAAATTCTCAAAAAAAAATGAATAAACATGATAAAGAGAATCGAATGAATATAATTGTGTATACTGTTAGTCACTGTTATCATAACATTAATTTTTCTACATTTTAAAATCAAGTTTTTAGATTTATCTTTGTTTTTTTTAATTTTAAATTTTTTCATGTGAAAATAATTTATTTATTATTTTTAATATTAAAATTTTTTTTAATTTTAGCAAGTCTATAAATAAAACAAGAGCAGCTATGTTTTACTGTCATTTACAAAATGCATAATTACTCAAAATTTAAATGAATTTAGTATCTGGAAAAAGCTTATTCTAAAATTAAAAAATGGGGGGGGGGCAGCATGCTAAATACAAAATAGCACATTATCATGATATTTTCTAAAATAAATTTATTTATTAATATAGTTTACATCTATAAATATTTAGGAAGGTAAATATGGTGATAAGAAATTAAGTATAAAAAATCATGGAATTCTTATATATAAATCATGGAGTTCTTATATATAATTCAACACAGTAACATATGTAAGTAAAAATAATGCATAAACATTATTATAGTAGCATTGGAATGAAAAAGAATTGGAATGAATTATTAAATTAAAATCATGCAAGTAGAAAAAAATTAATGGACAGGATGTGAATTTTAAAATTTATTTTTGGTACACTTTATATTTAGTTATCAATATTTTTTTTTTTTTGTAATTATTTAATTAATCAGTAAAAATTATAAAAAAATTTGCAGTGCAGTTAATTTTTTATTAAAAAATATTCTGTGACTATTTATTTTATATAAACGTAGTCATAATTAAATAAAAAATAGATCAATAATTATAATATACAGTTGCTGTAGTTTTAATAATGTAAGTGATGATTTTTTTCTGTCATTTTTATTCAGAATTATGCATTTTTGTCTGACAAAATTAAAAATTCTATTAATACAAAAATATTAATTAAAAATGGATTAAATAAAATTTGATTTTAAAATAATATATACATTTTAAAATTTATTATTGATGCATTTTGCTGTTGTATATAAATAAACTTTGTTTTTAGTTATGAAATAAAAGAAATATGAATTTTTAAATCCTTTTTTTTTGTGGACATTTGAATTATATTTTAAGTAATAAATGTATCATTTTATTCTTCATTAATGACTTACGGAAGTAAAAATAAGTTTGAAAGATAGTTATTTCAAAATGTTTAAGTTTACAAAGTTCCCATAAGTTGAAAAGACATGAAAAATTGTAATGCATTAATAGATATCATCATTATCAAGCATTATCAAGGTATTGCAACATAAAGGTCTCTCCAAATTTAATAAATGTTCTCTGATATCTTGCCTATTTTTTCAATATCATTGCCACACAATTTCTTATTACACGCATCCATTTCACATGTATACTTTTTATGGATCTTTTACATTTTGGAATTAATTTATTGTCACCTTTTCTAACAATATGTCCATCTCAACTTCACTTCAGTCTCTTAATACTTTCAACAATGTTAGTAACACCTGTTTGTTCTCTTACCCATGTACTTCATTTTTGACTTGTCATGTTACACTTAACATGCAGTTCTCCATACTTCTGTGAGTGATCTGTAGTTTCTATATTGCTCTTCTGTGAAATGTTCAAGCCGCAGATTCATAAGTAAGAATTGGTAAAACACATTAATTAAACATCTTTTTTTTTTCAAACATGTAGGCATAATTCCTTTTAATATTAAATTATTTCTACCAAAAACACTCAAACCAAATTTAATTCTATAATTAATTTTATCCATTATGTTTCCATCTGTAATAATAATCTGATCAAGGCGTGAAATTTATTAATTACATCTACGTCATCATTATCAATCTTTATTTTCATCTTTTGTGAAAATTTATTGAAAATTACTGAACTGGTATATTTCTGTTCATAATATATTTCACCTATTTTTCCCCATAGCTCTATCTATACCAGTTTAAACCCTCTCAGAGCACATGTATAAGCATACTATCACTGTCATATGTGTAACACCACACATATATGTGAACAAACACTGTAATATTGTAGATATAAATATATTGCAGTGAGTAGTTTACTTTAGAATATGTTAAATTATAAATTTTGTTTCTTTAAAAAGTCAATTTCTTATTTTAAATTGCATATACATCTGCATAGTACACACATTACCATGAAACATATATAACATTATTTAACCTTTCTGACATGCATTCACATTTTAGCATTTTCTGACATTTTTCTTTGTCTCACAAATCAACATAAAATATATGATTAAATGATTACTACTTCTCTGAAAATAAATTTGACTTCATTTAATAGATATTTTTGTTTACTACTGAATAAAATTTTAAATGTTCACATTTTGTTTCTGTAAATATTAAAAAAAATGAGATCGTAAACAAAACAAAGAGTTTAGATGTCATCATTTCTAGAAAGATTATTTTCAGTTTATAAAATCAATGAAATATTTATTAATTCTTATTATTTGTAAACAACTGAATGAATAATTATTTATTTCTCTTATATCTTAACAAATTATGCTTTGAAAGTTTAAGTTTTTTGAATATTTATTGCAAAACTGAGATTTTTTCAACTTGTAAGTTTTAAGAAGATTGCTTATGTAGAAATTAAGCCTGTAAATTGCTTCAGGCCATATTTACATTAGCTGATAATATAACATTATATTTTTGAAAATAAAGTATTTCAAGTCAAAATAAGTTATTAATAATTTATATTTCTTGATATCTAATAAATATAGTGTAAATTATTTTTAAAAATATCTAAAATCATAATAAATTCACAAATAAACATGTTTTTGGGTTATTGGAACTACAATGTCATACAAGACTGAACATTTTACAGCCTTGGCAACAGACACTGGCTGAACATGTCAGGGTGGGGCTTATGTCTATTGTAAGAACAGGAATTTTGAATTTCCGACCTTCTACTTCCAAATTTTCAGTAAAAATTTATTATAACAAAATATATTATTTTACAAGCACTTTAATGTATAATATTTATGAAAAAAATCATCAGGGGGGCAAATTGGCTAAAAGATGAAATAATTCACATCAATAGATAATTAGGTTAAATATTTCTTGAAATTCTTAAATTTAATTTGAAGTTATGGTAAACAAGAATCACACTATGCATACCTGCATTGGCATGGCATGACTTAAAAATCTAAAATTGCAAATTTAGTAATAATATTTGTCCAAAATGGATTTACTTGTAAACAATATCCACTGAGCTAGAAATATTTTCAGATCTTTAGGGAATTGAGATGCTGAAATTGAGGTTTAAATAAATTTATTAAATTAAATTATAAGATATAAAATAAATGCTAATGGATTATTGGCAGAAAATAATTTTGTTGTCAAAATTATATTCTGATCTCAGAATATTATAAATAGGCCATATTTCATAATTCAAAAACATAATCTATATTTTTTAAAAAGTGTTGTCACTGGTCTCCATGCCAGTTTAAATTTAGACATGTCAGAGTAGGAAATATTAGATTTTCCATTTCCCTGTAGGAAGAAGGTGATCTCTGGTCCCATCCTATGTTCTGACTGACATGGTATAATCACCATAGGAGTGGACAACATTACTCTCAATGGCCTGCTGGAAGATCATGAATAAAATCAACTGCTTATCCAGAGTGCCAATTCACCTGCTGTTCAATGTGCCTAAAATACTAGCTGCAAGCATGAACATTGAGAATATTCTTTCCAACACTGTACAGCTCTAAATCAATTTCTAAATCTTTAAACCTCTAAATCTACTAAGCTATCTTATATAATGTAAACTGAACATTCACTAATTATTCTTAAAAATCTGTTTAAGTAATATAATTTATAAACTGTTATAAAGCTTGCCTGGAATCATCTCTGTCAATCTAAATTTCCTCTCTAAATTATAATATCTGTAATCAGTTATTAATCTAAATCATTTTATTATTGTGGTTATGCCTATTTATATTGTTCTAATTATTTATCTAAAATTTATTTTATATGTGTTATAATATGCCAAGTATTTTGAAACAGCAAGTACTAATTTTAATAAACTGTTAAAAGAGATACTATAATATCTTCATTTTTATATTTTAATAATGCTGTTTAGCCCACTAGAGTGCTGTTTCAAAATCCTATTATTTCAGATAATAAGTGATCACTACACACTCATTAGTATCGATCGATTTAGATTTACATTATATCTATTATGGTTTGTCTAGTCAGATTTATACATTATGACTTTTAATATCAATTATTTAGAAGTAATGGACTAGCCTTTAGACAAGATATTAAAGTGTATCTATTAATGTCTTATTAATTGACCTTAAATATATTTTTCCTCCTTAATAATGATTAAGATGCAGATTAAGTATTCTAAATGAAATTAATAATTAAATTTAGTCCATTAAGTTAGTATGTTTATGATGTTATTTTAAGAAATGGGTTCTGTTAGCTATACAGGTAGATGCTATCTGTTTTAAACACATTTAATATATATATATATGAAAAAACAAATACAAGTTAATCACGTAACCTGCTATCACTTGTTATTTATGTCCAAAAGATGGCGCTATACCAAAACCGCCGAACAAGTGTGTATATATATATATATATTACAAATCGATGTCTGTATTTCTTCAAAATAATATACATAACTCTATAAATAAATATTTGAAAATACAGTAATTAAAAGTCAAAAAAAAATATATGTATGTATAACTATAACTTAGAAGAACTTTCACTACATTGTAGCTTTGTCAACTATCACATTTAAAATGTCAACTTTCCCATAATTCAATGTCAACTTTCCCATAATTCTGTTATCTTAATGTTTGCTGCTTGCCGATTAATTAAATTTTGCTTGTGTGTGTATATATATATATTATGCATTGTGGGTGCATTTTTACAAAGTAGACACTTGTACATTTACATCTTGCTACATCTTTTATGGACTCACTACAGAGATCACCCCCATCACTTACTTTAGGTATGGCTATTTTTTATTAGAACTGGAATATGAGGGTCCACACCATTTTTTATAAAGCCTATCTGATTTCCTGAACTGATATATGTTCATATATTAATTGTAGCAAGCCATCTGGTCCTAGGATACTGTGAATTTAGATGTAAAATCCTGTGAATAATTACCCATCTCCACTGTGAACTTATTTCTTACTAATCAATGATCACTTCCTGTGTTAAATTTATTAAGAACATTACAATATTGAAGTATGTACTTTCTTTTAGTCAAAATGTAATCCAATTCTGCTGTATCTTCATTTGAATGCTTCTATGTCCGTTTAACATTTTTTTCAAAAAAAAGAATTCATAATAGAAAGTTTCTTTTTTTCTGCAAATGCCACAAGTCTATGTCCTCTCCCATTTCTATTATCTTAATCAAATTTACCAACAACACTTTCATCTTAATTATTTACCAATTTTGCATTAAAGTCTCTCATAAGAATTTTAAAATGTGTTTTTGGCCTGATCAAAAGTCTTTGGTACATCCACATAAAAATTCTATATACCTTCATTGCTGTGAGAACTTGTGGGGCATAAATCTGAATTATCTTTATTTTGTATCTACTATTAAAATGAATAACTAATCTTTCCACTCTGTTCAATACATCAATCAATATCCACAATGATGTTCTTCCATTTTTATTTGTAATGAATCCTATTCCACTTGTACTTTCAATACTTGTTTCTTTACCTCTTCGTCTTTTCTTCTAACTTCACAAAGTCCAATAATATCCCATTTAATATGAGACAGTTTTCCAATTCTTGCAATCTTACTTCACTTGAAAGTTATCTGCAGTTATAAATGCCTAAATAAAAGGTCATCATCAAATGGCAGCCAGGGCTCAATCAGGAAATGCTTAGCATCCTCTGCCTTAAATTATCAACTGCTGCATTGGCTGATGATTTTGCAACCTCCTGGAAATAAGGGTATTGATTTACTTTTTGATTGCTATGATTGAAAATATCATTTACAAAAACACAACTTATATTTCATTTAAAGGCTATTAGGAAACTGGGAAGAAAAGTCATAGTACTTCTTGATCTTAATCTCAGAGGTCAAAATCCAATAAACACACTATGCTGGCTAATGAAGGTTGGTAAGTAGCACACCCATGTCCATGTATGATATGACTTATCACAGAATAATAACAGCTGCAATGACAAGAATGTATGGAGTAGACATAAAGAATTGGTCCTCCATGATTTGTATAAGATCTCCAAGAGGAATCAAAAGGTCTCCTTTTAGTTAACAGCAAACTCCTTTAATTTTTTTAATAAATTCAATTGTATAATATATGCTAGAAAAGTTTAATAATTTCATATTAAAATTAATTGTTTAATGCTTTTGAATGGTAGTATAATTAGGGATTATTAAACAAAAATAATACAATTATGATAATGTTTATCTGAAAGTTTATGACTGATGGCACTGCATTTGTTCTTATAGGTTGGTCCACTTCCAAAATGCAATTGAATTGTTAAATATTTTTAGAAATTCAAATTTTAGTTATGTTTTTTTTTTTTAAATTTAGTGTACATTGATTATTAGCAATAAATAACGTAAATATCATTATTTACAGAAAAAAAAATAAAACAATTAGACTAAATGATAAAAAATATTCAGTAATTAACATCAAAGTACCTTAATGTGTAAACATTTAAATATTTTGGAAATGAAACTCAGCAGTTAAGTAAAGATACATTTGTTTAGATTTATAAAGAACAATTGGATGTTATAGAAAACAAATATTACCTAATTAAACTTGTTTAGTTGAAATGTATATTTGGAATGATTTTCATTTACTTTATGGAAGTAAAACTTTTAAGGAAAGCAAGTTAAATATTTACAAATAAGTGATAAATTGTATATTATATAGAAATTGCTACTATTCTCAAGCATTGGTATCCATATCAAGGCTTAGAAATAAATTATATGAATACTGAAAGATTACTGCATATAAATAAAATAATAAATTATTACCACTAAGCTCAAGTATTAAAAATGATATTTAAGTAGTGGATTTGAACTTAAAATTTTTCAATCTAAATTCGTTCTCCACCTCATCTCAAGTAACTGATACATATGACCGTTACATGACAAAACGATAAATGGTCTCCAATATACATATTTTGTACAGAACCAGTAATCATCAGTTAGCCAGATCATAATCTCCCACAAAATACGGTATCATTTATCATTTTAGCATGGATGTAGTCATATGTATCGGTTGTTTAAGATGGAGTGGAGGTCGAATATAGAGTGAAAAATCCTAAGTTCAAATCATTCTACTTGCATATATGAATCATTCGGTGTAAGCAAAAATATGTTTAATATTTCTTTTGGTCTTTTTTTTTTTCACAAAATAAACGTTTATTTTTCAGTAATAATAAAAATATCAAATGTATTTTCGGCATGTATAAACATTAAATACATTTTATAACTCGAATAATTTTATTCTTTTGTTTAGTTTTCAAAATAGGTCTAAACATTATTATTAATTGGTTAAAGTCAATAAAAAAAGTTGCAGTAATATTTTAGAGTGCCAAAGATATAAAATATTACCTCCAGAATTAAAAACTGCTATCATTATTTTACACTATTTTATTGACAACAAACCTTGCTTTTGACATCAAACTACGATCCAAATAATTATTTATGAAAAAATAATTAATTAAGCGAAATTTATGTAAACGATTGTTTTGACATGCTTAATATAATACAATGTGTTTATATTTTAATATCTTTATCATATTAATTAAAAAATATTAAATTATTTTTTTTTGAATTCTACTAATTATAAATGCTTTATCTTTTATAATTATTTTAATACAGTATAAGTAAAAATAATAATTAACATTTGATTATACAAATTAAATGAAAATCCATTAACTTTATTATTATATCTGTGGCGTTAAATATTTACCGTTTTTATGAAAATAACATCAGATTTTCAAATAATAAAAAAGGTGTTAAAAATAAAAGTGATTCTACGTAGAAATTGTTTTTCCTAATAATAATATTTCAAATATCTTGCTTACGTAAGCTGGAGTTATCAAAGATCTAATTATTACAGGTCAGAGCATTTAATTCATTTTGACCATCTTTTCTCTTTATAAAATTGATGTTTGTTTTGTTGGAACTTTTTTTTTTTAATATTTTCATATAAATATTTTTAATAAGGTCAAAATAATGTTAAACATTCAATATTTTCAACTATCGTAGACGATTTTCATATAGCAATCGTTCTAATTCTCATTGGTATAAAAAATATCAAGAAATCCTAGAAAATATGTTCGCAGTTTTATATTTTAACTCTTGTGGGATTATATGTAAAATGATTAAATATCAAAAGATTCTTCAGATGCTTTTTCGAAAAAAAAAAAACAGAAAAAAAAAAACAACATTTGTAAAAGTCATACAGAAGCTTGAAAAATCTTTTCTTTTAGCAAACTAAATAAATAAGCAAGGATTAAAGCGGAAATTTTCATGCTTAAAATAAAATCATGTTTTAATTTAAAAATAAGTGATTGTACAAAGAAAAAAATGTATATATGATAATACCAAATAAAAATTGATAACAATAAAAAAATAATAGGATGTTTTAGTACTACTAGGTTCATAAAACCTTCGACCATATCACCAGAAATAACATACTGCTGTCACATCCATGAATTGATCTCAGACTGTGGCACATCACCACCGAGCTAAAGCATGCAAGGAATTAATGACAATAGTTAGTCTATATTTTGTACCTTTACAAAGTTATAATCTAAAAATTTTAGGAGTAATTTAAACATATACTTATACTTCATAATAAATTATAAGTATTATCTAGTATAGAAAATTTGGACTGCCTATTGTAAAAGGACTATCAGTTTTACCCACAATGCATTTAAAAAGCTATTAGTCAGAAATTTAGATCCAACGTAAAAACAATATATAATTTTTTATTCAATTGGATAGATTTGTTTAACTGATAAATATTAGAGCTCATTTTTTCACATCTGGCAATAGTACAATATCAATAATTATTATACCCACACTAATAAACAAATATATAGCATAATAATCAATAGTACTTTGTTTCTTTATATTTAATAAATAGCACATTTATAATAATTGGGTGATAGTGAAGAAAATAGTAAATCCTTTTTTACTATTTGTGTCCTTTGAAGTTGATACTTTGGAGTGATGTGCCATTGTCATGACATTTAGTTGCTTCAGAGCACATTACTTAATTATATAAAGTAACATATTAGCATTTAAGTGTTCCAATAAATACATAACAGTGAAGAGCATGACAGATTGTCAATCAGTCCATACTGCAGCAAAATTAACAAAATATTTCTGAGCAAAACTAAACAAATAATAAAATAAAATAATAATGCACTAAAATAAAAAATGGATTTAAAAATTACATTCCATAAGATATGAAAACTTTAATGATTTATAAGACTAAATTAAGATGGATGCTTAAGTCTAATATTATTAATATTAAAAAAAAAAGAAGATAAAAACTCAAAACAGAAAATACTTATATAAGCTAAAGCTTTAGTACATGCGCCTTGAGTGCTTAATTTTAGCAAGAGAGACCTCTACAAATCATAACATGAGATTCGACTTTATAAAGATAAGAGGGACCCTCTTATCTCTAACCTATTTTTTTTAATTATATAGGCAAATCTAAAGCATTTTGATTTGGGAGCATGAAGCTAATAAATTCTTCACTGATTAAGTCCACTATTTCTATTAAACATTAACATTCGCAAAATCTTTAGATTTACAATGAGTCAATATTCAGATATTAAATTGCCTATATAATTAAGAAAAATAGGTTAGAGATAAGAGGATCCCTCTTATCTTTATAAAGTCAAATATTGCGTTATGATTTGTAGAGGTCTCTCTTGCTAAAATTAAGCACTCAAGGCGCATGTACTAAAGCTTTAGCTTTATATAAGTATTACATGCTGACATTGCGCTTAATAAGAATTAATATTTCTAACTTTAAATTGATTCAAAATATTTCTAAATTTAATATGTGAATATTGACTCCTTGTAAATTGAAAGATTTCCTGAATGTTAATGTTTAATAGAAATAGTGGACTTAATCAGTGAAGAATTTATTAGCTTCATGCTCCCAAATCAAAATGCTTTAGATTTGCCTATATAATTAAAAAAAATAGGTTAGAGATAAGAGGGTCCCTCTTATCTTTATAAAGTTGAATCTCATGTTAAGATTTGTAGAGGTCTCTCTTGCTAAAATTAAGCACTCAAGGCACATGTACTTAAGCTTTAGCTTTATATAAGTATTACGTACTGACATTGCACTTAATAAAAATTAATATTTTTAAAACAGAAAATATTTGTTCAAAAGTAATTTATGAATACAACAAAAGTTTGAAAAGAAAAAAAAACCTTTTAAAAAATAAAAATGTAAGGTATCCTAAATATGACATATGAAAAGTTATGAACTTAATGTATAAAAACTAACAAATCTGAACATGTGTATAACTGATAAAATAAGCATTGCTATTAATAAACATTGTTATTAATAAAACTAAATCATTTTATCATTCCATTGTTAAATGCTTTTACTTACAGCCATATGGATTAAATTATTTTAATATGGTTGGTTGAGAAAACTATTCTTTAATCTTTTCTTTTGTATTCCTGCTAACAATGCAAAATTATTTAAATTAAATTTTACTCTGTGAGAATTTGGATCTGTTTGTATATGTATTTGACTTGTTACTTATATATTCATTTTAAAAACATTTTTAATTTTAGTTACATTTTTTATTACAGATAGAACCCTATGAGAACAAAAAATGTGCATTCAGAATATTATTATTTTAATGAAAATCTCTTTTTTTCTGTAGAAATATTTAATTTATTTTGATGTATTTTTAAATTTATTGGACAAAATTAAACATTTTTTTAAAATTTAATTTAGAAAATATTTATTAATAAATCATTGTAAATAATAATTATAAAAAAATCAGTCAGATGTTACATAACTAATTTAAACAGAAACTAGTCTGGGGTTAGGGATATTTTGCAAAGCTTGTTAAGAGCTTATTTGCATGCTTTTTATATAACATAATAATTATAGAACTAATTTTTTTTTAAGTTTACAATATTGACATTCATTATATTTACTCATTAAAAAAATAACATATATTTAAATCTATATTTTTATGAAATTTTTTTAATATATATATATATGCTATTTTAATTTTGAATAATGTGATTATAGAAATATATTAACAAATATAATATATAAGAGATTCGAACTCGGACTTTCACATGATCATCAACTCTCCATGCCATCTCATATTGCTGACTCACCTGATCGCACATGTATTTCATGCTAAGCCAGTACTCATCAGTTGGTCCAGATTACCATCTCCACACATATATTCAATCAGTGCTTAGTTTTATATTAATTTAGCCAATCTTCATCCTTTAATAGCAGGCTTCAAACCACTCCAACCCACAAATCTTCAGCCTTCCATTTCATTGAAAATCTGATGATAGAACATTCAAAGCCCACAAATATAGTAGAATTTAGATTTAAATATCTATTGTCAAATGCATCAAAAATGCTTTATTCTTAAATGGAGCATTTGGATGATTGCACTTCCTATTTTAGTTAGCATCAATTTTATCACTTGGTATCAAGCTACACAAAAATCTGAAAATATTCTAAGTAACTTAAATGTGTCATATTGGCAAATTTTTAAAATGGTATTTTTCTTACATTTATTATTATTTATAGTGTATATTTTATATCTTTATGGAAATAAAGAAAATCAGTAATGTCTATATTTTTTCAAAATAATTTTAAAACTATTTTATAATTTATTACACATATATTAATTAAAAGGAGATTAAATACTTGCCAAATATCCTGAAGCAAAGATTACCCTTGATTTCCAATTTAGTCTCTCATAATGGTATAAACTCATATAAATATTTGTTTTTTAAATTTTTGTATTAACCACAACAACATTTACATATCTGATATTATTATTAAAGTTATTACTATACAAAAACATAAAATTATTAAGTCTCCTGTTATTATCTACAGGATATTAAAATAAAATACACCATAAAATCTCAGAGATTTTCTATGATTTTTTAATGTTTTATTCACCTGTAAAACTTTAAACATTACAAACTGATTACTGTCTCACAACTACAAATTTATTAATTACTACATATAATGCTTCAAATTTATAGAAACTCCATCATTTTAATCATTGTAACTATGAAATAATTTAAGTTCTTAATGCTGGTGGATTTGCTATAAGATAGCTGTAATAAGTGATTTGTAAAATGAATATTTGTAATTGTTTCCAAGTTTTATCAATAACAATTGTTTAGAAAATATTGCATCTAAATTGTGGTCAGTTTATATATTTAAAATTTCTTTAAACAACATGCACCAACTACAGTACTTTTTAAATTTCTTAATATTACCAATTAATAAAAAAAATTACCAATCTCAGCATAATATGTTTAAAGATCTATCAACCAATAGTGTTTTCACACAGGCCAACAATTATTCAATATAGCAAGTTATTATGATCTGTATTTGCTGATAAAGCTTAAACATTGGAATCAATATTTTTTTAAAAATGTTTTCCTGAGTTCAATGTTTTGTAGCTTTATTCTTTTGTTTAAATATGTCAAATATATGATTAATAAAATGTAATAATATGTGCATAAATCTTTAATAACACAATAATACAAACTAATATTGTTTATGTGCAAGAAACTATAAAATTAGATGCAATTTTTTTTTCAGTTAGTTCAGCAATATGATATTTCCACAATGATTTTCCACTGTTTTCCCAACATTCTTAATAACAATTTCTATGCTATAAGTGTTAAGCCTGATTTTTAAAAAGTAAAAATGATTTTGCCATATGAACCAACTTCTGGAGTATTTTATTAAAATAAAATAAATTTTGCAATAACTTTTTTATATTCACTAAATGTATAACTATTAAAATATGTATTATATAACTATATCCTTTTATTAAATACATCAAATAAATAACAAATACATATATAATTAAAGTGCATTTGATGAGTGTAGATTTGCTATATTAATATAAACCAGACACTGATTATACATATATATATGGGAGATGATGATCCTGACCAACTGATGAGTGCTGGTTCAGCATGAAATAAATATATTGAAGATCATTTATCTTTTTCACATCTATGTGGTTATGAGTATCAGGTATATTGGATAGAATGGATGAGTGTAAGGAGCTTGAAAGTCGGGTTCAAATCCCTTTTAATTACATCTAGGTTAAGCATATACATTATACTTGTATTTCAATATTAAAAAATATATATATTTAAATAATTTTTTGATAGTCAAACTTCAAGGTTAATTTACACATTATTATTGTATTAACTTTACACATTATCATTGATTTTTTCTAAATATTTAATGACAGTACTTATCTTACCAATAGAAAATACATATTAAAATTCACTTTTTAATTATTATTTCATTATAATAACAATCATAGAATAGTTTGCTTTATATTTGTGGAAGTGGCTATAATTGTATTTAGCAGTTAATGTATGTTTTAAGTAAACCATAGTTTATCAAACCAATACAGAGATTTCTTATATAAGAATAAAATAGATATCAACATTTACTCAGTAAATGTACATGTTAAATTAAATATTTTCATGGATTTACAATAATGTAAACAATGAAAATTAAGAGATTGTTTTCATGTAAATATCCAGTGATTCTTTAGTTTTGATGTTTCAAAACACTATCAATTATTAATTGACAATCCTAAGGCTAAATGAATTTTCCATAATAAACAATTACAGCTCTTTTGAAATGAGTCTAAATAGAAAAAAAAATTTTTTTTTGTCTAACCCATGACAAAAGTTCTATAATAGATTACTAGAAAAAATTTGCTGCTAATTTAGTCTCACTCAAAACCATTTTGAGTTCTAAGGACCATTCAAAATCACCACTGACACTTTCAAGTGATAAATGTCATTGAATAATCTACTCAGGATCACTTGAATATGTCAGTGATGGTTTTTGGGCAGTACGTAAATCTCAAAATGGTGAAAACACACTAAATACTAAATGTTTATAACTTCTAAAATATGAATATTATTGTCATAGAAATAAAAGATTAAATAATTCTAGTGGGGTAGCTTTGTTTCAAAAAGGTCAATTTCATAAAGAATATTTGAGTATTGGCTACTCTGAAATATTTGTTAAAATAATTTTATTTAATAGTAATATTTGCAATTATGTAAAGGATAAAGAAAAATATGATTTTATTTATTTGCCATTTAAATTGTGTTCTTATTAAATTGTATATAAAATAGTAATTTGTTTGGAAATAAGAAAATTGCTTTGAAAAGGGATATTACTTTGAATAATTTATTAAATAATACAAAAGAATGTATATATATACTTCAACAAAAATCAATAAATTAAAAAAATTAACTGTGATAAAACACAGTTGCTGAAGCTTTAAACATAAAATTATAACAATAAAGCTGAGCGCTTTCGGGGGACTTAAGCCTCCATAATCATAGCTCAATACAAAATAAATACAAAACATAAACACTTATTCACAAGCAAAATGCATATCTCAAATAAGATGTAAACTAAATATTATAACATCCATATTTTAGAAATATTAAAACAAGAATTCTTTCTATTAATAACATTGGGATTACCAGCTATAAAACAAGCTTCTTTAACCTTACGCTTTATGTCATTCTTCTTTGTATATACTAATTTTGCCTCTACTGGTTGACATAAGTGTCCAGCCTTATTTTCATGTTCCACAAACACTGAATTTCTCAAAAATTTAGTTTTAGTATGATGATAGAAATATTTATGCTGTGAAACTCTATTTATAATATTGGTTTTAGTTTCACCATAATAAATAGAACCATAATCTTTATGAGGACAAGAAACACTATAAACCACATGCTGAGTTAAATTAGATTCAATTTTAAATTTTGGATTGTTAATCAATCTATTCGTATTTCATTCACCTCCAAATACAAATAGATTGATTAACAATTCAAAATTTAAAATTGAATCTAATTTAACTCAGCATGTGGTTTATAGTGTTTCTTGTCCTAATAAAGATTGTGGTTCTATTTATTATGGTGAAACTAAAACCAATATTTTAAATAGAGCTTCACAGATTAAATATTTATATCATCATACTAAAACTAAATTTTTGAGAAATTCAGTGTTTGTGGAACATGAAAATAAGGCTGGACACTTATGTCAACCAGTAGAGGCAAAATTAGTATGTACAAAGAAGAATGACATAAAGCGTAAGGTTAAAGAAGCTTGTTTTATAGCTGGTAATCCCAATGCTATTAATAGAAAGGATTCTTGTTTTAATATTTCTAAAATATGGATGTTATAATATTTATTTATTTATTTTGTATTCTATTTATTTATTTAGATTTAGTTTACATCTTATTTGAGATACACATTTTGCTTGTGAATAAGTGTTTATATTTTGTATTTATTTTGTATTCAGCTATGATTATGGAGGCTTAAGTCCCCTGAAAGCACTCAGCTTTATTGTTATAATTTTATGTTTAAAGCTTCAGCAACTATGTTTTATCACAGTTAATTTTTTTTAAATAATACAAAGAAAATTTTTGGTAGAGAGATTATTCCTGAAGTTGTGCATATTATCTCTTGTTTTTGTAAGGGGGTATATATAGGTCAGAGTACTCCAAGCTTAAATGAAAGAATAAAGATACATAAAAGGAGGGTTCAAAATAAATATCCTAATTCTGTTTTATATATCAATGAAAAAGATACAGGCCACAATATTAATTTTGTTGAAGCTAAGAGTGACTTCTTTGAGAGAAATGAAATAAAAAAAAATTAAAGAATTGTTATTATTAAAAATTTATAATTCTGAAGCAATTAACTTATATAAAGTTCTTTAAATATTAAGGCTGTATGGAAAGTAAATGGAAGTGTGAATAATGTTTGGTTCTTTACACTTGAGAAGGCTGCTTGTAGCTGTGAAACCATTAAGTTTTAGAGTTTATTTTCTTGGCTAGTCTGGTCGAGTTATAAATTTGGGGTAATTTTGATTATTTATTGACTAGTTTAGCTTTATGCTTTTAATGTTTATATATATATATATATATATATGCCATATGGCATATATATATATATATATATATGCCATATTCATTTTACCTGATTACATTCTGAAAACAACTATTTGCCCAAGTTCAAACCTTAAATGTCCCTTAAAAATGTCTATACATTGGTGTCTGTGTGATCACATATATATGTGTGTAAATTAATTTTAGGGACCTAGTTATTATTTGTAGGTTAAAGTAATCCTTTATAAATGTAATTTACAATTAACTTAATTTCACTTAAATTGATATGTCAAAATTATTAAAATCACATAAATATGGATGAGTTGCACACATCACCATGATACATATATACAGGAGGTATTATTATTATTATTATTATTATTATTATTATTATTATTATTATTATTATTATTATTATTATTATTATTATTTGTTGTATTTTAAAAATTGAGTTCTAAAATAGTTTGTAAAAAATATCATGGAATTCAAATCTGGTTTGGGATAGCATATTAATTGATGTTAAAGAAGTTACTAAAACAACAGTTAATTGTCAAAAAATATTTCATATCAAAAATAAGCACTGTTTTTAAACCAACTTTAAATTACTTAAATCTTGTAAAAAAAATAAAAAGGAAATTCTTATAAACATTCTGCTAAAAATCACAAAAAGAAGAATTATTTTTGTTTCTAAAATTAAACTACACCTGGGTCTCATTTTATGCAATAGATAGATTCCTCAGAAAACACGTGCAAACGAAATCGTGCAAAAATAGACGTATCCTTGAAAAAGGGGGATACGGACTGTGATTTCTCAAAAATCACATAAAAGCAAAGCACCATTGTAAAATTACTTTAAAATTCACATACACAAAAAATAAGGAAATAAAATATGACTAATAAAAAATTTCAAATTTGAAAAAAATTGATACAAGACAAACTTTTTTTAACTATAATATTTAATTTTATTCAAAACAATATATTTTTATGCATAATTTACAGTAATTTATATTTTTTTATACACGTTTTAATTATTATCACTATTTGCCGGTAAACAGGTTCGTTTGCAAACTGATAAAAAAATCAGATTCTTCACAAGATGAAATACAACTAGCGCCAACGTCACTCTCATGCTGTGTTAATTAATGGTTATTTTGGTGACAACGTAATTAGTAATTAATCTAACAACTAAAAATTAAATTCTTATTTTGTCTTTAATTTTCAATTTTAATTGTGCCCACTGCTATTACTCACATTTTAAAAATAAACTTGTGGACACTAAATGGTTAATAATTGATTATGTTCTTTTTTAAAAAGAAAAAAACAGAATGTGATTTAAAATGCAAAATTAACACGCACAATGTTTGAACAAATTTACATTATAATTTTTTAAAATTTAATGTGTGTATACATAAAATGTGGAAATCATGATTTTAATTTCATTATTGCATAAAATCTTACTATTATAAAGCACTGAAAATATTGAAATTACTAAAATGAAAGTCGAATTCCAATAGTAATGTGCTATTACAGTACTTTCAATATAATGTTAAGTGCGCAAAATTTATTATTTAAAGTAATAGCGTATTATCGGAGTTCAACTTCCAGTGAAACCTGAATTGCTTAACTTCAAAATCGTGTTAAATAAGTCTGCGTAAAAAGAGACCCAGGTGTATTTGGTGTGCTAATTTGGTGTACAGTAAATTTATTACAGAAAAATGTTTCAGTTAATTGAAGGCATGTATATATAGTACCATTTTTCTTATGTAAAATATACAGACTGCAAAATTTTGTAAGTATTGTACAACAAAATCCACAGCAGTGTGATCTGTAATATGTCTGAGTAGGAGAGGCAGAAGTTGCTGTTCTGAAAGCCAGAAAATGGCAATCTGTCTCCATTCTGCATGGCACAAACATCAAGCTGCTACAATAATGGAATAAGTTCCCATAATGATTCTGCTGTGCTGATATTGCTCCATAAAAATGCTACCTGTTCTATGTAGATTGATTACTACTCTACCCACAATCAAGAACTGATGAAACCAACTGATGTTCTTCCACAGATTAGTCAAAGGTAAAATTTCTATTACCTCTACCAAAGATCCCTGAAATGAACTTTAAATGATAAATTTAAAGGGATAGATATTCCATAAATATTTCTGAATGTTTAAAGTAAATTTTAACCTCCATAATCTTTCATTTGTTTAAACTGTAAAATTATAAAATGATAATTATTCTATTAACTGTAAGTAACTTTTAATCTTTGTATTAATTTGTTTAAACTGTAAAATTGTAAATTAATATTCATCCTATTAAACTATAAGTAATCTTTATATTCATACTTGTGGTGATGTTTATTTCTGTCCTATAAGTTTTAGTTATTAAGTTTTCTCCAATTTATGTGATAATACACCAAATGATACTTGAAATAGTGAATATACTAAATATATTAAGTTTGTGTTAAAGATAGTACTAATTCTATCTTATATTTAATAAGTATAAAATAATGCTTAGTTAGCCAAATCACTCTTGCTATTTCAAAATTATATTACTTAGTTATAATATTTGAATACCTTGCAATTGTTATAGTGATTTATATTAATGTATTGTTTAAATTCAATTAATTTTTTAATAAGTAATTTTTCTGTTTTGCCAGCCCTATGTTATACAGCATAATCTATGAAGATTGTTTTAGCCAATAAATGTTATTTCTAACCACGGAGATATAGTCTAAATGTGCATTTTATAATTATCAATTACCCATAATATCTCCTAAAATATACATATCCATTACTAAAATATGATTAATAATGTTGATCAATTATTTGTTAGACAGGAGTTAATATTTTATTAAATTAGCCCATTATATTATTGCATTATCTTTCATTGCTTGTTTTATGAACTGGCTTGTGTTGGCATCACACATATTCTCTAGTTATTTTAAATGCAAACATAATTAATATATTAGAATAATTATATAATATTTGTGTGTTGCTGATGTGAACTTGTGGTGTATATATATATATATATATATATATATATATACACCACAAGATATATATATATATATATATATATATATATATATATTCATAGATTACTAATCTTTATGGGGTAATGACAAAGAGCAGCCCAATTATGTGGGCTGCCCACATAATGGTGGACAGGCATCACACCTAGTGGCCAAATTGTTCAGGTATATACACCAAATAAGTAACTGGGATACAGACCCAGGACCTTTGAGCAGCTTATCTGATTCCTGAACTTCAAAATATATTTCAGATAATTATTTCATTAGCAAGTTTCTCAGTTCAAACAAACCATATGTTTTATATGTGAAGGTAAATTCTCAAGCGCAACACCAAGCCCTTAATAAGTTTAGTTTAATTGCTCATAGTGAATTACATGTAATGCTAATTTAGCCCACTTCATCTTGAATATTATATTAATTCATGAATTTATCTGAAGATATTAGAAGCTTTGATGTGACAAATCATGATTTGCATTATCTCTTAAAATTAATAATGGTACTCTGATCTTATCATACTTATCTTAGATAATCAACAGTATTACTGCTGTAGTATGTAATATATAACTTTAATTATTACCATAAACCTCGGGTATTTAGCAAATTATAATAAGGGAATTGAATATAATTTGGCATGTTAAATTGACTTAGATGCCAATAATTTATAAAGCATGAAGGTTATCAGATTCACCTGAATTAAATCATTGACTCTATATTATATTTAATTAACTTATCTAACTGTATAATGCATGATAACATTAAATTAATCTCATTTTAATTGCTAGTTGAATGTAATCTACACTATCTTGTTTTAATCATTATCAGTTGTAATAAACTTGTTTAAATTTATCTCGTCTCCATTATCTTTCTTACCGTACTTGAATCCAATTAAATCCACCAATTAAAATGAAATGTATTGTGTGTAATATTTATGATACTTATTTTCTCCATTTAGTATTAAAAATTATTTATCATTTGTTTATTAAATCCATTAAGGATCTGCATGGTGTAATAAAATGCTTTAGAATTTTATGTTTTTCCTGTTCAATGTACCATGGGTCAAATGGAACATTAATGTGACTTCAAGAATGTTGTTCATGGGTATTAATTCAAGGATCACTGGCCAATAGTTTGAAACTTTGGTTGACTTGGGACTTCCATATCTCATCTCAATCAAGTTTAGTATATTTTGCCTGGACTCTGGGTTTCATTGACTGAATATATATATATATATATATATATATATATATATATATATATATATATATATATATATATATATAATGAGTTATAATTTTCATAACTTGCTTTTAAGCTTGCATTTAAATGATCACTAAATGGAGCTTACCAATAGCTCTAAACAAGCTTTATTTTTATAAATGCTGAAAGAGAAAGAATTCAAAATCTCTATCATTAAAACCCTACCTCCAGACCAATGGCTTTTGAGCTTATGGATCACCTCAGTGGAGGGCTGAGTCTCTAGAAACTAGATCTAAAATACTAACTCAAAAGTCAGCACTTATAAAACATGTTTCTATCAATTTAAAAGTCTGAACTTTTTGGACACATAAATGTCTTCAAATCCAGCTTTGCAAACCAGACAGCTATATATATATATTGTAAATTACAAAAAAAGTCTTTGATAAATATAAAATGAAAAAAGCTACAGGAAATACTTTTGTACTTGGGATCATCTTGCATCAAAATACCCTTATCAAAAGCTCCATGAATCTAACTGTGGAAAAATAAAATAAGTTAAAATTTTATTGACAGAATTTAAGATATAGGTATATGTTATAAATATATATATATATATATATTAAGGTCTATTTTTTAATGTAAATTGGAATTGTGGTAATAGTATCCAGATAATGCATAAATAATTTGTGATATGCTAATGGCATCTTGAACTTTGCAGTTGATAATGTGACAGTCAGATGATGTATGTTGGTTTAACCCAGTTTGAATACTAGGCAAAAGTACCTCGAGGCCACCCATATGCGGGATATTAAATCAAGAATACTATGACCTCTGCCCTATTCACTTATTCTCGAGGCTAACTACAAACCAACAACATTATCTGAGACACGCATAAATTATTTTCTTATCTGACCCAAAGCTAAGCATCAGGGTAGAGACATGGACAAAAATACTTATAGAACTATAAGTTAACATGTGCATAAAAGTCTTTGAAAAATGTGTTTTGTGTGCCTGGATCATTGGAAAAGTAAAATAAAGCATTAAAATAAAATTAGAAAACTCAAGCTTTTTTAGTTAAATAATATATATAATTAATGACTTTTAAAATGTTAATAATGTTTTAATGGCCTCCACTATTTCACTGAATTAATGAAAAACTAATTAGACAATAAAAACAGATAGAAATGATATAATATTTTAGCGGTCTAAATCTTTTCTTCCCAATTTTAATAAAATTGTCAACTCAACTCTCCTCGCTAAAGCATAATAAAAAAATCTTTCACAAAGCATTTTCTAATTGCTTTGCGCTAAAAAACAAACAGTTTAAAATTATTTAAGACGTATTTAGCTAAATACTATATACATATGGTGCTAATGGTGGACACAAGAGGCATTATTGAGATCAAGTTGGCAACAAAGGAAACTGACTCGTATTTAATTAACAAACATAAATTGGAAAGATATTTTAAATGAACAATTCACCTTTACTTACACCGGAATGGAATAAGAAATATTGATAATAAAGAGGAATAGCACAGGAAAGGGTTAAATATAAATAGATAGATGATCACACAATACAGTATATATATATATAAAATTAGGCTAATAAAAATGGTTACATTACAAATATAATTAAATAAAACATTTCAGAAATATACTACAATAAGCAATTAAGAAAGGTATGATCAAAAGGGTGGAATAGTAAATAGTTCATGAGGAGAGATACGATTACCATCCTGATTCTTTGGTCTTGCTCCTGTGACAATTGTAGCTTGATATGTCCATCGATAGGTATTTGTCCAGACAAGGAAAATGGAAATACATAGCATTAAATTCCTACAGACACGGCACAGAGTTCAGATTAATATGGGTTGATACTATAGCATTTTGATGGTTTATAGGAACCTTGGTGGCAGGCAAAGCTTTTTGTCTAACCACAAATCATATTCGTTTCTATCAAAATACTATGACTTTTAACTCGTGGCATGTTAATACTTCTCCATGATTTCAAGGATGACAGTTAAATAACCTTTTGGAACCAAAATCTGAGAAAACTGAATGAATTCTCCCAAAGAGAAATCTGAAAAAGCAGCAAGAGAAATCTCAATGAATTCTCCAAAGAGAAATCTGACTGCAAGAAAGCAAGAGAAATCTCTAATAGGAAAAACAAACTCTGAATAATCAAGTCTTTTGTTCTCTCTCCTATTTATACCCTTTTTGTAAGCTACCTTCTATTGTTTTGCATATGATCTTAGATTTTGATAAGCTCCCCCCACCCCACTCCTTTGTTTCAAGGTAACATTTTCTAAAAATAACTTTTGTTTTTTTATTCTAAATTTCTTTCTTTAAACTTTGAATTTTATTAATTAAAAAAGAAAGAGAAGGAATTTTTAATTTGCCTTGAATGAGCTAATTAATTAAAAATATACATTCCTTTAGAGACTGTTGGTGGGCTTATCACAAAATAAAATCATACACCATATTTTAACAAGATTTAAAAAGGAAAATACATTCTTATTTCTTTTAATAAAATAAGCATTTTATTTCAGCAGAATTTTGCATTAACTCATATATATATATATATACGCTTGACGTATATATATGTTTGATTAAAAGGTTTTAACAAGTAATTTTTTAAATTGCAATTTAATCTTGGAATGGAATTTATTTAAAATAAAATATTTACTGCAAATACAAATTTAATAAATGTAATTAATTTTGGCTTTAATGCAAAAACCCTGCTGATATTGGGCTATAAACTTAATTTAGGTTTACAATATTAAATAAGTTTATAGGAGGCTGTGAAGCATCGATCGGACTTTCAGATCCATTGCTTCAATAATGAGAAGTTAACAAATACCATGAAAAAAACTATTAAAGAATATCAAACAAAATAGTCTTGAAATAAATACTTTGTAATTCAAAAATAATAATTACATAACATGTCAGTAATACATTTCTCTTAATTAGAAATATCACAGATTTCAAAATGTTAGATAAATTTGACAATATATATTCTTTCACAGTCAATAAATGTGATTCAGAAATACCTAGAAAAATTGCAATGGCAAAAATAACAATTATGTTAAACAAAAATCAACTTGTTCATTTGCCTCATGTTTTTTGGGTTGTGCTGCACAAATGTAGACCTTCAAAATATCAGATAACAATAATGGGTACATTTGAGATGTAGTGTTATTGGAAATTGCTTCTTTTTTCCCCTTTCACTCATAAAACTAATGATTCTGTATTAAAAGAACTTAATGTCATTAAGAGTGTCAATACTCATGAGAACATGTATAATGGCATGTTTTGGTGATATAACAAAAAATGCAACATCAAAGAAAAGGTTGTCATTGAAAGATAGATCATCACCATCCACAGTAACTTTCCAATGGAAGTGACAGATCAGTTAAGCAGCACATTAGTCACAACTTCTATGTAATATTACATATGACACAAAATCATGAAATGTAAAAAAATGCAATGAAGGAATGCTTCATACTATGCTGCTTAAATTTTCTGATCATTATAAATTGAGATAACTAATAAAATTAATTAATAAAAGATACAGAGATTATAAGAATAGATTTTAATAATATTATTTTATATTATCATTGCCGTAATTAGTTAAATAGAATTTAGTTTTTAAAATTTTTTATTAACAAAGTAACATTACAGAAAGTGTACACTCTAGAAAAAAAATACACAGCTTAGTCAGTGATTCACATTTTTTTCCAAAATAGTCTTTTTGTTATATTTATTTCATATAGGCTTATAATCATTTAAAATGCAAGATCAGATTTTTAAAAAAATAATGCTTACATTAATGGCCAACTTAACTTTATGATTTAACAATGTTATCACCCAGAGATAATTAAGTAAAGATGAGACCTATTTCTCAAGATTTAAATCCTAAAATGCATCAAGTATTTATTCAAAATTGTTCCCCAAGAGTCTTCATATTTGGAAAGATGAAAAATAGATGAATGTCCTCATTCCTATAATAATAATATTTTTGATGTAATGTTTCCATATAAATTTAAAATAATTATACTAATAAATATTAAACTATGATCTTAATTCATTTTTTTAAACTTTAACTGCTAAATCTCATATTTCTTCAACTTTTCATAGACCTAACAAAACTCTCCATATAGTAGTGCCACCTTGTGCTAACAAGAGCAATCAATGGATGCCAGAAGGCTTGTGCATAAAATCCCTATCTATTGCCTACTCATCCAATATCCCCAGACTAGTTTCTGGCGTGTGGCCTTCATCAGTGAGGAGCCTTGGATCTGAGAGCACTGCACCTAGATCTTAGGAACTAATGCAACCCTCCAGCACCCACCTTTTAACTCTATTTAACTACAAAACTATGAGAATGAAATTGAAAACACTATTAATATTTTCAATCCAAGCTCAATATTATATAGTCATATGGGTCTGTACTCAATTCAGTACCCATACATTTTGGTGTCTTTGGCTCTTTAACAACCATAGCCACCACTATCCTAATAGGCAGGATTGGTGTTAAACCACTAAACATCACATGATCACTATCTCATACTAGCACAATAATTGTTATTAAACAATCCAAAACAAAGCAAAACTCTCCATATAGTAGTGCCATCTTGTGCTAACAAGAGCAATCAATGGATGCCAGAAGGCTTGTGCATAAAATCCCTATCTAGTGCCTACTCATCCAATATCCCCAGACTAGTTTCTGGCTTGTGGCCTTCATCAGTGAGGAGCCTTGGATCTGAGAGCACTGCACCTAGATCTTAGGATCTAATGCAACCCTCCAGCACCCACCTTTTAACTCTATTTAACTACAAAACTATGAGAATGAAATTGAAAACACTATTAATATTTTCAATCCAAGCTGCTCTTGTTAGCACAAGGTGGCACTACTATATGGAGAGTTTTGCTTTATTTTTGGATTGTTTAATAACAATTATTGTGCTAGTATGAGATAGTGATCATGTGATGTTTAGTGGTTTAACACCAATCCTGCCTAATAGGATAGTGGTGGCTATGGTTGTTAAAGAGCCAAAGACACCAAAATGTATGGGTACTGAATTGAGTTCAGACCCATATGACTATATAAGCTATTGAGCTTGGATTGAAAATATTAATAGTGTTTTCAATTTCATTCTCATAGTTTTGTAGTTAAATAGAGTTAAAAGGTGGGTGCTGGAGGGTTGCATTAGATCCTAAGATCTAGGTGCAGTGCTCTCAGATCCAAGGCTCCTCACTGATGAAGGCCACAAGCCAGAAACTAGTCTGGGGATATTGGATGAGTAGGCACTAGATAGGGATTTTATGCACAAGCCTTCTGGCATCCATTGATTGCTCTTGTTAGCACAAGATGGCACTACTATATGGAGAGTTTTGCTTTGTTTTGGATTGTTTAATAACAATTATTGTGCTAGTATGAGATAGTGATCATGTGATGTTTAGTGGTTTAACACCAATCCTGCCTAATAGGATAGTGGTGGCTATGGTTGTTAAAGAGCCAAAGACACCAAAATGTATGGGTACTGAATTGAGTTCAGACCCATATGACTATATAAGCTATTGAGCTTGGATTGAAAATATTAATAGTGTTTTCAATTTCATTCTCATAGTTTTGTAGTTAAATAGAGTTAAAAGGTGGGTGCTGGAGGGTTGCATTAGTTCCTAAGATGTAGGTGCAGTGCTCTCAGATCCAAGGCTCCTCACTGATGAAGGCCACAAGCCAGAAACTAGTCTGAGGATATTGGATGAGTAGGCACTAGATAGGGATTTTATGCACAAGCCTTCTGGCATCCATTGATTGCTCTTGTTAGCACAAGGTGGCACTACTATATGGAGAGTTTTGCTTTGTTTTGGATTGTTTAATAACAATTATTGTGCTAGTATGAGATAGTGATCATGTGATGTTTAGTGGTTTTTCATAGACCTCTGACTAGATATTGTTTTATCAATGGATTACCAGAAAATGTTAGAAACAAATGATCTAAATTTTACTTTTTTTTTCTTTGTTTTGTACATCATGTTATAAATTAGATCTCATATAAATCAACAGAACTTTTTTTGTTATGCATACTCGACCTATCTTTGCATAGATCTATGTAAGATATACTTTTCTAAAATCATAAAACTGAAATTAATAAAATAAATACTGAACTTTATATTAAACATAGCTCAATGTATATGTTAACAAAGATAATAAATTACCCAGGCTAACAATTAAAAATATTTAGAGAGTTTTTAATTTATAACTTGAATGAAGGGTGATTTACTGCCTTGGTTTAAAATAAATAATAATAAACGGACTCCTTCATATGGAAGAGATAAAAATAGATAGCTAGAGATTATTAATAAATCTTATTCACAAAAGATTTTATTAAAAGTATAAATAATAAAAAAAAAATCAGAAAATAATCTGAAATCATCAATAAATCAGAATAATAATTATGTAGTGATTAGCTATATTTTTTCAATAATGTATCCATAATATTTTATTGATTGTAATCTGTAGGTATCAAGCAAAATCAAATCTAAATAAACAGTAGAAAAATGTAAATATATACATATTATAAAACTTCAAAGGACACAAATATTTTAAAATTGTACAATGATTATTTAAATCTCAGTTTGTTTTACATTGAAAATGAGAACAATGATAATAACTATTTAAAATGAGAGGCATGTAGTGTGACAATGATTATTCTTTTGAGGTTCAAATTCAGAAAAGAAACTTAGCTAAGGATTTCCTGAGAAAGTTCAGGATTTTTAATTGCAGATAGCTCATAGACATTCCCAGTAGTTATCCAGTATTATTTAGTAAACTGTTATTTAATTATTTTTAGTTGCAGCCTAAGCATATCAAGATAATCAGCATTGACCAATTGAATAATGATATTGTGATGTAAAACCAAACATTATAATATGAACAATATTCAGTACAGTTGAAGGAGGCCATAAAAAGAATGAGTCAACATCTAAACCATTAGTGAATATTTATTTATACTATAAAGCATGACTTATTATTATTATTACTAGGTATAAATTAATGATGGTGAAGTGGATGAATAACAGAAAAAAAGTTGAAAGTAAAAGTTCTAAAATATATTTACTTTTAGAATGCTGTCTGTGATGATAAGAAATTTGTTTGATAAATTTGTGATAGTGTTTCATTCATTAAAAATATTGATGTATAGTTTCAATTAATATTATAAGTATATATATCGAAAATTATGATGGTAAGATGAAAATACTAATTATGTATTTGAGATTGCTGGATTTGATAATGCTATGTCTAGATTGCAGGAGCCCATCACCATTGTATTGACATATAAAGAGAAACAATAGTATTTTAAGATGAAATGGATCGGATTTTGGTGGTAGACACAGACTATATTTACATTATAAAGATTATCTCAAATATATTCTAAAAGCTTTAGCTTCCATAATGATTGGTTTCATTGGAAAAGTATGGCGAGGACTGTGTGAAATGGAGAGCTACATTTAGAAAATAAGAAATGTTTATGGCAGAAGAAATTAAAATGCAGCAGCACAAAGTGTTTTAATAAATAGATTTGAACTTTTTTGTCTTTCTATTTTTATCTTCTTGGAATTAAAATGAACATATTCACTTTATTAAAGGCTCCTATTACTTCTGCTGAATTATAGTGAAAACACATTAGAGGACAACTTATAATGTGAATTTATTTAAATATTTTTTTTTTACATTTGTAATAATAACCAAAAATATATATTAAAAATCTGATATCAAATAAAAGGTACTGTGATATTAGAGCTGTGACACGAAGAATTATAATCGTTTAATCATTAAATTAATTAGGTTATTAAATCAAAAACATATTTTAAAATCTACATTAAAAAGAAAAAATAACAAAAAAAATACGAAAAGCATTAATGTGAAGAATAGTTAAAATGCGTGTTTAAATCAAATTGAGTGTGTGTTTGCACGCACGTGCATATTCTGCACAATCTATTTTAATACATTGTACAGGCTTACACCTGCATTTATATATGTAATATACGCCGGATTCGAGCTCAGACTTTCACATGATCTACAACTCTCAGTACCATCTTATATTGCTGACTCACTTGATCACACACATGTTGAAAAGATAAATAATCACCAATATATGTATTTCGTGCTAAACCAGCGCTCATTAAAGTATGAAGATTGGTTATCATAATATAAAGCTGAATACTAATTGCATTTATGTGTGGAGATGGTAATCTGAACCAACTGATGAGTGCTGGTTTAGTACGAAATACATATATTGGTGAGTATTTATCTTTTCAACATGTGTGTGATCGAGTCAGCAATATAAGATGGCACTGAGAGTTGTACATCGTGTGAAAGTCTGAGTTCGAATACGCATATATATATATAAATGCATGTGTAAGCCTGTACAATGTATTAAAATAGATTTTGCAGAATATGCACTGGCAAACACACACTCAATTTGATTTAAACACGCATTTTAACTATTGTTCACATTAATGCTTTTCATATTTTTTTTTTGTTAATTTTTTTTTTTTTTATATAAATGTAGATTTTAAAATGTTTTTGATTTAATAACCTAATTAATTTAATGATTAAACGATTATAATTCTTCATGTCGCAGCTCTAATACCACAGTACTCATATAAAAAAAAATAGAAATTTATATAACTTTTGTGTGTGTATGTGTTTTATAAAATACATATATCCTATAAAAACAAAAAAGAGAATACCGTGCAGTAAAACAAAGCAAAAAAAAAAAGTGATAGCAATAAAAAAAAATAAACGAATGACCGCTATAAACCATTATGGCAATCTCTGCTCTGCTACATCATGCTCTGAATTGTAATTAGGCCTATTGAAAACGAATCTCAATTCACTTCACAGCTAACTTTAACGAGATGCATTCTATGATTCTTTGAAGGTAATTGGATTGATTAAAGAGTCAAGAAAGCATTTTTAATACTTGATAAATAAAAATTACTTGGTAGAGATATAAAACAATTTTAAAAACTAATAATAAAAATAAAATTTATAAATAATTAAAAATAAGTTGGAATTAATCAACCCAAAAAGAATTATATATATATGTGTGTGTGTGTCCAGTGTTGTTGTAAAATAGCGAATTTGTAAATGAATTTATTTTCAAAATTTTCTATAAAAGAAAGAAGTTGATTATTTTAAATTTATGTGAAAACGTTATTTTAGTTATATATATATATATTGTAACACGGGGCAGTGGAGACATAATCGAAGGTAAGCAGCTAGACACAAAAAAGTGCGTAAACAATAATCAAATAACTGCTTTAATAAATAAATGCTTATTAATTAATAATTTCCTAGCTCAGAATAATAATAGCAATAATAATAAATTGACTCATGAGACTGTGTTCCCATGCCAAGGTATAATACAGTCTGCCTTAAAGTCAAATAAGCATCAAAGACACATGCTTAACTGCATAGAAAAGTCACTAATTCCAACCCTTTACGAATTACAATCATATCTCTATGACTAACTATAATAATCCTATTTAAATAAAGCTAAAATAATATTCCAATTGAATATTTAAGAATAATAGTATTAAAATTTATTATAAGAATAAATTTATATTCTAATTTTAATTTGAAGTAAATCTTGATCTAAATCTTTATTGTATTTCAACCTTTATCTCAGGGATATCATATTACAGAAGGAACAAAACATATGATATAGGATAACAAAGGGCAATTTTATGGAAATCCAATAATCCAGACAAAATTACCCAGCATTTTAAATAATGAAGTGAGATATGCAATTAAATCTATAAAGAAGAGAAAAGTTACAGAAAATGATAGAATTATAATTAATATCTTAAAAAAAGCAACTGAAGAAATAGAAAAATTGTTGGCAAAGTTATATCTCAAATGTCTAAATGATAAAGATATACCGAACGATTGGAGGAACATAATAGTAATATTAATATTTAACAAAGGTAATAAAAATATATTACAAATTATAGATCTATCTGTTTTTTATCAATTCTATTTAAAATTATCATCAAAATAATTTCAACTAGTTTCCAAAGATCTTTGAATGTTAGCACAACAAAAAACAAACAAACTAGATTTAAAAGTAAATAATGCATTGAATAATCAAAATATATACCCAGAATATTATCATACTCTATAGATTATTTATCAAAATACAGCAGCAATAACCAGATTACACAGAGATACTAAAAGATTAACACAGAAGGGTATATGATAGGTTGAATCCATATATCCAAAACCAGCTTACATAGAGATACTAAAAGACTAACACAGAAGGGTATATGGTAGGTTGAATCCATATATCCAAAACATTTTAAAGCAATTTTACAAGAAGTATATAGATTAAAATGGAAAGCTAAATGAGTAAAAGCAAATGGAGATTATTAAAGTCATTTACATCTTACAGGTAATGTGATTGCTTTTGCAAATAATGCTTAAGAGCTTCAGGAAATGTTGCAAGAGTAATGAGATGAAAATAAAACTAAAGACACATTGTAAGATTGATAATAAAATACCAACTACAAATATCTTGATCAAATTATTAATTCACATGAAAACATAATGGATAAAATTTATCATGGAATTAAACTTGGATGGATTGCTTTTGGTAGAAATAATTTAATATTAAAAGAAAATATATTTATGTGTTTCAAAAGAAAAGTTTTTAATAAATATGTTATACATGTTCTTATTATTGATTTGGAATTTGAACATCTAACAGAAGAGCAATGCAGAAATTTTAGACCATTCAACAAAATATGGAGAGATATATATTGGGATTAATAAGCAAAAAATAATAGAACAAACAGTTATTACTAAAATCATTGAATAAATTAAAGAATTGAAAGTGAACTGGTCTGACATAATGCTGTGAAAGATGATAATAGATGAAAATTTGCAGTCTTAAACTGAATTCCAAGAGATAGTAAAGATCTAGAAAAAGACCAATGTGAGATGAATGAAAAAAATAAAGAAGTTTACTGATATGATATTTGCAAGGATAAGCTAGATCATAAAAATGTATTAAACATGAGGAAACCTTCATCTTGCAGTGGATTAATAATGGTTGAAAGAGACGATGATAATAATAATAATGGTTTTCTTTAATTATAAATTATACTCATTTTATAAATAAATAGATCAGTTATTTGTTTCACTCATTTTAGCTATTTCAAATCTATATTAACTTGCCTTTTGATTAAATTATTCTTGCATGCCAGAATAAATAATTTATTTGCATTTTTAAAATCTATTTTAATATTTTATTTTATAAAGTGGTTGATATTATTATTGAAGTTTATTTACTTTAATGTGTATAATATAAATGGACCTGTATAATATTATTATTTTCAAATAATATTATTTTACAAAAAAAAAAAAAAACAAACCACATATTAAATAAGAAAATACACCTGGGTCTCTTTTTACATGGATTTATTTAATGCGATTTTGAAGTTATGCGATTCACGTTTCTTCGGAAGTCGAACTCCGATAATGCGCTATTACTTTAAATAATAAATTTTGCGCACTTATGTCATATTGAAAGTAATAGCTCATTATTGGAATTTGACTTTTATCTTAGTAATTTTAATATTTTCAGTACTCTATGCAATAACAAAATTAAAATCATGATTTCCACATTTTATGTATACACACATTAAATTTTACAACATTATAATGTAAATTTGTTCAAACATTGTGTGTGTTGATTTTGCATTTTAAATCACATTCTGTTTTTGCTTTTTAAACAAGAATGTAATAAATTATTAATCATTTAGTGTTCCCAAGTTTATTTTTAATTATTTTTTTATTAATGACACTAATCACGAACGTGCTCTTAAATTCCAATGAGAGCTAAATGGTTGTATGTCTGCATATCGCGAGCTTCATAAACAATTAATAAAATCATCATCTCAAAGATTAATTACTAATTACATTGTCACCAGAAAATCATTAACACAACATGAGAGTGAAGTTGGTGCTAGTTGTATTTCCTCTTTTGATTTTTTACCAGTTTGCAAACGAACCTGTTTATCAGCAAGTAACGATAATAATTAAAACGTGTATAAAAAATGTCAATTACTGTACTGTAAATTATGCATAAAAACAAATTATTTTGAATAAAATTAAATATTATAGTTAAAAAAAATTTGTCTTGTATCAATTTTTTTTAAATTTGAAATTTTTTATTAGTCATATTTTTTTGCGCAAATTTTAAAGTCCTTTTACATTGGTGCTTTGCTTTTACATGATTTTTGAAAAATCACAGTCCATATCCCCCCCTTTTAAAGGTAAGTTACATCTATTTTGCACGATTTTGTTTGCACGTGTTTTCTGAGGAACCTATCTATCGCATAAAATGAGACCCAGATGTATAGTTAAGAATCTGAATGTAATAAGTATTGGGATATTTTATAACTTAACTTACATGATGATTAGAGTATTCACATAATTGTCTCTATAGATTTTTTTTGGTATAAGAAATGATGAAAATTATATTATTATATTTTCGCAAATTTAAGTTATATTTACAAGATTAAATCATGAATATCATCAATTATTTAAAAAATGTTTTATATATAAGCAAATGATTATTTTAATTTAAATAAAATATCTGTCCAAATGGTAGTGTATAACTAAAAACAAAGATGAAATGGAGACACTCAAAACATGAAAAAATCATTATTCAATAACCAAACTATGTAAATTAAAAACTGATCATTTCACTGCAGTATTTAAATATTTTTTATTAAAATAAATTAAAATTTATTAGATACAATTGAACAAGTTTATCTATACATAGCTATAATCTTATTACACTGTTGCAAAGCATTCACTCTGTAGAACTTGTTGTGGTCCGAGACTGAGGGCCATTGCCTCCTTCACTCCTACAGGAGGGTGACCTTAGCCCAGGTTTCATGGAAAAGCCAATCCGGAACCAGCAATCTATTTCTGTTCCTGAGCCACTTGAGTAATTTGATATAGATATTGCAGACACCACAATTAGCATTTTCAAATATATACTTGCATCTGGATAGCCAGATTGCAAAGATTAGAATAATGGCGATTCTGATTTTCGATAATATGCCACTCTTTATAGCCTTTTGAATGACTAAAACTTTTCTAATATCGAATGACACACTTTCGTTAATAAAGGATCTGATTGGCATGAGAAAAGGGCAGAAATACAGGAGGTAATGAATTGTCTCATCTGCTGTGGCACATAGTTGGCATTGAGGGTTGATCTTGCTAAATCCTTTTTCCACACCAGAAAATTATTTATAGCTATTTTCAGAAAAATAACAATGGTATAACAATCTTCATTTTATATTAAAAATATAAATTATAAATTATACCATCACAAAATTAAGTTTTTTATGACAAATTCCAATTTACCTTGGAATGCAAATAGCGCTTAACTTTGTGGGAATGAGGTCCTTTGAGTGGTATTTTAATGATCTGTATGCTGGCACTTCGATTCCTATATTATGGGAAATAGTTACAAGCCATTGGTAATCATTAATAATTTAGTTTTTGATTTTATTAATAGATGTCATAAATTATCAATGAAATATAAAACTATATATTTCAAAAGCTAAATGAAAAGGCCCACTTATCTTAAAAGGGCAGCGCTTGTTCACCTTTCATTAACAAAACAATTTTAGAGATAATGCTATTTGAATTGTTTGTTAACCAGTTAAAGTTATTTTTATTTAATAAATATATGCGGGATTTGAACTCAGACTTTCACACGACCCACAACTCTTAGTGCAATCTTATATTGCTGACCCACCTGATCACACTCTTTTCAATATGTGTGTAATCAGGTGGGTGAGCAATATAAGATGTCACTGAGAGTTGTGGGTCGTGTGAAAGTCTGAATTCGAATCCCGAATATATTACATATATAAATGCAGGTGTTAAGCCTGTACAATGTATTAATAAATATAAAATATATTTATTTTTTATGATTATATATTTGTATAAGAATTTAAACTTACATTGTTGGGAGAGGGGGAATCATTATTTTAGTGTGTGTGTATATATATATATATATATATATATAATCCAGCTCCATCCTTAGCTATTTATTTTTATAATTATGTCATTCTTTTACTTTCACTAAAAAATTATTTTAATAATAAATTTGTTTAAAATGGTTGCACTTCTACAAAAGTATATATATAAATTTCATTTACTAATTAAGTTATGATCAATAAATCTTATATATAAACATATACTAAATAGATTAACCTACTTAATTTATATATAAAATAAAAAAAATGTCACATCCAATCACAATGATTGAAACACACATACTTCAAAGTTTAATTAATATTTTTTAATGTTTAACTATATTGCGATAGGTTACTGTTTGAAAAATTGTAGAACTGATTGATTATTTGCGTTTAAATATGAAATTGTCTATTTTACTAATATTGATATAAGACAAAGATGTTATATTTTTTGGATGATTGATGGTATTTTAAGTAGCTGATAATAAAAAAAACTGAAATGCATATATAATGGAGTACAATTGATTAGTTTTTAAAGTAGAATAGTGATCAAAAATATAATGTTTTATTCACTATAACTGTATTTGACATCTCTTGAAGTCTGTTTACTCATATTTTAGGTCCATCCATCCATCCATCCATCCATCCATCTATCTATCTATCTATCTATCTATCTATCTATCTATCTATCTATCTATCTATCTATCTATCTATCTATCTATCTATCTATCTATCTATCTATCTATCCATCTATCTGTCTGTCAATAAGTCCATTCATCCATCTATCTATTTAGTCAGATTATAAAATAATTTTTTGTTATCTTTAATACCCAAATCTTGATGATATCCTTGAAAAAAAATTAGAATACAATGGCAATATATTTATTCAAAATGATTAGATTTTGAGGTTTTAGTCTAAAAACATTTATAATGCCAAAATCAAAAAAATAAAATTATTAAAGAAGACATAATGATTATCATGGAATATTATTATTTTCTACTACAGTAAAATTACTTTGAAAGATTTTATTGAAAAGATTGATTATAATAATAAAAAATTGCCAGATTCAGTGTGATTCATAAAATATCAAGAAGTAAATACATTTTCAGATGGATATATTTCCATAATAATACTTAAATAATACCATATAAGTAATGTTCTATTCAGGTTATGATAAACGTCAGCAAAAAAGAAATTATTAGAAAATATTTGAAATTACTATATTTTATAAAAGTTAAATTGCATCAAAAAGTGTAGAGTGTGTGTCATTGATATTACTTAACACATAAGTAAGTAAAATTAAAACAGTTAAGTAATGTTAAAATAATATTTATTCTAATTTGTGAAATTGTATTAAAAAGAGAAATTGTAACTGAAACCATTCTACTCACTACAATATTAAAGTATCTGATGACAATATGTGGAAAAGTAAGGTGATGTGATAACTTCAAAACCACAATTGTAATCAGAATAAATGTATTATGATGAAGTTTTCTAATTGTGAGCTGTCCAATTGTGGAACCAGACTTCCCATCAAAGGTGATATTTTACTCACATACTTACAAATGCAAATCACTTTCAAGTGAAGGAAGATTGTACAAATTGGAAAGAAAATGTCTAATATTAAAAAGGATCTTCTTGTACTTTTTTTAGTTAGAAAAAAAGGCGAAGAAACAATTGACTTAAAACATGCATAAATTATTATACAGGCATATATATTGGAAGCATAAATAGAATAAGATTCATTATAAATAAAAGTAAAAAAAATATTGTGGAGATTGATGGTATACCAGAAAGAATGGCAACATTAGTTAATCAAGTTAATGGAAGATACCCAATACAGATAATTTAAGGTTATGAACTAACAAATTCTCATTATCATAATGAAGATGTACAAAATGGTTTTGATAAGACCAAATAACTTTTTAAAATTATCATGGAACACTTTACTGGAAGAATTAATAAATGATTAAAATATGAGAATGCTGTAATTAATTTTGCTTATTGTGATACAAATAAAAGAATGCAGACTTATGAAATTCATAGAAAAAAAAAAACCTCTTGTATAATATAAATTCTTTCTTTGAGAAATATGCTAAATGAAATGAATATGAATTCATGCAAATGAAGTTACAGTAACATTGACAAACAGGAAATATGTATTTTAAGACTGTAATGTTCTTAATAGATTCAACATAGAGTGATTAGTGTTTACTAAGTTGTAATAATTCTAACTATAGGGGTATACATTACTGAGAAAGACAATATTAACATTTGATATTCCTGATCTTCAGAAACACTCCAAGATATTTAAAATACAACTTACCAATAGTTTTAAAATATTACAAATTTTGAAGATGCTTGAGAATTGAATAAAAACCAATAAGAAAATAATCGACACTCTAAAGTACTGTAAGATGACTAGTACATAAAACACAATTTACCACTTAAATTTTCTACTGAAACAAGACAATATAAAAGGAAAACATGAAAGTTTTTAAAAATAATCCATTAAGAAGAATTGATTATCTAGAGTTTTGTAAAATCATTAAAAAAAAAATTAATGATGATATCTATAAAAAAATGTAATTGTGAATTAGCAAAGAAAGCTACCAAAGAAAATAAAAGTGTCAAGAAAATATAAAACTATAATTTGGGATGGAAAATAAGATTATTTTTGTAATAAGAAGAAAAAATAGAATTATTATTAAAAACTAAATATGTGGAAAAGTTCTTTAATCAATTGTATAGAACAAAATAAAACAAAATATCACCTATAATAAGAAATGAAACATGCAATTAGATCTTTGAAATAAGGAAAAGCTTTAGATAATTATGGATTTATAATTTATATCTTACAATAAGGCAGTAAAGAAATAATAAAAAATATTGGCAAATTCATATACTAAATACCTAAATAATGTATCATATAATTGGAAGAAATTAGTAGTGATATTGATATTTAAAAAGGTATAAAGATATGAGAAACTACTGACTATAAGTCTTTTATCAGTCCAATATAAATTCTTTACCAAAATTATTACAACTTATCTATAATAAAGTTTGGAATTCAACAAATCAAAACAACTGGATTTAAAAGTAGTTATAGTACAGTAGATCACATTGATATATTGAAAGAAACCACAAAAAGGACAGATAAGTATGAATTGCCATTATGCTTTGTATTTTTATATCATAAAAAGACATGATTTTATAAACATTTAATGATGATTAAAGCATTGGATCATCAAGATATAGAGCAAAGACATTATCATATTATTAAGAATATTTATAAAAATGAAATAGCAGTAATTAGATTATATGGTGATAATAAGATTAGCATTAAGAAAGTAATATGATAGAGTGATTCTAAATGACTAAATCTTTTTACAAGAGTGGAGAGGATAAAAGTATTTAGAGATTATTTAAGTCATTTAGATTTGCAGTTGGTATGGTTGTTTTTGTAAATAATGCTTCAGAACGTAAGAAAATATTGTAAAAGTTATTAGATGAGAGCTAGAAAGTAGGATTAAAGATAAATGCTAAAAAGATTTAAGTAATGTTCAATGGATTTCTCAGAAATCAAATATAAAAATTAATAATTAAGAATGAGAAGAAGTTTACAACTGCAATTACTTTGTATAGATTATTAATACCGATGGAAATAATGGATAAGGAGTGTTTTTTTTTTTTCTAAAAACAACTTAATATTAAAATGAAATACACGTATAGCTTTATATTGTAACTTTAGGAAAAAGTCTTCAATATATATTTCAATTGTAGGCTTTTATGTTTATTTATATAGTTTTTTTTTAATTTTATTTGATAAACTTCTTGTTTAAATAGTTAATACCTATTTTAATATTTATTAAACTTTAATCTATATTATAAATATTAATTTTACTCGCATGCAAAGAATTGTATTCAAATCATATAAACATGTTCTTCATAATTAGTTATTTAATCAGGCAACTTTTAACAAGAATGATAAATAAATCGATCGTAAATTTCTGTTCAATAACTTTTTTTCCATTGATAATTTTTAATTATATATAAATTTTCATGCCACAATTATGTTTGTCCTACAATTATAAATCTATGAAAAATCTATTTTGAAAGTAATATGTTTTTGTCAAGTAATTTTGCTTTTTTAAAAAAAAAATATTGACTATGTTTTTATAAATATTCTAAAATTGGCAACGAGCTTAAACCTAATTTTAATAAATGTATTCCATATCTTTTTATTGGATGTATGCTTTATATATTTGCTGTAAATAAAAAAACAGTCGTGGTTTATTTAAAGAACTGTGTTCTTTTTTAAGCAAATTTTCTTAATTACTTACACGTTTAAATATAAATAAAGTAAGATGCAAGAATACCATTACTAACAGAAGCATAATTTATACAAATTTCAGAATGACTAATATACCAAACAATAAAACAGCATATAATTAATTGATAACAGCATTAATATTAATAACTTATCTCACTTTTAAATATATATATATATATATATATATATATATATATATATATATATATATATATATATATATATATGATAATTTAATGTTATATCTTAACTGAGCATTTGCTCTGACATAATAATAGAGTTATGTGGAAGATATTTGTCTATCATATGATTAGATCACTATATATTAAAATCCACAGATAATGAACCTTTAAAATATTATTTGGAGTAATATTAAAATATAAGTATTAATATTATAATATTATAATTATCAGATAAATCCTCTCAATAAAACATGACTCCATTATGCTAAAAGTAATAAGTATTATATAAACATCACTATTATGATACAAAAGCATAATGAAAAATTAATATCCTGCATTTTTGGTTCATCAGTAGCGTAGCAAATTATCTTCATAATAACAATTAATATAAGTTCATATAAAATAAATAATGATATAATATTCTATGCTATTAACAATGTAAATGGTAGATAAAATAACAATATAACATTCATTTTCCAAACCTATATATTTTTTCAGAACATTAATGATTTCTATAACACGATATCATCAATAAAAATTATTCAAAACTCATAATTGGAATATTATAACTTTTTGTTTTAATCATAACTTTTTCCAAGGTTTAAACAAATTAAACATACATAGTGATGTGATATACTTAGTACACACTAATGTTAATAATTCATTTATGAAAAATATTAATTTAAACTATAATGATTTTATAAACTATCTAAGTAATTATTTATTCACATTATAACATAAATATTACTATTATAAATGTGTGGCTTCTATAAGTGGTTAATGAATTATTTATATAGGTATTCATTTACTTTTTATAACTAAGTATCTGTAATTTATTACATTTAGATGATATATGAATCAATTTATGACAAAATATCTTTTTTAAACTCTATTAAAAATATTATAAATGAACAATAAACCATTAACAAGCAGTATGTTTGTATGTAAAAACAATTTTAATTTTCAGTATAATTTAAAGTATTTTATGATTTATATCTTTTCTTTTTGTATATTATAAAATGAACAAACCATAATAAATAAATGTATTTTTCATGTATCATTTAAACATCAAAACAAACACAATAAAAATTTCTTAACGTAAGTATCTTTTATGTAAATAAAAACTTTCATAAAATTTATATATACATTAATTTTTATCAGAAAAATATTCTCATTTTAAAATATTCTCTAAGATGGTATTAAATAGTTTTATTGAATACATTCCTTTGCTTACTATTTGTAAAATACATAAAAATATGCATTTTTCAAGAATCATATTTTTTTTTTCCTCTTTCTTTTCAATAAAATCTTGAATTTCTATTTTAAATATTGAATATCACTATCATTACATAAAGGATGGGATTTGATGTTAATTTTCAAAGTCACTAGATGAGATCACTTTTTAGTCTGAAATACAATATAGTAATTAGGTTGTTTTCTATACAATTATATGGTTGATTAGCTATTTATTCATTTATATGCTTTCTATACCATTTGAGTAGCCAGCTTTATATATATATATGTTTGGATGACATATTATTTATATCTGAATGTGTGTTTTACAATGATTCTAATATTTTAATGTTTGTACTATATAGATATTTAAATTTTTAATTATTTTATATAATTACTGATTTGAACTCTGAGCATTAATTTTCATATTTTATAGAGGATTATAAATTATCTTTGGTATTTATGGGTATAAATGATTTTAGTAAATTTTACATTTGATATTTAAATATTTTTTAATACATATTATAAATATATTTTGAAATATTTATTTTTACTCTTAGATGCTTCAATTCTTCAATCCATTAACAGATTTACGCGTACTTTAAATGCAAATAAAATAAACAAATTTTGATAGTTTATTTTGAATAAAATTCATTTTTAGACAAATATATGTATTTTTTTTCATGCAATAATAACAACTAAACAAATCTTTTTGCTTGATTTTAGATTGCTGTTGATTTATATTTAAATAATTTAATTTATTTGTGATGGGAAATGGGATTATAATGAATTATAGATCTCATTTATAACAAATGCTAAATCTTTTGGATGACAATTATTTAACTTTTTTTGAGTCAATTGTTTGTCTATATTTATTATTTTCACATATAATAACTTTTCATTAACAAAATAATAACCATGTCAAGCATTGATGGCCGAGTGGTTAATACAGCCGCCTTACAAGCAGTTGTCCCGGGTTCGCTTCCCGGCAGACGCTTTGACACATTAATAATAATAAAAAAATAATAACCATTTCAAGTGCGTTGATAAATTACTAACATTTTTTTAAAATACATAAAATATATGTATACTGTCCTTCCAGTTATTTTAAGGTAAATTAATAAATATTAAGTAATATATCTATATGCACTAGCATGCTGTTAAAGTTGAAACTAAAATGAGAATTATAATATTAAGGTGGCTTAGCACTTTCAAGTAATTTCTCCTCATAATCATAGTCAGAGGGCTATCTGGGAAAACATGAAATATATAAATAACAGATGCCAAGCCACTGTAATATTATAATTCACATTTTAGCTTCACCTTTAATTGTGTGTCAGTGTGTATAAATATATTACTGTTCAATTAAGGGAAGTTTAAACACTTGTTATTATTACATAAATATTAATTATTAAACATGAAGTAGAAGTGAATTATACATATTCTCTTCCCTACACCTTACATTAAATGAATAAAAATATCATGTGTTCTATAGATTGATTAACATTTTCATGCTCTCTTGTTCATTTCCACAGCAAATTTGCTTGGTTTATCTGGTTTTCTTTAAAATTTAAACTTAGCCAAATGATTTAGTTAAAGCTAACACTAAATAAGATTCTTTTTAAGATAATTTTACAATCACATTTTATTTATCACATGTAATAAAAGTATATTATAATAAGAATACTAATTTATTAATTTGTTTATAAAGTGCTTATTTATTAATTTAAACTAGAAAATGTAGTAATAAACTATTTTGTAAAACAATTTTAAAATTCCTAATCCTATTATATAGAAAAATATATCCTGTGATTAACTTCGTCTTTACTATATAAATAATCCTATTACCATTGACATAAATGCTTATTGTACCCTCTACATTGTTATTTCTTTTATTATTATTACTATATATGTCAGTATCAGAAAACATGTGTCACAACTAATTCTGAAAATAAGATCTTCAAAATAAACAATATTAAATTAAAAATATATGTTAAATTTACTAATTAACTTTAGTGGAATAGTAGTAATATTTACTAAGGCAATAAACTTAAAGCATATGTGGTTGAAAATGCAAGGTAGGGACCTCAACAAGTCTTAACCACACGCTTACGCATTGGAAGAAAAGAGGGAAACTTCTTTACTTCAACCTACTTTCTATATAGTAAGAATATTAATACAATTGAAAAAAAAAAAATTTAAATAAACTGATTCCATCAAGTAATTAAAAACCTGCAAATTATTACTAATAAAGTTAAAAAAACCAATGATCTGAATACTTATTTCTCAAAATTTTTATTATCCAAACAAAATTTCAAAAGTGATTTTTAATATTTTACAAGAAATAAATGAATTATAAACACATTTATAAACAAAAATAACTATATATATTGTAATGGATGTTTAAGACACCATTACAAAAATTATAGTTTTATAGAGGTGAAGAAAATAAAATAAATTTTTATATAAGGTTTCATTTGTAAAACTTGATTAAAAGTTTTTTTTAAATGCTTGTACAAATATATATGTATGTGTGTGGGAATTATATTTTAATACCACAGTTATATTTGGTTTTTAATTTTAATTTTGAAAAAAAAAAGAAAACTAAGATTTTTTTTTTTTGTTAAATTTATGTAAAAGTAAAGTGTACAAATAGATTGCTTTTCAGATTTGGGGATTTAGATTGATAAGGCTAATTAAAAAGAAAGAAAACAAAAACAAAAGAATTTTTCATTAGTTAATTCCTAGATATGTAAAGGGCAATTTATTTCGTTAATTAGATAACTATTGTTATCTAGATCTAGAATTTTTAAATTTTAATTAAAAAAAAAAGTTTGGTAATTGGTTTAAGAGATATGATTCAGATATAACAGGCTGAATCAGGCCATTGGATTATCTTTGACTAGCTTTCAATACTTGCATCAGCTAGTATACTTGCACCAGTGCAAAGAGAAAGACACCAACTCTGACAAGAGAATTGCATGATTCCTGCCAAAATACTTGGAAAGAACAATTCCTGCATATTCTGAAAGCTGATCCAGTAATTATTCTACCTAGAATGAACATTAAACCTACAGCAAGAATATTTTCTTTACCATGATGTGCTAAGCTTCTCGCCAGGACAGGTTCGGACATCCTGTGTCTACATTAACTGCCTACAATGCCATAAGAACCGGCTCCAAAGAAACCACTAACCAACTCGCCCAAGCCTACCGTCAGTGAATCCAGAGCAACGAACTAACCTAAGAAGTCTAGTGCACTAGCATTGAAATAAATTGTTAAGGTACCTTACATTTTTGCAATTTAAATAATGTTATCTTAGATTTGTTCCCTTTTTAAATATAAATGTTTTTTTTTTCAAGTTGTATATTATGTAATTCGTTTTCTGTGTGCTTGATAATTTTTTTTTCTTTTAATGAGTGCTAATTTCAAACCTATTACTGTCCGTCCTATTTAAGTCTTAGTAAGTAAGATAGTAGCTTATTTTAATCTCACATTCCTTGTCATTACAGAGCGCAGTCTGGATATTACAGACTAATTTAATTGGCTTTTGGCTTGTGACCCATTTTTATTAGCCGTACTTATGTCGCAACCTTAATTATTAGTAAAAGATGATTACAAAATATAATAGTCTTTAGTTTTATTTCTTAAAGCTTCCAATTCGTTTATTAGGGGCACGTACGATTGTTTTAACCCTTTCTATAGGTAGATTGTGAGCTCCTAGCCTGTCTCACTCAGAGGGAGGTCAATCGATTGAAAGTAATAACTTTCAACACCCTTTTTATTATTATTAATGTTTTGGAAGCTACCTTCGCATTACTTCTGTTTCGACATAAATCTCTTTTCCTAACTATGGGTTATAAGCAGAAAGCTAACCTCCCTTGTCTGATGTGAGATCACTGTATACTTACTAATACTTCTGCTACTGCCAGTATTTTGCACACTTTCACGCACAGGAAATCGCTCTCAAAGCCATATAAATATTTTAGTTCAATTTTGACGAAAGTACGTGTAGTACGTATTTTAAATGTGCTTTAAAGATTATTATTTAGATTTATGTTTATTGAATCATACTTTTAATAAAATTATTTATTTATTCATTTACTTAGTTGATTTTGTTTTCTGTTGCTACCTTTCCAACTCACTGAACAAAACATAGATCTCATTTGCTTGATTGAGCTAGTCCGGCGCATTCGTTTCACATATCCTGTAACCCCTTAAAAATAAATGACTAGTTCCAAATTTCGGACTAGTGGCGCCCTGGCGGTCAGTTTGTGTGAGTCTAAAGCTTTTGTCCGGTATAATATATATATATATATAAATTATAAAGTCTAATGGCGATTAACTAAGTGTTTTTTTTAGAATTTGTATTAAAACTAATAATATATCACAGACCAACATGATATATGATAAAAGAGTAGGAAGAAGAACTAAATTTGTGTTTACAGTGAAGGGATAAAATATTCATTTTTAAAATCTGAAAAAAAAAAAATTAATCCAAAAAGATTTGCAAGCAGAGATTTTGGTAGATACTGAATAGCTTGCACAATATTCTTTGATTAAAAGCATGTTGAACTAATTAATTAATAGATTGTCATAGATAATCAATGAATATAACTTGGTTTTCTTTTAATATAATTTATAATAGATTTCAATTTTTAAAAGTTCATCATAAACATTTCTAAACCTTTTACATCCTTAAAACTTTGCATTATAGCTTATTCTTGAAAATTGAATGTATAGAAATAGTAATGATTTAGCAGTATACAAAATTACAAACATTAAAATTGGAGAGAGATGGGGCATTTTACTGCAGAATTTAAAATTTTCAAATATTTGGTCAATAAGAAGGTCATACCAGTAGTTCAGTTTTGATAAATATGCATATTAAATTCATTCTTGAAAGACAAGTGAGATGAATATATATATATTGCAATTAAGCAATACAATTTAATCATCTATTAAATATAGGTTGTTGTTGGACATGATACAGTTAATATAATTTATTCTAACATCTTAATATGTATGCAATAATTATTTAACATCAATACATACAAATTTAACTTTAAAAAACAATCACTCTTAAACAAAATTGAAATACACAACTTAAAAATAAAGAAAAAAGTATTTAACATATGATTCAAAACAACTCTTCTTTTGTAAATAAAACTGAAATACACAACTTAAACATAAATAAAAAAATATTTAGCATATGATTCAAGCCAGACTCTTCTTTATAGGAACTTTATCAAGATGTTTTCTCTTTTACAATCACAAGCAATGCAATTGCACTGTGGCTTATTTTTTATAGGAGTCAGGAATCTCTCAGCCACTATGCTCAGAGAAAACTGTTAGTCACCTTATCATCAATTTCCATTTCCCACCCTAAGTTTTCCCCATATTCTTCTCTATCCTGACCCATCTGATTTCCACCACATAATCTTTGTCAAGTCCATGGCCTTTATATCTAAATCCCCTTATCTTTTCAAAAACTCAGAATAAAAAGAACGAAGAACCCGCTTTCTGTATAATCACTTTGTTTATATTTATTTTTCCACAATCATTATTTGGACACTTTCTGCTTGCAGGCATTTGCATTCAATTAAAAAATGCCTAATATTTTTATGCCTTCCTTAAACAACTTGCATATTAAATCACCCACATTTTTCCATTTAAGTGCATATTTGCTTGTTGCTAAAGATTAGGTTCAAGCCTTAAACAATAAAGTACATTCCTTGCTATTATTACAAATTAACTTGCACCCAATATTCTGTTTACTTCTATATATATATATATTTAAACTCTTTTTATTCTCCTTCTATATATATATATATTTAAACTCTTTTTATTCTCCTTACTAGTGCTCCATCTCTCCAACTCCTTATTTGTTATTAATGCATCTATTTTTCTATCACATTTCTTGTCACTATAACACTAAACAATTATCCTAACACAATCATCCCACCTTTTGTATAAGAATACTAATATAATTTTTTTATTCAAATTTTCTGCATACCATACTACATCTTGTTGCCTGTCATTTACTCATAACAAAATTAAATAATATTTTGGCTATTCTCTTATTATCCATAAATTGCAATCTACCAAACAAGTTCATTTTGCATATCTCATATAAAAATTTGATCATCCCATTTCTTCTTGAATTGCCTCCTTTGCTATCCAAACATCTGCATTTAATGCATGTCTTCCTACTTCTTTTTGGTTTTTTCTAAATAATCTAAAGCCCTTTTATTTACAGTAATGCATTGGGACCATATGTTAACACTGATACTGCCACTCCCTTCCATACAATTCTAGCTACATCATATTGTATGAAACACACTGTTAATTTCTTTATCAATCTCTTTCCTTTTTTTGCTTCATTTATCAATTTTTTCACCCATTTATCCAAACAGTTTCTCTGATTACTTAAGACAATTCCCATATAGTTATACCTATTTACCACACTTAACTTTATACACCCAATAAAAATTCTTTCTCTTCTTTTCCCCCAGTATTAATAATCATTACTTTTGATTTTTCTTTACTAAATTTAATCCCCATCTCTTTACACACCCTTGTTAATGTCTTCAGCATAGCTTCCACATCTTCCCTACTTTCTGTGCACAAGAATACATTATCTGCATATAAAAGATTTGATAATGTATATACCCCCTTGCAACCTATTAATGGTATCTCTAACCTTCTTCCTAGTCTTTCTATTGCTTTCTCCATTTCTCTCAAGTACAAAAAAACCCAAAAGAGATGACATAAGGCATCCTTGCCTAAGACCCACCCCATTTTTAACTTTAGCTGATTCTATATTCCCTAATTGATACATATAATAATTATTTTATACAATCTCTTAATAAGATCCACTAAAGCTCCATCCATTCCCAAATTTTCTAAACTTACTCTTAATCTATTTCTATTTACTCTATCATATGCTTTTTCTATATCTATAAAAACCATATATAACTGACTACCTGTATTTCTATTCACAATTATAAGTTGTGTAACTACAAATAAACTATCTCCTAAAAACCTCCTTGCATTTCTCCCACTATATTATTTTCTTCCATCCATTTTGTGACTCTTCCAGCCACCACATATAGAAATTTTTATATAACACTGATATAACTGCCATTGATTTATAATTATTCTTAACTTTCTATGATCCTTTCCTTTAAATAGTAGCCTAACTCATGTATTACTCCAACTATCCAGAAAATCTATCTTCTGTGGTATTTTATTAAAAACATGATAATAGGTTTAATTTTGTCCTATTTTCTAATTTATTACCATCTTGGCTCCATCCATCTAAATCTCTTGCCTTTCCATATTTCAATTTCTTCCTTGCTTTATTCAATTCATTTTATGTAAACTTAATGCTTCCATTACTATATGCTTTTATATCAAATTTATTAAGCACAAACAGATAACACTGTGATAATGTGAAATTAAAACCTTCAACAGATATGCTTTAAACATGCTTTTATGTTTGTTATCATTCTGTCCTGCACATCTAACATCCTGTCTAAATCCATTACATGCTTATTTAAGATTTTCTCTAATTCTTCTCTAGAGCTAACTTCTATTCCCTCATCATCTAATAATATTATGTCTCTCCCCTAAATTCCTTCTTTTAATGTATTTCCAATTTTTTTTACTCCATTCTCATACAGTTTTATTAATATCCTCCAACAATTTACTATTTCATTTCATTCTCTTTTTATAATTATCTACTTTAATGAACTTTTTTTAAAAATACTTTTCCCATTTAACATTGACATATTCAGTTTCTTTGTTTTAATAGCACATTTATATTCTCTGCAAGCTTTTTTACTTCTTTTACATTTTTACTAACTCACTTTTCTATTACATTTATTCTTCTGAATATTCTCACCTAGAATCCCATTGCCCACTTTTTCTACTTCATCACAACAGTACTTATATTTGACCCTAACTAAGTCTTCCTTGATTTCAACTTTTTATTTTATATTCTTCTAACTTATTCTTATTATTCATTCAATATTTGATAGCAGCTCCATCCAGTGGACATTATTTATACTATAAAACAGGAAACATGCCAACAGTAATATACATACTTATGTAAAGGGCAATTTTTATCTTTGAAATTTGATCATTTGAAATGATATTTAATTTTGTACAAATAAAGAAATAATTTAGTGAAATTATGAGAGAGTTAATAGTTTATGCACTTTACTACTCTACTAACAAAAGATCAAATCCATATGTAGTTATAACAATTAAACGTATCTTTACCAAAATAATTTTGGTGTAATAAAAATAAATTAAATTACCTTGAACTTAAAAACACGAAAACTTTCAACTTTCCAATCGGTATTTTGGTTAATATAATACTTAGTATTTGTTGCCTAAATAAAGGTTCCTGTTAAACAGACAAGTATAAAAATATATCGTAACGGTAATTTATTAAATACGTTCTGATCATATAATTGATTAAATATAAAGATACTTCATTTAATAACCTCAGAGTTTTATTTTATAAATAAATTGTTGTCTGATATTTTAAAACTTGTTCATCAATTTGTATGATTAAATTCCTAATGCCTAAAACTCTTTTGGATAAAAATTTTATCAATTAAAATATCGATTATATTCTAAAATAATATATGAAAATAATTCTGTATCGTCATTAGTTTTTTAATAAATAAAAATTAAACTAATTAGTTTTTATTTGTCAAAAGAACAGAATATAAAATATAATAAAGAGGTTTAATAATCTGCAAATAAAAATGAACAGTAATCTTTGCCCTTATATAATTAAAACTTAATGTTACCTGAAATAAGTTGCAAAATTAATTTATTATTCTATTTCTAATTTACCCAGTCATGTTTTTGATTTTATCTAAAATAGACATTGTATCATGCTTTTAAATATATAATGATAAAATCAGTGACTTACAGTATACTAGAACCTTTCTTTCTTCCCATCTATTTGTGACTTAGATTTTCAGTTAAAATGATTTTAAGCCAATACACATCACATGACCACCACCTCTTATGCTTGTGTATAACTGTTGTTAAAACAGGCAAAACTCATTATACATATTGTCAGACACAGCAAATTAGAGTAATCAATGGATTCCAGAAGGCTTGTGCATAAAATCCCCATCTAGTGCCTACTCTCACTAGATGGGGATTATATGCACAAGCCTTCTGGCATCCATTGATTACTCTAGCGTTCTGGGTGTGGCAATATATATAGTGAGTTTTGCATGTTTTAAAACGATTTTCGTAATAATACTAAAACTTAGCAAAATTTTAAAAAAAGTAAATCAATGTTTATTTTTATATTTATTATGTAAATAAATCAATGTTATTCTTATTATTACATCTCAAAATACTTATTTTTCATAAACAAAAAAAATGCTTATTTTATGTTAATATGCAATGCTATCTCAAATGACTTAACAATAGACTACATATTTTAATTTTTTCACCTTAATTTATAATATATAAATAGACATAACCACATAAATACTCCTCTTTATTGGTCTTCAATAATTTTTATAAGTGTACAATATTTCTGAGAGCAAACTTTTTGAAAAAAAATAGTAAAAATAGATGATGTATGAGTTGAGACAAATTTTTAAAAGACAAAATTTAAACTGGTTATTGTTTCTATCACTAACATAAGATTAGTTAGCAAAAGTACTAATATTAGTAAATAGATATGGAAATGTATAACGTAATGAGATAACATTGTATATATTAATATATATTTATAGTGAAAATAAGATAAAAGATTTAATGTAAACTTTATGCTAATTACATTTTAAATACTGCCAATTTAAAAAAATATATATAAAGTATTTTGTGTGCTTAGAATTGAAGAGTTATATATATATATTGTACCATGTTGAACCGCTGAAACCATTTACTTATGAATATATATAAGTTTTGGCCGGTTTCAAACTCCTTCATAATACATTTATAATCTTATAAAGGTTACTTGAACGAACCGGCACGTTTGAGCAAAATGGGAGATCTTATTGATAGCTTTAACTATCAATAATGGCCCATCTCGGCTGCTAGATTCAAACCCCTACTATCCAAATACTTTATTTGTTTCAGGGTAAACCCCATGGTGCCAGCTAGTCTGAAGACTAATGTATTCGGGCAGTAGGCTCATAATCCAGTGCTCGAAACATTCCCTAAAAACTAGCTCAGTCTAATTTTAATTCAATAACAAAATTATTAGTGGTGGAAAGAATTAATAAAAGGTTGGTAAAAAGAATTGACCGACAAATAAAGTTTAAGTTTTAAAGACAATTTATTAACTAACATTAAATAATTTTAAACATTCTATAAATTTAATATAATACACACACATTTTAAATTAACATTTCTAGACTAGTTTAAATATTCTTGTAGATTTTAATAATAGGACACTGGTATTTATCTGATTTAACTAATAACACTGATAGAATGATCACACACATATTAACTCATATAGCATTCACAAATATAATAATAAAGCATTAATAGCATTTGAAACTTAAACACACATATCAATAGTTCATTTTATGTATGATAGAGTTCATATAATTTGAATCTTGAATATTTACAAATTACAGTGGTGGCTACTACGTAAAAATGATAATAAATAAAGGTTTACCTAAGATTTTTGGTTATTGGCTGCTTCTGCTGCTTCTGATCAATTATATCTAACCAGTTAGATTTGGACGTTTCTTGAAGAGATTTTATGCAAAACCATTTGCTTTATTCTTGAAGACAGTTGAACGTTTGACGGAGGATTTCTGAGTTGTTATGCAGACATTATTTCACAGGCAGGTTTTGATGATCTTGTTGGACTAAAAAGGCTGGAGCACGAGCGTATATTTCCAAAAGCTGCTCAACAATGCATGTTTGTTTCTGGATTCATAATAGAAATGCACTGTTATCAAGACTGTCACTGCAAACTAGACTGAATAAAACTCTTAACTGATTGTCCGATAAAATATTCCGTATTTATACCGACAAAGTGTTTTCCTTTTGATATCCTCCGGCAAATATCTGTTGTCGAAATTCTTTAGCAATTAATCCTATGACAATGTGTTTTTTGATTGATTGTTTAATTAGTAGTAGCTATTTCAAAACGTGTTGTTTTCATATCTTTAATTAGTAGCGCACCGATGTGGTTTTTTTTAATACATTTTTCATTTATTTATAATATTTAATACTGATACATTTTTTTTTACATTCGCATGCACATATATAATTTTACTCTACACATCAAAACTAGTTTTAAGATTATTTTTCTTCTTTAATTTAAATGAAGAGATTTATATATATTTTTAAAGCTTTTAAATTGTATTTCACTAATAATAATAAACTCTTTAGTTCCTTTTTATAAAACCTTCAGTTTAACTTTAAGAAAAACCCCTCCCCACTTTAAATCAATGATTTTTCAACTTTTATTTCAAACTCCTTTGCGAAAGATTTTTTTGTTTTAATAATTTTTTTACGACAAAATTATTTTATATACATGTGCCAATTTGGCCTTGGCACATTACACCCCCTTCCATTTTAGAGTAAAATGTGTCATTTTTGACCATTTTATCTCTTGCAATTTTAATTCTTGACTCTAAAGATTTATTAATTTATTATTTTAGATAATTCCTACACATGTGTATACGTGCAGCATAATTCTACACCTACTAATATTCTAGATATTGAGTTATTACTGGACTTGCTTACAGAGAATCTATAAGAAATAAATCCCTTTTTGCACGCATCATAAGGTGCAGCAGTACCAAGAAAATAACCTAAAAGGATATCTGGATAAATACATTTAAGATACTCATCATAAGGTATCGTATTTACCAAATATTTCCAGTGTATGTGCACGTATATACACATGTATACTTATACACTCTTAATACACTTAGATTGACTTATTATTATTATTATTATTTTTATTATGAATCTTACAACCTTATTTTTAAATTCACATGAACCATATCTTACACTATTTATTTATATTACAATATTATTTATAACCCTTAAGAAACATTATTTAAAATATTTATTTACACTAATCTTATAATATTATTTTTAAATCATTATGGACATCTTTATTTAACATGCGTGTATTCAATAAAATAAAAAATAAAAATCGATTAGTTTATTACGAGTCAGTCTTCATTATTATTTACTATAGATTTATTTACGCTTATTTATTTAACTTGATTTTATCGATTTTATTTTAACTATTTGACCTACTTATTTATTTATGAACATTTTTCTTAATTAATATGTGCGTTGATCACTTTTCCTAAGTATTTACCACTTCAAATTCTTATTTTTCTAGAGTGCATTTTTAGTTTTTATCGTCATTAGGTAATAAATGTAATATTAAGAGAAGCAGGCAGCACAGTATAAGGCAATTCAAACACATAGATAGATTTTGTGCTGATTTAAACCAGCGTTTAATTTCTTGTGGAAGTCGTGACTACAGCATAAGCATTTTTGTGCACAACGGATCATGAACAGGGACTTTAAGATTGTGAATGGCAGGACTATCTCTACTGCACATTTGACTTACTAAAATATTTATTTTATTTGGTTACTGGGAATTTTTCCTCCAGATTTATTAACTTTTATATGCCAGGACTTTTCTACTGGCGCATCATCATCAGTATTATTTATTCTTCGCACTACTCATCTGTAGAACAAAGTCACTGCAAGAAGAGGCTTAATCCAACAAAAGTCAGGCCTGGAATTTATCTCCTTGCCCAAATACTCGCACACACCTCAATCCTAATTTAATACACTTTTTTTTAAAACTTTATTTGATAATGTTTTATTTCCATTAATATGTTCATTATACACTTATTTATTTCATTTTTATTTTTAAAGTGTTATTTTTACTCTCTTGTTTTTTTTTTTTTTAAAAAAAACATTTTCATTTTGCTTGTCTATTTTGATTTACACATTTATTTTGTTTGTGTCACGCTCCGCTATGTTCTAGACTTATAAGCTGGGATATCAATATAATCGATAAGACATAATCGAGGGTTTTTGACATAATCATTTTGCTTGTCTAATTTGATTTTACATATTTATTTTGTTTGCGTCATGCTCCGCTATGTTCTAGACTTATGAGCTGGGATTTAACATAATCAATAAGACATAATCGAGGGTTTTTTGACATAAATTGTTTTATCATTGCTTTGACATTTTAAAAACCTCTAAGATTGTTATTTTATTTTACTAAGATTAACTTTAATCGTTTTTAATTATTCAAACTAACTTGAAACTCGTTTTTGCATTTATTTCATTAAACTTTGTTAACATTTTCCATTATTCCGAGTCCATGGTCGTTAATAACTAGGTCAAGCCGGCGAATCCGTCAGATTACATATTTTTAATTTTTGTCTGGCGGTTCTTTCTTTCTTTCTACTAACTCACTAACATAAATGATACTCCATATTCTCACTTCTATCTCTCAATTAAAATCTATTTTATCTCTTTCTCTTTCCGTTTTATTTTCTGCCTTGTAAATAAGAAAACCTTTAAGCTTCACAGACCTCCGCCATATTTTTTCCTAACCGTGAATATTTTTTCCTACACTTTCTTTTTATTTTAAATCTACATTTAAAACAAATGCGAACTTTTACTTTAACCTTTTTAACTTTCTGTAAAAACTTTTCAATGCTATCTTCTACCTTGAACTTATGTCTCTCTTCTATTTCTTGATCTACACTTGTTTCTACTTTCTCTGTAGCAATGCTATCAGATTTTAATTAAATTTCTATTTCCAAACTACTATATTTACCACTATCTGACTCTACTATCTCTTTGATGACCTCAACTTCCTTATTTTCTTTGACAAAATCTACTTCTACGATCTCTTGATTTTTTACTTGTGTTTTAATCTCTTCTATTTCTTCCCTAATTTCTTCTTTTATTTTATTTTGGCCCCTTTCGATCTGGTCCTTTAACTTTTCAAGCATTTCAGCTTGCCCTTCCAATTTACTCTTCATTTCATTATTTTGGTTTTTAAGCTCTTCAGCTATTTTTTTATATTCTTCAGCTGTTTCTTTTTGTTTTTCAAACATGCTGGTTAGTAAAGCTATGATTTCTCTTTTTTCCTTGTTGGGGCTATTTTCTATATTTTTACCTTGAGTCTCCATTTTGGCTTTATTTTATTTTTTTTTATAATTTATAATTTTAAACACTTTTTATCATTATTTTTAATACCATCTTTTATTCACTTTAATAAGTTTACTAATTTCTATTTTATTTATTTCTTACTATACTGGAAATACACGCTGACTCTGCCCCTCCTTTGTCCATTTTTCTCCACCCGATCTTAATGCTTTAACTTCGCCCAAACATCCACCTGTCTCTAATTTAACATAATGATTTATTTTAACCAATGTAAATAGCACAAATCTCTCTTCATTTAAAGAAAACAAAGTTTTCGGTCAATTCTTTTTTTTTAAAAAAAATTAAAACACTTTAACATACGTAATTTAGCTTTTGTATAGATAAACTTTTTTTTTAAACAAGAAACAAAGCATTTATTTACTATTGTTTCTTAGGTCCAGCCCCAATGTTGGGAAAAGCCATTTATGTACCAGGTCGAACTGCTGAAACCACTTACTTATGCGTATATATAAGTTTTGGCCGGTTTCAAACTCCTTCATAATACATTTATAATCTTATAAAGGTTACGTGAATGAACCGGCATGTTCGAGCAAAATGGGAGATCTTATTGATAGCTTTAACTATCAATAATGGCCCATCTCGGCTGCTAGATTCAAACCCCTACTATTCAAATACTTTATTTGTTTTGGGGTAAACCCTGGGGTGCCAGATAGTCTGAAGACTAATGTATCTGGGCAGTAGACTCATAATCCAGCGCTCAAAACATTCCCTAAAAACTAGCTCAGTCTAATTTTAATTCAATAACAAAATTATTAGTGGTGGAAAGAATTAATAAAAGGTTGGTAAAAAGATTTGACTGACAAATAAAGTTTAAGTTTTAAAGACAATTTCTTAACTAACATTAAATAATTTTAAACATTCTATAAATTTAATATAATACACACACATTTTAAATTAACATTTCTAGACTAGTTTAAATATTCTTGTACAATATCTGATTTAACTAATAACACTGATAGAATGATCACGCACATATTAACTCATATAGCATTCACAAATATAATAATAAAGCATTAATATCATTTGAAATTTAAACACACATATCAATAGTTCATTTTATGTATGATAGAGTTCATATAATTTGAATCTTGAATATTTACAAATTACAGCAGTGGCTACTACGTATAAATGATAATAAATAAAGGTTTACCTAGGATTTTTGGTAATGTCATTATTGCTTGTTATTGGCTGCTTCTGCTGCTTCTGATGGATTATATCTAACCGGTTATATTTGGATGTTTCTTGAAGAGATTTTATGCGAAACCATTTGCTTTATTCTTGAAGACAGTTGAACGTTTGACGGAGGATTTCTGAGTTGTTATGCAGACATTATTTCTCAGGCAGGTTTTGATGATCTTGTTGGACTAAAAAGGCTGGAGCATGAGCGTATATTTCCAAAAGCTGCTCAACAATGCATGTTTGTTTCTGGATTCATAATAGAAATTCACAAGACTGTCACTGCAAACTAGACTGAATAAAAACTCTTAACTGATTGTCTGATAAAATATTCCGTATTTATACCGATGAAGTGTTTTCCTTTTGATATCCTCCGGCAAATATCTGTTGTCAAAATTCTTTAGCAATTAATCCTATGACGTGTTTTTTGATTGATTGTTTAATTAGTAGTAGCTATTTCAAAATGTGTTGTTTTCATATCTTTAATTAGTAGCGCACCGCTGTATTTTTTTTTTTTAAATACATTTTTCATTTATTTATAATATTTAATACTGATACATTTTTTTTACATTCGCACGCACATATATAATTTTACTCTACACATCAAAACTAGTTTTAAGATTATTTTTCTTCTTTAATTTAAATGAAGAGATTTATACATTTTTTTAAAGCTTTTAAATTGTATTTCACTAATAATAATAAACTCTTTACTTCCTTTTTATAAAACCTTCAGTTTAACTTTAAGAAAAACCCCTTCCCACTTTAAATCAATGATTTTTCAACTTTTATTTCAAACTCTTTTGCGAAAGATTTTTTTGTTTTAATAATTTTTTTACGACAAAATTATTTTATATACATGTGCCAATTTGGCCTTGGCACATTATATATATATATGCATTGATAAAATAAAATTTAATCATTGAATTTCTGATATTATTATCATGTACTCTCAATGTGGGGCATTATAGTTATGAATATGATGTGCAACATGCCAAACTAGCATTATAATAATACCTGCAATTAAATGAATAAATTCGGTTTGCCAATACATATATCATATGCATGCACAGTTTTATTATATTGTAATTATTTTATATACATATTGATTAATGATATTCCATATTATTTTTGTAATGATATTCTATAATAAGTATAATAAGTGAATTAAAATGATCATTATTATTCATCAAAATTTTAAAAATTATTTTTTTAATCAATTATAAAAATATTATTTTAAAAGAAATAAAGAAAAAAAATATAGATAATTTTTATTAAAGTTTTAAACAATATATATATATTATAAAAATATGGATGAATTAGGGTGGTCATCCCTGGGATGATGGAAAAATCATCATCATCAACCCGATTCCAAAATAAATATTTCAAATAATGTTAATGTCAATATTTAATATAATATAAGTAATGTTTATTATCAAAAGATATATAATAGCATGTGATCACTCTGAGAGAGATTAGCCTAATTAACTCCTTAAGGCAATTATAAGTATCATTAACCACACATCAATCAGCATTATAAATAAGTAATAAGTAAGTACTAGTAATACTCATCATGAATGATGAACAAGCAAATAAATCAACAGTCAACCTGGTGACTGGATTTGAAATGGATCTACTGTAGACCAGGGCAACTATTGAGCCTTTGCCAGCTTGGAGAAATTTATTTAAACTTTAATTTGGATGCATGATCTTAAGTTCTCATCCATTGGAATACATAATATGAAAAACAATAATTCTGGAATACTAAAAAAAGCTGATCATCATCAATGTTCTGGCCACTTGGTACCATTAATGTACTGGCCATTATAAACTTATTTTCTAATTATATTAAACTAAAATAATGTAGTGCATGGACTTTAAAGAATAACCCTCTTAGATTCAATTAAGGTGATGATGATGATCATCATCATCATTTATTGGAATATCATCATCATTACTGGATGCCTAAAAGCACTAATACACATCCCTTTTAATATATCAGACCATAATGCATGAATCTAGCTCAGAGAACATAAGCTCTGTTACTGTATTATGACAAAGAGATGATGCAATACATAATATGTAGTAAACCATTTAGAATCCAGTTCACTGGAATAACTTTAACAAAGATACAAGATTATTAATAGCAAAAAAAAAAAATGAAGTTAAGGTTTTTAGAATATTGCTATAAGTATAAATGTTCTGATTTTGGTTAATATACAAAATTAAGTTCTTATATTATGATTTACATATAAGTTCATAGACAACACCTATATATATCCACACACAGATATGCAGTATAATTTCTGGATATATTTGAATAGTCATAAAGTAATTATAAAAATTGTAAGTTACATAAAAATATTATAAATGATTGAAATTTACCTATACATATTTATCTGACACACCTTAGTTTATGCACACAGACACATAACATTACAATTTCTAGACATACTTGAACTGTCATATACACACTGATGTTAACATCAAATTTTAATTTAACCCAATAATAAAAGTTATTCAAAATATACTTTCCATAATTAATTCATTGGTTAACATACATTAAGATTATATAATATTCACTTATACATGTGTAACATAAAAAATATGGATCAGTTATTAAACATTTTTTTAAAATAATACTATCATTTAAAAAAAAAATCAGCCTTTAACAGATTATGTTAATTATTACATTTTTAGAATAACATAGAACTGTCTATTTTTCATTGTTTGATTTTTTTTAACTTAAGCAAAATTATTTGCTTGTATTTTTAAAATATCAATTTTAGGGAATTACTAAAAACAATTTCTTCAATAATAATTATATAAATCATCTGTGGGTTGCTCTTTTTTTAGAAGTGTAATTCAAGCAAATTATTTGTTTGTTTTATTTTAATTTAAAACTCACTATATATACACATGATGTGTTTATCTAGGGTTTTTTGCAGGTATAGATAAACAATAGCATATGTATACTGCTTTTTCATTAAGCTGATCAACTCTGGGTAAGCTGGTAGACTAGTTTTTCATCATTAGTATAGGCATAATAAGGTATTCTGGCATTTAAGCAGTTCCCTTCTGTCTGGTACTTGATAAGCTTCAGGCCAGAAAACTGTCTTCTTAAAACAATTTGTAGCTATGAATTTAAAACAAAGGGGGTCATTTTCCTCCATGTGAATTTAAAGTTCCTTATCATAAACTCTAGAGCACCTGCTTCCTTGCATTCTTACATATTCATAGTAGTTTTGTGTATAACTCTGCTAGCCATCTCATCTGGCTGGCCATAATTATTGCCAATTATAGCAAATTGCAACAAAATATTATAATCAACTATCCCCCTAATCTGTTCCTCCAACCCTTTTATGGTCATGGATTGGGTGAGATAAAATACACTAATAAAAAGCTGTTTTGTCTTATCTTGATTAATATTTTTAAATCACTTTTAATTGCAAGCTACTTTTGGAATTTTATTAAAGTGTAATATATATGTTTTTAATTAGATAGTGAAATGCATACAAGCATTAATTAAAAGATTTCAAAATCAGAATCCAATAAAAATATTATTTAGATCATAATAAAATTTTATTTTAAATCCAAAATTATTTAGCATTTTACTAAGATTATTTTATTCCAGGAAATGTAGAAAAATATCAACCAAATTTTTGTCTGGGTTTATATATATATATGAAAAACAAAAAACAAGTCAAAAACTTGCTAACACTTGTATTTATGTCAACAGATGGCATTCTACCAAAAAATAGCTTGAAATCATGATCTGAAAGTGGAATTAAAGTTAGAGATAGTGAATGCTTGCTCTGACGTTTATGTAAACATACGCTTGATGGTGTTTTTGGTAGAACACCATCTGTTGACATATATATATATATATATATATATATATATATATATATATATATATATATATGCACACACACAACTATGTTGTTGTATAGTGTAACCCAATCAGTCACAATATATTCAATTTTTTTCTATTTTTTTCTATATATCTCTCATCTCAACTCTACTGACAACAAGACCATTCTATCTCACTAGGCCCACATTTTAGAATCACACTTTTTCAAGTAAATTAAACATAAGTAGATTAAATAACATAACTTATACATAATCTTATAATTAAATATTTATAAATGTAGTAATTAGATATATGTAAACTATAACATTAAAAAATTTTATGCACTTAGAAGCACTTTTGGCTATCCTCATAGTCTTTGTCAACTAACACTTTGAAAAGCTAACCTTTCCACAATTCCATAATCTTGTCTTGTTTGTATTCATATATTAACATAGTTTCCTTTATTTTATTTTTTTCAATTTGTAATATTTTTAGATTATTATAATTGAAGTTAAAACCATAAATACATGACTTATTATAGTCGTAAAAAATGAATGCTGAAACATTATTATTTAATTTGCAATTTTGTTTCATTTTCTGAACTCTTTTTAATAACAGAAAGTGCTTTTTAGTTCTTTTTTCCAATATGCATCTTGTTTTCCCCTATATATCCACTACCACACCTACATATCTATTTATAAATGATGCAATTTTTATTTATACATATATTAGATATATTTAAACTTAACTTCACACACAATACATATGAATCCTTTCCACTATACATTCCTGAAACTACAAATATAGATCTGTGAAAAAAAATGCTGCATGTGGTATTGATAAAATCAACAAATGTTATAGTATAAATAAAATGGTCAGTTAATTGGTGAGTCAAAATAAGCATTGAAGGAGAGATCTCATTCACCTGAACTTTTATACAATAAATTACAAAACACAACAGATAGATTTAAATCTATATTTGCAGAACATTCTACTATTTGTAATGGAAGTTTTTGCTTTAGCATTTTTAAAATCATCCATAAAATATCACAAAAGTGAAAAATCTTTACAACAGCATTTATGACATTTTTGGTTGATAAAAGTTTGATAAATGTTCCATCTTTGTTTTAAAAACTTTATAGGCAAGAATAGTTGTATATTCATTTGCTCACAAATACTAATTGTTTATCTGGATTAGTTATGGATCAGCTACCAAAAATTAAATATACAAATTTGACAGCATTGTATACAAAATTTCAAGTTTTATCTGTTTTGTATTTAAACCTCAAGATATCAGAATAGAAAGAAGGTATGTAAACTAAGGCTCTTTACACTTGTATGTATATAATAACACTATTTATAGTATAATCAATAAATTTTAGAAATACAGTAAGAAATAAACATTGCAAGGTTTTATTAATTATCTCCATTTTTCAGTCAACTGCCATAAGATAAGTCATGCATAATATTTCTGTGATATAATTTTCACTACAGAAATATTATTTATTAAGTATATACATTCTAGTCTAATGAATGACTAATAAAAATAATTTATTTAGTCATGCTTTTGTAACAATAGTGTCATATCAATGTTAATTTAGTGATAATTATTCAAGGCACATGCAAATAGAAATTAGAACATTTTATAATCAGATTTATAAATAAAAGAAACACAAGATTATTGTTATACATATGATGTTATTGATGTTACCAAGAAATGTACATAGAAAACTACTTCTATAAGATTGCAATTACTTTATTTAATATTGAGAAAAAGAGTATGGCAAAATACAAATAAATATTTATTAGAAAATTTATACATGAATTAGAAGACACTTTTTTATAGAAGTGATAGATATTAAAAATACCTCATAAAAGCTGGTTATTGTCCTTGTATTATTTTGTGGTATACATTTAGGTAAGTTAAACAATAGATTGTTTTGATAAGAATGAAATCAGAATTGAAGATAGAAGATTTATTGTATGAAATTTGGTACATTATTTCTACACATTGAGACTGAAACTAAATAAAATGTTTAAAAATGAGCATAAGACAATAAGTTTTAAAACAGGTTAGTGCTTTTAAATGTTTGAAATTTTTAGTATATTTCAAAATTAGAATGAGAATCACATAATCAAATCATCATTTAATATATAAGGGCTATTTGTGGGCCAGTAGGATTTTATTCACAAAAGAGACTTGACATATAACCATGATGCAAAAAAATTATAAAAGAGAAAAAAATAAAATAATTTTTAAAGATATGTTTTTGGAGAATAATGAAAAAGTTAAGTTGATATTTTCTAATAACCATTAAAATGTAGGGTATATGGGCACATATTTTCACATGACCCATCACTCCAACTCTATCTCATATCACTGATACATTTGAACACATATATGTTGAAAAGATAAATACTCACCAATATACGTACTTCATGCTAAACCACCAATCATCAGTTGGTCCAGATAAATATTAATGTAAAAATGTTGAAAAGAGTAAATTTAAAAAGATTATTTATTAAAAAAATATATTGAAGAAGACTAATTGGAATTTAAATATTTCTCAACTTAGAATGCTTATTAATATCTTACCAAAAAAGTGCTAAAAATTTAATTTTTTTGTCTGAAAGTTCATGATGAAAGTATTTTACTTGAGTTCAGTGTTAGACTATTTATATTATCCTGCTGCATTATTAAACGTTTTAAAAAAAGTCAAACTTTATTTATGCTTTTCTAAATACATTTAACTATTAATAATAACTTACAGGACACAAAGTTTTGAATGATTTTATTTTATTCACTTCTTCTGATGTCATTGATTTGACCAGAGCCAGTCTTTTTTTTTTCATGTGTCATAGCATCAACCGGGAAGCGAACCTGCTAACCCAGGACAACTGCTTATAAAACAGCTGTCGCTGACCTCTCGACAACCAATGCTTGACCTTAGCAAAGAAATTGAACCATTATCCTTTAGCTTCATGAATGCTAAATTAACTATATAGTCTAAGAAGGTTATTCTATTAAAAACAACAATCATTAGAAATTTTGTATAATTATTGAGTCGTTATGCTTTCTCTTTAAATAAAAAAAAATGTGGAAAAATCAGGAAGATCCATAGATAAGTATAAAAAATTTCTACTGGCTGTTCTCTTAGCAGAATGGACTGGTTGATTATTTTGATAATATTATTTTTTTATTTGCAATTTCTCTATAAAAATATACTGAAAATTTCTTCAACTTTCAAGGGGATATTTAAAGACATATTTTTACATATACATATAAATAATGAAAGTAAAGAACATAACACTAACATCTTGAAGAAGCTCATGCATAACTACCAACACCTATGATAATATTAATATTATTGATGTAAAGCAGTTGTAAAGATCTTCATTCTGCAAGTTGTATATATATATATAATAGAGGCAAAACTTTCCAGAAAGTTACGTTATTCTAAAAATATTAAAATAATTGATGTTTATATTTTTTTGTGAAATGTAAACATTGATTCAAAATGAAGTATATTTGCAGCCAATATTTAAAAGTATATTGATAATAAGCAAAAAAATATCAAATTCTCTGCATGAAAGAAGAGTGGAAAAATCAGGCGTACAGTATTATAATTAGTATAACACCTGATTATTACGAAAAGTAACTTATCATTGCTCACTGCATCCTCATTCTAAATTATTAGATTAACCCAAATTTAGAGCTTCATCTGAAAATCATCGAGCTCCCAATACTGATAAAGTAAAACTTAAAAAGAAGTAGATTAGAATATATATATATATATATTGTAGTAAATTATATCTGAGATTGAAGAGTGGGATCACTATATTTTTTCTTTAATTTAGGAAAACATTGGAGAGGATTTTACTTTACATTATGCTAATCGTAACTGATGATGATGAAATAAAAGTTTAAAGACTATAATACAAATATTTTTTAAATAAATGCTTAAACATTTAGAGTCTTATTTATTTTTATTCACAAAACTTTAAACTAGTATCGTTTAAATGTATATATCTATATTAAAATAGATTTTATATTTATAAAGTCGCACAGTTAGTTAATGCAATAAGTTAGACTAAACTTCTTTTTTTTAACCTAATATCTCTAAAATCTGTACGGATTTTGCTTATATTTTATCCTTCCATTAAGAAAACTTGTAATTTATATGATAATAATGTTTTATCATTAAGATGTCAAATTTGCTGTCTCTTTCAGATGCATTTTTTTTTTTGCATTTTCAAACATAATTTGTCTGCAGAGAGAACAAGTGTTTCATTTCTCTCTCCATCAATAAATGTCATGATAAAAGAATTGCAAATAGTAAACAAAATTATTTAGTAAAATATGGGCAAATTAAAGGGGAAATATTGCAATCAAAATAAAATTCAAAGTAGTGAGTAGAGGGTTAATTCTTTAAAGTCGGTCCAACGTTTTAACTTAAAAAAAAAAAAATAGGCACTATAGAAAGGACTAACAGATTTAATCAAAATTTTTAAATAAAAAACAAAAAGAGTGAAACACGAAAAGAAAAGATAGGCCTGCTGTTTTAACTTTTTTATCTTTCTGTCTTTAATAAAATGTTTTTTCTCTTTATATTACCCAGACAAAATCTAACAAGAAGATCAATGCTTTGTCATCTTGGTTGGAACTATCTTTTCTTTCAAAGCTTACTTTTTCCTTTTTATCAAAAGATTGATAAACTTTATCTGCTTATTTTAAGAGTTATCCAATTATTCTTGGCTCAGCTCAGAAGAATGTTGTTGACTCTAGTCATAATTTACCCACTTTTTCTTTCCCGTTTTAACAAAGAAACTGCAGATATTGGTTTGTGGTCTTCAGAGATAATGTTCAATCTTTAGATTTTTTAAAATTAATAATATGATGAATAATATCTTGCGTATAAATTTAAAGATGTGTTTCAAATCAATTATATACATATATTAAAAGCTGAAAAAGTAATTTTGTTAAAAAAAAATCAAGATGGCAACAACAAAAAAAATTGAAAATAAGCAACTATTATAAAATACCATAAATAACACAAGCATGTGACATTCAGGAAGTAAGGAGAAAAAAATAAGAAACTATAAACATTGTAAAAGTTACTATAAGTATATCGCATCACATTGTATAAAGTCAGTCTACCGCAAATTAAACTTAATACCACAGAAAATTATTTCAAATAACTAAAGATGTCAAGCATTGGTGGTCGAGATGTCAAGCATTGGTGGTCGAGAGGTCAGCAGCTGCTTTATAAGCAGTTGTCCCGGGTTAGCGGGTTCGCTTCCCGGCTGATGCTATGACACATGAGAAAAAAAATAAAAATAATAGAAATTATTTAATAAAACTGTAAATAAAGGATGTTTATATCATAAAGACTTTTAATCTTAAGTTTGATGTATTCTCAATGGCTAATAAAGTAATTAACTGAGGATTGAATAATAGATTAATGTAATGTGGAGAGTTATGTCAATGCCAAATTACTGTTAGTAATTATTAAATATTAAACTTACACATAGCAATGTATTGCCTAGTTATTCCAATCATTCTTTCTTCAGAGGAGATTTAATATGTTTACAATTATATAAATACATTACAATTAATTTTAGAATATATTTGAATTAAATAATTCTCTCTATATATATTGACAGTTATACACGAGCTTCAGCAAGACGTTTATACTATTTATACATGGCAGATGGAAATATATTTCCTGTCAATATATATAGAGAGATTAAAATAAAAGTCTTTAAATAGCCTATTGCAGTTCAAAGGTCTCTTCAGTATTTTTTTATAGAGAAGCTGTGCAGCAAAAAACAATCCTCATCAAACTCATCTTTCTTTTACATTTTTTGTACAGGTAGCTAAATACACACCAAAACAGTTATTAGAAAAGATAGATTGGCTATAGTCGGACTATCTGAATAAAAGTTATAAGATTGTTTTGAATCATGAAATCATCTTCAACTTCTATCCAGATTTTTATTTTTCATCAAGATCATAGCAGGTAGATGTTCTATTCGATATATCGAGAAATTTTTATGTTTTTATAAACTTATTAAAGAGAAAATTTATAAAATATATTTCAGATTCATCCATGTTTACGTTTGCTTGTTGTTTATATTAGCATTTTACAGATGTTTTGACTGGATCAGATCTATCATTTTCAAAGTGAAAATAGTCATTTAGAAATAGTCAAATAGATGGGAAAAAAACAGAAAGTCTCCTATCAAATATCTCTGTAAAAACATGATTGACAAATACTATTAAAAAAAAAGGATTGTGAAATCCAGTTGAAACATGGGTATAATGCTAATATTAACAATTCGTCAGTATATAATTTAATTAATCACAAACATTGTACCAGTCAAAACGTGTTGATCCATCTAACATGAGCTGGAACTCAAAAAATGTAATTCAAAACTCAGACAAGCCTGGGATTTAGGTCAGGGACCAACCTGGATTCGATCCCACTCCCTAAGCCTCAGATCAAAGACCTAATGAATAACATATAATGATGGCACACAAAAATTTATTCTAAAGTCCTATCCACTAGCAGAGTGAAGAAGACAATGAGACTTACACAATAATTACATTCTAACTGAACTACAATAGGCATACACATGGTTGTATGTGTGGAAGTGGAGAAAAAGGAATTTGAACAACTTAAATAAGCTAGACAATAAAAAAGTAAATATATTGAATTAATTATATACTTTAATAAATGTGGTTTTAATTTCTCCTTAAAAAAAAAAAAATTTAATTAATTATTAATTAAAAAAAAAAAATTTATTTTAAATTTGGTTTGGCTTTTCATTTTCTTGGGACTTTCCTCTACTCTAAATTAAAAATTTTGTAAATGAGAATATTCAAACGAGTACTGTTAGGCCCTTTTTTTTGGAGTAAGTTCTTCTTTTGTTGTTTGAATGGATGTCTTTGTTAATGTAGAATGCCTCTTTTATTTTTCTCCGGTCTACCAAACGGTAGATAATTACATATTTGGAATCATGCTGACGACTCTCATATACTCTTTTATTAACTAAATAGTATATATACATTAACACATCTTTGGTGGGTACAGTATTAAGATGCCAATCATTTATTAAAAAGATTACATAATATTGCTAATAATGCTTTGGTTTACACTTCTGTAACACAGTGACTAACATATTATTTCGGGGAACATTCCAAGATTCATTACATATATTAGAGAAACTATTTCCACACCATTGCAGTAATGAAAATAAATAAACAACACTTGAAAATTTTTATTTGATTATATGACAAAATATTTATTGAAAATTCTTTTAATTAGCACTGGTAAGAAGAATGCTTTATTTTTCCTGAGGCATATACTCTTACATACAGAAATAATAAATTACGACAGCGGGATTGTATAATAAGACTGAAATAACATTATTAATTAATAACACTAGTGATATTCGGCATATATATATATATTGAACTGGATTGATTTCCTATTCAGTTGTTTTAGTAATAAAATTTAAAAAGGGGAAAAACAACTTAATTTTCATTAAATGTTGTTAAAATGTTTTTATTATTATTATAAAAAAAAGTGTACGTGTATTTAAACACATACATGTTTATATTTTAAATAGTTTACTTTCACTACTTTGTTTATAAAATTGATTTAAAAATACTTTGCTTTCTCTGCCTGTTTTAATTAATTTGATTAGAAACAGGCAAGCTTGCTAATTATATATTCCTGTTGCTTTTATTTTAGTCATATTTTTAAAGTTAATTCTAAAAAAAAGTGGAGGTTTAATTGTGTTGTTGTTTTTGTTTCAATAATCCCTGGATGGAATTCTTAAATTAGATTGAGCGGGAAATTAATATTTGCCCTGCCTGAGATATAGAATTAGAGACTAATGGAAGTTTTTCACAGGAAATGTAGCAAGGAGAGGATAGCCTGCCAAATTTTTAGAAAGAGGAGATTCAATAAGAGGATACACACTTGGGAAAAGGCCTGCTGAAAGTCACACCATTTTGGATAGCAGTTTGGACATTTAATTCCTGCTAAAAAATTAAACCATTATCGACAAACTTCGTTACTATGCCAGATGTCAAAATCTACCGCTATGAGTTTTGCCATCATTAGAATGTCTTGCTAATTTAAACAAAGGATGGACCCACGCCTGCCAGCTCTCCTTCAGTCATGCCATGAGCCTCTAAAATAAACACTGCCTCTACCTTGCCACTTTCAAAGGACCTGAAAATGGGCTAAAGACAAACATGCACACTCTATGTGAACTGGGCTTTATCGTAAGATGAAATTTTCTTTTATTCTTTCCAGGGTATAATTTCTTTTCATTAAATCTCCAATCAATCTAATTATAAATCTGTATTCATAAATTAATATTTAACTTCATTTTGATTAGCTATATTTATTCTCTTTTATTGTACTTTGCTGTGTGTCTTGGAATCTTAGTTTTAAGATTCCAAGTTTGCTTTCAGTTGTTGTTTATTGGAGAGTGACGTGTGAGTTTTTCTATTTTTATGCTTACCTGTAATTATTTTAGTAACCCAAATTAATGTTAAATACGGTGTTTGCACTTTTGCAAACCACTAAATCTTTTGGCTGGTGACTTTATTTTCATAGTCTTCATTTCTTATATCTCTGAAAGCGGAAACTATAATTGTTTTTGCTTTGTAATTTTTTTAAGCTGCCAGCAGGAAGACAATATTTATCCCTTTTGTAAATTACAGGTGAGAGAGATTTTTGCTGTGAAAGTATTTATAGCTTTCCTATTTTCATACTCATGTGCACTTTCCAATAGATTTGTTTTATATTTTACTTGTATAGCTGAAAATTTATCAGAGCATGTACTCACAACTTGTGTCATAAATTTATTTTTTAATTATAATTATTGCTAATTCATTTTCTTTAAATTCTGGGGCAGACCTAACTGATTTTCTAATGATTTACTTGTCTCCTATTGAGATCTTTAATTCTTAGATTAGTTTTCGCCAATCATTTGGTTGGGGATTCACCAGTCTTAATTGTTTGTTTTCTTTTCATTTTCTATCATATTTTGCAGTTGTTCTTGAGGCAAATCAATCATCTTTATTTTAAATGTAATAATAGGTGCAGCTTCTACTGACAGATGACAATCATGGGCCGTCACATTTTGCGGACCTCGGAAAACTCGCCGGCATTGGTTTCATTGATTTGTTTTGGGAATGTATTGTCTAAGTATCTGAAAGTGAAAACCAATGTTTTGGTGAATCTTCTGCCAAATGAAATGGCTTCCTCCCTGTAGAATTCATTATTAGAGAGTCAGTAAGTCTACCAGAGCAATGTGTTTAATCTTTCTAGTACACGCCTGAGATAACCCTATCGATTTTCGTGTAAACTTTTTCTTACAAGTTATTTTTCTCTTAAATAAAAGCTTAAAATTTGTTTAAACTTAATTTGGCTGATGTTTGTTTTTGTGCTTTGATTTCTCAACTGTCTAAACAATATTTAAGATCTCTTGTTTCTCCCTGAGTTTAGTTTGGCACATTTTGGTTCACATATCCAGTCCACCCTTAAAATAAATGTCTAGTTCCGATTTTCAGACTAGTGGGCCTTCGTGGTCAGTATATGGAATCAAAGATCATTTTCCCATTACAATATATATATATATATATATATATATATATATATATATATATATATATATATAATATACAAACCATTATACAATTACAAATATCCAGTAACGCCCTCTGTTTAAAGATCTATATCTCAATAATAGCAAACCTTAAAATGATATCATTTTAAGGTTTGCTATTATTGAGATATAGATCTTTAAACAGAGGGCGTTACTGGATATTTGTAATTGTATAATGGTTTGTATATTTTCTATAATTATTTCAGTTAGTGTTAACAGTAACTTTCTTTTCATATATATATATATATATATATATATATATATATATATATTAAGCAGAGCACAAATATAATATTACAGCATTAAAATTAGGTCATAAAGAAAGAGAAATAATGATCTAAGAAGTGGCAGTATTGACATAATGGTGAAGAAATCAAGATAAGGTCATGCTTCTGGATGAAAAACAAAATATAAGACCTCCTTCTTAGGGAAGTACTCAGAGGAATGTAGTTAGGTATGACATAAGCCAGGCATCCAGAAATCACTGACATGCAGAGGTCTTTTATACAGAGAAGGTTGTGGGAAGGTCAACTGTCTGCGGGACAGGACATAAAGAGAAATCCATAAGTTCGATCCTGTTGCAACACACAATTTAGAAGCACATAGATATATTGCAAAGATAATCCCAATGTTAGTAACACAATGTGAATAAATGTCACTCGACACTGAAGAAGATTTACTGCTCTAAAATAAGTGACCCCTTGTTTTAATGCTATAATTTATACAAACAATACTCTATGCCACTATAATATATATATATATATATATATATATATATATATATATATATATATATATATATATATATATATATATAGAGAGAGAGAGAGAGAGAGAGAGAGAGAGAGAGAAGATTTCATTTAATAAAAAAATACATTAAGATTTTATCCTCTTCTTTTCTGCTATTTAAAATAATTCAATCCGACCATTGTGGATTTTGATAGTAACAAGAATATTTAAATATTTGATATTTTAAGAGTACGACAAATAAAAAAAAATAGCAGTTGTATAGAAAAGAATGAATAGATCATCTTTTCAGAATTTAAATAAATAACATTTTAAAATATTTCAAAACATTAATTAGCTTGAGTGATGGATTTACCCTGTATAGAATTATTTCATCCTATTTGAAGATGAACAAATAATTTTTATAATAAAAGCCAACACAAAATGTTGACTCATAAAAACAATCTGGAGAGTGTATTAATTAATGAGTCATTATGTTTTGAGGGGACATTAATAACCTTAATTCATGGAGGTTTAATTAAAAAGAGAAAAGAAAATATTCTAAGAAATTCAGCTTGTTAGATTGCTTGAGATTGGCATATTAATAACAAAAGCATACATATAAAATCAAGTAATAAAAAAATATAAATAATAGACTGCACCAAAGTTGAAGATGATTAGAACATATGAGATAGAATTCAATTTATCAAAATATTGGAGAGCAGTTTACATTTTCATATTAGACAAAGATAAAGTTAAGTAAGATGTTAGGAGAAATCTTGATAATAGGTTTTAAGATTAGCGAGACTAGCTTTACTTTCCGGTTGCAACATGAAAATAGTGAGATACTTTGCACAGTTCTAAGAGTCCATGTTAAAAAATCTGGCACATGCACAGCAGGTCAGGGATCCATGTGAGTTTTTAGGTAGCAGCAAGCTTCTGATCAGCACTCCAAAGTTCTCAGGTTAGGCTTTTCCTTCATTCTAGGGTAGAAGGATTGTACAACAGTGGAAGACAACCCCACAAGGATTGGGAAGAGTGATTGGCTTTTTACTTGATCATCATTTTAAGTTTCACACCAGTATGGATTATGTTAACAACAGTTTTCTCAATAGTAGCTATCCTTTGGTGTTTAAAATCAGCCCATTTTATATCCCAGTAAGCTATTTGTGGAATGCTTTTAACTTTTTATTTCTAGCTCAAAATCTAATCTTCGATCTAACAAAATCTTATATTTTCTTTTTTGAGTTAAGCTATATATTATTTTTATTTAAATTCCCAATGTTCCAATGAAATATCAAAATTTTAAAACTACTAAAATATTTTAAACCAAAGAAGACTTTATTTACATCATATAACTGTGAAAATATTATAAATATAAATATATATATAAGAAATAAATCCAATGCATATGGCTAGCTGAATATTCAAAAATATAATGGGCAACCACTCCCCCAAACATTAAGCTTTTCCAGCTATGCCGACTGTGAATAAATCTAAAGTCTGAATTTTAAATAATGCATCCTAAAAGGTGATCTCTTCAAATGTATGCTGCAATGATGGTAGATATCAAAATACAAACTTATTCAAACAAAGAGCATGGCATTTTAAATTAACAATGATCTTAAATTGCTCCTAAACAAACATATTTAATATACACATACAAAAACAGACTAAACTTTAATAATTTTAAGTTTTACAAACACCCAAAATAAATATATAAAAAAATAAATCCAGTGTATATTATTGAAAATACAAATACAAAATCATTCCCACAAACATTAAATTTTTTCAGCTGTGCCCCCTGTGAATAAGTCTAAAGTCACAGGAGGTATGGCTGTAAAAATTTAATGTTTGAGGAAATGAATGTACATTATACACACACACACATATATATATATATATATTGTGACCATCCAGATTGGCACCATGAAAGAATGTGGGAAGTTGACATTGTGCCAATAGTGGTCAGGGGTACCTAATAGGAAAAAAAATGAATTGTGATATAACTTAATGTATAATTTGGTTGAAAAGCTCTTAGGATGTTAGTTGGAGTGTACCAATCATTAAATTTTTTTATATGTATATGTAATAGTGGGAGAGGGAAATGGGCTGTATCAGGAGTTGTTGGTATGAAAGGTAAACTAGGGAATGAGTATAGTTTGTCGGTAAGGCCCTGATCAATGCTTATTCATTAATTTTCTAATTTATTGTTTATTGTCATTCCAAGATCTAACTTGTATATATAGGTGCAGGTCCATTCACATCATTCCAAACGTCACACCTCATTCATATTTCTAATTATGACTCAGAATATTCATCTTGCAATAACATTATTTATTTTTCCATAAATATTGCTAATATCTCAATCATTAATAGACCTTTGGATTAATGGACAGACAGACACACAAACACACACCATCAGCTAGTATGATTTTTTTTATTTATTGCATAAAATCTTTCATTTGAAAATATATGTTATTTATTTTATTTATTAATAGTTAATATTTGTAATTTAATATATATATTTTCAATACTCTATTCCTAACATTTGTTTTTTAAAAGTAATAAATTCTTGCATATAGTTGGCCTCATTATAACTAAAAAAGGAGGCATGGCTAAGTAGACAGAGGACTTCATAAAATGTTTTAGAGAAGGTGAAATACTTTTCTAAAAAAAGGCAGTAAAAATAAAGTAGAGAATTTATATAATAAAACAAGTAACCCTAATATTTTCATTAAATTCTTGACTATTCCCTTTACTAAGTAGAGTAAAACTTCTCTCATAAAACTTAAGCATAAATGACAATGTGTAATTGTGAAGGACAGTTTGAATTTACTTTTATTCAAAATGCATGGATGTTATATGAAAATTTTGTTAATACAATTTTGCTATAACTTATTTATAATGGATAATGTGATACTGGAAGTATGTAAATTAACAATAATGATAATAATTAGAAAAGTTATGCTGAACTGCTTAATGAAATATTTTATTGACTCTCACTTGATAAGTTTTCTATTTTTATTGTGTAAAATAAGGCTGAAACAGAGAAATTATTTATTCTAATACTTTACATTATTAGAATAGCTATGTATACCAAATTACATTACCATTCACACCTATAAATGAGTGATAGAATGTGTGATATTTCATAATTATTTATCAGAAATGTGTATAAGCATGGATGACCAAATAACTCTGATTTTAATCATTATTAAATTTTATTAAATATTGGAAATTTTAGATGGCACAAAGTTGAAAATAGTGTGAATCATAAACATTTATTTGGATGATCTTGCTGAGCCTTGGAGATTTTATGAAAAATAAATTGATTCAAATATGTGCAAAAGCTGCTTGTAATGTCCATTAGGAAGCCCTAAGAACATTGGAGATTATTGCTGTTTTTCCAAATTCATATTTATCTTGCAGGAGTAATGTTTATATGTTTTAATGTTTGTTTATTCATCATTATCATTGTGAGCTATGTGTATGTTTTTACTTTTAAATTTCAAGTGTGAACTAAAAAAAAAAGAGACAGGGGGAACTTTTATTTTAATGATAGAAGATTTGACATGTATTTCTTCCAATTGTGTATGATAGATAAGTAGATTTTCTTTTATGTTTAGTTTGATATTAATTTGAGTTGTTATTATTATGTATTTATATACCTAATCTCCTCTAGAACATCTCAGAGATTTTGGTATAAATTATACCAAACTGGTAATATTTTTTTTTGTTGTATTATGTAAAATGTTATATTCCTGTATTTATATTATTGGTGCAAATTGAGTGCTTTATTATTATTCATTAGTTGGTAATGATAAATAGATACATGGAAACATTTATGCCACTACTGCTGAATAGTCAGGCTTACTTGATAATATTTATGTTAATTTGAAATTCGATGTTCATAATTTTTCATAGGTATTAGATTCATTTATAATTTAATTAATGCTAATATAACATTTTATTGTCTGATGTCATTTCAAAAATATTCCCTTCATAATCATATATTTGCATGTGTGTTCACTGTCATAAGTTATTTTATAAGAATTAGATTTAGCTTATTTGTTTTTCTATCAGGTTTGGTTGGTACTATGCTTTAAAGAGAGTGAAAATTTAAGAGTTTATCTGTTTATGGATTTGTCTTATATGAAATGTGTTAAATACCTTTTGAGTGAAGAGGTGATTGATGGGATAATCATGCTATTCGGATTGAGTAACACTTTCTTTAGTTACTTACCTATTGAGCCGTGGATGGTGATATATTTCCTTATTTGATAGTATATGATGCGATAATTATATTCATTAAAGTGAAGTGGTAGATGCCCCATTTATACATGATAAGATGGCTGAGTTCTGCACCATTTGTGTCAGAAAAGTTGGTACCTATTATGTTGATGAATTAAGTTGATGTTTAGAGTTTTGTTAATCCTCACATGCCATATGTGAATATTTATTTGTTAGTATTGTGCTCTCCCTTTTCACTCCATGTAATTATCATCATGTAGTATATATTAGTTATTTCAGATAAATGTTTTAGTGATTTCTGTAATATACTTGAAGTTGGATTAATAATTTAATGATTGGCTCATTGTACCATCCATATTGTGAAGTTTATTCATTCTGCAAGTAAAACAATAGAAAATATCAATAAATGCATTATGATGGTGAATTTATAAATGCACACACATTCGGAGATATGATAAACAGAGATATGGAGAAAGACCATCGCTGGAATTGTAAGTTCTATGTAGCCTGTCAAATCATATCACCCACATTATTATTATTTCATTTATTATTATTATTGGCAATTGACCCTCCTGATATAAATGTAATATCGGATTAAAGCATTTTACTTTATTTAATGCTAATTTTAATAAAATTAGTACATAATTTTATATAGTAAGTATAAATTTATAGACATAAGGAAATAATTTCAATAGCATTAGTTGATTATTTGATGCCGTTTTTCTTAGTTCATTGAGAGCACTGAATAAGAATAGATGACATAAACATTGGTAGTAAATATATAATTATTTTGTATTGTTAATAAATAGAGTTGTAAATAATATTGAAATAACAGATAAGAGGAAGAGCCTCCAAATATTAAGTGTATAGGATTTATGTAAATTAACTCTTATAATGCATGACTCGTCTAAAAACGAGAAGATTTGACATCACTCTAAATCGGCTACTTTTTATCCCACGTATACATATGATACATCACTAGAAAGAAAATCAAAAGTTCTGTAAGATGGTGCCCTCTTCAGAGGCATTTTACAAGTAAAAAATCAATAAAAATGACCATATATGTCAAACAAAACCAAAGCACCGCCTCCTCACCAACTTTTCTTGAATCTTATTGGCTGTCCCACTTCTGTCAGAAAGAGTAATGGCTGCCAAAAAGTAAAAAGTTACGTTCGTTTTGATTTTTATTACGAAAATGATAAACGAATGTTTACAACATTTTAAACAATATTTGAATTGAATTACAAATTATTATTGATAAAATAATACTAAAAATCAAATTATTTTAGAAAAATAGTTAAGATATTACCAAGAATTATTTATTTATTGCTACATATTGATCGTAACGTAAAGTGAAAAAAAAAAGATTGCGTCAGCAATCTTTTTTGGTTGGTTGAATAGCGGTTACTTTTATTTCACCGCAATTGAATATTTTTTAAATTATAAATCAAATTTTATTTTTGAAAAGATTTTCATTTGCTTTAAGAATCTGAAAATTCAGTAATATACTTTTTACAAACGAAACTAACGTATTTATATTATTAAAAGTGATCTATTTTAACAATAGATTTTGTTAAAGTTGTGAGTTGGCCAATTACAAGTTTTGATTTTTAACTCATTCGGCCAATTATATAATCATCGTTCAAAAGGTTAAATGTTGTTTAGTCAAGCTTGTAGTTAATGTGAAATTAATGTTAAATCATCATCGATGTGTTTGTAAAAGAATGTGTCTTGTAATAAATGTTTGTTGAAGAAAGATTCCCTCTGAATTATTTTGCCAAGTACGTTGTATTGCCTATTTCTACACACACATATGTTCAACATAATATAATTATAATACTTGTCAGTTTAATATTGTATGCAATCTATCTAGATAACACTGAACTAATTGATCCAAACATCGCATAATGCCCCAAGATATAGATTTTATCTTATTTAAAATAGATAATGATGTGTGATAAAAATGCACCCGATCTCTATCATTGTCTATCCTTTATTTCATTGTAAAATTGTCAGTATAACTATAGTTCCTCATTACTTAATTATCATCTTATAATAAGAATGACTTATTAATCATATAATAGAGCCCTGAGATTATTTCATCATTTAAATAAACATTGATATAACTGTGCAATCTAAATTAAATGTCTGTAGATTAATTATTGTTACAGTGATCCCCTAACATATTAGATGAGTGGTGTGATTGGTCTGGCATGTACTTGGATGGTGGGAGAATTGAACATATCATGATTCTTGATTTAATCCACAAAGTGTGTTCTTTTGATAACTTAAGTAAATACTTATAATATAACTAAATAAACATTATATAATTATTGTTTATAAATGCTTCTCTCACTCCATTTGCATTCTAGATGATCACGAGACCCTATAACCCCCCAACTGAGCTAAGCTGTAGATTAATACTATAATAAGAGTCTTATTTATAATTAGAGATGAAACCTAAATTATAAATTTTATTCTATTTTGTATGCCTGGGCATTTATATGTGTATAAGATGGTATAGGTGTAGATTGAAGAGGTTACAATATATATATATATATATATATATATATATATATATATATATATATATATATATATATATATATATTATATATATATATATATATATATATATTATATTAGGGGGAGAGAGAGAGAGAGAGAGAGAGAGAGAGAGAGAGAGAGAAAGATGAGGCAGAAAAGAAAAGATATACAGATAGATTAAAAGATAAAGATATAATCAGATATATAAATGTTTATAAAATTATAAATCAAAATCTTTAAACAATATAATTACTATTGAATTCTTCTCTGTCACTAGATCTATTTTAGGTGCAGACATACACATATGTAAATCAGTTTCATAGATAAATAGCCTTGGAATAATAAATTAACTATTATGTTTTGATCACATGAAATGCAATAATAATTGAACTATAGTATTTTTAGAAAAGAATTATGAATTTCTCAGTCACCAAGAAAATAATATAGGTATACATCTTCTGGCTAGCATCAAACTATGGGTAGCTAAGGCAAAACAACCAATTTTTTACATGGTAAACTTTTGAACTTATATGTCTTAGATGCTTAGTTATTTGATTGGTTACTGTTCAGAAAAATATGTTTTAAAAAAGAATATTAAATAATTTTTTCTTCAATAACAAAAATAAAATAATCATATTAATTCAGTATTTTTTTTTCTTGCAATCATAGGAAATAAAAATAAAAATTACAGTACATTTTGGAAATAAATTAGTGATATTTTTTAAAAATCTTTTTTTGCTACAAAATACAACAGCAGTTATTTTCAGAATTGATATTTTATAATATACAGTGATTAATTAGGATTATCTTCTAATTAAATATTTAAATTAACCTTAACTATATATATATATATATATATATATATAGTTAATATATATATATATATATCTTCCGATATATATAAGCAATATTTATTACAATTCTACATTAAAAATAAAAATACATTTTACAATTGTACACTTTTTATTTAAATTGTAAATAATTTATTTTAAAATATTTGTTCATTTAATTTTTGTTATTATAGACTTCATTAATCCTTCAGATATGTTGTCTTTTGTGGCCAATTTGATTCTCATATTTGTGCTATTTATTTTAAATAAATCATTATTCTTCATTAAAAGTTCACATTTTAAATAAAATTATAACTTCAAAAAATAAAAATCATGTTAAAATATTATCAACTTTGCAAATAAATAGAAAATGTAATGAAGTGAAATAAAAAATGTTTTATTTTAGCTTTCTGGCTAAAAAAAAATGTTTCACATGAATAATAAATAAAATTGCACTATTTTTTTTATTAATAACATAAATTAGGAAATTAATAAATATAATTTAAAAATTTTAAAAATTCAAATTATTTATAAAACCAAATGACATAGAAAGAACATTAACAAACTTTTTTATCAATTTCTATTTGATAATGTTACACTTTTCTTAACATATTTTCAGATAAAACCCAATGTGTTTAAATAAAAACTAAATATAAATATAAACAAATATTTTATTTAAATTTTTACAAAAATATATACAAATATATAAACTATATGTAAATTTACAATTATCAATTTCAAGTTAAACAAAAGATGTGGTAATATAAACATAATAACTATGTTGAATATCATGTTATACTTTGAAATCCAGTTCTCTTGACATTGATATCCTTTTCCTTAAAGGAAATTGATAATTTTAATCAATATATATTTTATTTGAAGATTTTGCTATCAATTTAATTCAATTCTGTCAAACAAAGCCTAAAGAATAGCTATAAATGGGCCACTATAAATTCAGTGACAATATTATCGCAATGTCAAAGAAACCAAATGAAACACTTCAGCGATTGAATTTAAAGCAGTAATATTTATATAATTAATCTTAAATATGGTAAATTCACTATTCTTTTATACAATTTACATACATGTGCACACATTCTCTCTGGAGAGTGTGTTTACATTATTTGTGGAGGAAGCCCTACATTTACTAAATAATGTTCATGTCAGTATATTTCATTATGAAATTCCTAGATTACTACATTTATAACAGATGAATCACCCTAATTAAAAATAATTTGGCATTAACATCTTTCTACATTGATGTCTTTAAATATAACACATTATTGTTATTTCTTTTTTGTTCATACTTTATATTAAATTAGACAATAATACTATTTAATTATTTAATGCATGAATTTATATATATATCTTGTTAATTAATATATATATATATATATATATATATATATATATATATATATATTATTTATTAATTAACAAGATCTCATTAAAAAATCCTGTAGGAGATTTCAACAAGAAAATAGGTTCCCAAGTGAAATCAATTCTTTCAATTTTCTATTGCAATCATAAATCTGATAGCATTAACTATGTCGTTTATAAATTGTATTTGCACACATTTATAAATATCAGTGACTGATAAATTTTATTTATAAAGTAGATGAACATAACTAATTTATTGTTGGGTCTCCAGTTGTATCTAGCATGGTTTTATTATTGAATTTGGAAAAAGAACTTATGTGGAATTTCATACAAATTCCATTTTTACACCACAACTCTTCATTGCTCATGTTTGATTCAACATTCTAGAAGAGGATCTTGATAAGAGCCAAATCTTAGGTGATGAAACTGTATCTTGAGTAGTTGAAAAGTCCAATAAATACTATAGTTTTTATTTTGTATATATTGCTGATAATTTTTTTAGCAAATTAATATTTTTCTGCATAACAACATTAATTACTAATTCATTTTTCACATCAGTGATTAACCCTATGCATCTATGATTAATATTGAATGATAACAGGTGAAATAAAAACTTACAATGTTTCGCTATCATATTTATCTATTGGGGGGGGACCCCAATTTACCTTTGTTTTTATTTGAGAAAGTAGCCAAATTTAAACTTCATTAAAAAATCATACTGATAACAAAATAATATTATGATATATATAAACTTGTAAGTCATATTTTTATTTGATGTCTTAAACATTAATATATATATATATATTTACAAAATCATTGTGATTTCAAACATTATTTATTAATATTACTTTTTGCTTATGTTTAATTACATTTCTTTTTATTTTTTTATTCAAATTTCTAACTATTAAAATCTCTTTTTCTTAATTAAAAAAATTCTACATATTAAAAAAGTTTTTTTTTCTCTCTCTCTCTCAAAAAAAGGAGTTTATCACTCTATTAACTGCGGCTATCAGAGGTTTAAGAATCTGAAATTTCTAAAATTAAATGAAAAAAATGTCAAAGCGTCACTTATCGAACAACATCAAATCGAGAATATTTGAAAATAAACGCTTTGGCAATTTGTCTCAACAAGTATTATGAAAAGATATTCATGAATATTTTTCATAAAAATTCCTGAGTGCTAAAGCTTAAAATAATTGAATCTAATTATATATATTTCTATAAACTTACTTAAATGATAGCGTGAAAAATATAATTCACAGCGCTCTAAAAAAATTATTATTTATCTTATAAATTATTGAACCAGTGAAAAGATATCATCGACTTCTCTCAATACACATATATTTAAAAAAAACAACTTTCATTTCTGAAGTAGCTAAGGGTCTAAACAGCCAAATCCTTCCTTCTAAAATGATAACCCAACTTTCTTTAAAAATACCATGACTGTGTATTAATTGCTTTCACTGCTTGATTATATTTGGCAATTATATAAATATACACAATATATTGTAATGGAGCATAGGGGAAATCTGACTCTTTAAATGTCCCACAGATGCCCAAAATTGTAATGGCACAGGGTACGCAAGGTTTGGCTTATTCAACATGCTCTCTAAGTTCTACATCCCAAGGTCATAAAAAGCACTTTCAAGTAAATAGTAAGCAAACAGAGAACTAGAAACTTTCTCAGTTATACATCAGACTCTACTGGCAATTAATATGTTAATGACTAGCTTTTTAAATGATACCTTATAATTAAAGAAATCAAACTCATAACATAAACAAAATAAATGCAATCAGCTTTATTACCGCTCATTATTTAATTTACCTACTCTCAGGACTTAGCCTTAAAAGTAACTAATGAGACTTTGATTTCTTGTCAAAATATAAAGTAGAAACAAAGACAATATTTCATTGAATCTAATTTATACTTACAAACTACTAAATATAAATAATTTATTTAATATGTCTAAATTATTAATGTTATATAATATAATTTCTTATTAATGTTTGTGCAAGTGATCATTACTACTTAAATATTTTGGGTGTAAAAATAATTAAATTATCAAAATCAAGTAATGCAACATGACCCATGTGTATCAAATAAATGATAAAATTCAAAACAAAACAAAAAACCACAAAGTTACTTTTTTATTTATGATGTATATATATTTCTTGTTTTTTCAAGAATGGCAATAATAACAAAATAACAAAGCCAAATCACATGTTGTCAAGAATTGATGGCCGAGTGGCTAGCACAGCTGTCTTACAAGCAGTTGTCCCGGGTTTGCTTCCCGGGTGACGCTTTGACATATGAAAAAAAAAATCATTTGTTAATAATGTTCATTAAATTACATGTGTGTGTGAATGAAGTCCATTCACTTCCTAAACATAAGTAAGATATAACAACAATAATAATAGTATTTTCTAAAGTCAAATAGTTCAAGATTCGTTCCTTAGGGTAGGATTATCAAACTCTGCATTCCAAATAAAAAACAAAAATCAAGATTTTCTTTAAACTATATTAAATATAAATATATCTTTTCTAAACTACATTCGCTCTTTTAGGGTGACCAAATGCAGATTTCTTAAACTAATCTCTTTTACATTATAAGTGGTCGTCAATTAAGGCACAATAATTTTTTTGATACATTTCTCAAAATCACATATAGTTTTTTTTAAGAATTTAACAAGAGTTTTATTGCTACTTTATAATAACTCTAAAAAATATCTTCCTAGAATAAACTCTTATAAATAATAAAGGGATCCTTATATTTATGCCTATAAGCACACGCACGCGCGCGCACACACACACACACACATATATATATATATATTGTACCCTTACTTCTTGATATATAAAATAATTTAAAATACAACTAGCTCAGTTACATTATTATGCTTAATTAAAATTTGCATATCTATCTTTAATATACTTTTATATTATCATATCTTAATTAAATTTATTATCAATCATCAAAATCAATATAGTTTTAGATTATACTAATTAAATAAGTATTTAATAAAATTATGAGACTGTGAAGTAAAGTTACAAAGTAATAAGCAGATTTACACTGAGTCAATATCTCCCAAGATACCGTCTCAATGGCATAAGAATACTACCACTACCTTATCATCTTACCACTACATCTATAGCATTCTTATGACTTTTAAATGAAATAAATTATCTTTAATAATACTAAAATAATTCCTAACTTTTAACTTAAAATATAATTAAATAATCTCAGGTTCTTCTAAGTTGTTTTAAAATAATAATAACTCATGTAAATAAGTATGATGTGGGATTTTATATCAAACTTAAATACACCTAACTTATTTAAATAATAATAATAAATAATACTAATCTTAAAGTGTAATTTAATCTCATCTATTTCTATTATATAATCAATCATTAAATGAATAAACAATCATATGTATATCTTTTATTTCATATGGTATCTTCATTTTGGAATAGATCAAAATCTTATACTTAATAATCTGTGGCAATAAACAATACTGTATTCTTATAATGTGCATTATAATCATCTTATGACCATTGCAATATTTTCTGTTCATGTCAATCAATTCTTATAAAATAATGTTAAGCAAATATTGTATTCATTTCTAAATAATAATAATAAATTCATTTTTGTACAAATATTATGTTTATTTCAAATCATCTGATGTCAAAATGCTGTGGTAAAAATAATGAAACTCGACACACTTTTAAAAACAAATTAACAAATTTATTTACAATAACTTCCAATAAGAATTTATTTACACTATTTACAGTTTTAGAATTTAGGAAAATAAACAAAAATAAAATAAGAAATTACAAATACAAGAAGTTTATACTGTTACTAATTCATATGCTTAACAAGCAATTATACATTCTTCAAATACTATATTAATAATATTATAGTATGTTTTCAAAACTTAGATTTTAAAATAAATAGTAGTGTACTTTAATTACTACAAATAATAATATATGTCAAGACTATTTATGTAGCATGTGTATACAAATGAATCTTCACTAATTAAATAGCTACATTAATTAAGTATTACCATTTATAATGTATTATCATATATTTACTTTATTATTAGCATTGCTTAATAGCTTTATAAAATCAATGTCTCTTTGTAATGTAAAACAAATAATTGACTGTAATTATACTTTACTTAATGTAATCCCTATTATATGTTTTATCAAATATGCATTACATCTCTGTACTGTTCAAAAACTATTATTTAAATCATTTATCAATTTCAAATTCATAAAGCATTACCTTAGATAAATTTTATGATTCTTTTCTATGTAAAAATCACTACTTTACTTTATGTGTTATTTTAATCCTTTCTAATAATTTCTATCTATAAAACATATTCTAAACTTATCTAAAATTTCCGGAAAACAAACATCAACTTTAAATAAAATATTCATCATCCAAATTACCTATTCTACATCGTCTATACTTAATAAACTTCAATCCAAATATAAGCTTCTACCCATAACGTAACTTAATTTATTTAATAAAACAAAATAAAAAAAAATAGAGTCTTTTCAAATCTATTCTTATCTTGCAAATAAAAAAATAATTACCTAAATAAATAATAAATGTAATTCTAATACTATAACATAATAAAATATCAAAATTTATTTATGAAAGAATCATATAATTATTTCTAAGCTTCTTATGTAATGTTGTATCATGTTGACATTATAAATTAAAACTTATGCATATTTTAATAAAGTTCGTTGTCAATATAATGTATGTGTTTTCTTAAAATATCTATACATTCATTCCACAAAACATAATATTTGGTTGATCTAAAAAAAAAATATATTAAATTCATTAAAATCATTATACAATGTTTTTACCATAATAATAATAATGTCCAATCTGCTATCCAGCATTCTTCGGAATTTGCAGCTTCATAAAATAAAAATCATTCACATTTTTACTCATAAACATTCATTAGAATCTTCCGTGTTATATTAATTATAAAAACAAATTTATGTAATTAATTATTATATTACTTTTAAGTTATTATTTAATAAATGTACCTAACCTACTTTTAATAGTTTAATAATATTTTAAATTTTATGTTAAATAAATAAAACAAAAGATTATATTACGTATTCCAGCGACGACTTTTGTTCTACCATAAAAGTTCTAACAAATATCCTACGTATAAAGTCAATAGAACACTATTTCCTGTTCCGTTGTATCACGTGTTTCTTGAAAGTTTATAAAAAATGGTAACGTTCTTTTTTTAAAAAATAATAAGTTCCCATAAGAAAACAAAAATAAAAATTAAAAAATAGTTTATAAGTTCTCTTTCTGGATCCAGTTCTTCGTACAATATTATTTAAAATTATTATTTCAAAATTAATTTATAGTTTATAAATTATTTTACATTGAATTATTTTAATCAACTTGGCTTGCTTGACTTAGATTGACTTGATTTGGACATCCATGTATTACTTGCGCATTTTTCAAAAAACAATATATCTAGGTAAGAATCTATTTTTTCCATCTATAACGTCCAGCGTTTTAGATTACTTCAACATAATAATTTTATTATATTACGATTTTAAATAATCATCTTTATAATCTATTTGCCTTTTCAAATCGTCAATATTTAGTCTTTTAAGCACAAAGACTTAACAAGGCATGTATTTATTAAAATTACTACTTCTTATATCTTTACTTAAGATATACATATTATTTGTTAAAAATCTGCAAAATACTTTCTTTCTATAGAAATATTCATATTTCTTTTAAATATCTATCTATAATAGACAATAGTAATTTAAACTTTTAAAACTATTTATAGTCCAAAATATTACTTTTCTCCATCTCATGGTTTTATGTACTAATCCAGCGTCTGTTATTTTTCTAGCATAAAGTTTCTGATATATTTCTACAATACGTGATGTTTCCATGATTATTTGTACGTAAATTGAGTTTCGATATTGAGAAGACCAATAGGGAATTATTAAGTTTCTACTGCATACTTATCATTTAAAAATTATAAAATTATATACAATAACACTCTTATGATTTTAACACTGATTTTAAGAGCGTTTATAAATTTACTTAGCTATTTTCTCAATAGCACAATCGACTTTTAAAATTTATTGTAGAGAGCCCCCCTCAACAATTGAATCCAGCTTATATACTGCCAGAAACTCCTTATCTGATTGGTACATTTAAACAATCAAACTTTCTAGCTTATTTACATATTTACTAACACACTATTAAAAATAAAATAATGACTTATTTAATATTTAATATTATCACATTTTAAAAATAATTTTATCGTTTATTCAAATCTATTAAACATTTTTTTTAAAATATTCTTTCTCACTTGATTTAAATCTTAACTTTTATAAGATCATTTAAAATAAACTAAATCTTTTAAATACGTTATATTTTTAAGACAATATTTTTAAAAATCAGATTTAATATTTTACATTAATATCTTTATTTTTATCTCGTGATAACTCACGTATTATTTATAAATTTCACAACATAATTTTAAAATAGTTTTTGCAACTTTATGAGAAAGCTTCCAAGCATGTGTGTGTGTATCTCTAATTAACATCTGTTTTTTACAATACAAGAAACGCTTCCCATAATCTAAAAATAACTTAACAATTGCTTTTTTAAAATAAATATTTATTTTTAAAAATAAATAAGATATTACATCAGCTTTTAAAATAATTATTTGATATGATTAAAATCAAATATTAATCTCAATTTAAGTACTTATAATTTAAAATATTTTTATTCACTTTTAACATATATTTTAAACTAAATAAATATCTTGGTCTAATTTTAACTTGTCTTTTAAATACTTTAGCTTTAAACATTTGTCATTAAATTTATTAATGCAGTATTACATCATAATCATCATCATTTTTAAATATCTTCTCAATACCAACACAATTCACACATCAAATAATTACAGATTGCTCTAATTAAACTTATGGTAACATTACCACAAGCAAAGTCAACATCACATATTTAAAATACTTCTTAAATTTAAAATTTTCTACTAGATTAGCACAAAACTTAAATGGTGACCCATATAAAAGGGCACAATATATATATATTTGTGGCCATCTGAATGGGCACAAGGGTTTAAGATACTTTGTATCTTAAATAAATAGTTATATTGTACTAAAAAAAAAATGAAATAGCCTTAGCATTTTAAAAATTTTGCTGGAGATTGCTTAGAGCTTAAATATGGGTTGCTTGTGCAGTTTACTGACCACTTTATAAGTGTTTATTGGTATTGTTGTGGTTAATGAGGTGTTTAATGTAGGGAAGGGGGGTTATTTATTAATGGAATTGATACATCTTGTTGGAAAGATGCAAAGTTATTCTGTGTTAGTATAATATTATTTGAATGGTTTCAAAAATCCTTTATTCATTAATTCTTATCATTTTGTCAACAGTTTCAATTATATTTATTTAAGACAGTTCAATATTTAGGTTGTAGTGCATGTGTATGCCTGTGTGATTCTGCATTATGTTTCATTTCATTTTCATCTTTAATAACAGCAAACAATAGTACATTCACAATAAAACATTTAAACTACAGTAGTTATTTTAAATAATTAATAAATATATATTTCTTTCCAATAATTAATAGATAGTTAGATCAATGAATTATTTTATAAAATGAATAAATTGTTAATCATTTTTATTTGATGGTTAATTAATATTCATTTTTCTTTCAAGTTTGTAAAAGCTATTTATTTTATTATTTGTATATATTTTTTTTTCTTGTCTTCATTTAGTTTTAAAAAATCAAGACATTTTTTTTTTTTTTTTTTGAAAAGATTTGTTTTTGACACTCAAACTTTACACGCAGTGGGATTTATGTGGCAAATTAGATCACTCCTGATAAGTAACGTAACTTAAAATTTTACTTTTAATCTTGGAATCTTCATCTAATTTAATAACTAGTTAGTCTTTAATGTGTCAGTCATGATCGTAAACATGAACTCTATATTACAATGTATATTTTACTTTTTGTGCAAATAAAGATTTATTTTTGCATATGTAATTAGTTAGTTAGCAAGATGCGTGGGAGTAACCTGGGGAAAGGCAAATGAACTTTTGCTGAAGGGTTTTTTTTAACAAAGATCTCCAGTGTAAAATTTGCTTTTTGTAATGTAGTTGTAACCAGTAAAGAGTAGTTCAGTTTATTGTAGAAATTCAAACCAGTTACTGAAGTCGAATTGACTTTGAAAGGACTTTAGAGTAAAACTTCCAAAGGAGCTTAAGAACTTTATTATGGAAAATATTAATTAAAAATATGCAATTCTAAGGTTTTAAAAAAGGTGCGTCAGTTTTAATTTACTCTCTTCAATTTAAACATTTCTTAATTAATCCCTTTATAACTATTACTCTTTTAAAAATGTATATCAATAACGTGCAGTCTACATTATTTTACTTAATTATCGTTTTAAATAAGAATGGTTTACATAAATATTATTGTTGTATCATTAAGCAACGTGTTTTTTTTTTTTTTTTTTTGATATATGGAAAACGCATGCAGAACTGTTCTATAGAATATATTCTAATTTCTCACTATTTTTCGTGTTGTGTTTTTGCGAAGATTATACATAGACTTAAGGATATGTCTATCTTGATAGACCATACCATGTTTAAGTTCTTCATAGGGAGATAACAGTATTCATTTATTTGATATATCTGGAGCTATTACTTACTTGTAAATTAAGAAAATAAAATGTAAGCTACTTCTGTTTGAATTGAATGGAAGGACAGAAATGCTGGAAATTTTTGTCCTCTTCAATAAGGACGGAATATGAAACAAAGCATTATTAATTATGGAATTACTGAGGACAATTTAAAGTGTTAAATGCTATTCAGAAAAACATTAAAGATAATTGTGTATTTAATCCAGAACTACAACGGAATAAGTTAAATAATTCCAGTCCAACAGTAATTAAGAATTTATTACATTCTCGTCATAATAGAAGATAAATTGATTGCTTATGTATGATACAGTAACTTAAATAACTTTGTTATGAACATTGAAGATGCTGAGTTCTATTTAAGCATGACTATATTTGTGTGGTTATCCTACTGCAAAAGATTATCTTAGTTTAAAATTCGGTTTGGAAGGTATCCCATATTATTTTATAAACCCGGAGCAGAGCTTTGAAAATGAACTTTTATTTTAAGTTACAAAACTAATAACTTCGTGTCTTTTATTTTATTTTTTTTATTGCTTGTCATAATTCATATCTATGATAGATAGATAGATTTTATTTAGAATTATGTTCATTTATAACCTGTGTTATTTTGATTTTCAAGACCGTCTCCGGAGCGTACTCAGAGGAGGAGTACGCCGGTAAAAAAATTGATTGTGTTCAAATAGGTCTTATTATTTCCTTACGAGGATGAAAGAAATATTTTTTTTAATAATATATTATTAGAGAGGTTTACATTCATTTTTGTATACTTTATTATCTCAAATTGAAAATTTTGTTCTTTGTTCAAATCAACGAACTTATAATGGAAATAGTTCGTTAGAAATAAAAAAGTTCGTTCGTAATAATTAGAACCGTTAAATTTAAAAAAAAAAAAAAAACCTAAAGTTTATTAAATTAAAAGTTATGCCTTAATGCAATATTTAATTATCGTATTACCTGCTTAGTGTGTAATTTAGAGTTAATATTATATATACTTTGATTCGCGGATGTGTGTTTGTTTTGCACAATTATGATATTTGTTTGATAAAATTCAGTTTGTGTATATTTTATGCATAAATTACGTGCATTGTCGTATCTTACTGAGTTGAATGGATTGATATGCTATCTGGAGGTACTTGTCTGCCAGCGTGTATTTATAAGGTTCGATATTTAGAGAAGCTATGAGAATAGAAAGAAATCTGATTGCGTTATAATGTCTGTAGGGATAAAAGATTTGCTTGTTTAGTCTATGTTAATAATTTTCCATGAGTAGAGCCTAGTTTATTTTATATGCGTATGAATAATGATATTTATTGAAGTGATGTTCCTAGGGCCCTGGTGACGAGGAATTAAAATCCCCATCAATAATGTATTTAGAAGTAGAGGAGTTATTGTTGAAATATGATTAAATTATATTTAGGAAGTTATGTGACGTTTTCCTTGGATTCTTGGTAATGAATTATTGTAGAAGTGTTCGGTAAGAGTTATCTGCTCCTCATGTAGATTCCCTTTATAACGTATAGTATGTAAAATCATGAAAATATAGCTTTGTGTTAATTCATATGTGGATAGATAAATTGTTAGATTAATTCTGGATGTAATACTAGTGTCAAATTTTATTGATGAATTACGACATTGTTCGAAATAAAATAATTGTATGATGTTTTCTTAATGAATGGAGAGTCTATTGAAAAGATTGTTTTATATTATTGCTGCTTGAACGTGCACACACACGCGTAATATAAATAATATCGCGTATATAAAGTACATTAAGATTAAAACAGGAAATAAATATTTTAAAATACCGTGTATTTATTTAAATAAAAGTTATCAATCATCAAATCATCAGAATAAACATTATTTTGCTATGTATGAGGGGTATACGGAATTGGAATGATTATTTAGTCAATTATAGAAAGTTGCTTTGCTGAAAGCCAAATATAAATGATTTGATTTATTTTGTTAATCAACAGTAATATCCTCTCGAAAGTATCTATATTTTTTTTTGTGGTAATAATATAATGTGTCATTTATTTATGGTCATATAGATGAAGCATGCAAGCAAAGTATGTGTTCAAAGTCGGGATATTTAAGTTTATTATTAGTTTGTTTAGATAGTAGGGATAATCCCAAAACTGATGTTCAAAATTTATTTAATAATTTAAAAGTCTGTAAAACAAAGAGCCCATTTGAAAATATTATGTTAGACCAAATTTATTTTGTTTATTGTAATAAATAATTTGTTTAATTATTTAAATTTTAAACAACTGTGTCGTGAGTTATTCTTGTGTACATTCGTATTTCCATTTCCACATCTCCACATTTCATAAATCTATTATAAAACAGATGCATTATTTTAGAGTTATCATATTAAATTTGCTAGTGTCTGACAATATTGTTTTTCTTAATCCAAACATTATAAAAGAGCATTTGCCACTTTATAAACGTATTAGAAAGGTTGCCATGTCAGTATATTTGTTAGATGATGATATGAGATTAAAATACCCTATCTCTGTCATTATCTTATTATTGAAACACAGTAAATATTTAGTCAATTTGTTTCATTATATTTTATCATACTTTATAATTATAACTTATAGGCCAATGTAGTTTACTTAATTCAACAGTGTTTGTTAAATTCCCTGAGATCTTATTGTTTATTTCTTGACTGGCATTAGAGTAGATTTTTAGATTATAATATGCCAAGTCGTAGAATTGTTAAGAGTATAATTATAGCAAGCTGATATATGTTATACTTGGATGAAGGAAGAAATTAAGTTTAAGGTATATTTTTAATAGACTGTACTAAGTAAACATTATGATTCTTTATCATACAATTAATTAACAAAGGAATTTACATTATATTGAATATTTTATAATATTTCTTCTTTTATTCATTTATTGTCATATATCTTATGAACTGCCTATAGCCTCTCACTGAGCTGAGCTGAACATAAACTTAAATATAGAGTCTCAGTAATAATTTTATTATATCTTTTGTTATATTGTTCTATTCATTAATAGAACTGGCACCTGGGCATTTCGCTCATGTAATGTATATGAGTGGTGTTGGGAGTGTAGGTTATAATATATATATATATATATATATATACAGACCTACCACTCAAACATATCTCACGATTATTGAATGACTAAAAATATTTGCCAACAAAAAATAATAATAAATTTTGATAATGACAATCATATAAAAATAAAAAACAAACTAATCAGTGTTGTATATTTAAAGTTTAAACAATGTTTTGTACAACACTGATCAGTTTATTTCTTATTTAGAAAAATAAAAAAAAATATTGAAATCAAATGTACAATGAATAATATTTAGTAATTAACAAACACTTTTGACAGATTAAAATATAACGGAATGTAGTACACCTGGTCTTGTTTTATGTGGTAGATAGGTTCCTCAGAAAACCCGCACAAAAATAGACTTAACTTACCTTGAAAAATGGGGGATAAGTTTTGTAATTTTCAGAAATCGCATAAAAGCAAAGCAATAAGAAAAAATACTTTAAAATTTGCATTAAAAAAATAAGAAAATAAAGTATAACTAATAAAAAAATTCAAATATTTGAAAAAAAAATACAAGACAGAGAGAGTGTCACGTTATATATGACTTGCTTTTTTGATTATTGAAAAAAAAATAATACAAGCCAAATAAACCTATTATTATTATTTACTCATTAGTTATTTACATAGAAGCTAAGATTCTAAATACAGCATCAGGCTGTAATCACATTAACTGCTAATATAATGTTATATTTTTTTTTAAAAAAAAAGTATTTCAAGTCAAAATAAGTTATTAATAATTTAAATTTCTTGATATCTAATAAATATAGTGAAATATGAAAGATATTAAAAAGAAACACGAATCACATAACTTCAAAATTGCATTAAAATAATCCACATAAAATGAGACCCTGGTGGATATTTTTATCTCTTTATAAACATTAAATTATTTTCCCCACTTTTTCTTTTTAGTTTTTGCATAAAAAACCTTTGATTTTATTTATTTGACCTATAATATATTTTATTATTTTGCCATTATTTATTATTAACTGAATGAGCAACACTATTTAAACAAAGCATTTATTTACATAAGAAATAGCCAACTGAGTTCTATTCTATGATCAAACTCTTAATAATCTCATGTTTTTTAAATGAAATGATGGGAGCAACCATCATATTCCCTTCGCTGAATGTATAATAAAAAAACCCCAATTATAATACTATTCATTTTTTATTATTCTAATAAATAGCCCTTAAACAAACTGAACAGCAAATTAATTTAGCTAACCAGGATAATTAACATTTAAGAATTTGTCATATTTACTTCAAGAATTTATTACAGAATTTTCTATAAAGTTTGTTTTCTCAAATAGAAGAATGATTTACACTAATGCAGTTAACTTTCCAGATGCACTGGTCTTAAGCTACAGGCATTATATGTGTGTTTATGCCCATCGGGAGCATCTATCATAAAATCATTCCTATTTTGTTGCAATTCCAAAAGGGGCCTTCAAAAAGTTGTAAACCTTTTTGTCTTTGTTCTCCTGCAGGTTGCTAACATGAGGAGGTTTAACAAGTATATAGTCTTCTACCTTAAAAAGGTTTTGTTGCTGAAGTCGATAGGGATTTCTCTTATTGTCCATGTTTACCATATTCTACTTTGCCTTTTGATTCTTGGATTCTTGATCATTTCCATTTACAGTCACATGCATGGGGGTTTTAATTAAAATTGGATTTTCCTGACTGAAATGAAAACATGTAGGAGTAAAATGTGATAGTTAACCTTCACTATGAATTTAAAAAAAAGAGAGAGATATACATAATCTGTAAAATAATTTTTTTTCTCCATTTAATTGTATATAGTTGCATTCAAAAATCTGTGTATAAAAATATGAATCTGTTGTGTCTATTTGTTTTTGTGCATAAAGTTGTTTTCCATTTTAAGCTGTTTATTTTTTTGGGAGGAAATTAAGATCATGATCTTTTACCATGTTTAAGTAAAAAAATGATTTAAAAAAAAAGAGAATGAAATATTATAGACAATTATTCTAATTTTAATATTTGTCAAAGAATATTTGAGGAAGGTGTATGATTTAAATTTAATAAAATTATATAAAAATTAATTATTTAAATTATATTTTTATTAATATTAAAGTTAATTTTAGGAATAATTGAATAGAAGGCATTCAAAAACAAATGTTCAAGGTGTGTGTGTGTGGGTATGCAAAGTGAACAATGAAAATTTTTAGCATCACATTGTTTTAAAAGATAAATATTGTAACTTTGGCCATCATTAATTTTACAGTAAGGGATGTTGTTTAAGCTTAACAAAAAAAAAAACCTTGGAACTTGTTAAGATACTTTTGATCCAACTAAATCTGACATGTCAAAATGGCAGCCCACAGGCCACATTCAGCCCTTGAAGTAATTTTTCATGGCCCATGGCTACGATTCTATGCAAAAAATGAAAACAGAATATGTTGCAAACAGTAAATTAATTAAAAAAAAAACTTTTATATTTAATTATATGAACTAAAACATATACAATAATTGGTGGATACTACATAGCTAATTTATAATTTTTGGTTACACACATAGCTAAATATTTTTGATGACATGCTTTTATGATCATGAAGCATTTGAGATATGATGAATACCAAAGCTGGCAACATTAATAATGTGCTGATGTGCTTCCGAGAACATAAATACATTCCAGCTAAACTTTAGTCAGCTATTCACACCACCAAAGTAGCAATCCTTTCTGCAGGTGTTGGATTTTTCTTAGAATTGTAACAAAGGGCAATGATGCTAGTTTCTTTGTCCCAATCAATGTGTTAAAAATTTGTGGGTTGTTTTCTTTTATAACACATTCAAAATTGTAAATAAACATAGTACAATTTTTTTAATTTTTAAAATTTAAATATAAAGCCCTATTTTTATTACAGAAAATGTCACTTTCAATGCTAAGTAAAAAATAAAAGATTGATGATGAGGGAAGAAAATTTCAAGAAAGGTGGGAACTGAATTATTTTTGTGTGGAAGTAAATAATACGATTATATGTTTAATTTGCAAAGAAACGATTAGTGTCACTAAAGAATACAACATTAAGCAACATTATGACACTAATCACAAAGAATAATTTTCATACTTTGAAGCAAAAATAAGAGAAGAAAAATGAAAAACAATGAATAATACATTAAATGGTCAGCAAGGAGTGCTTACAAAACTTATAAAAAATAATGAATTTGTAACAAGAACTAGTTACAAATTACAAATAAGTTATGTATCAGCAAAATTTTCAAAATCATTCACTGATGGTTCTTTAATCAAGGAATGTATGATAAAAGCTGCTAAATTTGTTTGTCCAGAAAAGATACAGGCATTTTGAGACATTTCATTATCAAGAAATATGATTGCAGACAGAATTACTGAAATGGCAGATGATATCACTTTGCAATTACAGGAAATATCTATAAAAATCCAGTTCTTTTCAATTGTGAATGATGAAAGCACAGATATAAAAGATGTTGCATAAGTTTCTGTTTTTTCCATGGTTGTGATAATAACATGAGGATCACTGAAGAATTGTTGGAATTTATCCCTCTTCATGGAACAACAAGTGGTGAAGTTTTTGATACTGTATGAAGCATTTTAGAAAAATTTACCTTGACTCTTGACAAGCTTGTTTCTATGACAACAGATGGCATTAAATTGATGACAAGTGAAACTAAAAGTTTTGTGTCATGACTGACAAAGAAATTTCAAGATGAGTATCCAGATGAACACAGAATCAAAGCTTTTCATTGCCTCATTCACCAACAAATTCTCTGTTTAAAATTATTAAAAATGGACCAAGTACTTAAAACAATTACAAAGATAGTCAACTTTATTTGATTGAGAGCACTTAACCATTGCCAATTTACTTTGTTCTGTAATGATTTAGAATCCAAATTCAAAGATCTTCCTTATTACACAGAAGTTCATTGGTTGTCCTGCCACAATGTCTTAAAAAGCTTCTATCTGCTTTTGGAAGAAATAATATATTATTTTTTGAAATGAAAGATGAAAACAACAAAAATATATCGGTTATAAAAGATCCATTGTGGGTACAAGATCTAGCATTTTTAGCAGATATTACAGGTCATCTCAATAATCTTAATATTACATTGCAAGGCAAAAATTAATTGATAATGAACATATGCGATGCAGTTGCAAGCTTTGTACAAAAACCAAATTTGTTCAGAAATCATTTTCAAAAGAATGTTTTGATGTATTTTCCTATGTGTGATCAGTTAAAAGAACAAAATCAAAGTTGCTCATTTTCACAATACTCTGCAAAAATTGAAAAAATAAAAAACGAATTTGATAAACTTTTTGATGATTTCAAGGAGTTAGAAGATTTTTTTTCTCTTTTCAATGAATTATTTACCTTTGAAGTTGAAAAAGCTCCAACTTCAATACAACTGGAATTAATTGACTTCCAGAATGATTTGATTTTTAAAAAAAATATCAAGAAGTAGGAACTTCCAAAATATATTCCTATTTAGGTGAAAGATATCTGGAAATTAAAAAAAATTGCTGCACAAATTTTATGCTTTTTTGGAAGTACATAGATCAAGATTAACTGATAAACATCTATCTGGCATAATAAAAATTGTTTGTTCTCAGTCTTTGAAGACAGATATTGGAAAACTAGTAGGAGAAAAGTGTTGGCAAATTTCCAGTAAAAACAATAAATTGTAGTTTTATAAATATGTAATCAAATAAAATAAATGTTTAAATAAAAGCAATACTATATCAATTGTATATTATTGAAATGAATTCACTAAACTACATAATATGGTTTAATTACCCCATCTATATTCCTGCCTTCTCACTTCAAAATAAAATTTTAAGAAAACTTGTAAGTGTGATGTGACCCACAGGAATCTTATCAGTCTCCTTAAATGATCCATTGTTTGAATGAGTTTGACATGCCTGAACTAGATCATCTTTTTTTTATTATAATTTAAAAAAAATGGCAATAATAATAAAATTATTGGCCATAAGAATTGGCTGGATAAGGATAGTTAGAAGGAACTTGAAAAACCTCTCCTTCACTTACCTACATTATTGCAGAGTCTTTGTGACATAATGTTAAAATAAAACAAATGCCTAAAATAAAATAAAAGCTTAACAAAAAAAGGAAATTATCTTTTCTAAACTTAAGCAGTGAGGAAATTACATTTTAAAGATATCTGGAGGAATAATGTTACTGCACAAACCAGTTAATAAGTTTATCAACATTTCCAAGAATTCTTAATGTTTACATCCACCTGTAATCATCTAAACAAATTTTGCAAACAATAGACTTTTTATATACAATTTTGAAAATTTAACAAGAATGAACTTTCTGTTGGTAATCTTCACTTTTTTATTTTGTCAACAATTATTGCTCAGGAAACCCTTTGAAAATCAGATGGAAATGAACTTGGAATTCAAGTCTTTAGATTTTAAAAATATATACATTTTTCTTTTATTTCCCGCCATTTAGCATCACATATAGATTTCGTTAAACTCACACACATAGATAATGAGTGTGTGCGTGTGTGTAGACACTTTGAACTTCTTGAAATCATGCAAATAAATTTGAAAATTAAATATTTTAAAAGTTAAATAATTATATAACTGCAAATGTTTCAAAGGGTTGGAGTTGTCAGAATAATAGAATACATTTCAATGGAAATAAGCCATTAAGCAATCACAATAATTGGTGCCTTATTCAAATACTAAGATAGGAGATAACAAATAGTTCCAGTTTAACGCCTTTGGGAGTTGAGTTAGCAATGTCACTACCCAAAAGTGTTAGCGGACGATCAAATGCTACAAAGCAGTAAGTGTATGCAACGAGCATTGGAAAAGTAAGAACTTGACATAAAAAATAATTAAAATTGAAATAAAATATGAGAATGGCCATTAACTAAAAATATTACAAATCAATTAATAGAAAAATTTCCAATACTCCTTGACATATTTCCTTATAAATACTGAGGGTGGTCATTTGTTAGATATATAATAATATAAAATTCTAGTTCAGCTGTATATATGTATCATCATCATATAAAAATATGTAAGTAGTTGGCTTTTTCCGTGTCATCGGGGAGAAAGGCGGCCTCACGATGAATGTTCCAGCAACAATGTTTAGCAGTCATATGTCATGGTCCAGATCCCAGTAGCGCAAATGCCGACCAAGTTGTCTACCAGTAGTTCGAATCAATAATCCATCAGCCATTACATGAAAGCATGCCCGTCAGATCAACATCAATGGTGAAATATCAAGTTATCTCAAATCAAAAGAGTCGTGAACACAGACTGTACATTAATTTAAGCACTTCAACGATACTTCCAAACTTGCCGGTAAAATTTTATATATATGGGAAGAAAAATCCTACATAAAAATAATGCATGTATTATTTTAATTCTCATTAACTTAATTGTAATTTACTATATATATACGCACTAAATTATTATTGTTTGAATATATATATATTTAAAAAATGTAACATGTTTGCTGGTCTAATTTGTTTACTTATAATCAAAGATCTGACGATGGAGGGATCAAATTTATTAAAACGTAAATAACACCTTGCTTCTCCTCACAATATCCCAAGGGATGGTTTGTGTAGAGTTAAGGAGTGGAAATATATATAAAAAAGAGAAAAATCTGTTTTTGTTAGTTTTTTTAATTATCATTACCCCCCCCCCCATCATTTTAAGAAATGTTTTCTTTGCTATTTCAGAGACAACCTCACGAAGGGTAACGAGTGACTTATTTTTAACATAGATTTATTAGGCATTATATTGGATGTGTTAAAATTGACCATTAAAATATTGATTTCCTACATACATTTATCTATGGAAGTACTTATTTTGTTTATGCTTTAATTTTAAAAAGTTTTACAGTAAATAGAAATCGGTCTTCTGCTTATTTATATATGTGTACCAGTACTCGGCTAAGTAAAGCTAATAGTGAATATTAATGATCTGTTTTATTAAGCATCAACAAGTGTGGGTTAGTGAGATCCCTCTTTAGTGTAATTAAAATTTAACAATATTAATAATGCTAACATAATTTATTAAGTATTCAAGCTAATATTATAGATTCGTAATATAACGTTTCATCGGGATGTGTTCTATTATTTATAAATGTATTTTCTTAATTCACAAATAGTAGGTTACTTTAAAATATTTGTGAAAAAATGCGTTTTGATTTTTTAATTATTGATGAAAATTGTGATTTTGTATTGTTAGAATTATTGGTGTAAATTGTGACTATTTTAATCACATGATTATATCAAGTATAATTGTATGATAATTGTGTTTTTATTTTTTAATTATTGATGAAAATTGCGATTTTGTAATTTTAGAATTATTAATGTAAATTGTGCCTATATTTTAGTCAAGTGATTATATCAAGTATAACTATAAAAATTGCATTTTTATTTTTTTGATTATTGATGAAAATTACAATTTTGTAACCATTTTTTGCAACTGTGTGCTGATAATTGATGTTATTTATCTCTTGGATGTGTCAGCAGGGGTTTTAGGTGGTTCTTAAAATTCAAAATGGTTATGGTATTAAGTCAGTACCATTTGTTAATTTATGACTGTTAACAACATTAATTTTGTTTATTAAATAAAAAAGATCTAAAACTTGTCATTTTATGTATAATTGGTTCTGCACTCTTGCAATGGTTTGATTACTAATTTATAACTTAACTTTCTATTATCGCTTGTAATAAATAAATCCAAATACTTAAGATTTTGTTCTGTAATTTTTCAATACTCCATTTCAAGCCATTCAAATTATTTAATTCTTTTATAAGAAAATTTATAGTATTGATATATCTGCAAACAAAAATGTCCTCCACATATCTTTTGAAAATTTTAATATCTTCAAAATTACAATTACTTAAATTTTTACTCTCTAATGTGACAAATAAAATTGCAAACATGTGCAAACTGGTAGTTGAAGAGGGTTAAATAATTAACCAAGTACATCTGCAGATTGAAAAACTGTGTTTAATGGTTAATTGCCATTATATATATTGAAACAGATATGCTGTTCCTCATATAAATATTCAAAACATTCCCCCCCCATTCAAAAATGTCTAGCGTGATTCAGTCTAATTGGGAACGCAATAAATTTTGATTTGTTTAAAAAAATCATATTTTTAATTTTGTGATTGATGGATTTGAATAAAATGTTATGTCATCTTATTTTTTTTTTATCTGTCTCGACAAAAGAAAAGAAATTAATTATCCAATCATTAAAAAGAAAAAAAAAGATACTTGAGTTAAACTGAGGCAGTATTAAAATCAGGCACGTCGTCGGAAGAAAAAAACTTTTTTTTCTCTCTCGTCTTACACAGAGAGGCAGAACATATTAAATTTTTTTTTTAAAAAGAAAAAAGTGTATTACTTAATTCTTTTGACATATTAAAATATAGCTTTAACAAAATGTGAAAATGGAAAAAGAAAGCTTTGCTAGAGGAATTATAATGACAATGGGGTAAATTAGCGGCTTCAATCTCTCCACGCTGTGCCATGACTTTCCATAGATGAAATAACCCACCTTCTTTTGAATAAACTAGACTGCGACTGCAAAACTGGAAGGTAATTATGTTATAGGAACGTTTAGACATCTTTATCATACGTTATAAAGTGAAGTTATGAAATAATTACATAGAATTTGTTTTATAAAATATTAAAACATCCTTATCATACGTTATAAAGTGAAGTTATGAAATAATTACATAGAATTTGTTTTATAAAATATTAAAACATCTTTATCATGCGTTATAAAGTGAAGTTATGAAATAGTTATACGCAAATTTATTTATAAAAATATTTGAACGTATTTACTATATGGATTAGAAATGCTTTAATTGCATATTACTTCTATCTGGGTAATGTAACAGAGCTTATGTGTATGAATATACTTTTATATTTGACTAAATTAGAAATGCTTTAATTACTAAATGACAAATGCTCCACAAGCCAAACAGAATTTATGTATATGAATATACTTTTATATTTGACTAAATTATAAATGCTCCACAAGCCAAACAGAGTTTATGTGTATGAATATACCTTTATATTTGACTAAATTAGAAATGCTTTAATTACTAAATGATAAATGCTCCACAAGCCAAACAGAATTTATGTATATGAATATACTTTTATATTTGACTAAATTATAAATGCTCCACAAGCCAAACAGAGTTTATGTGTATGAATATACCTTTATATTTGACTAAATTAGAAATGCTTTAATTACTAAATGATAAATGCTCCACAAGCCAAACAGAGTTTATGTACATGAATATAGTTTTATATTTGACTAAATTATAAATACTCCACAAGCCAAACAGAGTTTATGTGTGTGAATATACTTTTATATTTGACTAAATTAGAAATACTTTAATTACTAAATGATAAATGCTCCACAAGCCAAGAATTGCTGAGTTTAAATGTTTACCAATCAATAATAATTCATAGAATAATGAAATGCTGTATAAATCATAAATGCTTGACTGCTCCCAAGCTTCTTCACATAAATGAATTCAAAATGAATTATTGTATAAACCATAAATGTTTGACTGCTTCTAAGGTTCTTCTCTTAAATGAATTCAAAATGAATTATTGTATAAATCATAAATGCTTGACTGCTTCTAAGCTTCTTATCATAAATGAATTCAAAATGAACTATTATTGAATTAGAATGTTTCCAAGCTTCTTCTCATAAATGAATTCAAAATGAACTATTATTGAATTAGAATATTTCCAAGCTTCTTCTCATAAAGGAATTCAAAAATGAACTATTGTTGAATTAGAATGTTTCCAAGCTTCTTCTCATAAATGAATTAAAAATGAACTATCGTTGAATTAGAATATTTCCAAGCTTCTTCTCATAAAGGAATTCAAAAATGAACTATTGTTGAATTAGAATGTTTCCAAGATTCTTCTCATAAATGAATTAAAAATGAACTATTGTTGAATTAGAATATTTCCAAGCTTCTTCTCATAAAGGAATTCAAAAATGAACTATTGTTGAATTAGAATGTTTCTAAACGTCTTCTCATAAATGAACTTGTAATTGAACTATTGATAAAAAAAAAGAACTGCTTCTAGCTCTTTCATAAGTAAAATGAAAATGTGTTATCATGTGGATAGAAATGAATTTCGTTAGAAATTGCAAATTAATTGTTATTTAATAATTTTTTTTTGTTACTAAAAATTAAATTGGTTATCCAGTTGTCCAATTTTGTTTTGTTTTATTGCATCACTCATCAGTAATAGCACTGGTTCATGAGAATCTCATGCTTTCTGAGCTACGTCTGACATAACTAGACCTAGGCCAGTCAGGTTGTAGTGAGACAGAACTCTAATGGCGCTTTTTGGGAAACCAAACATAGAAATATTTAGATGTTTCCAGTCTCTATGGTACTACATCCTCTGATGAGCAGGAAATATTGTTGTAGGAGGCATTAACATCTGCATTAGGAATGTCAATTGATAGTTCCTTCCTACAGCATGCTCATCAGAAAATTGTTACAACTGACGTAATAAAAGGGTTGTATGCGGGTCCGGTTACAATATATATATATATATATATATATATATATATATATAATTGGGTAAAATATATTCACTCTTTGAAACCAACTGGTATGCTATTATAAAGGAAATTGAGTTAACATCAACTGAAGAATGTAGATTGTCAATCAAATATATAGTGATAAATATACAGACATATCTAGACTTTATGTTATTAAGCTTGGTATTAATGGTCCAAACTAAAGTGTATCTTGAGTATTGTTCAAGACACAATTTATGTATCAGTAAGTAATGAGGCTTTAATTGTCTCTGTTGAGTATGCCAATATAAAAATTAGAACAATTGAAAATTAAAAAAAAAGCAAATGTTGTACTGGTATCAGTGACATCTTTCCACACATGTTTGTCTTTAATGTTTGGGCAGTAGGGGACTTTGTTTTTCTAAATTGTTGTTAACAAGAAAGTTCTAACTAAAAAAAAACAATAAATTATTTTCAAAATTATAGATTTCATTTTGTTGTACTATGGCAGTCTTGATGTATATACACACTGAGGCAGTATCTACTTAAGTTAAAATATAAATCAGTACATAATTAACAATTTAGCTGAAGATAAGTATAAAACTGTTGTGATCATAAAGATATTTAAAAGCAGACAGAAAATAAAAATATCAAAATCTTATAATAAAATATATATTTGATAAAAAATAAAATAATGATTAAAATTATAGTTTTAATTAATATCATAGTTCAATGTAACTATAATTTAATCAAAATTATTAAGTCAGCAAAACTGATGACAATTTCAAAATTTAAACAGCTTTTGCAGGAATATAGAATAAGGGGGTGGGGAGTATAATGCATAATTTAATAACCAGGATAACAAGTACACTCAGAATTCTTTTCAGTTTTCATTCTAGAAAATAAAGTTCATAAGAGATTTGATTTAGATTTTTAAGTAGATTTTTTTAAAGGTAAGTATTGGTAGATTATTCTCATTAAAGGGAAGAAGTGATTTTGGAAAACATAACTTTTCACAAATTCAGAATTTAAAAATTTTAAGCAGAAAAGTTAGAATGTAATTTTATAAAAATAATTGGATATTCTTGTGGACTAGACAGGCTCTTATAATTTTGGTAATGCTACATCCTACGAAAAAGAAGAGGGAGTTTTATAACTGTCCTGCCACCTATCTTGTAATAGGATGTAATCATTTTCATGAATTCTAAGCTGCTCTCTGCAATTTGTCTACTTTTTATAGAATTTCCAGGATATGTTTTTATCTTAATAAAACAAAATGTTTTTCATTTAATTAATTATTTTACCTTTTTATAATAACAACATTGCTTTTACAAAAAAAAAAAAAAAAAAAATAATGACTTTCTATGGTTTAAGAACTAAATTTGAAAAATTACAACAACAACCCAAAAAATAGTTAAAGAAATTGAATCACTTAAATAAGATTTTAATATTTTACAAATTAATTAGAAAAATATAATTAAAGTTGATTCCTACACTAAATTAAATAAGATAAATTCTCATGGGTATATACATACATATAGAAAAGCAACTAAACCAAACTCATTAAATTTTTCTGATAATTATTTATTTAAACCACATATACATCTTCACCCATATTTACTTTGTATAACAATAAAAACATAATCATCACCATTATTATCAATGATGATTTTGCCTCAATATATTTATCTTCACTCTGCATTGATATTTTACAAAATATATAGTGTAATTTTACGAGTGCTGTAAAACTATTCGATTGCTACTTGCTTCCAGTGCAATCCTTAGTTTTACAAGCATATATACCTACACATATATAATAAAAATACTGTAGAATACACTGTACAAATTTTAATATTCCAGTATAAAATGATGTTTAATTGCTACTCAAGATGGCACAAATTGCTGTGTAAAGCTAATATTCAGTTAATTATATTATATAGGCATATTGAATTTTATAGAATATATTCTAGAGTATTTTTATTATTATGTGTGTTTTGTAAGGTTATATATATACAAACAACAGTACAATATGTAACATATAACGATTACCAATCAGATAAAAAGATAGTGAAAAGATTTCATGTAAGAATCAGCCTATCTTTTACAGACTAAAATCTATAAGTATCATTTCAATTATTTTTAAAACATTCTACAGAATGCAAATATATCTTAAATAATGTTATTAAAACCATTTATATCATAACAAAATTTTAGGACAATCATACAAAAGGAGAAATCAAGTCAGTGATAAACAATAGAAAGATTTCATCCATAATTTAAATTTCTCCCTGTTTTTTCATCTGCATCAATTTATCATTCATAAAGCAGCTATAGCAATTAAATCTCATAAAGAATAATGGACATTTATATTTACCATAATATGATATTACATATTTCTATCTTTATTGTAAGATAATATTGAACTGAAAATGAAATGATTATTCTTAAATTGGGAAAAGCAATTACTGTTTGGTGAATTTTTTAAGGCACTAGCCCCCAAGGCGCCAAGCATACATCCAGTTCACCAACCATAGGGATGCTAATAATTTTTTAAATTATAATAGCTATATTAATGACATGATTTAAAAATAAATCAATCTCTGGGACTTCATTAATGAACTAGTAAGAAGTTAATATCTTCCTTTAAAATAACTTAGAAATTTTTTATAAACATGTCTCAGTATTCTTCTAAATTTTTCTCAGATGCTATATAATGTCCTTTCACGGTATAATGCAAGTATTTTTGTTGCAAACTATAGCCACATTATATTAATAAGATTACCATGAAGTTGATATATAATGAAAAAATATATTTTATTAATTTAAAAAAAAATCTATAAAAATTAGACAGATAATATAAATAAAAAAATTGATTGAAAAGTTTTTGAAAACTTCTTTTGTATATTTAAATAAAATAAATTTAAAAACTTATTTGAAAAAAAATCTTTATAATCTAATTTTAACTTTTGAAAGGAAGTAAAAATGAGTTTTCATGTCATTTGATTCTTTTGTGAAGATACCATGATGGGAGATTAACTTATTGTTTTATAGTGTATATGAAATTCCTTTTATTTTTTTCTTAATAATAATTTATAAAAGAAAGGTGAAAATAAATCTTGTAAAGTGAAACTATACAAAGTAAAATAAAGAGAAAGGCAAGAAATTGACTTCTAACTATTGCCATTGGAGTATTGAAAATTCTTTAATCAAAAAGCTTTTTTCCTTCTGTTTTAAAGAAATTTGACAGATATAGTTTTTACCTTTTTAAATCTAAAATGTACTAAATATTTTATTCTTTAGATCAATAAAGAAATATTCTATTTTACAAGCATAAAACATTCATTATGGTAGTTTTCAAATTCAAATAAAAATCAAAAGCATAGAGATATATAATTGATAATTTTCTGACAATAAATAACTAGCTATTATAATGTAAATCAAGGCAATGCATATTGAATGCTGGATCTTAGGAAGCCTTTTGTTTTATAGAATAAAAGTATTAAATTATAGAGACTAAAAAGGATTTTTGTTGAAATTTTCCATAGCAGTAACAAATTCTAGTTGACTGTTATTTACAATAATTTGATGATATTTAAAAACATCATATGCAAATTTTGTTTCTTTTTTATTTATAAAAATAATTGGTTCTCATGGATAATTCAACCGATGATGTATTACCCTGAAGGCATATCAGTCTGATGTTGCGATTTTCAAGATAACGTCTCCAAGGTATCTGCGGACACATGTAATCGCTAAAATTTGTCCGCAGATCACGTGAAGACAGTACGTTAAAAATCGCAAGATTAGACTGATATGCCTTCGGGTAATACATCATCGGTTGAATTATCCAGGTCATGTGATAAAAACTATTCAAAAATTAATAAATGTGACAAAATAATTTAGAAATTAAAAGTAATTAATATAATAATAATTATCCATGTTAAAAATATATAAAACAGGTTCTATTCTAAAAAAAATATATTATAATTTATAAAACCAGTACGTAGAACTGGAATTGGCCAGGGGGGGCGGCTTCCGCTGTTTTTTATGAGCCGAAGGCTCGGCATACATGCACTTTTACATCCATTTGGTAATTTTAAAAATGTACTGTATATTGTTTTAAAAAATTATTGAAAATTATTTACGCATTAAATGTAATTCAATGTAAGAAATATTAACAAAAATTTTTTACATGCATTTGGTAATTTTAAAAATGTACTGTATATTGTTTTAAAAAATTATTGAAAATTATTTGCACATTAAACGTAATTCAATGTAAGAAATATTAACAAAAAATTTTGGTAAATTTAAAATAAACAAATAAAACACTTTACCCGAATTAATGTGAATCTGGCATTAATGGTGGCCTTGGAGAAAACGTGTTATCACATGCATTTGGTAATTTTAAAAACGTACTGTCTATAGCAAATTTGTTTTAAAAAATTATTGAAAATTATTTACACTTAACAAGTAATTCAATGTAAGTTTGAGAATTGTAGAAATATTAACAAAATAAAACACTTTACCCGAATTAAGAGCTCAAAAAAGTAACTGTGATGCCATGGATAGCAAAATCACAATAGACAGAAAAATAAAAAAAATTTCCCAAACCTCTCTAAGAATTTTAAATCTCGCGGTGATAAAAAAAAAAAATTGACTCTCTGATGTATTAATCACACCAGTCACTTGGTTGCCATGACAACATTGTCAAGCAAAAATCGACGATGTCTACCGGAAGGGAAATTGGTAAGTGTGATATATCATCGGTTGAATTATCCGTAACTACCAAATAATTTATACAATTTATTATTTTTTTTATTGGAAGAAAAATAATACAAAATTTTGCAAAAAATGACAGAAATTATTTTTAAATGCTTTGATTTAACTTGAAAATTCTTGTTGTTTAATTTATTTGGCTAAAATCTGTAATGGATTTCAACCTACTTCTGTCAAATGAATTTTTTGAAAAAAATCCATATGTTCAATGTCAGAGTTGATCAACTTTCCAGTGTAACAGTGTTTAGTAAATCAAATATGTATATATATATATATATATATATATAGATATATATATATATATATATATATATATATATATATATTCTAACCTGGTCTTGTGCATCCTCACTTCAGAATAGTATATGATATAAAATAAAATGGGTTCTAGCTCAGTTAATAATTAATAAATAAAATATTCAGCATTAAAATTAAAATGTTTCACTAGCTCAAATTTAAAATACGAATAAGGTTCAGTTTATAAAAATAAATTAAATAAATATTTAATATCTTCATGAGACTTGAAGTGAAAATACAGGTGACAAGATAGATTACATTGAGCCAATATCCCACAGGATACTACCTCAATGGCATAAGAACACTATCCCCCCTTATTACTATTTCAAATAACAAACTCATAGTATTCTTACGACTTTAATAACTTCTACTCACTAAGATTAAATTAATAATTAAATCTTAATCTTCTATTTTAATAATCTAGCTCAATAAAATAATCTCAGGTTCATAAAGTTTATTCTAAGTTAATAAAAAAAATACGGTAGTAAAATATGAGAAGGGATTTTATGTCATAATCTACTACACTAAATTAACTAATAATAATAAATAATAATAATAATATTCTTCATTGTTTAACTACTTCTGGATATCTTTTCTTTTCATTATATTTTTATTACCATAATAAAATAATAAAATAATTTTATATAATCTTTTATCTTCATGTAATAATATAATAAATACGTGGTAGCATATGATAATCTGATAAACAAAGGATGTGTGGCAACTGATAGCATATAATTCAGTATACTATTGTGATAACTGATTTATGACCAATAAAACAATGTAAAATTATAATTATTTAATTAAAAGAATACCAATAAATATTTAAATTCTTAAATAATTCTCTATTTATCTTTTTGTGCAAAATTATATATTTGTTTCAATTGTTATGAATATATCGTGATTTCATGCAGTGAAGTGGAGAAATAAACAATCCAGACACAAAAATTTTGAAAACAAATTTTAACAAAGTTTATTAATAACAACAAATAAATAAACAATTTATGTACACTATTTACAATGGATATCCTTATTTTATTCTTACATTTTTATCTACTAAGTTATATAAAAATAATTTATAGTTTAGTTATATCTTTATTTAGACTTAAGACAAAATAAAAATGTTACCATTTGGTTTCTCGGTATGGTTAACTTATTACAAATATATTTACTTATTTTATTAGCAAAATATTTCATCCTTAATATTATTAAACTATCTTATTTTTAAAACATTCATAGGAAAACATTCTACAGAAAAACAAAATTAACTTTATAATGAGTATGGATTTCTCAAAATATTAAAAAAATTTCATCTTGCAAAGTCAAAGATGTTACATAAAATATTCATCCAAAATTCAGTACTAGATTTTAGTGTTTTATCACACGATGTTTACTAATCATAATATATTCTTATTTAGCCTTACTTTAGTATGATATAAGTGTAATAATCAATATATTCCTGTTATTCAATAAACAAAAAAATATACTATGCATATTCCCTACATTTATTGTATATTATTGTATTTTAAAAATATGCAATACTTATTTTTCTCTTAAAAAATAATAATAAAGCATTTAAAAATAATTAACATTTCAAAGAAAACATCTTGTTTAGATACTCTATTCCAAAATTTATATTTCATTTCCGAAATAAATTCAAAAATATATTCTATGATTCTTTCCCTTCCTTAGGATATATTGGACCTTCAATTTTAAGTTATAAAATTCTGTTCCTTATAAGCAAATAAACCAATCTTATACAAAACGATAGCATAACCTAAGTTCTAAATTATTTATCATTTCTTTTCAAAATATCTTACTAAAGTGATGCAGTTACATGAAATAAAGATAGCGAAAACAGATGCCTAGGATTTAAGGAAGAAAGCAAGAGTATCACTCATAATATATCTCAAAATCATGGCACAGTGCATTACAAGAAAGAGGTATGACCTTTACCTGTCTAATAACCTCTAATACATGAACGATGTTAAAGCTATTTCTTCAGCTTTATTAGAACATCAAATATTTAAAGAAATATAAAACACTGTCCAAATAAAATGTGTACCAGTCATAGGGCTTTGTTAACTATGCTGATATCCACATAAAGACTAAATATTATTTCTATTCCTTACTAGCACATCCTATTTCTTAAAAACATCATCTTGGTTTCCTGTTCACTAAGTACTTCCAAGCCACTATCTCAACATTATTTCTCAAGATTTTCCACATCTTACATCGATAAATAACTATCTGCATTTACAAAACAATAAATAAAATTCATTGATAATTAAACAATCCCACTGTTCCACAAGAAAAGTTTGTCTACTTCATCATTCTGTATGTTTAATCATATACAATCTACTTAGACAATATTTGAATATCCAATAACATGAAAATTTTAAAAGAATCACATAATTATTTGTTATTATGTTGGATTATATCATTAATATAAAAAAAATCGTCGTATGCATATTTTCAAATCAATCCTATCTCATAATGTTTTTAAAATGTTGTATGAAATGCGTTACATATAATAAAAAAAACTTTTACACTTCATTCTTACGATCCATAGATGATCTAAAGAAAACAAACAATATACACTATAAATTATTAATAGTCATTACTATTACCAAAATAACCTTTATCTGGTCATCATATTCAGTAGGCTTCTTCATCCACTAGATACCGATCATTGCAAACATAAAGAAATATACATTCATACACTTTATTTTAAAATGTTCTTATAAAAAATTATTAAATTATGATAATATAAAATTCTAATATTAATAAATTAATGTTTTTATGTTTTCCTAATCTTATAAAAAAAATATAGAAGATTTACAATTATGCTAAGTTAGTAAAAATTTAAAACTATAATTACGTATTTCTTCCACCAATTTTTTTACTTGACAACAGTTCATGATAAGTCCCCAAAAAATGTTTATTACTTTCTCTAGAGTTTCCTAAATGTTCTCCTCCAAGCGCGTTAAAGTTTAAAAATAAAAATAATTATTAATCCATTTAGTAAAATTTATAGAAAATAATCCTTGGTTTTAGTATTTAGGATGATAATTATTAAATCATAATATTAATTAATCCCATGAAATTTCTTCAATATTCTCTGCCAATATTCTCTGTGGCATATCCGATGCATCACTCCATCTAGCTTAACTTTAAAAATATTCGGTAAATTTTTTTTTACAATATTTCCATGGATCCATCTTTTATTCAACTATGTGTTCACTTTTTTTTATATAAGTTTCCTTCTTAATACATTTAAACTTTCGTTTGGTATTTTTTTTATATATCACTTTTTAAAAAAAAAAAAAAAAACTTCAAGTACTTTTAAACAAATGTTTTCTAAATACATTTTAAACAATTCTAAGACTGGAGGTTTTAATATCAAAAACGCTTCAGTAACATATTCTCCTGGGTTCTTTCTTTAACTCTTGAAAATATTTTTTTTAAAATGTTACCTTCAGAAAGGATATAACATTTTACTCCTTTTGATATAATATTATATAAAACGATTCATAAGATATAATTGTCTTATTACTATTTTTAAAAAATAAATCTTGGATAAGCTTATCTAAATAATAATGCGTCTCCAATTTTTCCTTTTTAAACAGAAAATAACTTTGCACTGTATCAGTATAATGTTCGGGTTTTTATGCACTAGAATAGTTCTCCGGTGAAGCACTAATAAAGCTGTATCAAAATATTCCAAAAACATTTTTATATTATTAGAATTTATATCCATTTTATTCCACAGTATATCCATCTTTTCATTGTGAAGTTTAGGTCAAATTTCAGATAAAATAATCCTGGTAAGTACTTTAAAAAACTAGCAAATCATTTTCATGAAGTTCCCAAATATATTATTTTTTTAAACTCTCTTTTGCAAAATACTTTTAAAAATATCAATTAGTTTTTTGCAAATAAAACTATAAGAAAGTATTAAAAATTGACTAAAATAAAAATTTTAAAATACTATCTCTTTGATAGCTGCTAATATACCTTTCTCTGGTTTCAATACATTATTAATCTCCTCTGATACCCCCTGTGCAATTCATATTTATATTCTAGAAAATACGTCATTTGATTGGTCAATTCTCACTTTTAGTTTGAGAACAAATTTACATATTTTTAGTTTAGAGAATTAAGTTTCAAAATAAAAATTATGACGTAATAACTCAAAATATTATTTAAAATACTACTTTTAAATCAATTATTACTTTATCAAAATTATTTAAACATTTAAAATAACTTTTAAAATAATTTTAATAACTTATTCCATTCCTAATATTCCATTTATCTATTTTTATTTAAACAAAATATTTTTTTATTTTTTTTATTAACTGTATTCGTCTTTATATTATTATTTTAAAATATTATATACGAGAGTTAACTTAATATTTAATATTTCTTTTATGCTAGGTGATAATTCCATCCAATTCTATACTGCAATCTTTTAAAATATTTTAAACTTTGTTATTAATTCAAACAAGCAGTGTGTGTGAAAGTATGTAATATACAAGTCACATGATTAATATAAAATTTAGACAGATGATTTTTAATCTATTTCCCTGTCCGAATTTATAAAATTGCTGCACTTATTGTACTACATAATATAATTATAAAATTTGGAAGAACAATTTAGAAAATATAGAATTAGATATAACCTTCACCATCACAAAACTAATTTTTAAAATATACGATATTAATTTTGATTATTAAACATAGTTTATAAATTTAAATACTGTATAACATTTATTTATCTATACGTTTAAGACTATTAAAATTGAGCTTATTAAACATACTTTTAAATATTTATAGCTGAGTTATTTAATATGGCCAGCTTTTTCAACCATATGCAACAATATTTTAAACTTTACTTAACTACTTTTAAATGATTCGCTATAATTTTATATACTACATATTTGCTTTAGCTTCAAATTGTACTTTATAATATAATTGACAAAATATAATTAACATATTAAAAGAACATATTCTAAAATTTAAAATTTTTAGTAATTGACTGTTATGAACTATTACTGACCTATAGAAAAGGGCACAATATATATATATATATATATATATATATATATATATATATATATATATATATATATATATATATATATATATATATATATATAGTCATAAAATTATTGTATAATATTTTTTAAGATTTACTAACTTCTTTTCAAATACTGAAAATATGGTAACATTTTTTGACAATTTTGATATTTGAATACAAAAAGTTCATCACAAAATACACACACAAAAAAAAACAAAAAAAAACAGTATATATAAAAATATCTTATAAAGAAAACTTTAGTTTAATTTGAGGAGTAATGCATTAAAAACTAAAAAAAAAATATTTTTTTTCTTTAACCACAATTTGGGTTGTTATATTTAACTTGAAATAAAAGCATGAGGCGTCTGTAAATTAATTAATTAATTTTATTAATGATTGAATTAATAAGTTTATGGTGGGTCCATGCTTATATTTCAAGCTAAATATAATAATCTAAATTGTAAATGAAAAAAAAAAGTTTGATTTTTAATGTATATTAGTCATCAAATGAAATAAAAAACTTTAATAAAATATTTTTATATACATAATCAATATAAGAATAATGATTTTTTGATATTTTAGTTAAAATATTAACTGTTAATCTAACAAACTTATTTTAAATTTGATTTTGCATATGTTCTATTGTTTTGTGTTAAAAAAATAAATGTCCAATAACTTGCCATAACTTTGCCTTCCAAAGAATGTATTTAAAAAGTGCCTTTGAAATACATTTTTATACCACAAGAAGATATTCTTTCAGTCTCAGTGTGACTATTTTTTAACTTGTTTCTGTCAGACATAAAATGAATTTATTTAAATTTAAATCCACATAAGCTTATTATGTGATATTTACCAAATTTATTTTAAATAATAATTGAACTGTCCTCTATCTGTCATGTTAAGAAAATGGACCACTTCTTATCATATTAAATAGTAAAATATTATATATATATATATCATATTATTATTACTATTTGCGGGATATTCCGTGTAGTGAAAAAGCTAAATGCTGACGTTTCAGTACAATATCAAGTACCTTCCTCAGAGCGTCCTCTTTCTCAAATCATAAGAATGCATGTGAGATTTAAAATCGTTTTTATTGTTTTCTTTCTCCTCATATTTAAATTCTATTGGTTGAGAAGTTTTAAAATTTATTTTCTCTTCCAATAGTTTCTTCCAAATGTTGTTAATCTTCTTTAACTCACACCTTTCATTTATGCTCTTGGGCCTTTTAAAAATCTCTATAGCTTCTCTTAGCAATCTCTGGTCATATTGTTCAATTTTTGCTAAAATATTTGTTTTTTCAAAATTGATATCATGATTTGTTAATTTAATATGAGAATAAATAGCTGATGAATTGGATTTTTCTCTCACTGCCAGAATGTGTTCTTCCTTTCTAATATTTATTCTACGATTAGTCTGTCCTATATATGTATGTGGACAGACCCTACATGGAATTTCATACACACCATGACACTCCAAAGCAATTTTATCTTTAGGAAGAGGAAATATTTCACTAATTTTTTTATAAGTAGTGTAAATTGTGTGAATATTATTATTCTTTAAAATGTTACCAATTCTATCAGTTACTCCTTTAATATATGGCAAAATTGTCTTAATTTTTGATGTATCAAAATCTTTTTTTCTTTTGATATGTATAAGCCCTATTAATAATTTTGTAATTAAAACCATTATGAAGAAGCATTTTATTAGTAGCAAAAAGGTCCCGGTGAAAATGGCTATCATCAGAAAGTCTCTTTGTTCTATCCAATAATGTCTTTGCCACTGAAAATAGTTGTGCAGGAGATGTTTCTTTTTTTATGGAGGATTTGGAAAATAAAATTTTGACTTTAGCAGTTAAAAAACCATCTATATGGCTGAGGTATGTTGATGATACCTTTGTTATTTGGCCTCATGGTAAGCATGCTCTTGATGACTTTTTTAATTTTTTAAACTCTCTTCACAACAATATTAAATTTACCATGGAAATAGAAAATAATAATCAATTACCTTTTTTAGATGTTTTGATTGAAAGAAGGGAAGATGGTTCTTTATCCCATGGTATATATAAAAAACCAACACACACTGGGAGATATCTGCATTTTTCCTCTCATCACCATCCTGCACAACTATTTTCAGTGGCAAAGACATTATTGGATAGAACAAAGAGACTTTCTGATGATAGCCATTTTCACCGGGACCTTTTTGCTACTAATAAAATGCTTCTTCATAATGGTTTTAATTACAAAATTATTAATAGGGCTTATACATATCAAAAGAAAAAAGATTTTGATACATCAAAAATTAAGACAATTTTGCCATATATTAAAGGAGTAACTGATAGAATTGGTAACATTTTAAAGAATAATAATATTCACACAATTTACACTACTTATAAAAAAATTAGTGAAATATTTCCTCTTCCTAAAGATAAAATTGCTTTGGAGTGTCATGGTGTGTATGAAATTCCATGTAGGGTCTGTCCACATACATATATAGGACAGACTAATCGTAGAATAAATATTAGAAAGGAAGAACACATTCTGGCAGTGAGAGAAAAATCCAATTCATCAGCTATTTATTCTCATATTAAATTAACAAATCATGATATCAATTTTGAAAAAACAAATATTTTAGCAAAAATTGAACAATATGACCAGAGATTGCTAAGAGAAGCTATAGAGATTTTTAAAAGGCCCAAGAGCATAAATGAAAGGTGTGAGTTAAAGAAGATTAACAACATTTGGAAGAAACTATTGGAAGAGAAAATAAATTTTAAAACTTCTCAACCAATAGAATTTAAATATGAGGAGAAAGAAAACGATAAAAACGATTTTAAATCTCACATGCATTCTTATGATTTGAGAAAGAGGACGCTCTGAGGAAGGTACTTGATATTGTACTGAAACGTCAGCATTTAGCTTTTTCACTACACGGAATATCCCGCAAATAGTAATAATAATATGACATCTTTTATCCGTGAAAACATTAGAATTAATATATATATATATATATATATATAATTCTAATCTACCAAGATCGGAATGTCACGCTCTTCCGATACATAAACGTCAGAGAGTTAGTATTCACTATCTCTAACTATAATTCCACTTTCAGATCATGATTTCAAGCTATTTGCTATCGTCAGTGAAAGACAGGAATAAAGAAACTAGATCTAAACACAAACTCTGAGCGTTTATGAAACAGTTTCTATTCAGCTTGCAAGTGGAAATCTTTTAGACATGTAATGTCTTCAAACTCAGCATAGCAAGCCAGATAGATACATGGGTCTGATCTCAGTTCAGCATCACCACATAGTAGAAGCCTCTGCAATCTATATCATTGCAGAAAGACCTCAAAGGTACATTTATGATAAACAAAAATGCAAGTTAAAACTTGCTAACGCTTGTTATGTCCACAGATGGCGTCCTACCAAGACTGCCAATCAGCGATGTTTTGTTTACATAAACGTCAGAGTAGTTAGTTCACTATCTCTAACTTAACTCCACTTTCAGATCATGATTTCAAGCTATTTGCTATCGTCAGTGAAAGACAGGAATAAAGAAACTAGATCTGAACACAAACTCTGAGCGTTTATGAAACAATTTCTATTCAGCTGAGCGTGAATTTTTAGACACGTAATGTCTCAAACTCAGCATAGCAAACCAGATAGCTACATGGGTCTGATCTCAGTTCAGCATCACCACATGGTAGAAGCCCTGCAATCTATATCATTGCAAGAAAGACCTCAAAGGTACATTTATGATAAACAAAAATGCAAGTTAAAAAACTTGCTAACGTTGTATTTATGTCCACAGATGGCGTCCTACCAAGCTGCCAATCAAGCGTATGTTTTTTCTTGCTTTTGTTTATCATAAATGTACCTTTGGGTCTTTCTTGCATGTATAGTTGCAGAGGCTCTACTATGTGGTGATGCTGAACTGAGATCAGAATGTAGCTATCTGGTTTGTTATGCTGAGTTTGAAGCATTACGTGTCTTAAAAATTCACGCTTGCAAGCTGAATAGAAATTGTTTCATAAACGCTCAGAGTTTGTATTCAGATCTAGTTTCTTTATTCCTGTCTTTCACTGACGATAACAAATAGCTTGAATCATGATCTGAAAGTGGAATTATAGTTAGAGATAGTGAGTACTAACTACTCTGACGTTTATGTAAACAAAACATACGCTTGATTGGCAGTCTTGGTAGGACGCCATCTGTGGACATAAATACAAGCGTTAGCAAGTTTTTTAACTTGCATTTTTGTTTATCATATATATATATATATATGTATAGAGAGAGAGAGAGAGAGAGACTATTGTAACAAGTAAAATATTTAAAATTAGTTAAAAGACAATTATTTTTACAATGAAATATTTTTTCTACTTATAAGCTTACATAACATCTTTATTTATTTTGTTTGATTCAAGAAAAAAAGCATGATAACTGGATTTGCATTGAATGAATGCATAATCTAGTATCTATGTTACCTATTGTTTACATATTGATATAGATAGAATATAATTTACATAAAAAACTTCCCATTTTAACTATTTTGTCATTAAATATAGCAAGGAATTATGTAGCACATATATATTATATTTCTGAAGTAATAATTTTCATAAGAGTGTACTATAAGTGTGTGTGTATAATATAAATATATTAAAACTATAAAGTTTATATTAGAGTTGGAAAATATTTAAAAATAAAAACAAAAGCTATATTATTATTGTTATTATTTTTTTTTATTTAAAATATACTTAATAAAGAATAGTAATTTATATTCGGTATGGGTAAGTAACCAGGTCAGTGGGTGCATGCTATAGTAATGGATAATTATATAAAAATATACACAACAATAATAAAATCTTTTATGAAATTAATATCATTTGTCAAGCATTGGTGGTCAAGAGGTCAGCAACAGCTGCTTTACAAACAATTGTCCCAGGTTAGTGGGTTGCTTCCCGGCTGATGCTATGACACATGAGAAAAAATTAATATCATTAGTTTTTTTTCCATATGTCATACCAGGTTAATATCATTAGTTGTATCTAAAATAATTAGTTGCATCTAAAATAAACAAAAAAATATTTGTTGTTTCGATTAGTAAACATGTATTATTACAATTTATGAAAAAAAATATCATTTATTTTTGTTATTTTATTTATGTAAATTAATTGATTTATATGAACGCTAAACTTATGGTGGGAAAACTAATAAAAAATGATTAAAATTTGTCTGCTTGTTAAAAAAAGTGTGATTAGTTAAATAATTTATTTTTTATAATTATTGAACAAACATATCAAAATATTTAATTAGTAAATCGGATTATATGTATTAATTTTTGTTATATTTCAAAGATGTATAGCTTAAAGCAAAGCCAAAATATATGGGTATTTTAACTCATTTTTTGCTAGTTACAGCTAAAACTATGACGGGCTCACGTCGGCTTCAAGTCGCTCTAATTCCGACATTTTTAACGCTAACATTAAGATTTTGCATTATTTTTAAGGTTAAAAAAAGTTCTGTAAGATGCTGCCCTCTCTTAAATTATTTTACAAGTAAAAACTCAATAAAACTGATGTTGAAAGTCTAACAAAGGAAGAAGTCTGTCCTTTCTTGAATCTGATTGGCTGTTAAATTTGACAACAAAGAAAATGGTTGTCCATAATTAAAGAGTTACGATTTCTTTTCTTTCATTTCGAAAATGATAAATAAATGTTTTAGACCATTTTAAAAGTATTTTTTGACAAATTATTTTGATAAAATATGTTAAAAATAAAATTATTTTAGAAAAATAGTTAAGACTTTAGCAAAAATTATTTACTTTTCCACAATGTAAAATTGGGAAAGAAATCCCTGACATCAGCAAAACTTTTTGGTTGGAGAGTAACATTTGTTTTAGATTTGCCACTATCGAATATTTTTATAATTATAAATAAAAATTTATTTTTGAAAAAAATTTTGTTCACTTTCATAACCTGACAAATGATTAATATACTTTTTACAAATGAAACTAAAGTGAATATAATGTTAAAAGATGAATATATTTTGACACTTGAGTTTGTGAATTGATGCTTAAGTTTGTAAATTGACCAATTAAAATTTTAGACTTTTACCTCACTCGGCCAATAAAATAATCAGCAAAAAAGAGGTTAATTCTCATTTCTCAGAAATTTAATCTTATGTGACTGTGACAATAATAACAAAACTCATACCTTTTATTTAAATATAGTTCTCTTAAAATATGTCTGAATACAAATAGGTGTTTTGTGATTGCATCCAGCTTATATCTCATAGCATATAATTCTAACTGTTTAAAATTATAGATTAATTTTCACAAAGTGTTTTAAAAAATAATATTCACTTAAATATTACTATATAAATTATAAAAAAAAAACTTGAAAAATATAATTAAAATTATGTTATTGTTATGAATCTGAATGATAATGATAAAATAATAATAATAAAAACACAAGTCATGAAACATCACATGGTTCCCATTCTTTATGTTTACACAAGGTGTTTACACAGAGGCTAAACTTTCCATATAGTAACATTACTCAGTGCAAGCCAAAGAAATCAATGGATGCAAAAATATTTATGCATAAAGTCTTTATTTAGTGTCTATTCATCCAATATCCTCAAATTAGTTTCAGGTTTGTGACTTTCATCAGTGAGGAGCCTTCACCTAGATCTTTGATTGTACAAGTCGATAAGCTTGGACTGAAAACATTATTGGGTTTTCATTTTAGACTCAAAGTTTTATAGTTAGCTAATAAGGTAAAAGGTAGCTGCTGAAGGGTTGCATTATATCCTCAGATCAAGATACAGTGCTCTCAGATCCAAGGTTCCTTACTGATGAAAGCCACAAGCTAGCAACTAGTCTGGTGATATTGGATGAGTAGGGACTAGATAGGGATTTTATGCACAAATCTTCTTGCATCCATGGATTACTCTGGATTGCACTGAGTAGTGCTAAAATATGGAGAATTTAGCCTTCATGTAGAAACACAAGTCATTTTTATAAATAACAAACAAAATAATTTTACTAACAAAATACTAATATGAATAACTTTAATATAATAAGGGTAAATAAAAGTAATAGTTTTAATTACATTCTCTGAAAATGTCTTTAAATATATATTGTTAAGAAATAATATCATATAGATACAACTGATATTTGACTATATGTGCTGCTAAACATAAACAAAAATTTTAAAGAAGGTTGCCAACACACAAGATATGAATAAATCTTTAATATAGTAAGATAAATAAATAAAAAAAAAGATTTATGTACATTTTATAAGATCTTAAATATCTCCTACATAGGAACACTCTGTTTTCATTGTTATTTATTTTAGATTATAGCCCTTTATTTCTGGGTACAATACTTAACCTTTTATGAATCAAATATAATGTCAACATGGTCATAACTTTTGCATAACATGATGGCAATAAACAATACATTTCATATGCAACCTTAAGCCATAGGCTTAACCTTTTACTTATAACTATATTCTTACATAGTTATTTAAGGGTAATTTTTAAAAACATTTATAATTAGGCAGCACATTTATATAAGAAAATATCATTATACTGCAAAATGATTAACTAAGAAAGATAAGATCTATGAAACAAGAGCATCTTAAAATAAATATGAAGATTCAATAATACTATTAATAATAATGATAATTGCAATTTATATTTAACAATAAGTACACATGCAAACATCTTAATATTAACTAAATTACTTCAAAACATACAACATGAAATTCAGAATTGCGAGAATATTTGGAATACATTATGCATATGCAATAAAGTTTAAAATATTTACACTAAACATGACAATTAATAAATAATATATTATTCATTAAAAAGTCATGAATAATATAAATCCAAGTTATATGTACACACTTAATAAAGATTCAAGTAAGTAAATTTTCATTTTATGATCACACAAATTATTTTTATTTTTTATTTTTATTATATATACCATATGATCCACTTCAATGCAATTATAGTTCCGAAATTATGTAATAAGTTAAATAATATCCCGTCATATGTCATAAATTTATTTATGGTACAACATTTCCTTTTAAAAAAACAACAACAATATTGTTTACAATAAATTTTAGCAAATCTTAGTGTTAATTGTGTAACATTTTCTGTGGCAAATCGATTCCCTGATGTTTTTATTAGTAAGTGAGGGATAATGTTCTATTTATCGATTTAGAAAAAACAAAAAAAACAACTATTTTTGTAAAATAGTAAAGAAAATCGTCAAACTAAATCCAAATTCCACAGGTGCATTTTAAGTAAATATACACATAAATTGTAAATAAAGACAAAAACATTATATTTGACATTTCAATACAATAGTTTTAAAAATATTTGAAAGTTCGGAAATTTTGATTGCTTATTTATAATTTTTAGATTATATGAAAAATATATCCAATTAAATTTTTTATGGCATAATGTGGTATAACATGCCAAAAGTGAATGCTTAATGGTTCCTTAAGCCAAAATTGGTAGGTGATAAGATAGCCATATTGGCGAATTTTAAGATTTATGACTTACAAGTTTGCAAGTCAAGTTTAAACAGAATATAACTGTACAATTTTAACAGGTGTTTAATAAATGCCATGAAATCTGTAGGTAGCTGGTATAGTGATCTTTTTGTCCAAACAATGAAGTTTTGCCATCTTGTCTTCATACACAATAAAATCAGCCATCTTAATTTGTGTTTTGCAAATATAAAACATTTTAAATAAAATTATTATAAAGTTTAAAATACAATTACTTACTTTTACATCAAAAATATTTACTCTTCCCATATCAAAGTTAATTGTTTTTAATTTTTTAAATTTAAGGTTCTCATGATATTATAAAATTTACTACTATATTTTCATGGCTTTGTACTACTCCCTTTTAAACATATCACATACTATTTTATTTTAAACATAAACTTCTACAAGCACATTCACACACATTTAAATATTGCATCTAAATAATAAATGTAGGCTGCATTTTATTTATTCATATATATTAAACTTTTCTATATACTCTCCTCATATACACTTCAATACAATTTTTATACAATTTCTCCTTTATTTTCCTTACAGTTTTTATTGTCATGCAGTCTTCATCAGAGCTACAACATTTAAACATATAATCGTATAACTATTATTTTATAAATATATATTACATTATTATTCATAAGTACACCTAATTTTACCTTTACATCTTTTAATTTATACTTATTATTTATTTATTATTACTTTCATCCCATTCTATTTTTATTTTACCTCTAATTTATCTATTATTTTATTTTCTTTCTTTTATATCATTGTACCTTCCTATTTCACTTTTTAATTCCCAATCTCTTTTATTACTTTTTATTTTTTTACAATTCTTCTATATGTTTATTTTATCTTTATATCCAGACTTTATTGTTTTACTATCTTTATTTTACTTTTTTATTTTTATGTATTCATTATACTTACCTTTTATCTTTTTTTTTTACGATTGCAAATAGCTATTTTTTAAAAAAAATATTTTAGACTCTTTTTCATTTATTCCTTTAATGCAATTCTTTCTATTACTACTTTTCTTAATTTTTATCCTATTTTTACTTTTTAAAATCTATTTCCATATATAATTTCTTTTATATATACTTATTATTATTAATAATAATTTTTCTATAAAATACCCCCCCCCCCACATCTCTATTAGATTTGACTTAATCTTCCTAATTAATATAACGTCTTTTATTTTTCTATCCCTTCATTTATTAGTATTTATTTGCAAGTGATTTTAAAATCAAATGTAAATCACTAAAATTATTATGTTATGATCAATTTATTTAACTTATTAGTGAATATTTAATGATAAAATATTTTTAAACTTATTGTAGAACTAGAAAATTAAATTTGTTGGTGAATATTTTTTTGTAAACTTTAGATTTGACTGTAATTTTTAAATTTCAGTACAAGTTTTTAACTTGTTTAAAAATATATTTCCCTTATTTGATTTCCTTAGCACAAATATATACAATGTGATTTTATATTATTGTTATTAATAAAAAACAATTTTAGGTTTTTCACATTTAATATTAAAACCTTATAATTACTGTTACAATAATATATATATATGCATTGAAATGACTTCTATTAAAACCTTATAATTACTGTTACAATATATATATATGCATTGAAATGACTTCTATTAGAATATTAAAAAAAATATCTTGTTGAATAAAACAACTTCTATATGTTTTTTATTAAGATAAAATAACTAAATAATAGATAGGTCATGATAAGGTTCAAATTATTACCATTTGTCCTTGTTTACAATCTTAATAATGTTTTACTTATATTGATCCACATTATAAAGCTATGTGAAAATTTTGTCTATATTGACAATGCTTAATATGCTTAAATTGCACTTTAAATGGGTGGTAAAATAAATCTATAATTCAGATATGAATGCAAGTTTGTATGAAAACATAGTAAGATTTGGGATATTTATTTATAAAAAAAAAAGCATTCATATATATATATATATATAGAGAGAGAGAGAGAGATCAATATATATATATAGAGAGAGAGAGATATAGAGAGAGAGAGAGAGATCAATATTAGTTAAAAACTGAAATAGGTGTTTTATCTTATTCTACATAAAATTCTTTTTGGATTTTTATAACATGCTCTTTGTAAAAGGAAAACAAGTAATTATTATCTTTTTTAAAAAGTAACCTATAACTTTCTTATGAACCTTGCCAGTGCCTTCAACTGTATCTGTTATATATATATATATATATATATATATATATATATATATATATATATATATATATATATATATATATATATATATATATATATATGTAAAATCAAATAATATAATATATAACAATATTCACTAGAATAAAAACTACAAAATTTTAAAAAATGCTGTATAAAATTAAAGATTAAATTCTTTGCTATAGCTAGCTTCGGTATATTCCACCATCTTAAGTAGCAATCCGTTAACGGATTGCTACTTAAGATGGTGGAATATACCGAAGCTAGCTATAGCAAAGAATTTTAATCTTTAATTTTATACAGGCATTTTTTTAAAAAATTTTGTAGTTTTTATTCTAGTGAATATTGTTATATATATATATATAATAGGCATTTGTCTAATCTAATTTCTCTTTGATCTTCACTTCTCAGTTATTTTTTCAGATATTTTTTTCAATATATGTACATTTTTAACATAATATTCTTCTTTTTTAAAACCAAATTAATAAAACTCTTACTTTATTTTAATTAATTCCAGGACTATCCAATACACTATTTTATTTAAACTGTAATCCAAATGAAATTTATAATAAACATTTTTTAAAGATCCAACTTCACTATTTCACAGGACATTTTATTTTTATTAAAAGCATATGTAGTATCTAATTAGAAGTTTTATTTTTTTTTATTGTTTTGCAATTTTTTTCTTACTGTTATTTCTAAAATATCAAACATTTAGAAAGACTTCTTCATGAAGTTCTGTTTAACTACCACTATTACTAATTTACCCATTCACTTAACATCACATGATTACCATTTATGCCTGCTCATAACTGTTATTAAACAGTTATTAGAACAGTATGAAGAGTTTTGCCTATTTTACCCATTCACCTCTCTTATTGTTTTATATTTAATTACATTTATTTTTAATGTAAAGTTTATACAAGCTTAGTTACTCTTATTTATTAATTTTATAATTATTTTCTCTATCTACAAACATTACTATATTATCCATGGATTCTATATATTATAATATCTCAAATAATTTAGATATGAGCACTTGGAGGCACATATTAAAAACAGATTGAAAATGGATTATTGGGAAGAAAAGTATATGATTCTCTAAGATAGAGTTCTTATAATCTGCTAAGCATGCTTTCAATATCTTATAGTGACATCTCTACACAGTGTAGGCAAGTGATGAGATATTAATGGTATGTAAATGAGATGGTTTAGATGACCAACATTTTGGATTGGGGAAGCAGGATTCTTTTTTGTTAAGTGAATTGGTGTTATTGGCAATGTGACAGCCTTCTTTACATTTTGCATCATTTCTCTCCAAGAATACTACTGTGGTTAGTGTGGAATCAAATGTATGAACATCTTTTTCTCATGGTCCAGGAATAATTTAAATAAGATCTGGTGTTTGTGTTGATAACCAATGCTGCTATATAATTCTAATCGAAATTTTTAACGTTTATTCATTCTCTAAATAACTCTTAATTATTAATTTATCTAAATAAATATTAATCATAATCTGACAAGTCAGTTTGTCTTTTATACTATTTCTTTACTTACAAGTGTTATCTATACATATATTAAATTTTTTTCTTGAAAAATAGAGTAAAAAGTAATCACCAATGATTGTTTTTTTATTATTTGCCACTCATTCTATTATTTCATTTTAAGAGTTACACTAAAAACGTTAATAGACTTTTATAATATAAGAGTTTCTATATAATTATTTATTTTTATAATTATCGTTTGCTTTCTATAAAAAATTTCTAATAACCTTCAATTAAACCAATCTGTACACTTCCTCTTTAAAATATTATGAAAGAACTTCAGCTTATTCTATAATATGTTTTTTTCAAGATTGATGAAACAGAGTTTATCTTTCTATATATAGATAGTATATAGATTCATTCAAAATGACTTTTCAAAAAAAATGAAATTTGATATATTGATAAAAAAATTATTTAAATGGATTTGACAGCGCCTGACAGCTTTGATTTATTTAAATGTGAATTTTGGTGTTTTGTTTTATATATTTTTTATACAAATTAAATAATAAAAAATGACCGTTTCAAAAGTCCCTTAACATATTAGGAAACAGTTTTAAATTTATTTTATAAAAAAATACAGTCAACGTTGGTTTTTAAAATTCTATCGTTAGTTTTATCTTATTCAAATTGAATGTAGTAGTTATATCATATATTTATAGATCTACTTTTTTTTTTATTTAGAAGTTTTTAAATAATATGTTGAAATTTTAGTTTCCTGTAGACACACACACACACATATATATATTTAATGAAATAGTATATCACCTTTTTTTACTTAATGTTGCAGAGAGAAATATTATTAGATCACGTGATAGCTGCAACGCCATAAAAATGATTATAACCTGAAAGAATATACATATTTCTAGTTTTAGTAAATTATATAGATGATAGTAAAACACGTCTTTAAACTTCTCTCTGCTAAATAAAGATTTTTATAACAATTCTACAATGAAAAATATTGAAAGAAAAAGTAATACTCATTAAGTTGTAAATTTCTGGGTTTATGTGAATTTAAGATTTTTTTTTCTTAGAGCTTCTATATAAATAAACTAGATAGCTATCTTTACTTTAAGATTTGGGATGATGATATTTTAATTGTGGTTTTATGTTGAACTATTGACAGTTAATATTAGTATGAAAATCAACCTGGAGCTTTAGTTTCTTGAATATTGAATTTTAAGATAACCCTGGGAGAATGGCTCAATTGGTTAAAGTGTTGACTTAAAATTCAATATTCTAGAATCTAGAAGTCCAGATTTGAGTCCCATGCAAATATTATCATTGGTCAGGTCAGCAACACCCAAACAAGAGAGAATAATTTTTAAAAAGTTGTGTATATACTAATATGTGTGCTAATACTAACAACAGAATGTAATTGGAAAATTTAAATAAAGATTTACAATTTTTATCTAAAGACATTCAATATTGAATGTTAGTTGATGGAATTAGTCCAACATAAAAATAAAATTAAATAACCATTTATTAAATGTGAAAAGTGGATATGCTAAACATTATATCATAGAGATCTTTTTTAAATTATATATGTATTGTTATACAATGTTTGTTATATATTTTGTCACCATTTCCAAACAATACAACAAAGAAAGAAATCGAGTTAAAACCTTTTTTTAGAATGTAGTAATTAAAATTAAAATGGTTTTACCTTAAATACAATTTCCCAATCATTTATTCATAAAAAATATTACAATTAATACATATATATATATACATTAAATGATGTTAGTGTGTTAGGCATTGATCTAGTGCTTATGTGAATAATATTTTATTTTTAAAAAAAACCTGATAGATCTGAAAGCATTTTGATGTGGAATGAATTTATAAGAAATATTACTTTAGTGGTAAAAAAATAAAATTATGTATGAAATTGTTATCTTACCCTCCAACTGTCATACTTGAATGTTGTATGATGTTTTAAACAACAAATCATGTAATTTATTATTAACATTAGTCAAATTCAAGCAGAATAAGACTTTGAAATTTAATTGCTAGATAAAAAATGTAATTGTCAAATATATATATATATATAAATTATCCAAATAATATTCTATTTCTTTCTATTATCAGTACAACATATTCATGCAAAATTCCTCAGTTATATATACAATTCTTTGAATGTGATTTGCAATCACCACAATTTAGTTTAATAAAGCAATAAATGTATTGTGCTTTCACTGGTAGCAATTATGAGGCACAACAAATTATCAAACATCAAATAAATATTTAGAATTTATATATATATATATATATATATATATATATATATATATATATATATATATATATATATCATGGCAATTGGCTATTTCGGAATTTAAACGGAAATTGAAGATTGATGATATGATCTGTTTGAAAGAGGGCAAAGGTTTGCGTATGTGCTTGTTGATGAAATATCAATATATTAATAAAATTAAAATGCAAATGGACAAACTTGGTTTCTTTTTGATTGAAGATTATAATATGGATGGTCAAAGAATAAAGTTTATTAACAATATTTTAAAAAGTGCTAAAAATAAAGTTTTAAATAATAATGTATACTATATGATATATCCTTCTTGTGCTATATGTCCTCGTATTTTTGCAAATATAAAATTACATAAAGAAGGTAATCCTTTGTGAGTTATGATAGACTTTGGTGGTTCCTTTATATATCAGACTTCTAAATATATTGGTAAATTTTTACAAGACTTTTTAGGATTTGGGGAAAATACTATTGCTTCATCATTTGACTTTGTAAATAGTATTAAAAATTTAATTATTGATGAAAATGATATTATTGCTTCATTGGATGTTACAGAAATGTATGGATCTATTGATAGAATGAATTCCATAAAAATAATTGAACATGCATTAAAAAGTAAAAATATTTGTAAATATATGATAAAATTTATCATTGATTCTTTAAAATTTTTTAATGATAACATTGTTGCATCTTTTGAAGGTCAATATTATAAAATGAACAAAGGTTGGCCTATGGGATTGCCTGTAGTTGCACAAGTTTGCAATTTCGTTTTATCTACATATGAGAGTAGTATTTTAAATATGTGTATTTTTGGAGATATTAAAATTTACAAAAGATATGTGGATGATGTTTTTGTCTGTGGAAACACTAATAGTATAAATTTGCTTATAGAGGAATTAAATAAGTTGAATGGCTTGAAATGGACTATTGAAAAAGAACAGGACTATAAGATTAACTATTTAGATTTAATGATCACAAGAGATAACAGTATATTAAATTATAAACTAATAATTAAGCCATTGCAAAAAAGAGGATATATAAATTGTAAATCAAAAGTACCAATGATGCATAAGATGGCAAGTTTTAAATCTTTTTTGTTTCGGAATGAAAAATTATGTCGTTACCAAAGTGATAAATTGAAAAATATTGAGATATTTGCCAAGGAATTGCTTGATGTTGGTTATAAAATGGAACAAATAAACAATACTTTAAGTCAATTTAAAAAAAATTATTATAATTTAAAAGAAATGAAGATTAATAATAAAAAATGGATATCTATTCCATTTATTTCAAATCCACAAGTAAAATTTTTTAAGGATTTATATAAGAATGTATTTAATGTTTCATTCTACGTTCCAAACAATATTAATAAATTAGTTAATAATTCTAAGGATGTCATACCTGTCAAGCAAAAAAGTAATGTCATATATCAAATTTTTTGTGATTGTATGCTATCATATATGGGTGAATCTAGGTGCAGCATTGAGAAAAGATTGAAGGAACACGAATTGTTATATAAGCGTGTAAAAAATAAAATAATGGCGATTTAATATCTTCTTCAGTTTTCTTCGATCATGAAAAAACATGTAAATATAAATTTAAATTTAATTTTGAAAATGTGAAAATTCTTCACGAAGAGAGAAACCATAGTAAAAGAAAAATTAAAGAGGCAATTTTTATAAACAGGAATAAAATGCATTTAATAAATCGACAAGCTTCTAACATTAAAATACGAGATTCGTGGAATTTGAATTGATGACGTTTGCTTCCGCTTTTAGTTTTTGAATTTTATGGCAGTTGAGGCAGGTTAGAAAGTAACCGAAAGTACTTCTGTGGATTTAAAGATTGTTTGTAATTGTTTGTAAACCGTTAAAAATATTATTTCAATTATAATTACAATATTGTTTTTAATTAATGGATATTATATATATATATATTACCTTCCCTTAAAAGAAAACTACTCAACAAAAGAATCATATTAACTAGGATATAACAATATTAAAAAAACTTCAATTGGATTAAAATAATACTGTTCTGAGTAGTTCAAGATACATTACCAAGATACAATATCTAATAAAACAATATATTTCCATAATTAAATATAAGAAAACTTATTAAATAAAATACTATAATACTTAAATTCAACATAATAGTTAGGGTCTCAACTGTAGTACTCAATTTATTCATTTTAATAATAAATTTAACTTATAAAAACTTGCTCAATACTATAAATAAAATAACAAATATAATTATAAAACTCTTAATATGAGACATTCAGTAAGGTACACTGGCTTATACAGTAAGGATGTATCCCTATACACTCCCAATGGCATAAAAATATTATCACAACAAATTCATATAACAAAAATATTATTTAATACTCTCATGTCTTTAAAAACACATATAATAATCCTAAGGTATGATTTATAAATTTATTACAGATTATAACAATAAATTACTTAATATTCCTTTAATAAAATACTAATTAGACATTTATCATTAACTAATAATTTTTTACTCATCATCTTTCAATAGAAAATTTTCAATTCTCCAAATAATCATCATCATCATTATCTCAGGTTCATTTCTAACAAACTAATAATAAAATAAATAAACTAATTAACACCCTGTAGTCAAGTATTATGAGAAATTTTACATAATATCTAACTACTCTTGCAAAGTAATAACAATAATAAGCAACTAAAATAACATAAAGATTCTAAGCATTAAGTCTATTTAATGATTAAAGTTTAGCAATAAAACACAAATAATATAATAAAATATTAAATAAACACTGTACAATCTTTATTTGTTTAATATGGCATTCCTAAAAATATAATGTATTTGAATATTGTGGCAAAATCAAGTATATCTCTCATTGGTGTTGTATCAGTTTAAAATAATTACCAATGATCATATCTTCTTTGATAATAATAAATAAATAAATAAATAAATAAATAAATAAATAATACTTCTGTTAATATGTAACATAAATATAATATAACAATTCGTCAATTGTTAAAACAAAGTTTCTTTAATATAAATTTAAAAAAAAACTAAATAATTATTGAAAGCGATTGGCAATAATTATTTATTTATTATTTTCTTTATTTATATTAAAGAAACTCTTGTTTAATAATTGCCAAATTGTTATATTATATTTTGATAATAATAATAGTATATTTTGTTACTTAATCAACTATAATAGAAATAATAACTAAGTAATCTTAAGGATCATGTGTCAAATAAATTAATATTTTAAATTATCAATTTCTGCAGATCATGCATGTAAAATGAAAAATCATATAAGCAACATGCAGATAAATCACAACTTGACTAAGATAAGTTTCAAAAACAACAGTTAACAAATTTATTTATAAATTAACAATAATATTATTACAATATAATAACAATTATAATATAAAAAAAATATTTACAAAAGTAAAATATGAATTGACATTATTTAACACATGCACGCACACACACATATATATATTGGTAAGATTTACTGTAAATATAAGAAAGACTTCATTACAGCCATTTCAAAATAAAATAAAATTTACAACAGTAATGATATATAATCCTCATTCAGTAAAATAGTATTTTATTATTTGTATTGGGAATAATTACAATAAATTTCCCAATTTCTAAGAAAACTTATATTATATTTATACTACTATAAAATATATTTCTTATGATGTAAACACATCAATATAAGTTTATATTTTAAAATACATTTCTTAAAGTCTAACAAATAAAATATTAAAAGAGAAAATATTAAAGACTTTCTTTGCAATTTAGCAAAGTATCATTCTGATATTTGAACATCAAAAATTTTTAATAAAAAATATGAATTTTTTTCTTTATAAAAAAACAACTATTATGCAAAAATATTTAAGAGATAATTTCATAAATTTTTGTAACTTTATATTTTTACATTCATTATATCATTCAAAATCTTTTTCACAATTCTCACTTTCATTTCAATTTGAATATGCATCTGTTTGACCTAAGTGATCTCTACTATTGGTATGAGTATGAATTATTCCTCTCTTGTGTTATATTCTATGGCAATCATCAAACATCTCAACATCATTTGCAAAAGCAATTTCTATATACTTCATCTTGCCCTTTCACAAAGCTATCAACTTCAAATAGTTTGGTCATTACTTTACCAACATATAAAAATATTTTCTATGATGAATCCTGTGGTGATAGATAGTGATTAAAGTGTAAGATATGGAATAATAACAAAATTGACTCCAAAGAGTAAGATAATATCATCATGGATACAGTGCAAATCATAATAATAAGTCCATATTTATCGGGCATGTAAGATTCAAGTCATGGCTCTATTATAGCACTTATGGACAATAAGGAAATGCAACTGTCCATGGAAAATTATATATAGCCCAATGTTATCTGTATATTTTAATAACTTTAAAGTATGAAAATATAATTCACATACAACAGATTTCAACATATACCAAACATCTAGGATTTCATATGAATATTACTCTGCTGACCACCATCCTATATCTTCCACGCTGAATAACTCACTCAACATCGTAAGATATACAAAAAGCATTCTAAAATAATTTCCAAAACAACAATGTAGATGTTTTTTCAAAGTTTTCATGCACAAATAATCTTGATAAAAAATACATTTGTACTATACATTTTCTATATTTGTTATTATACAATTTAGAGATTGGTATTAGGTCTTTCTCTGTATTTCTACAGATGCCATTCACAAAAATAAAACATTAATAAATTAAAGATGTTATCTAATGCATGCATATTCAACATTCACATTAAATAATATTTTTAAATAGCCTCGGATCTTTTAAAAGAATTCATACACATTCATTGATTCTTTTATAAAAAAATACACATGATAATAATTTCTATCAACTGATCATTCCACTGTTTAACCCTTTTCCCGCGTCCGACGAGGCTCCTCGTCGACATCTGAAATCACTCTAACTCAGTTTGTTTTCATACGAAAAAATTCGTTAAATACGTATTGAATTCGTTTTTAAAAGTTCTGTACGATGGTGACATCTTCCGATTTATTTTAGAAGTAAAAAATAGAAAAAAACGCATTTAAACCTAAACAAAGAAGGAACATTATTTGTGATTGGTTCTTAGCATGCTCTCAGCTGAAAAAGACATTCTGATTGGCTGGAAAGAACAAAGAAACTGCCTAATCAAAGAAAATAAAGAAAAACGCTGAGATTTTCATTTCGAATACGATTTAAATTATTATTAAATAATATTTATGGAAATTAAACATAATTTTCAGAGAGAATAATAAAAAAACAAAATTATTTTCGAAAAATATTGAAGATTTTAGTACAAATATTGAAGTTGTAATAAAAAGAAATATTTACTTTTCTATAACGTAAAAGTCGATCTTTTTGTTTACATTATAACTTTTATGATGCCGATATTGAATATCTTAGAATAAATAAATAGCAATTTATTTTTGAAAGAACTTTCGTTGTCTTCACAACCTTAAAAATTAATTATATACTTTTTATAAACGTATCTGAGTTGAATTTAATATTATAGGCGAATATGTTTTAACAATAGGCTTTGTCTTCAGTTTGTGAGTTGGCCAATTAAAAGATTTGATTTTTATCTGATACAACCAATGATAAAATTAGCGGTTTAAGGGTTAATATTAAATTCAAGCGATATGAAATACTAATAAGAATATATCTGTTTTTTTTTTTTAAATATTAAGTAAAATGTAATATAAATAATAATAATAATAATAATAATAATAATAATAATAATAATAATAATAATAATACAAAAATTACAAATAATATCATATTGATAAGATCATTCAAGGCAATCTGCTTCTTGGACCATACATTACCAAAAACAATTATGATTGTAAATCATTTCTTTCAGAAAAATTTTCTGAATACCCATTTTTTTATTTAACATAATAATAAAATTAATCTATTTTAAGATTAAATTTAAAATATAATAAGTTAGTTTTAAAATAAAAAATTGTAATATTCTAAATACTAACTTTAGATTTAATATTAAAAAAACAATAATAGTTTTAAAGAGAAGAAAATATTTTTTTTTCCTCACACTCATAAGCTAAATTGCTTGTCAGAAATCTTGCATCATTGCCTAATTATGGATGGACAGCTTTATGCATAAATCATACTTTTGTCTTGGCATGATGTACAAAAATGTACAAATAATATTAAAATCCAGTAAAACCCAAAAAGAATATTAATCATCCTGAAAGATAAAATGTTTATTTCAGTTTTTTCTGAAAACTTTTATCCAGGCAATGAATATATTCATGAAATAATAATTCAAAATCCATTTTATATGAAATATTTTTTATATATGTTTTAGCCATTGTGCATAGCAGATATGTTGCATTAAATATGATATAAGTAATGTTTGCATTTTCCATCAGTCAAAATATTAGTAGCAAACATTATATAATATAAATTATTTATTTAATGTTTATCAGCAGACATATAGTTCATTTATTGATATGATCAATAGTAAGTCATTTTAAAAAACATAAAAGACATTCAAAAATCATTTTCTTCAATTTGTCTTTAAATACATTTTCTTAAAATGTAAGCCCATTTGGATTTTTTTAAAGACAAATCAAATGTGAATTATTACTATCAATTATAAATTATTTTTCTCTTCCCTAATAAAATTGTAATTATAAATATGTGACTTTTTTTTCGCATTAAATAGTGAAGCTATATTTTTACTCTAATTTATAATAGATTTGCTTAGCGCTTTCAAGATTTCATGTTGAGTATGAGATTCGAACATGAAATCTCGAAATCACTAAGCAAACCTATTATAAATTAGTGTAAAACTTTAGCTTCACTATTTAATGTGGAAAAAAGTCGCATATTTATAATTACTATCAATTATATAATAAAACAGATACTAATCATACAAAAACATTTTAAATTCAGTTTTTATACTTAGATGCAGTCTTCCTTTTCTTTCTTTCAAATTTCAAACTATGATAAATATTTTTAATAAATATTTGATTCCTGTTAATTAACTTTAATAAATTAGTTGCATTGCAATACAATAAAGTCATTTCAAATAAATGTTCACTCACTCCAGGCATACTATTTATAAAAATTTAAGGTTCTTACATGAACCTTCTCCAGCCTTGTTGTAGTATTTTTCTTGGAATTTGATGTGCATTGTCTCAATATTTAAGTAACTATTATCATGTTTTATAGAATTATTGAGGTCCTAAGCTAAGATTCAAGTAGATAAGACTGACAAGGAACTTTGGTGTTTAGTGAATCATTATCTAAGTAGCTATTCCAATTATATTTTCCAAAAACACTTTCAAGTAAAATAATAATTTAAAAGAAATTACTACTGTCATAACGTAAATAAAATATAGTTATAATTTTCAAACTAAACCTATATCACTAAAATCACTGACAATCTGTATAGACTGGCCTCAACCTTTGTGGTTATACTGGTCTTAAGCCATTGATCTCATTGGTTAATACTTCTTGTAACCATCTGGTAATTTACATAGCTACATCAATATCATTTTTAAAATTCAGTTTTAAAATTATGAGCCATCAATTATTATATATTATCAAATTATTTAATACCTTAAATATTAAAATATTTTTCATCTAAAGAAATTAAATATCTTATGCTAAAATTGACTTAAAATAAAATATTATATTTAAATAAAATAATAATTTTATTCATTACTTTGCTAATATTATATCTAGACTTAATATTTGTTACACTTTATTATGTATTAAATTTTGTTAGCAAACTAAAATCAAGACTTCTTTCCCTAACTTTTGTAAGCCTACATATTCATACAACTACCTCCAATCATGTGATATTTTCCATACATTTTAAACAAATATTAAATTAACTATCATTTAAATAATATTTTAACCAAAAATAATCATTTTAAACATGTAATATAAAATATTTATAACTATAATTAAGCTATTTTACCATTATAGTATCTTTTAAATATAATAAATAAAAATTAATATTATCTTTTAAACAATTTATTGTATCATTTTATATTTAATTCATCTCAAATGAGTTCAAAGTATTTAATATCTCTTTATAAGCTCCTATCTACTGAGTTTAAACTCCTACTACCTATAATATCAAAATTATATGCTAAAAATAACCTAAATTTAACATTTTCTTAAATATAACTACTTTTTCAACTCTATCTAACTGTCTGTACCAATTATAAAGGGTACAATATATATATATATATATATATATATATATATATATATATATATATATATATATATATTGTAACCGATGGAATTGTTGAATGTTGTATTCCATTTAAATTGAAGAAAGAAGGCTCCAAACGTTGGTGCCATTTTGTAACTGGTTGAATTGATGAATGCTGGGTGATGGTTAGGATGATCAATCTGATCTGATGAAAAATCTAAAATCTAATTTAAATTAATCTAGTCTAGCTCAATCGGGTCGCCATTATGTAATAAACCATCACAAAGCACAAATAATCTCTCTTAAAGTCTAAATTATTTAAGCTATATGTGAAACGAAAGAATAATGAGATTATCTGCTCCAGACATCAACAAATCCATCACATTACAAAGTACACTGCACTGAGCAATGCACTAGCATATCATTGCCCTAAACAATAATAGTATATAATTAGGCTAACTACTTGATTAGCAATCTAATGAAAATCAAATCCAATTAATAACTAAAGCAGATTCCAATATACCTTATTAACCTATTATTATTGTAATAATTTAGATCTACTTCATTATTTAATGATGCTGCATTTTATCTTAACGGATAAGCTTCTAAATACCTATAATTGTATTTTACAAAACATTTTTACATATAGACACTATTTAAATATCAAAACAAAATAATATTTGAACTAAATATATATCTAGTTTAATAAACGCTAAATAGAAAGTATAAACATTCGTGTCAGTAAGCGATACACAATTATTTCTACTCCAATCTTTAATTAATAATTTTCTATTGACATCAACTGATTTTAATATCATTTTATAAACACTTTGAAAATTTATGCACTCATTTAAATGTTTAAACAAATTAATATACGTCTAGTTTACTAAGAAGCTATAAAATAATTTATAAATAATTTATTCATATCTTCCAATAAATTGATACTTAATTATTGCTTCGTTTATATGTTAAAATAGAATACTTCACTAGAATTTATTATTAACACTCAATTAGCTCACTTCTAACTCTACAATGTCCAACCACATTACATAAAAGAGATATTAAGTTTCTATTGGATGTTTATTCACCTATGAGTATTAGTATTATTTATTTGAATCTTTAAACAATTGAATATAAAATTGGTTGCCAATGATTAAAACACATGATTATAATTGATATTTATACAAGTCAAAACAATATTCAATTAAACCGGTCAATGAAGTTTGTTCTCTTCATTTTATAGAAGTTTAAGAAAAATATCTAAGACGAGTTATTCTGAATCAACGATAAAGCACGATCTATTTAGATTTTTATGACGCAATCAGACAAACATGAAATGATTGACTTTGTAATATTAACTAAGATAAATGATAATATATATATATATATATATATATAATACTCGAATGCAAATATAAATATAAAATTCATATGGGAATGAAACAAAATACTAATAAGCAAAACATACCATATCTTATATTCTAGCTCACTTATCAAGCTGGGTTTGAACCTTGTTATTTAAATAGCTACGTCATCTTATGCAATCCAAATAAAACAAAATAATTAACCATAGTCTTGGTATTTAAATTAATTCAATTTATTGGGTTATATAAAAGAAAATTGGCAAGATTAATTATAAAATACATTGGAAATTACTTTATATTTCAGATTGATTGACTAAATAAAATGATAAAATTACTATGTGTATCTCTAAATGTGTTGCGACAACAATAATGACAAAAAAAAAAATGAATGAATGAATGGAGAGACTTTTGGATATTTTACTGAAAAATTTATATATAACAGATACCAAAGATATGAAATAGGATGAGATCAAAGTCTATTTGTTTATCAAAATAATAACCGATAAATGAGTATGAAATCATATGATATATTTGAATCTCTCAGATCATTTTCATTTAATAAATTATATTACTCTTAAAGATAATTTAAATAAAATACACATCCTTTTTAAATACATGTAAAAAAAATTATTATGCGCACATTTTTATATAAAAAAAAATCATACCATATATACATAAGAGTCTGTCCGTTCACTGTTTATTTGTCCATTGACTGATTTCAGTTTTTATGATGCAAAGAGAAGTTTATTTCTCAGAAATAATAATTCAAAATAATGCTTCACTAACGGTCCTTTTTCTTTTCCAGAGAGGAGAGTGCAATTTAATTAGCTTTTTTTTTTTATGATGTGAATTAATCCAGTTGATCCTGTGTTCCTTTGCTCATGAAACGATGTTTACGCAAATCCAATGGTAGTTATATGACAAACTTTAAACCAGAGATATCTTGGTTTTTAAAACTATAATAGCCGATTTTTATATAAAACATTTTTTTTTTTTATAGATTTCCTTTTTTTTTTTTTACATTTTATTATCGTTCCCTTGGAAATCCTTCACAACTGCCCCTTCAACTGATTGAATGGGCAGATAATTTAAGCTTATTTTTTCATGTTTTATGGTTTAACACACAAAAAAATATTGAAAAACTTTTATTTGTAAAAACACAGAAAATAGGTCGTCAGTGTCAATTACAAAAATACTATAGCTTCTCTTATAGTCTGTTGGCTGCTATTTATGTGTTCTCTTTCTGGCGTTCTGGTATCATAACAACCACTGAATATCTCGCCTGGCATTCAAGTATGATGTGAGTTTGGAGAAGATGGATACATGGAAATCATATCCAAATTCGATTAGGTTTTTCCTATTATTTGTAAACCAAAATACAAAATTGACATAACAACCTTTATTTACTTTAGAAACACTAATAATTTTCATATATATATATATATATATATATATAATAATATTTTTTTAAAATTAATTTATAAACAAATATACATAACACAAAAACATTGAACTATATGTAATAATGTTACTATGGTGACTGCATTAATATACATGAAATATGTAAAAATATCGATCATATTTAAGTAAACTTATATTGTACTGAATTGTTTTCAAAATTTATTTATTTACCTATATGTTTTTCCTGAGTTTGATTATAGTGAATTTATTATTTTAAAGCTAGAATCAACAGTAAACAATTCTATTTAAAAGCTTTAGATTGCCATGGTGATCAATTTAAATCTATATTTCCAAGATCTTTCATTATCTATCTATCAAGCAAAAGAAAAATCAAATAAGATCAACAAAGTTCTTTATTTTTTTTTAAATACCTGGATCATTAATTTGAATATTCACAATATCTCCCCTCTACAGAGAAAAAAAAAATAAAGACACTTTTTCCTTTTTCTAAAATCACTAAACGTTTTAAGTTTTAACTTCAGTACAAATAAAAGTTTATCCTTTCTATCTGTCTCGATTTTAATATCATTTAAAATGATAGTCAAAAGGTTCAAATATCTTATTCTCATCAAAGCAATATGGAATTCATTTATTCCTTTCCTCCTTATCTTCTTAGTACACCTACATGCATTTTTTTTATATCTACCATTTATGTAGTATAATCACATCTCTAGGTTTTTTTTTTTTCAACAAAAATTTATATTGGACTTCTCAATTAAATTATTACATCTTTACATTTTTCTCTGTGACTTTCTTGACAACAATGCTCTAATGTTAGAGTCAAACAAGAAAATCATTTAGTATTTGCTTCATACAACCCAAATATATTACAGAACAAAATTCATTTATAAGCCAAATATTATTAGTTACTCTCTAATAACCATATGTTTTTATTGCATTGTTTAAAATTTATATATATATATATATTCATATGTTTTATTTTCTTAAAACTTAACAATAGCTTTTATTATTATTATTATTATTATTATTATTATTATTATTATTATTATTATTATTATTATTTAGACATATCTGTAGTTCATTTCAGTGACACTACTGTGGGCCTAAACTTTAAACATTCAATATTGTCATAAATTTCTAGCTAAATTTCTAGAAATATGCCATTTCCGCGGCCGCACCCAAGCCTTTAAGCATTCTTTCTAAAAGAAATCCTAGAAAGATTGTTAACTCGGAGTTAAGTCTACTTTCTACACTAAAAGGTAGAGTATTAACTCGGAAGTTAAGTCTCCTTTCTAGGATAAAATCTAGAAAGAGTGTTAACTCGGCTTAGCGGCTAACGGTGTGGCTTTTTCTGATGCTAAAAGCAGAGGAAAATGCTGTAGTTGTTTGTGTCACACACTATATCATAATGCTGTGTTATGTATTTGATGTAACAATATCGTACTAGGGTGTTTATTTTGATCGTGTCAAAATTATTTAAATTTTCATCGGTGCCTTGTTTTTTTTAAGACCAATCGATGTACTGTTACATTTTATCAATTTTAACAGTATCGTGATTGTTTCTCATAAATTTGTATTTCTCCTAAATTTTCAATTAGGGTGGAATAGCATAAAAATTTAAAAATCACGCTTTGAGTCATATTTTAGCGAGAAATTTACCGAGACAAAAAGTACGGCTAATTCCCACAACAGAAAACTTTAAAAGATGGGAATTGCCAGACACGGGCCAGCGCTGGAATATTTCTTCAGCAGAAAAAAAGAAAAAAACATCCTGCTGCTGAAAGAAAAGATTGGATTGTGCGGCAAATATATGCAGATTTGAGGTCCGAAAACATCTGCCGACGGAAAGGTTCACTTCGTAAAGGCAAGCTTGTTTGAGGGATTCTAAATGACCTTCGTCAAATGTCAAAAATAAAAGAAGTAACTTCAATTTTTATTTAACGTACATCCCTTCTCCCGATAATTGTTGGCATCGGCAATCAAATGTAAATTAAAAGAAGTAACTAAAAATTTTATTTAAACATAGCCACAAAAACCCCTCTTCTCCCAATAATTGTTGTCGTCGGCAATCAAATGGTCAAATAAAAGGAATGTCAATTATTCTTTAATCGTATAGAAAAAAACAAAAAACCCTCCCACTAATTGTCCTGGCCAATCAAATGTAAACCAATCGAAGTAAGACAGTAAATTATTAGTTGAACATAACCCAAATTACTATTCGAACGTACACCGAAAGAGACTCGCTCTTGTCAATCAAAATTAAAGAAACCTCAAATCGAATATTATTTGGGAAAACCCAAATAATTTATAAACGAAAAAAAAAAAAAGGAAAGTCAAATCGGTTTTCAATCAAATGGTAACCAATAAAAGTAACTTAAATTTTGATTTAAACATACACACGAACAAAAACAAAATGCAAAACTCTTTCTCCCAATAATTGTTGTCGCCAATCACCAAAAAACACCCACCCCTCTCACTAATTATTGTCAGCAATCAAATGTACACCACTACTAAAAGTAACGTAAACTACTATTCTTTAAACAGTTACACCCCTTCTCCCTATAATTGTTGTCTACAATCGTACACACAAAAAAACACCCTTCCCAGTAATTAGTGTCAGGAATCAAATGTAAACCGATCAAAGTAAGACCGCAACTTATTATTTAAACATAACCCAAATTACTATTTGAATCTACACCAAAAAAACACCCGCTCTTGTCAATAAAAATTAAACAAACAACAACTATTATTGTCCCATTGTCAAAAATATTTATTTGTAGAACCAAAACCATAATTTATAAATGAAAGAAAGTCCAATCGGTCATCCATCAAATGTAAACTGATAAAAGTAAAGGTTTTAAATTTTATTTAAATATAAACACACGCGCGCGAAAAAAAAAACAACACTTCTCCCAATAATTGTTTTCGGCAATCAAATGTAAACCTATCAAAGTAACGTAAATTATTATTTAAAGATCCATTATAAAACCCCGTTCTCTCTTGAATTTTGTCAATCCAATTTTACAAAAACAGTAATATTATTTTTTTTTAAAAAAAAAAACACAAATTTCTATTTGAACACACACCAAAAAAGACCCTTTGGTAAAAAAAAAAAAAACTATTATTATCCCATCGTCAAAAATATTATTTGGGAAAAATAATTCAGAAACGAAAAAAAGTAAACTTTGTAAACAAACCAAAAAAAAAGTCAATATTAATAGAGAATTGCTATCCCGGGAACTATATATTAATGTGTTTTTCAGTTAGAAATCGCGCCTCTGGTGGCTGACATGAAGGATCAGATGACAACCAAAATGAGAATATAACGTTAATTAATGAATATCTTATATTTATTCAAGTTCTGCCTTGGACATTGAAATACTAGCTTTAAAGTTACTTTTCTTATAACATGAACTAAACAAATGAAAATTAACTTCTACAATGAGCTGGAGATTCAAAACAACAGAGATATCTCATTTTTAAATCACTTCTAATACTAAAATAAACTGATTAAATGTTAATCAAATCTAATTTTAATTTCTGGAGGATCTGACAACTACTTTACAAATTAAGATGTGCTCTACATTGATGCTAATCAGGGACATTTATGTTTGAATAGCTTTATTTTATACAGGTTAGGGAAACTACTAAACATTTCTCTTTAAAATTATAACTCATATCAAAAGATAAATCCTGCCATCAAGGATTTCTTCCTACCTGCTACTTCATAATAAGTCTGGGACATCTGTCGACTTCAGACTTCAATATAAAATTTCATATAGAGTTATGAGCCACAACACACATTTATAGTTCTGCCAACTTCCTCAAAGAAAAGACTTAACCATACAAATATTTACAATTTACAGTTAGCATAGACATTAAAACCCTACACTCTACATCTCCAATGCATTAAATCACACATTCATCACCATCAGTCAATTTTACAAGGTCTAATATTAAATAGCATTTGTATACTATACAAAGAAAATCTTCAAAAGTACTTTGACTATAAATATTTTTCAGTCTGTTTTTTTTTAGTCTTTCATATGTGTATCTACACTACTACTAATGACTTTTGGTCATAATAATAAATATCGTGAGACATACTAATAAAATTACTTTAGTGAATGTCTTTTTATTTAATTGGGTGGTGCTACTGGCTTTAAGCTTCAGGCATTGAAGGTACCTTTTTCACCTTCAGGGGTTTCTATGAGAAATGCATTCTCCCCCACTTTTCTTTTTATTTGGAATGGTCCCTCATATACATTCAAAAACTTTTTGAACTTATAATTCTGTGGGTCACTGATTTGTCTCTACTTCAAATAAATATGTTTTTATATAAATCATTTATTTTCCAGTCATCCACAAATTCATTAATCCATTAGTCAAATCATGGGTCAGGGAGGAAATCATGCCATCTAAATTTATCAAATCAATATTAGTCTTTTCCTCTCTCCATGTACTTTTCAACTACTCTCAATATTTCTGAACAAAATAACAGAGAAATGTTATCATCTATGTATAGTTATACTTACTATAAGTTTTCTCAAGCAACGAACTCTTACTCCATTTTTCAAAGAGTTCATCTTCCTTCCCTTTTACTGTACTATCACAAAGTTCTCCTTGAAATAACTGCTTAACATACTTTCTATAATAAATGTTATCTGCCTGCATTATTATGGACATATCTTCTTCCATACTTATTTTCCACCTTTCCTTTGCAGTATGATACATACTTTTAAATCTTCGTGTTACTTGTTTGCACTCTATATAATTTCTAAAGTTACCTTTCAAATTTTCAACTCCTTTGGATTTAAATTTATTTATTAACCATGCTTCATCTATCATTTTCTGACTAACCTCAGTCTTTATGTTTTTATTTGGTTGTAACAGCTCAACATTTGAAAGCTTCTTATCTAAATTATTCTGTTCATCAATATACTTTATTTTTACTGAATCATTAGAACAATCTATTTTTACCTTTTCAAATCTTTTAATCATCTTTACTTTTCCTAAAGGCACCTGTTCTAATGTTTTGTAATTTACTATTTTTGCTTCATTACATTTTACCTTCATATTAGTCTGAATATCTCTTAGCTCCTTTTTAATATCACTTATCTCCAATGTGGTTGCTTTCTGGGTATCTACATAAGTCTGTTCAATTTTAAAACATTTTTCCTCCAAACTTTGATATTCAATTTTACAACTTTTAACTTCGGCTTCTAAAATGTTAAGCCTGACATCTATGTGTTCTTGTGACTTCTCTATATGGTCACTCAATTCGTCAAACCTACAATTATATTTATCATTGGATTCTTTCAACCGAGTATCTAAGTTATGCTTAAATTCATCAAACTTGGCATTAGTAGCATTTAACTCGATTTTGCATAAGTCAATTTTAATATTTACCTCCTCTCTAAGTTCTTTATTCTCTCTAATAATATCACTCAATTTATTGTTCATATCTTCTCTAAATTTGATTATCTCTACTCATGTCACTAAATTTATTATTTATTTCACTACTCATGTCACTAAATTTATTATTTATTTCACTATTCATATCACTAAATTTATTATTTATATCACTACATATCTAATTATTATATTTCATATCACTAAATTTGCATTTATATCTTCAAATTTATTATTTATATCTCTATTCATATCACCCATCCATTCCATCAATTCTTTCAGAATTGGATACAGATCTCCTTCAGGTTTGGATAATACTTCTGCCTTATTGCTTTCCATTTTTATTTATTATTTATGTCAAATATTCTGTATCTTTTTTGAAATAAATTGCGAAATACTTTACTTTTATTTATTCTTACATAAAACATATCTATCCATTCAATCCTACAGCTGCGAATAAAAATCCACAAAGAACGACAACAACAAATATCCTAATATCTTATTTAAACCTATGATATAATATAATCAGCTATATAACTCCACCAATGCATACAAACATAATACCATGTTTTAGCATCTATATGAGACTCAAACTTGGGTCTTTAATTGGTTATTTCGGCCTGAGTTGGCGCGCCATTTTGTAACCGATGGAATTGTTGAATGCTGTATTCCATTTAAATTGAAGAAAGAAGGCTCCAAACGTTGGTGCCATTTTGTAACTGATTGAATTGATGAATGCTGGGTGATGGTTAGGATGATCAATCTGATCTGATAAAAAAATCTAAAATCTAATTTAAATTAATCTAGTCTAGCTCAATCGGGTCGCCATTATGTAATAAACCATCACAAAGCACAAATAATCTCTCTTAAAGTCTAATTTATTTAAGCTATATGTGAAACGAAAGAATAATGAGATTATCTGCTCCAGACATCAACAAATCCATCACATTACAAAGTACACTGCACTGAGCAATGAACTAGCATATCATCGCCCTAAACAATAATAGTATATGATTAGGCTAACTACTTGATTAGCAATCTAATGAAAATCAAATCCAATTAATAACTAAAGCAGATTTCAATATATATTTTATTAACCTATTATTATTGTAGTAATTTAAATCTACTTCATTATTTAATGATGCTGCATTTTATCTTAACGGATAAGCTTCTAAATACCTATAATTGTATTTTACAAAACATTTTTACATATAGACACTATTTAAATATCAAAACAAAATAATACTTGACTCAAATATATATCTAGTTTAATAAACGCTAAATAGAAAGTATAAACATTCGTGTCAATAAGCGATACACAATTCTTTCTACTCCAATCTTTAATTAATAATTTTCTATTGACATCAACTGGTTTTAATATCATTTTATAAACACTTTGAAAATTTATGCACTCATTTAAATGTTTAAACAAATTAATATACGTCTAGTTTACTAAGAAGCTATAAAATAATATATAAATAATTTATTCATATCTTCCAATAAAGTGATACTTAATTATTGCTTCGTTTATATGTTAAAATAGAATACTTCACTAGAATTTATTATCAACACTCTATTAGCTCATTTCTAACTCTACAATGTCCAACCACATTACATAAAAGAGATATTAAGTTTCTATTGGATGTTTATTCACCTATGACTATTAATATTATTTATTTGAATCTTTAAACAATTGAATATAAAATTGGTTGGCAATGATTAAAATATATGATTATAATTGATATTTATACAAATCAAAACAATATTCAATTAAACCGGTCAATGAAGTTTGTTCCCTTCATTTTATAGAAGTTTAAGAAAAATATCTAAGACGAGTTATTCTGAACCAACGATAAAGCACGATCTATTTAGATTTTTATGACGGAATCAGACAAACATGAAATGATTGACTTTGTAATATTAACTAAGATAAATGATAATATATATATAATATTCGAATGCAAATATAAATATAAAATTCATATGGGAATAAAATAAAATACTAATAAGCAAAACATACCATATCTTATATTCTAGCTCACTTACCAAGCTGAGTTTGAACCTTGTTATTTAAATAGCTACGTCATCTTATGCAATCCAAATAAAATAAAATAATTAAGCGTAGTCTTGGTATTTAAATTAACTCAATTTATTGGATTATATAAAAGAAAATTGGCAAGATTAATTATAAAATACATTGGAAATTACTTTATATTTCAGATTGATTGACTAAATAAAAATGATAAAATTACTATGTGTATCTCTAAATGTGTTGCGACAACAATAACGACATAAAAAAAAATGAATGAATGAATGGAGAGACTTTTGGATATTTTACTGAAAAATTTATATATAACAGATACCAAAGATATGAAATAGGATGAGATTGAAGTTTATTTGTTTATCAAAATAATAACCGATAAATGAATATGAAATCATATGATATATTTGAATCTCTCCGATCATTTTCATTTAATAAATTATATTACTCTTAAAGATAATTTAAATAAAATACACATCCTTTTTAAATACATGTAAAAAAAAATTATTATGCGCACATTTTTATATAAAAAAAATATCATACCATATATATATAAGAGTCTGTCCGTTCACTATTTATTTGTCCATTGACTGACTTCAGTTTTTATGATGCAAAGAGAAGTTTATTTCTCAGAAATAATAATTCGAACTTTATAATGCTTCACTAACAGTCCTTTTTCTTTTCCAGAGAGGAGAGTGCAATTTAATTAGCCTTTTTTTTATGATGTGAATTAATCCAGTTGATCCTGTGTTCCTTTGCTCGTGACACGATGTTTACGCAAATCCAATGGTAGTTATACGCCAAACTTTAAACCAGAAATATCTTTGTTTTTAAAACTAAAATAGCCGATTTTTATATAAAGCATTTTTTTTTTATAGGTTTCTTTTTTTTTTTTACATTTTGTTATCGTTCCCTTGGAAATCCTTCGCAACTGCCCCTTCAACTGATTGAACGGGCAGATAATTTAAGCTTATTTTTTCATGTTTTATGGTTTAACACAAAAAAAAAATATTGAAAAACTTTTATTTGTAAAAACACAGAAAATAGGTCCGTCCGTGGCAATTACAAAAAGACGATAGCTTCTCTTATAGTCTGTTGGCTGCTATTTATGTGTTCTCTTTCTGGCGTTCTGGTATCATAACAACCACTGAATATTACTCGAATAAACCTCAATGCCAAACGATAAAACAGAGCAAATTTTCCCGCCTGGCATTCAAGTACGATGTAAGTTTGGAGAAAATGGATACATGGAAATTAAATCCAAATTCGATTAGATTTTTCTTATTATTTGTAAACCAAAATACAAAATTGATATAACAACCTTTATTCACTTTATAAACACAAATAATTTACACACATATATATATATATTTTAATAATAATATTTTTTTTAAATTAATTTATAAACAAATATACATAACACAAAAACATTGAATTATATGTAATAATGTTACTATGGTGACTGCATTAATATACATGAAATATGTAAAATAATATCGATCCTATTTAAGTAAACTTATATTGTACTGAATTGTTTTCAAAATTTATTTATTTACCTATATGTTTTTCCTGAGTTTGATTATAGTGAATTTATTATTTTAAAGCTAGAATCAACAGTAAACAATTCTATTTAAAAGCTTTAGGTTGCCATGGTGATCAATTTAAATCTATATTTCCAAGATCTTCCATTATCTATCTATCAAGCAAAAGAAAAATCAAATAAGATCAACAAACTTCTTTATTTTTTTTTAAATACCTGGATCATTAATTTGAATATTCACAATATATATATATATATATATATATGTGAAATAGACATATCAAAGGATCGATCTTAGTTTCATAGTTTTCATTTTGAAGTACGGTAATTCTAAATCACTATTTACCCACAATGAGGCTTTTTCTATTCCAGGCCACATAAATTTTAAGTTAGTTATTTTATGCTTTGTTTAAAAGAATTTAATGTAAATATTACAAGTATAAATATTACAAATCATGATAAATAATATTCATGTGTGTGTGGTTTGTAGGTTTATATTCGCTCAATTTAAAAGTTTCATTGCGTGTATATTTTTTTTAAATTTTAAATCTTTCAAAATTATACAAAGTCATTTAAAAATGCTGATCAAAAGTCACATTCCTTTGATCAGTATTTTTAGTCAAATCTTACATGTACAAAATGTATAGAATAATTAGTTTGTACTTTGAAAGTTAAGATAATGAATTTCAATTTTGTATTCACGAATTCCTATGTAATTATTTAGTTTGTCAATTTAGAATCATGTATTGAATTTAGAAATAAATGTAAATCAAACAATGGAAATGAGAAATGTAGGACTCTTATCAAGAAAGGCGAATGCAATTGTATAGTCAAAATTAGATATTGCTGGAGGCCAGAAAATCAAAGGAGGTGGGGTCATGAACAAAAACTATGCAGAATGATCAACGGTAGCCATCTTATATTATAATATACTGGAGGAACTCTTCTTTTTGACTTTGCTGTGCTTAGACCATCTCGGGAGACAGCAAAGTAGTTGTTCCAGAGAAATCATCTCAACTGTGATTAAGAAGTTGCCCGGTAGATTGCAATAATGTTGGGCTAAATCCAAGAAGCTGATCCCTGTTCTGCTGATTTAAATCTTTCGAGCCGCTGATCTATAATGTTTCCTGTGCTTCCAGTTTTCTCAATTCCAACCTTTAAATTAACCATGCCATTCTAAGGAATCCAAAATGCGCGCCTATGTTCTGCATAAACATTACCGCAAGGAGAAAAGCCGGATGAAGAAAGAATGGTAACTCTTGTTACATGAACTTTTTAACTTTCCTCTAAGCTTAATAATTTTATTATTTAATCTGTTATGAATTAATCTAAGTAATTACATGTAAATTTCTTGTTTTCCTTTGTTAAAATGTTACACTAAAACCTGTCAGTAAATTTCTTCCCTAATATTTCTGTGCTCTAGTCTTTAGATGATAATTTATTAATATTTGTGCCTAATAATAATTCATTAGTGAATATATTTATATTTTTACTATTACTTACTTTTACAAACAAAGCGATGCCAATAATAATATTTTTCAACTCTAGTTAAAGCCATTAAAGTTTATTTCATAGTATTATCATTATATTCATTTTAAAAGTAATTTTCGTTTATCGAACTAAAAATTGGTTCGTTTATGTTGAGTTGAGAAATATTCAAGTACCTGTATTGTTCCTTTTATTTTGTCAAAATGATATTTTAATCTCTGCTCCAAATAACAAATATTTAAAATAAAGTCTGAATTTTTATTATATTTTTTTTTTATATATTATTACGGAGTAATAATATAAAGTGAATATTTTGTTACTATTGTTACCCTCCGAACAACCTGGGAGTTATGGGTTTCAGAGTGAAATTAATTAATCGTTACTTTTGTGATCTTTTGATTTCGCCATGTTTTATTTTGAATAGTCATATCAGATTGTTGCGTAGAAAATGTTACGGAGAGATAATCAAGGTTTTATATAGTTTCGCTTTAAGTCCACTTCCGATCACTCTTCCTCGATGTTACTGTGGCAGTGCCTTTTCCTTCGCCTAAATTGGCGTCTTGTTTTTACTACCAATTGGAAAGAAAGAAATTCTTCTCCAGATAATCTCTTGGATCACCGGGGTTCGAAAATGATCCCGGCTGGTTGTAGTGTCCCGGATCTACTTGGGGGCATTAAGACTTGTCAAAGTACAAGCCGCCCGGTCTTCCGTCAATGCACCACAAGTTATTATTGTAGTATATCTTAATCTCTGCAACCATCAGTACATCATTATTATATTATATTCTTATATAAAGCCTCCTCCAATTATCCGTATACGTAATGGTTTGAATCTATTAAAATCAAACAACTTAATATAAAATAGGAATTAAATATTTTAAATGCTCAAATTACTCTGATTCTCATATCAACTCGTACGACCATTTAAAACATATAAATATTGGCATGCGTTTTGTTTATCAGTCTAAAACGATTATTAAGGACTAGTAGCAAATTATTATAAATATACGTATGAAAATTTTACCGTATCTGTACATAGTATTCAATGATTTCAATAATTATTAAAAATTTATCTAATCTATTTTTGTCTCTCTTGTCTTATTACTCTCGAAATCTAGTTAATCACCTGCTGTCTGTATTGACAACTTAAATATATATTGAATTATTAACTGTACCAATATCTCGAATATAAGATATATATGAATAACTGATTGTAGGGTAATTTAGTCTGTGTTTTCCGATGAGCTAGTAAAGGGAAAACCACGTACCATTGTTGTGTTGTTCATCGGTTGGTCATGCCAGGGGTTTGGGTTTGAATTTAGTTTGCATTTTGGAATTTATTCCTAGACGTGGACTGGGTTTGAATTCGGATTACTGTGCGTGATTATGCATGGTGATTTTACCGGTACAATATATATATATATATATATATATATATATGTGTGTGTGTGTGTGTGTGTGTGCGCGTGGAACAGAAACTTCTAAATATGTTATTAGGATGCAATACAAGCCAGACTCTAATTAATCATTTTTTAAAATAAAACTGTATTTACGGAATTAAACCAATAAACAACACATGACTACCATTTCTTATGCTTGCTTATAACTTCCAGAAACTTGTCTGGGGATATTGGATGAGTAGACACTAGATGGGGATTTTTTTACACAAACCTTCTGGCATCCATTGACTAACCAGGCTTGCTGTGTGTGGCAATGTGTATAGTGAGTTTTGCCTGTTTTAATTTACAGATTTACTTATTTTTTAAATTATTCATTACAATCCAGCTTGTATTGTATTCTAGTAATTTATCCAAATGTTTGTTTCATAAAATATATCTATATTTTTAAGTTTACATTTGATCTGCCATAGAATCATTTATGCATTGATTAAGACCATGAGATATACACATGTGGTCAAGAGAGGAATTTTAAGTATTATGTAAAATATTTTTCAATATTTTTTTTAAAAAAGTATTTATATGTAGAAATATCAATACTTTTATGAATACTACATTTTCCCACAATGGTCAGACATTACCATGATCAGGAATTAAAAAAATATGTCTAATATTTTCAAGGCTTAGTGAATAAAAAAAAATTCTCATCCATATATTTCCAACAACTCTACACAATTAAATATTCCATATTTTAATGAAATTTTATTACTTTTTTTAAGACTTAGTAGTTATGAACTATATTCTTATGATAATTTCAAAAGTAATAGTGTGAATCCCTATAATAGTTTTTTTTCAGGGAGTTGAGTAATCCCAGATGGAAAACTTTTAAAATGATTTTTACATGATTTTAGAATATGTTGAATGATTTCCATCATGTTGTTAAATTGTCAAATATTTTTCCAGAAAAAAATCAAACTATATTTATATTTTAATATATCCATCCAATTATAAGGCTAAACACACATGTTGGTGTATTTTATTACTAAAAGCTAGATGTAGTTAGAAGCGTACACATATAATTTAAATTGTTTTAAAATATTTGTCAATTAGATAGACATCATATAACTTCAAGTCATATGCTATCATACCAAATCTTCAGGAAATTATTTGTATTATTTCTTTAACTTTCTCAGTCAACTGACTTTGTCATACATAAGGTTAAAATATATTGAGTTTTCTCACATTTGCATAAAAGTAATATAATACTGTTTATAAAATTCCACCTGACATTGACATAGTAGCAAATCCACATTTTACTACTTAGTTAACATTTTGCAAAGTATCAATATCAAAATAATGTAATGTAAAAGCTTACAAAATTGACTTTGATTGAAATATTTTAATCTTTCATAGTCCTTACACTAATAAAACATTTTCGATTGAATCATATAGCTTCCTGAACATCAGGAACATATAATTTCATAGAATCCAATTTCTAGAAATACTCGATTTAGGTTTACAAAAAATGTCACCATATTTATTACTTGTGAAAAAATGTTGAAACCAGTAAGATAAGTTTTGACTATATCAGTGTTCTTTTGTACATAAGCAAAAATTACTTTCAATTTAGAAAAAAAAAAGCTTTTTTTATTTTTTTTCTCTATTTTCCATATCATACATTGTTAATAATATGTTTTTTATAATTATTAGAAAGCAAAATACTTTTATGAATATTTGTTATTAAAAATGACCTTTATCAAATAATTGATATATGTTTATTAAAAAAAATTTACTGGGGGTTAGTGGAAATAAAAATTGAGATATCTAATTGTGTGAATAGAATTTTGAAAAGAGATCAAGGGAATATGCTATCTGATTTCCTACTAAAGGTAGTTGCATGGCAGTTTTTATGTCTTTTATCAACTTTATATTAGGAAGCCATTGCAATAAAAAAAAAAGAAAAAAAGAAAAATAGTGTATCAATTCTATGTTAAATGAAAATAGAGTGTTAATTCCATTTTAACTTATAACAAATGTATCATCCACATATCTGAGGCATCTAGAAGATTTATTAATAACTTCATCCAATATTTGACTTTCAACCTAAAAGCCATATTTATTGCACAGTCAAAAAATCAAAATGGCATTTTAGATTTATATATTTTAGGTAAATTATAAAATTTGATCAAGTCTTAAATTTTTTTTTTCTATTTGGCTAAAGACAAGTCCAACTTATTTTTTTAGAAGTTTTAAATTCTGAATCTCTGCCAGTTTTAAATTCACACAACATTATCAAAATTACATCTGTCTATTGGATAAACAAGTAATAAGACATTATTTTTTACTGATATCAAGAATAAATGAAATCAAAATACTGTGACTAAATTTTTTTAAGTGTCATCTTTTTTGAATGAGAATGAAAAAATTAATTTTAAGATCTTGGCATCACGATATGATTTTTATAATTGACTTAAAAAGTAAGGTCATAGAACAAAGTAGTTTTTTAAATGGAAGACCTTCAAAAGCTTTTAAATAATAAAACAATTGTTCTCATAAAAGTAACATCAGATATTATTCTTACTCTTCAAATGTATTTGGCATAGCATGGTGCCAAAATCATGTGAATAAATAATTTGCAGATAGAATTAAATATATATATATAACATTTTTTTTTTTATTTGCAAATTTTTGTGAATAAATAATTTGCAGATAGAATTAAATATATATATATAACATTTTTTTTTTTTTTTGCAAATTATTTTAATTGTAAGAAAAGATATACATAATCATAAAAAGTAATATTAACAATGAATTGACATTTTATAGCTAGTTACTTATTTTATTAGCTTTTGTATTTTTTAGCTTTTTGTAAAAGTCACTACTTTGTAGATATCATCTAAATTTATTGATATACTATTAATTAAATGCAAGTTGATACTCATAAAGAAACTGAAATCATCTACCTGTACATCATTTCAATTTTCCGTTTTTAATGAATTCTCAGTGTTAAGTTCTCACAGTCTACACTTGATGCTAGAAATGCTTCAATAAAATTTCATAGAAAATGAATGTCTTTTAATTCAATAAATTTATAAATATAAAAAATTAATATATCAGAAGACATTTTAAATTTTCTCAGCAGTTATAAATTTTAATTCTGAATGTACTTTTGATATTTTAGAAATGTCATCACTTTGTTATATAAATTAAAATCTAAATATATTTTGCATATGCTGTATTAAGGTGTTCTAAATCAAAAATATACTTTTATCTATAAATATTATATACATTCCAATGATTTACTTCGTTAGCAGGAAATCTTTTATCCAAATGATCAACAAAGCTAATTATAATTATGCTGTTAATATTATTTTGAATATTTGATAATACCACATTTTCACTCTAGAAAATATTTTTTCCGATAATTGACTTTTTAATTTTTAATTTTAACTTTATATATTTATGTACATCAACAGTATTTAAAACAACTTGTTTGTAGTTATTTTCAAGTTAATGCACATTCCCATAATGCATCACTGAGTGCAATTATGCCAACAATATATTGTAAACTTGCCAAAATTTATAAATAGTATTTACTAATAGAATATTTCATTTGTTGATTTGCTTATCACAATATTCAAATAATATTTTATATTTTTTTAATTAAAGCATCTGTTACAACATGTCTGGGAAATCACTTAGAATTCATTTAATAATTTAAATATTGAGCACCACATTATGCATTCCAAATTAGTTCTCATAAGTTTTCCTGCCTTCTGTTAATCCTGATAAACATTGCCTACATAGTTTACAGTAACATCTCTATACCTTGCATAATATATTATTTTGCAGTATTATTCATTCCTAAATCATTATCATGTAGATTAATATTTTGAGGGGAATTGCTGTTATTCTATTTTTTCTTCCAATACTTGATTCATTTTTAATACATATTACTCTCTTTTAAATTAAAAACATATTTGCTTTCATAAATTGATTTCATGTTATTAACACAATTTATAATGTTTAAAATATTTCCAAACATTGTTTATAATATGCTTCTATTAGATATTTTTTATAAGAATAAAATGCTGATATTTAATAAATTCAATTTAAGAATTTTTTTTCTCAAATTTTAAGTATAATTTTCTGCACAAAGTTTAGTAATTAATTAATTTCTATGCTAATCATCCTTAGAAATGGCCACTCTCATAAGTATGCATTGTCATTTCAAATTAAAAAAAAGATTGCAACAAAAATAATTACAACAACAATAAGAACAATAGTAATATTAATGATGATGATAATAATAATAATAAGAAAAAAGATGAGATAAATTTTGCATTGGCTTTACAAATCAATCTGTGAAACAGTAATACATCCACATATAAAACATGTTAATCCATTTTTGTGTGTATTTTATGATTTGTGATGCTGAATTTTAACTTCTTCAGCAGAAAATATTTTATCTGAAATAATTCAACACATCTAATTATATTTGTCAATAAATTCTATTCTCCACCATATCATTCTGATAAAATCAATTAATATTTTATGTTTTTAAAATCTATTTAAAATACTTTTTATGATGTAAATGGAGTCTACCTCTCCCACAACAATCATGATTAAATCCTTTTAAGAAATATTGTATTTTTTTTTCCATTTTCCAATTCAATGTAATGATGAAATGATTTTATAATAGTGAAATCTATAGCATCACACCCAACACGTTGGAATTCATATTGACTACTTTTATGATTTTGACATTGTATTTCTAAAATTTTATAACATCCTTATAAAGGCTGTAGCCTCAAGCACATGCATATAAAAATGTGATAGTTGCAACCTCTACAGGTCTTAAACCATAAGCTTACTCTTTGGAAGAAAAGGGTAAGCTTGTTGTTTAAGACCTGTAGAGGTCCCTACTATCACATTTTTATACGCATGTGCTTGAGGCTACAGCCTTAATGATTATTACTTACATAATCAATGTGCGTTTAAATAAATTTATAATTATAACATCTTTATAATGGACAGGGTATGAGCACAGACTTTCACATGACCCACCACTCTCCACACTATCTCATAACACTGATACACTCGAACACACATATGTCAAAAAGATAAATAATCACCGATATACGTATTTCATGCTAAACCAGCAATCATCAGTTGGTTCAGATTACCATCTCTACACATATATGCTACAAGTGCTCAGATATATATTAAGATAGCAAATCCTCCACACTCCAATGCGTCAACTGTCCATCCAATTGAAAATCTGATGATGGAACGCTCAAAGGCCACCCTGAGGCTGAGATTATTGTCACACCCATGTTGACCTAAGGTCAATCTGACCCCTCATGTACAGGACATAATCCATTAAATACATATACAAGGGATAGGCAGACATCTCTAATATGTAATAGCTGAGAAAATTTTCTTATTCGGATTATATTGATGGAAGACCCAAAATTCTTTATTATATAATAAATCAGGTAAAATAATTAGCTGTAAATATAGTTATTTAATTTCAGTAGTCATTTGAATGTGTAGTAATATATATGTCTTTTATGTTTTATAAAAATAGCAGCAGCATACTGGAATGTGCTTCCCCACTACAGCTAACTCCTTTTTTCTACCTAAAAAGCCTACCATGTTATTTGAATTAGCTTATATTTGAAATTGGTATCAATTTTAACTAAAAGTTGAAGATTTTTCTTTCTGACTGATAAAGAACTATAATTTTTTTAACATTAACTAATAATAATTGTCTTTAAATGCTTCATTTGAAGCATTAAGTAAATTCTGTAGTCTTTTGCTTTTAACTGATTGAAATTGAAAATTCCACCATCAAACTTGTATTGTATCTATCTACATCCTTGATCCATTCATTTCTCTTGACAATATCAACATTTAATGTTAATCATTTACTTCTTTTTGATTATATTATACATTTCTATAGTTTTAATCAAAGTGTATAAGTTCATAATTGCATTTATATTATTTTTTAAATTAAATGTTTAATTAATCTAGTTTTTATTTTTTCCATTTTTTATATCTAAAACAAATTTTTCAACTTTTACTTCAATGTAAAAATACCAATATTTTAGCATTTTCTTTATTTTATAGAAAAATAATTTTTAGTTTTAGGCTTTGCTTTTATTGGAAAATAAAATTTTAGCATCAAATTATTTTATAAACCAATTTTTTTCACTTTGCAAGTTATTATATTCTCAGTATTTATATGTCCTATTTTTCTGTTAGACATTTTTTATCTGAAAAAAAAATTAAATTAAATTTCTTATTTACTCTGTATATTTTCTAAATGAAATTATGATAAAATAAAAAAAAATCATTAAATTTTATTGTATTATTAAAATAGTTTATAAAAATTTTAAAAGATTTAACTTTTCATTTTATACTTTTTAAATAAAATATTATTGTAAGACTAAATGCTTTTGGCTATTTATAAATAAAAATACAAGTCAATACATATGGAAAAAGTATTTTTATGATCACAATATATTTCTTATACATTCTATCCTTATGCATGTTGGTATGATTGTGTTTCAGTGATCAGAATGTAAAAAATACAATTGTCTACGATAAGTAATTTTCATTATATTTATAAATTAAAATATAATTCTCTATGATAAGTAATTTTCATTATATTTATAACAAAAAATGATACTTATGTATTACACCGGCTGTGAGATTTCACACACACTCATACACACACACACACACATATATATATATATATATATATATATATGTGTGTATATGAGTGTGTGTGTGTGTGTGTGTGTGTGAAATCTCACAGCCGGTGTAATACATAAATATCTTATGTATTACACCGGCTGTGAGATTTCACACACATACATATATATATATATTAGTTTAGCCATATTTATTTGAAAAAAATACGATCTATACATTATTTACTGGAAATGATACAGACATCTACTAACATGCATTTAAGTTTCTTGTGACAAATTATTTTTCACCATCTAAACTTATAAAGGTTTTTTATTTTGAAAAAAAGCCACCTATATCTTTATTTAATGGAACTGAAACAAACAGGTTTTTTGCAAGAATTGATTTTCGAACAAGAAAACTTTTAATAATCTAAATTTATTACAAGTGGTAACCAAAGCAAAATATATATACATAGATTTAACTGTGCAATTCTGTCCATTTCTTAGTATCACTGTGAACTGAACCTTTTTATCTCAAACTACATTCCATTATGAATGAATGAATACTCTCTTTCAGCAATCCTGAATAAAACGCTGCCATTGCTTGCCCATAAAATTAGCAGCAAAAACAAAATTTTGTGTTATAAATGTCTCCTCATTCAGAATATTATCTAATATTCACTTACCAAATTAAATTAATTTCCTTTTTAGAAGATTGTAAACATGTTTAATTTGTTTTTATATACACATTTGTTTGTGCTGATGACCTTTATCACCTCTGGACTAATATATAAGTACCTATAAACTTATCTTAAAAACACAATATAAGTAATTGCAACAGTTTTAACAATATAATTTTTTTTACAAGTAAAAGTAAATCAGTGCATACTGTATGATAGAATACAGTGAGTATTAACAAATAAAAGCTGTAGGATTATATCATAATTAGATTTATTTTTCTTATTATAACATATCTTCCATTTATGCTTCTATCACATAAAATATATATTAGAAGTATTTATTGTTTATTGATATATATGTATGGCTGCATATCCATCTGAAGTAAAAAAACTAATAGCAATTAATATAATACAAGAATGTTGCTGTTGCAATATTTTTTGATTGTAAAGTTAAGATGCTTTATTGAAATTTGGTCTTTTTTACTTTTTAAATATAACATGTTTAAAGTTGTTTTTTTTATTTAACAACTTGCATCAATGATCAAAATCAATAGAAATTATTTGTATATCATGAATAATTTTTATATTGATATCTTGCAATTATTTGTGAGAATGGAAAGTAAAGTATATATACAACTTTATTGAAATAAATGTGTGACCATGCATGCATTCAATTTATAGTGAATACTATCCATAATACAGAAGCATTTCTATGGCTATGATGTAAAAAAATTTCCACAAAATAGTAAACATTGTAATGAAAACTTTTTTCCCCAAAACCTATGTATCTTTGATGTTGATTAGCCCATTCTCTGACAAATTAAACTAGTAAGATAAAGGGTATGGTATTTTAATTCATATATAATACCACTATTACTTCAGAACACATCATAATTGTATCTTAAGACATTCAAACCTTGAAAAAAGTGAATGAGATTACAATTAAGTATTGGTTGCCTTCTTTAGCCTAGAACTATTGTAGATTAATAAATCAGAATCTTTTAATAGACTAGACAATATAAATTTTCCAGTTTTAGATTAAAAAATTATTTTACTGAAAATCATGAAACCTTTCAATGTCATGGAAGATGTACTCAAGATATTTCACACCTTTATTTTCCTTTTAGATTTTAACCATAAAAAATTTGCTGTTCAATTTGAGAGGCTATATTTTTTTATTTTTAAATTTATAGGAGATATTCTATTAAAAACTAAATTATTTTATGATTTTATTTTTCTAATCAGTTGTAGAGATCAACTGGTGATACAAAAGTGTTGTACATTGATTTTCATTTTTATTCCATCAACCAGCATTTTTTTTTTTTAAATACATTGTTTTAAAAACATTTAATAATTATGCTATCAGGAATAAAAATTAATGTTTTTTTTTTTTAAATATAGCATTAGAAAATTCTGTTCTACCAACACTTGTGTCTATTTTTAATAATACTGTATGATTTAGAAATGCCAGAATTAGAATTTAAATTTTCTAAACAAAAAATAAACTATTTTTATTGGTTGAACAAAAAAAAGATTCAATTATTTAAAATGTATATTTCAATAACTTTCTTCAATTAAAATGTTCTTATTCAGGAAGAGATTAAGTTTTGCTATGGCTCATAAAAAAATTCCAAATTTTACACATCTACAATGTATAACAGATTTACGGCTTGTGATGTTTTTAAAAATGTGATGCCTTCATATAGCAATTTTCTTTTTGATGTCTAGCAAAATATAATTCTAAATATTACATGATCACTATTCTTTATGCATACACAAACTGATGAAAGCCACAAGCTAGAAACTAGTCTGTGGATATTGAATATGTAGGTGCTAGATAGGGATTTTATGCACACATCTTCTTGCATTCATTGATTACTCTGGATTACACTTAGTGACATTACTGTATGAAGAATTTTGCCTCTGTATTAAAGTATAATTATATTGTGATCATATGAATAAAAAATATTATTCTGATAATAACAAAAAAACTCTTTAAATGAAGACAGATAAAATAATTGATAGAGATTCTCTGATTATCTAAAAATTTCTTATCAAATATTCTTGAATGGATAATGACATAAATAATAAAATCAATTTCAGAGAAAATTCTTCATTATATGTCAAATTTCATGAATTTACTAAAAATACGTAATGAAAAATGCCATTAAAATCTATTATTTACTTCATAAGTTCACCTATATTCATTTAGCTCTATTTTTAGCTTACTATCACTCCATGGAAGGATAATATGTAATCTAGAATTAAAAGGTGTCACAATTTACTTTATTATTAAAATAATTGGTACTTGAGTATTAAAGCTGCAATGTAGGTGAGATAGGAGACCTTTTCACACCCCAATAAATGTGTAAAGTCATGATGATGTCAAATTGAAAGAAAATAATCCCTGTGAGAATATGTAAAAATGTGTTTTTTTTATCAACAAATTTTTTTTTAAATGCAATTATTTTTTTTAATACTTCGACAATTTCAGTAACTTGTTATATTTTTCATTGTGAAAATGTATTTTTTTTTAATTGACAAGATTTGTTTCTCTTTTTTTTTAATGCAATCTTTTTTTTGTAATACTTCAACATTTCCAGTTACTTCTTGTATTTTTCATTAATGTCCAAGGTTGCAACACTAAAACTGGCATTCACAAGATAACGTGGATGTTTGATGGCTTATGTAGGAAAACAGAAGAATGTTTTATATAAAAATTTAATAAAAGTGTAATAATTAATATGTATTTTTTTGTAGGTTTGTTTTAATTTATTTATTAAAAAAAGATGTTTATTAGCAGTTTTATGAAAATCCCAGCATACTTTGCAATCATGTGGTTTCATTTTTGGAGTGAAAATTGTTACTGCAGATCTCTATTTTCTGTGGTAATAGTTTATACAAAAACTTTGGTTTTAACATGTAAATTCCAGTTATATATTACACGGCAAGTGTCATAGAAATATAGTTAATGTATTTTTATCAAAATTACTTAAAATCAAAATCATTTACTGTTTGTTTGGTGTATATTTAAACTGATTTTTTTTTTTTGATTAATGGTGTCAATATTGTAATATCGCAATTTATTTTAAATGTCATTCTTAAAAGTTATTAGTTTTTTAAAGTCACATCTTTTTTTTACAAGTCACATTTTTTTGTTAATGTTGAAAGTCATACATATTTGTGAAAGTCACTTTTTTTTTTTTTTTGGAAACTTGATAATGTTGAAATTTTATTTTAAATATTCTTAAAAGTTGTTTGTTAATGTTGAAAGTCATGTTTATTTTAAATGTCATTTTTAAAAGTTTTTTTGTTATTGTTGTAATTTTTAATACTTTTTTTACTTTTACTTATTTTTAGTTTTTTTTTGCTGAAGAAAGTCATGTACAACAACCATGCACATGTTAGTTAGATCAGATCACAAGATTACAGTGTTATCAGTGGATTGATACTAATGTGAACAGGAACAGTAGATCTAATACATGCTCCAAGTTGCAGCTTTAATATTCAAGTATCAAAAATTTAATTAATCAAGAATGACCTACTGATCAGTTGAGATATTTCATATATATTTTTTATTATTCCCATTAGTGGAAGCTTTAGCTGTTATTACAAAATATAAAATCTTTGATTTTATTAAACAACTAGAAAAATATTGCATAGAAAATAGATTTTTCATTTTAAAACCTAAATAAGGTAAATATATTTTTAGAAGCTCATTACTATGATTTATAATTACTGACAACTTTTTAATTTTTTTTAAAATCACTTATTAGAAAGTTATTAATAAATCTTTATATTTATAAGCTGGTCATTATATCTTGTTGTTATTTTTTAAATTCTGTATTGATCATCTATTAGTAAATCCTACATAACATTTTGCAATGAATGCTTTATAATTTGTTCTTGTTTGTTAATGAATAAAATCCTAATATAAACTTTACATAAAAATTGAATTAATAAAAATAATTACATTCTAATTGTTTTGCTTTTTATAAAGTAGTTATGTTCTCACTTTTTCTAGAGAATCTACCTATACAAACAAATATCCCAATTTCCATTTCTTTCACAACCCAGTTTAATAAATTTTTATGCAAAAAATATTTTATAAGAGCACAACAATTATAAACATCTTGATCAAAATATATTTGTAATTAACAGATCCTGCTTTTCAATAACTATCAATCTACACATAAAAAAATAAAAGAATGATTTTTTTTTTCTGATAAAAATTTTTTTTTTTTTAAAAAAATAATTTTATTACATAAAAGAAGTGGCTGATAATATCAGATGTCTATTTGTCTCAATCTATGAGGGTGGACTCAAAACAATGGGAATCATTCTTTGGTATGTGTACCTATTACAATATATAATTTTGCTGTTATATACTTATTGCAGAAACACTTCTGCATCAATATGCCAAATGACATCACTGTGTGAAATCATGGGCCATGTAACACATTGTTTTGTAAAGTGCATTTTGCATTTTTGTCAATTTTTTTATAATGGTAAAAATGTTGGAATTAACACTGATTATTTTGTTCGGCACAAATGACACTTTTCTCTCAGATTTAGTTTGTGATGGTCAGACATTTTATCTGCAAGTTCTGAAGTATTTACATAATGCGGGAAAATGTAAACATCCTGTTTTGTGCAAATAAAAGAGTGCAAACTTTATCCCAACAATGTCATTTCTCAAAGCCTTGAGTGTGAAAGAAATTTTAATTAAATTCAGCATGTCCCAGCTTACTATCAGCTGTATTTACTCAATGTCATTTTGTGTGATTTTTTTTAATCTCTCAAATTAAAAAAAATATATCTCATTTTTTTAAGGACTTAGAATTGGGAGCATTGACAGAACCATTAAAATGCACCACATTGTAAGCTTTTCTGGTCTCTTGTTTAGATTAATGCATTGGATTAAATAGATTATAGTTTTTAAAGTTGTTCACTTTGTAACACCTAAAAATAAATATACACCAAAAGTATAAAAGTTGGAGAATATAAAAATATTTTTAGTCAAAAAATATTTTCATCAAGATTTACTTGACCTTTTATTGATAGTGGTGAATCATCTAATTTTGATAATACAAAGTTATTAATTAGGTTGAAAATATACTTACATATTTTAAGTGAGTCTAATGTAATTTTAATAAATGACCATGAGTTTAAACAAATATGAGAAAACTTAATGCAATGTAATAATATGAAAATGTGTAATTACATATCTTCATTGTCATAAAACAAGTAGAGATAATTAATATAAATCTTGTCTTAAGGTTTCTTCGGCAGTGATTAGTCATTTCTGTAATAAAAAAACAACTAATTTATATCTTCATATCACATATATCTTAATTATTACTTTAAAAATCATTACATCTATAGTTTAGAAAATCTAACATTTGAAAAACTGAATGAAATGATCAGATAAACCCTTGGAAAATGACTGAGCTATTTAGATAAATATTAATGCACTGATTAAAAGATGAAACTATGATTGAAAAATATGATATTTATTTTTTCTTCTGATTTTTAACCAGATTAAAAATAACCATAAACTATTTTTATAAAATAGAAAATTCACTGTTACAAATTAATACAAAGTCTTAAATTTTAAATCATTTTCCAATTTGGGCTCCAATATATGTCACAACTACTGAGTTAAGAAATTCATTAAAGAAACTTATTATTTTGCCATTATTTTATAAATGTTATTAGATTTTCACTAGAATTACATTAATAAATAAAAAATGTATTACCTTTTATATGGGTAATATGAAGGTAAACTAAAATATAATGAATTAATAAAAATAAAGTTACTAAAAATCTATCCTGTATATAAATATGTATAAAAAGTATTAAAAAACATACTTATTTCTAACCTATTTATTTTTAGTTTAACTTATTATTTTAACATATACTTTAAATAAAAAAAAACAAAACACTAAATTTAATATCCTAAAACATAAATATATACCAGATAAAAACAATCAGTTAAAACACATATATATTCATTTTCTTCATGTTATTTTAGTTAAAACAGGAATTTTACTTTCAATAAACATGGCTTTTCTTATCATTTGTTCTTAATAAATTTGAAAACAGAATTGGATTTGCAATTTATAAGTTTAAACTTAATATATATTTAATACATACACCTACATTGTACAAGATTAACATCCACTGAAGAAAGTGCAATATAAATAAAATTTGCATCATGTCTGATATTGGTAAATAATTATAAAACTCTAATGCACACAGTATTATACTCAGAAAGAAATATCTTAACAGTTGTATGATATCTTCAATATTATCAATTAGATATAATTCCCCCCCCTCTTTATATAACTTATTAAATACTACATCAGTTTTTTAATCACTATTCTATTTGGTGCAAAATAAGCATTTATTACTATTCCAATATTCTTAATATACATTTGCCTCTTCTGTTAGTATACATATAATGACATTTCTTATTTCCTATACTTTAACTCTTTATGCATAGATAGTTAACTTTCATATCTGTAGATCATTCCATTATCCATCAATTACCGATGTGCCTTCATGAATTACATATGATATCAATTGACCTTGAGTAACTATTTTTGTGTATATGAAAACAGTACTTCTTTCTGTTAATTTATAGGTCTGAACTATATAAATAAAAATAAATGCAGGAGACCTCGTTTCTGACATAATCTATACGCACACAGACACATAATTTTCTTGCATACAATAGCACTTCATTTTACATTTCAGTATTATGGAATGCTGAAATGATATTCATTATTTAATTTATAATAAAATAATGAATACTAATTTTAATATCGTTAAAATATTTTGTTGATACTTCACAAGAAATAAAAGAAATATAATTAATAAATAAATTTTTTATTTCATTCATTATATATAAAAACAAACTGTTAAGCGAAACAAATTTAATAAGTAAAATAATAATAATTAACTTTACTATTGTCTTTATTATTGAAAAAAAAAAAGATTTTATAGTGGAATTTTAAAAGTTTATTGCCAGCGGTACGTTTTTATAATATATATGATATTTATTATTTCTTTCTATACATAAAGTATTAAAAATTTATTATATTGAAAATATTAAAACATTAATATTTTCCTTTCTCTGCAATCTATTATATAATTTTTAATTGAAATTTACGTAGACATTAAAATAACTTATTAAAGTAAATTTCTTTCTTTTTCTTTTTACTTTTGTCTAAAAAGCAGATTTATTTTCTACAGCAAGTTATCCTATAAAATGCTAATTGAAAAAAAAAAGAGGAAAGGAGAATTATAAGACATATGTGCAGTTCTATATAAATATAAATTCAATATTTAAAAAGAATTGCGCTAATATAATATGGCTTATATTTATTCATTTGAATGGTCTCATGGTGAAATAGGATGAACATGTTTGCCACACTTATGACTTGATTTGCAGTTTAAATTCAAATTAATTAAAGCACGAACATTTTTCAGGTTCAATCAAGCTAAATTTTAATATTTCCAGGCAGTTAGACCATAACTAAAACAACCCGATTTCTAAAATTGGACTGTAAATGAATCTCTCTATTTTCACTTAAAGCCAAAACATGATAATTCTTTCGTTATGATTCTTTTATAAGGAACTGTTGGAAAAGCATTTTGCATCCAGTGGAATACTTAGAACAGTTTTGCATTAATCTGAAGAGGTTGCAACATTGACACCTTTTAACAAAAGTTATATATTAAACTATTTTCATCATCTAATTAAATAGTGAATGTCTTTAGAAAAATTCAAACTTTATTTAAACTTCCCCAAAATATTTAACTGCTATTGACACACAGACTAATATATAACAATGTTTTGACTAGTGCTATCCTCTTCTAGCCTTCAGATGTGTTTGTCCTGAGCAGTGATAGTACTAACATAAGGATTGAACATGAAATTTAGATTCATGAATATTGAATTTAAGTAATGTTCTAACCAGGTGAGATTTCTGCCAAAGGTAACACTCAATAGAAAGCTAATATCATTCTATATGAAGGTCTTCCTTATTCCTCCATCTTTTTCTAAAAGCAAGGTTAATTATGGCTTCCAGATTTTATGTATTATGACACTAGATTGACTTATAGGTTTACTTTTCATAACATATGATCAACGTTTTTGAATTTTCTTTTATACTCATTCTCCCTAATGCCTACAGTTATAATGGATTCAACTGATTATGATAAAAAATTACAAGAGTTCCTCACAGTGGGATAATGCAAAATATTGGGGAAAATATAATATTAAGTACAAAGACAAAGTTACAAGAACTACACCAAAAGCAATCCAGGTACTTCATTGTTTCAGAAAGAAGTAAATTAATGTCACATTTCAGCAGAATTCTTCATTTTCAAAGTCTGTTTAAACTCCATAAGGACCATGTTATATTAAGACTAATTGTTCTTTGTGAAAGATTAAACACTTTGTAGAATTACTCAAGAACATGTAAATTAAAAGAATAGATATATTGTTAAACCTTGATGGGGAAAACTTATTAGCATAATTACTCTGAGATGAAACATTGCCTATCATAACAAAAAGATTAAATGATGATAATAGTTTTTTTTCTATTGAGAATATAATGGAAATATTAACATTCTAAATAATAGAAATATACTTTCAATAAACAATACAAAATGCTTCCAACAAAAGTGAGACATGGCTGTGGGTTTATCACTGCCATCCCTGATTATTATAGCTATAAATATTACTCCATATACATCTACATAGTGAAAAAATAATTACAAACATACATCAATAACATATCTCTTTCAATTAAATTTATAATAAAATAAAATTGGCATTCTTAGATGCTCTTGTGACAACACTTTTATAGGAAAACTAAGCTAGTTTACAGAAAATCCACACAGACAGTAAAATACTTAGCCTATACATCCATCATATCACAAACTCAAACATTCAGTTATACTATCTCTGACATAGAGCAAAATAATTTTTTTCAGAAATGCATGATTTGAAAAAGAAAATATCTATGTAGAAAAACTCTCATAAAAAATGATTATCCATAAATTATAATATTAAAAGAAATTTAAAGAAAACATTTATGGTACATTCCAAGAATATCAAACAAACTAAAGAAAATCTACCATAAATATAACATCAGAATAGTTTTTTAAATTTACATCATATGATCATCTGAAAAATAAAACTACATCTATTAAATATCTTGTGAATGTGGAATGGTACTCATTGGTGAGACCAGTTGCCATTGGAAAATGATTGAGAGAACAGACTGATGATGAGAAAAGAGAAAACATGTATCGTTATATGATATATGTATGAATGAGTATACATTCAATTGTGAAGATACAAAAATATTGGATAGAAAAAAGAAAGTAGAAAAAAAATTGAATTACCAGTTTATCTCTGAACATCCTCTAACATTTTAAATATTTTATGACAATCAAAAAGTATTATGTTTAACTTTAATTAATTTCTATTACATTCATCTAAAGTCTTGCAGTATTTTCTGACAAAACATATAGAACCATGTTATATATATATATATATATATATATATATATATATATATATATATATATATATATATATATATATATATATATATATATATATATATATATATATATATTGTAGCTAAACTTTTGAAAAAGTCTATGGTTCTTTTCAGATCCAATTGAAGTTTTTATGTTTATAATTTGTGATCAATTTCACAATTGGCTTAAATGTTTATAAAATGATTGAGCACTAAAATGACAAAGTTGACTGTGATTCATGAACTTTGAATTCAAACTCAGTCTCTGTATCACTATACCAAACACTGAACTTTATATAAATAATTGTTACAGGAGGAAAAATGAAACTTCATACCCATTAGTTATGAGTCCAGGAAAAATCTGCAATTACTACTTGTAAAAGAAGAAAAAAGTTTCTATAATTTTTATTACAACAAAGAATTTTTTTAAAAATTTGATAATTAACTTAATGAATATTTGAAATTATAAATATATTTGTCAGCTATTAAAAATAATATATCTAATTTAAAATACAATAATTTTCTGTATAATGTACTTATGTATATATAATAAAATATTGCAAAGAACTAATTAAGATACTTAGGCAATATTATGAACAGGGGATAATATTTGGTTACTACAACTTGTAATATCCATTAACCTTGCCTCTTGTTTTATTTTAACTTTCCCTGCTTAAAACTTCATCATATGATGTGATTGTTGATTATTTCAAAATCAAATGAAAAGGGTAAAAATGCCAAAAAATACATGCCTACAAAAATGGATTTTTTAAAATCATGTAAGAATGCATATACAATAAAAAAAATTGTGGTTGATTCAATTACAATCTAAATTTTTTTTCAATTTATTGCATATTTAAATATTTGTTTGTGCAAGATATGTTGATGAGCCTCTGTGAATTTTAAAATTTACAATCAAATATATTCTATTAGTAGTATTTATATGTGAAAGACATTAGTATGTTTATGAATTTATGAGTCATTTCAAAACATTTGAAAAGAATACCTGAAAATATATCAGAGATTGTTTAATTCATTTAACATAAGACAAATTATGAAAAATTAAAAAATACGGTGACACAATTACTATTGCTTTATTTAATTCCCTATTTAGTGTGCTAATAAATTGTTTATTGCAAATGTAAAGATTTATTTGTGCAATGTTTTTTTTTTCTTGAAAAATGAGTGTTATGTAATTATGCTTTGAGTATTGAACAATGAATAGATTTTATTGAATAATAATACTAAATTACACATTTAAACCTTAACTTTAAATTGATATTAATTAAATATGAAAGATGTTAATATGTTGATGAAATTGTTTGTCACACCAGAGACTGTTAAAAAAGACAGTTAGTTTCTAAATATGTGTCTTGTGAAGATTTTTTTTTTATGTGGCTTTAAGTATGTATCCTGTAAAGATTGGTTGATTTTTTATATAGCCCCAATATGACTTGTGGAGATTGTTGATTTTCTTCATTATGTGACAACATATACATTAAAAATATATGTATTGTAAATGAACACCCATTTAGTGAGCAAAGATTGAATAACTAATTTATTAGACACAGATCAGTTAGTGAAAGGAAAAATTATAAACAATATAGAACATAACTAAGGTACAAGTTTAATCCAATCCAATAAGCAATAAGAATTAAAAAAAAACAATTTCATGAAATTAACAATGCTTATTATCCAAAAAACACATTTCATTTACTTGATATAATATAATGTGTATAGACTAAATATTTTATAATGTCAATTGTTAAAATGTCCATTAATCAGCGAAAACTGTTTAGAGAGAAAATTAATGACTGTAAAATCTGATTTCTCAACAACGTTTTCTTTAACTCGTTTTAATTGATTTATTCAAAAAGTTTTATAAAATTGTTATCATTTATCAATTTAGCAAGAAAATTTTCAAAGATTTGTTCTAATAATCAATATTATGTATCAGAATTTTGTTTCACTGATTAAACAGTGGAATATAACAATGATTAAAAAAAAATGTTATTTCATTCAATCACGAAAGATAAATTTTAGAAGAAATAAAATAAAGTTCAAACAGAGGAAAGTGAACAATGGAAAAATTATCTAAGCAATCTAATAAATTTTAATATTTTTTCATTTTTTTCCAAATGCCAAATATTATTATTATTTTTTTTTATCGAAACCTTTCTAGTTTAGTAATTCATTTTTCTATAAATATAAAAAAATGACATTGTGTTAAGAAATAAATGGAAAGAATGTATATTGTTAAAAATAAAATCTTGATATTTTTATTTCATTCAGCAATCATAATTTGCCAAATGAAAAATAATTTTCAGTTTGCATAAGTTCAATTCAATTTTTTAGTAGAGAGATTAACAAATAACATTGAATGTGGCTTTAATACTAAAAAGATTGAACTTTATTCTGCAACTTGAATCATAAAGAGAAGATTTAATGCACACATTTTTTTATTTTATTTTTTTAAATATTTTGTACTACACTCTTAAATATTTATAACTTAATATATCCATGCACTTTTATTGTTCACGTTATATGTGATTATGTGAATAATGGGCTTTTACAAAAATGAGTTGTCTCCAATTTTTAGGTGAAATAAATGATTATAATAAAAAAATATTATCTAGTAATAAAACAATAAACAGAAATAAAGTTAAGTTACATTTTACACACTAAATTCTAATTAAATCAATAAATGTCAAACATAAGTCAACATAAATATATAAGTTGTATGTAAAGAATTCATTTATTAAATTATTACTATAATACAACATTTATATCACAAATTAAAGTGTATGTAATATAGAGAGACCAAGTCCTTTGATATGGTTTAAAAACATATATGATTCTGTAAAGATTGAAATCAGAAGATAGATTTTTTATTGGGTTTATTAAGTATTTCAGTAGTGCAATTATATGCATAGATCAAACAATCACTAATCACATGTTTTATATTTTCCATAAGTTGAGTATTATTAAAATCATTTCTGAAGCAAATAAACGCATAAATCATCAATGATTATGAACTGGCTGATAAGGTTTTAGCATCCAGGTAGTTATATCTTTGTATACATAAAATACTTCTTATGCCTTCATTTTTATTTTTTTTCAAAATTTCTAATTAAATATCTATAAAGAAGATTTCAATTAAAGATCTATCTTCGGTATTAAAATTATGGTTGCAGTTAATACTAAATCTAATCTAAGTAACATGTTTTATTCAATCTTATATACTACCACAAAGATCATATGTAATTCATATAGAAGGATTTCATAACCTAAATGCATGCACTGTCATGTTGTATTAACTCAGTTATATCTTGTGGAGTACTGAGAAAACTTTCAAAGTAAAGCACAAAATTAAAGACTTTTGAAAAAATAAGAGTTGCCTCTTGACTTTTGTATGTAAATTTAATTATATAGGGTAATGTAAAACATCTTAGTTTGACATCGTTGAGTTATTGTAACATTGCAACACATGCTTAGGGTATAAATCCTTTCTCTTTAAATTAACACAAGTTTATATATTTTCTGTAAGACAATTTGTTTTCTGATAATTAGTGAAGAATTATATAAAAAGTTTTTAAACTCTTGTAAGTAATGAGCTTGAGTGTGTCAATAATATATTTATGTTATTAATTAATAGTTTGTGCAGATGTTTAATGTTAGCACTGTTACTCCAACAAGAACAAAATATTAAACAGTGGAATATGTTTGTCTTACAATAGATGTTCTTAAAATACTTCTACAACAATACCAAGTATTTGAGAGTAAATTTTTTTATTTATTTTAGTCACATAATGTTTGGGTGACATAATCCTAAGTTTTCACACCTAGCTTTTCAAGAAAATTATTTCTAGATTTTTTGTTTTAATAATAAATAATATATTAAAAAAATGGATTTGTCCATATTCCAAAGTTATCTTCCAATAGAAGTGTAAGATTGTGCTTCAGTTTAAGTTGGAAAAAATTATTTTAAGTTTACAAGATGGTTTACTGTTGTTTAATAATAATAAAAAAATGAACACATAATTTTTGTGAAATTAGAATTAATGTCTATACTTATACATAATACTATATATGATATTTCTAATTACATTTAATATATTTTCACAAAGTTAAATTTATATACATTAGTGCATGCATGTACATTCCAAAAATACTGTTGAGTTTAGTTAATCATTAGAAAGTAAAAAATATTTCCTGATATAATTAAAAAAATGACTGAAATATTTATTTTTCTGATTTATTGCAGTTTATTTTTTTAATAAGTACTTAGTTTTCTAATACTAATATTATTTCATAGTTATTATTTTTTAAAACAATATTTTAAAATGTGTTTATTAATTGTGTTACATTTTAAAAATGTGTATGTATTCAAAAATTAAATAAAAATATTATGTTAGAAAATTATAACTCATGCTAAAGTAATGAAATAAAAAAAATCCAGGATCCTCTCTTAGTATTATATGAATTAAAACAGGCAAAACTCTCTATACAGTAGTGCCACTCAGTGCAAGTTACAGTAATCAATGGATTCCAGAAGACTTGCACTGTGTGGTGTTACTGTATGGATATTTTTGCCTGTTTTAATGAGCAAGCATCAGAAATGGTGATCATGTGATATAAAAATTAATGGAATTTCTAGGATATAGTTCCTTGATTAATTTTGCAGTTATTCATACATTATTGCATAATTGGGTTGCATAATAACTTTAAATTATCAAGTTTTCTTTATTATATAATATTTTATATATTTTTTTTCCTATAAAATAAAATACATTTTGAAAAACTAATTATCCTAATAAGAATAAATCAGAATAAAGAATTAATAAATAAGTGCTTTATTTATTCTAACATTGTCAAAATTAATGAAATATTATATTGGTTACTAAGCTAATTAAACCTGGAAGAGATTTTTCAAAATGTTTACATACTCAATGAAAAAAATATTTACAAATAAATGAATTAAATATTTATAGATTAAATAATGAAGCTACTTATTCAGCATTTGTGATTAAGAAATAATCGAAACTAAGTAAAAATCAGTCAATCATTATATTAAGGAAAACATTTTGTGAGCAAAATTTTAGACAAATGAGAGAAATATTAGACACAAGTAACAATAATCAAATATTTTATAGTTGAATAGCATTTTCTTTGAGTGAAAATATTGTATATAACATACATTTATTCACGTGTCTAAAAAAAATTTCTCAAAATGTTTTTATTAATATAACGCTTGATTTACTTTTACTCAGTTTAAATAATTTCATACTAGATATTTATTAATGCTTTGGTAGATTGCTTATATGAAATATAAGGTTCTTACATTGATTCTAACTATAGGATTTTTGCTGCTCAAACTTATGAACTCTCAAGTAACATACTATTATTTATTCTTATTAATTTAGTAAAAAAAGATTCTTATCAATTATATTACTTGAAAAAACAAATTATATAAACTATTATACAGGCAGATTATATTAATAATTAAATAAAAATAGAATATTTATTCAATCTATACATTTAAAAATAGCAACACTTGTTTCTTCTATCTAAAATCAAAATTGTGTACATCAGTAGGTTCTTAAAGTTGTTTTATAATTACATGCTTTTATTATAATATGAAAAAAATAGTATTATTTAAATCTTTTAATTTACTCAATGATTATAAAACTTTGATAAAAAATGGAGACATAGATATCCATAACATATAATCTGAAAGTCATACAGCAGGTTGTTTTATCATTTTGTTTTATTATCACTATCAACTATTCTGTACTATATGTTTTATAAATATTTTTTCTCACATTAATATCACTTAATGTAATCATTAGTAATAAATACATGCTATGTGGTAGATCTTATTAAATCCCTATCAAATGCAAGCCTATTGAATATCCCCAAATTATAGCTATCATCTATGAGAAGTTTTACACTTTACAACAGTGGATGTGGAACTTTTGGATTTATTTTACTTTTTTTACTAGTTGTCATCTTTTATTTTTGTTTAACTATCAAACTAGTATCTGCAATTGAAAAAAAAAACAACAACTTATTAATGGTTTCATTCAAAGCCAACATTATTTTAATTACATTACTTGATAGCAGTACATAACAGGAAAAATGGCTGCTAGTGAAAAAATACAATACACCCAAATGATCTAAATTTGCTGTTATAAGATACAAAACTCCTCACTATTGAAAGTCACAGCTAGAAACTAGTCTGTGGACATTGAATGGAAAACACCTGCTAGTAATTTATTAAGCATGTCACCAGACATTTAAAGATTACTACAACTTATAGTAAGTGTCATAAATGTGTGAAATAAAATTTTTGCTGGATATTTGTATGTGCAGGCGTCATGTGATGTTTATAAATGATAGATATAATAATTATCTTCAATGTGAATTTAAAAATGCTTCTTAAATTTTATATAATAAATAAAATATTGTTACAAAATTATGAAATTCTAAACAATAGCAATTCAATTAAACTTTAAAATGTAAGCCTGGTAAAAATAATATACATACATATTTAACAATATTATTAAAATGCAAGAATATATAAATTGACAATCAATAAATACAATCCATATATTGTACATTATTTTTAATGCAGATATAGTATAATCACATTATACGTTCATAAGTTGATAGTGCACATATTTGGAAATTATTTGAGTAAATATAATTTTTCAATACATAAAAAAAATATATTTTCAAGCATTAACGATCGTATATAGCAAAATATGTATCTAATTTATAATGACCATATTTTTTATCTGAAAATCATGTTCCATGTAAAGATATTTAAGATTTTATTTTATACATTGGATATATGGTTTATTGAAGTAATAGTCAAATATGTATGTGTATATATATATATATATATATATATATATATATACACATACATATTTCAATTTATAAATATTCAATTATAAGATTACTTATATATATATATATATATATATATATAAGTAATCTTATAATTGAATATTTATAAACACAGTAATCAGATATATGTGAAATATAATTTCATTTTTTTTTATCCACTTAGGAGTGCTTTTGATTATCCTCATAGTCTTTGCCAACTAACACTTTGAAAGGCTAATCTTCCCACAATTCCTTGATCTTAATGTTTGCTGCCTACCTGTTGATTAAGTTTTGTTTGTATTTGTATGTTTGCATAGCTTCCTTTATTTTCTGTTCATTATTTTTTTTCAATTTGCAATATTTTTATGTTATTATAATTGAAGTTAAAACCATAAGTGCATGACTTATTATGGTCATAAAAATGGATGCTGAAACATTATTATTTACTTGCAATTTTGTTTCATTTTCTGAACCCTTTTTAATAACAGCAACTCTTTAGTTTTTTTTACAATGTACATCTCAATTCCCCTACTTATCCGCTACAACACCTAAATGATGCAATTTTTATTTATAAATGAGGTTTTATCTTTAGAGTTATTTATTAATTGTTTAATGTAGGAGGTGTGTAAAATGCAATGACACATATACCTTTACAAATTTCCCTTATAAAATTTTCTTGATCATTTGAAATATATGGCATTGACATCCATATTTTTTATTAACAGGAGAATAAATATTAATATTTTTATTCTTATATTTCATATTAAAATTTTTAATAACATTATATATATGATTACAATTGTAACCAACATTTAACAATTCATTCAAATACATTTCAATATGTTTACCTTTATCCGATGAATATTTACAAATACTATTATTTCTAAATAAAAAAGACTCCAAACCTGCCACTTTATGTGACATTGGAACTTTTGATTTATATGGAATATAACATCTTTTTGCTATTAGTTTAATGGTCATGCAGTAATCCAGCTTACATTGATTTTTAATTATTTTAAGATCAAGAAACTGAACACACATTAAATTTGTATCTGTTTTTATCCATTTTAAACTATTTAAATTATTTAATTCTTTAAACAACTCTTTAATTGTATTTGGCCTGCCACACACAAAAACATGACAATCACATCAATAATATACAGTAATATTTTTGATAACTTTTCATAATATTTTCTTCATATGTAGAAATTACAAAATTACATAGTTGAGCAATAGTAGGTAAACCCATTCGCCAGTCATTGCCCATTTTATAAAAATCCTTCTTAAAAACTGCATACATATTTTTATCAATAAAGCTTAATGAATCATTTATAAACTTTATTATTTTCACATTATCATTTTTTAAATTTAATATGTTGGAAATAATTTAAATAGACACTACTTGATCAATTGATCCATACATTTCACTTGCACCTAGAGTACATATTACATCATTAATATCAATCATAACATTACAAATTTTACTAACAAAATCAAATGATGAACATATTGTATAATTACCATAACCAAGGATTTCATGTAGCATTTTCTTCACCTCCCCCCCCATGAAATTCACCATTAACCGTAATGGTTTCTTCTTTTTAAGTAGTTTTATATTTGAAAAAATTTTGGAACATACTGCAGCAGAAGAATAAATCTTATAATAAGTACTATTGTCAATTACATTATTTTTTAAAGTTATACTTTATATATATATCTCATTACTGTATTTATAAATATTCAATTATAAGATTACTTATATTGATTTGAAGAAATTGACATCAAATTATATCAAATTATATATATATATAGTGATAGTAACCCCATTGGTTTGATAGTGATAAAAAGAATCTTTTTTATGAGAACAGAAATTTTCAATTTATATAATAAGTAATATTATGTTACCAAGGGTTTCTTAAAATGTTCATCATAGCGTGAAACAAGGATAAAACACTGATAAAATTTAAAAGTTAGAAGAAAAGTTACAATTAGATAAAAACATTCATCAAAGAATTTAGGTCATCAATCCCACATTATACAGAAGTTATATTACTTTTTTAAAATCGTTTGTTAAATAATTTAGATATATACTTTTTAAATATTCCTATAACAATATTTTCTATGTTGTTTTATTGTAATAAAAACATAGTTTTGAATAGTATTGATTTATGTTTTGAAATTGTTTTTTTTTGTTCAGTATCATAAAATTCTGAAACAATGTATCAAAATATCAGGTTGTCAGCTGTTCATAAAATGTTTTCTCACAAATTGTTTGTGCTCAGTGCTTTATATAATAGTTCTCTTGACAATTTATGTAGCAAGCATGAAGTGTCTGTGATATCTAATATAACTATCTATAGAAAAAAATGTTTGAAGACCCATAGGTATCATGAAGATGAATTTATGAGAAAATATTTTGTAGCATTTTTTTCAGTTTAAGTAAGAAAATGGCTTATGTTATTTTCAGAAACAGAATCTGCAAAAAGTTTAAAACTTTCAATATCTTTTATCGTAGTTTTGGAAAATCTTGACAAGGGTTTTGGCTCATATTCTAATGTAAGTTTGCATCTGTATCATTATTCATTATCTCAACTGGATGTTTGGCAACATTAGTATAAATCATATTACTATCACCATACAGTTTTTTAGATAGGGTAGCTATGATGCCTCATTGGACATAATCAAAATTAACCCAGACTATATAGATAAAATGATTCCTTATAAATATTTCACTAATTGTGAGAAATTTAATACAAATAAAGATATTCACTGAAAAAAGTATAAAAATAATTGGAGCCTTGTTTGTAATGAAGCAGCTGAAACACATAAAATGTATCACCTATATTGTGTCACCTATATTTATTTATGTACAAGTTATACAATTTGTGCTGTTATTACAATTTAAAATAATTAGATATGTTATTTATTTACCTCAAGAATTTTAGACAGCTTAATTTGTAACAAAATATAAAGAAATCTATAGATATTTCAACTACTATATGTATTCATTAATGGTTTTATTAAAACCCATAGTTTTGACACTGATTAGTAACAAATTCAATAATTTTCACAACACATTAAAATAATCAGATAATCAGCTTTTTCAAATCAATTGTTGCACAGTTTGCAGCTCTATATCATGAATGCAAACCTGCTGGTAATATTTTAATTTAATACATTAATGGTGCATGTTTTTTTCATTAAATAGGAATACTATCAGTAATCTGTAAAATCACATGAAAAATAGTGTTAATGTTGTGAAACAATTCTCATAGAGATTCTAATTAGCTGTTTATTTTGTGAAATAATTCAAGTTATTAAAAAATTGTTACAAGTGAACTGATTGATTGATGTGGTTTAATCTTAACTTTATAATTATTAATTTAGAAATAAGCACATTTGGTTTATATTTTAAACAATGTCATCTAAATGTAAATGGACATATCACCAATTTTTGATCTCATGTTTCAAAAAAATACAAATATAAATCAAAGTAACATTTTTCATGTATAGATATTGTGATAGATACTTATATACGTGTTACATAAAATAATTTAGAAATAAAAGTTAGAAAGAGAACAACAAAATATTTTTTCTTTAAAAAAAAGAATGAGACCTTTAATTTGTTAGATAAAAACAAAAAATATGTTTCCTTTAAATTTATCAATTGGCTGATTAAAGCCTATGGAAATGTAAGAATTTTTAAATGTAATATTTAAAAGAACATTTATCTGTTCTCTTTTAATTAAAAGAAAATTCTGATGGATTAGAAAAACAAAGAAAATAAATTATAAGTTTAAATATGCAAAATTAACTGTAAAGTTACTTAGTAAACAAAATTTGTTGTACAAATAATTATTGAGACTATTTTATTGAAGATCTAATTTTGTGAATTATTTGATCAGAAGAAATTAGTTTTATTAGAAATTAGTATTTCCCACAGATTAGATACTAAATTTGATCAAGTTCTAATTAAAAAATAACAAGAAAAGATTAACTCATTAAAAGGATTTTGAAAACTAATTAATAACATAGGTAGTCTCTGGCAAAGGATGACAAAGGTGTAAAAACTATAAATTTCCTATTGTTTTATTCTTTTGACAGAAGTCTACAGAGGTTTGCTGAATTTTTCTGTTATGAGTTCATCATTTAATTTGATGATAAGTCAGTAGTACTCTGTTAAGCATTCTGCTGTCAGTTTGCTGTGCAAATTTTCCCATTCATCAATCAGAAATGTATAGAAATATTTGCAGACATCTTAACATTACCATGTTCTGCTAAATCACAAAGATTGTTCATTCAGTATTCACTGCTCAGTTTGTTTTACATCTGATGTCTGATGTAGTTTGACCACCATTGATGAGATACTGGCTGTAAATGTAGATGTATTACCAAACAAGACCAAGATATGTACTGACTCAGAAAAGAGGACAAACTAAATGCCATAGATGCTAGAAATTTCCACTAATAAACTTCATTATGTTCAGGAGGAAAGGAGTGCTTCCCAGAAATGAAGCTACAACAAAAACCTAGGTAAATGTCTAGACAAACTTTTATTCTTTTGCAAATTTTATAACTAAAAGCAATTAAAACAGGTAAAACTCACTATATATATATATATATATATATATATATATATAGTGAGTTTTAACTATATCGGAAGAGAGTATATATATATATATATATATATATATATATATATATATTGCCACACATAGCAAGCTAGAATAACCATAAGAGGTGATGGTCATGTGATGTTTATTGGCTTAAAAGCAATTAAGTTTCACCCTATTTAGAAATTGCTTAATCCCTAGCAAAGAATGCTTTAATTAAGCTAAATTGACTCACTTTTATTTTGATTGTTATTTCCTATTTTAATTTGTTAATTTTTGCTTACTTCTCTCTCTCGACACTTTGAGTCTGAAGCATCCCTGAGTGCCCCTGTTCAAAAATTTGGAGTTTCAACTGAGTTTGTGTGGAATTGGTAAATTATACACTTATGGGTCTCAGACTATTTGATCTGCCACTTTCTTTTGATTCAGGTGAGCTTTTTTTTTTCTACAATGAAATTCAGATTTTTTTTAAGATTTTTTTTTTTACGGAAATAAAATTTTTAATTTTTTCTTTTTTCATTTTTTTTAGATTTGTTAATTGAAAATGTTTTTAATGATTAAATTGCATTCTCTTACGACTTGATATAGAAAGAAACATAACATGAATGTGTAAGCCCTTTTGTTACAGGAGTCAGTGAGTATTAATTACTTTGATTATAAATAAATATATATTGAAAAAAAAAATGTAATTTTAGATAATATGTTTCAATGATATACAAATGTAAACAACTAGACTTTATCACATATGTATATATATTTAGTGCCTTAGGCAAAATAATTTTATTCAGTATTCTATTCCTTTTTTTATTACCTTTTTTATATAAATAAACATATATTGAAAAAAAAATGTAATTTTAGATAATACATTTCAATGATATACAAATGTAAACATCCAGATATGATCATATACTCTCAGCCATCTACTTCATGTACATCATCTCTCACACACATAAATAATCAGTGCTCATAATAAATTTATTTATTTTGATGTTTATTGATTTACTTAGTTTTTATTCATTTTATCCTAAAGAAATTTTTGCTTGATATTTATTTTTTGAATACACTTTATTTATTTGAAAAGAACACACATTTTAGGTCGCACCCCATTTTTCATTAATATAATATAATAAAGTAATATAAATAATATTATAATATACATTACAATTTACTGAAGTCCTCAACATTTTGTAAATTATTTCTGTTATTTTTCCCCCATTAAAAACCAAACATATTTTTAACAGATGCCTGCATGGAAGGATAACCAAACATTTCGAGCACATACCCTGATATGGAAGAATAGGATCTGGAGGGTCAGCTAGTAAAAATAAAAGTTACCAATGACACTGTTTTTGTAATTTTTTCATAAAAAAATTACCCCAGATAAGACATATTATATATCAATTTTTTCAGCATTTTGAGACACATGCTATGAGGCTATCCATGAAATTGTCATTTTGACATTTAAATTTCAAAATTTAGTATTTGTGAATCAATGTAGAAATAAAGATGTTTAAAAGTGTTATTTTTTTTTTCTTAATGTTTTTGATGTAATAATTATTTTATCAGCTTTATTACATTCTTTCATATTTGATGGTTCTAAAAATGTATAAACTTTTATATTTACAGTATTCAAATGGAAAATATGTTTTAAATTATACTTGTTGTAATTTTTTTTAAAATTCAAGATGACTGCTTGGCTCTCAAAAAGTTAAATATATTGAGAAACCTCATTAAAATTCAATGATTTATCTATTGTAACCAGACCCAAACAACCTCTTATTACCTTGGTTGTAACAATTTCCTGATGAGCATGTTGCAGAAAGGAACTATCAATTGCCATTCTCCAATGCAGATGTTATCCCCCCCTGCAACAATATTTCCTGCTCATCAGAGGATGTAGCACCATAGGGACTGGAAGCATCTAGACATTTCTGTGTTTGGTTTTCCAAACAGCACCATTAGAGTTTCATCTCACTACAACCTTACTTACATAGGTCTAGTTATGCCAGCCATAGCTCAGGAGGCATGAAAATCTCATGAACAAGTGAAATGAATGATAAGTGATGCAAAAAGAAATAGAATTGGATAACTAAAATTAATTTTAAGTAACAACAATTTTATTTAACAACAATTAATTTGCAAGTCCTTCTAATAAAGTTCCTTCATATTCATGTGACAATTCATTTTTAGTTCATTTATGAAAAGGTTAGAATCACTTTATTGATCAATAGTTCATTTGCAAGTCCTACTAATAAAGTTCATCCTTCATTTAAAATGAAGACTCATTTTAATTTATCTTGGGTAAAGAATTCAAAGGGTCTTTTATCAAGTAGACATCTACCAATACTTCATGAATATTTTTAACTATTCATTCCATATATGTATATCCTTTTTAGGAAGGTAAATAAGTAAGATGAGCAATTTCAGATTTGTGAAGCTTCTATAATTCAGTCAAGTATAAATGTACATTTGTGCGCATAAGTTTCATTATATTATTCATATACAATCAATATGCATGTAAGCATTTGTAATTTCATATAGTACTTCATTATTTTTAAATTTATCATGGGTAGGTAAACCAGTAATGTAAGCAATTCCATGTTTGTGAACTATTCATAATCCAGTCAAGTATAAAAGTGCATTTATGTGCATGAGTTTCATAATTTTATTCACATACAATCAATATGCAAGTAAGCATTTGTAATTCATATAGTACTTCATTGTTATTTTTAAATTTATCATAGGTAGGTAAACAGGTAATGGAAGCAATTCCATGTTGGTGGACTATTCATAATCCAATCAAGTATAAATGTGCATTTATGTGCATAAATTTCATTATTTTCTTCAAATACAATCAATATGCAAGTAAACATTTGTAATTCATTATTTAGTTATCCTAATATATAGCATGAACATTGTTGTTTGGTGTGCCACAGATGTATGTTTCTACATATAAGTTGATCATCAGTTTCATTTATAATTTATCACTAATAAAACATATTTTCACCTACCTATTGTTATTCATAATTTTTTTCTTTTTTTAAGAAACATGTTTTGTTTTGTCATTTATAAACACATATATGTATTGAATATTTTATGAAATTGTTACCTTCATTTTATCCAGTTTGTTCCTTCACTTCAGGATGCTACTGCATTCAAAAAGGGGTCATTGTATTCAAGCTGTATGGCATTATTTACTTTCCATGATCTTCACACAGGCAGATCTTGGAGAACCATGGCTTTGGACAAAGAGATGAAGCTGTTACCGATTAGCCTTTCATCATTATACTTTCCTTATTAAGATTTTCTTTTTTCATCATTAACAGTGGCTGTAAATATTATATTCCAAAGTGACGAAAATCAGCTGTCAACTAAACAGTTAAGTAACATTTAGATAAAAATTTTAACTTTTTAACTCTTCACTTTTCTTACTTTTTGACTGCTCTTAAAATCTTTTTAAAAATCTTAAAAACTTTTTCTCTGAACTTCAAACTCAACTATTTATACTCTGATATCTGGATTGATTAAGAAGCACTTCCCACTGTATCTGATTTGTTACACAGCTTTTATTTAAGCCTGAGTGCTTTTCTCTTCTTAAGGAATGGACACTACTTTTAGTGGGACAGATAAGGAATCATAAGGATTAAGCCATATATTAAGCCATGTTTTTCAATTTGATAAGACTGCCTCAAGCGATTATTACACTTTATACAACAACATCGTTTCAAAAATTAAAAATGCAATATTTAAAAAAATGCCAGTTTTAAATAAGTATGAGTGACATATTTATATCATAATTTAAAATTATAAAATCAATAATGAAAGTTTATCTTTTTTTTTCTCAATTATAGAAAATAATGATTTTCTTCAATTGATGAATTTTAATAAAGAAAGATCTATACTTTTTTTTTAATTGCAGATTTAAACATATTTTTTTTTAACAACAAATCATGATAGTCTTTTTAATGGGGGGGGGACCTTTTGAATATATATGTGGAACAGTATATCTGTTTCAATATATATATATATATATATATATTCTTAGATGGAGCTTTACCAATAGCTCATCAAGCTTTGTTTACAAAAAATGCCGAGAGAGAATCGAAATTTCAATATCTCTTTCAAATTGTCCCCAACCTTTAAACCATGGTTTCAAGCTATTTGGCTTTCATTAGTAAAGGGTAGGGGGACAAGAAACTGATCTAGTTTCTAGCCCCCCTACCCTTTACTGATGAAAGCCAATTAGCTTGAAACCATGGTTTAAAGGTTGGGGACAATTTGAAAGAGATATTGAAATTTTGATTCTCTCTCGGCATTTTTTGTAAACAAAGCTTGATGAGCTATTGGTAAAGCTCCATCTGTGATCATAAAATGCAAGCTATAGGCAGGTTAAATTTTTTTTTACTTGTTTTAGTTTATCATATATATATATATATAAGAAATCTCGATGCATTTTTATAAATAACCTTTGAGCTATGATACAATGAAGCAAGGTACTAATTGAAATCAGGCATTGCAACTTGAAATTGCTTAATCTAATAGCTGTATTTATCTGAAATATATAACCCTATGCAAATTGTTTATTTAATAAATATAAATAATTCATTAATTTTCACAAAAATAATAAATAATATTATTAATGTTGGCTTTCACTCAAATGCTCTAAAAAATTTTATATAGATTTTTAAACAGCAACATTTAATTTTAAAAGCCCTGACTCTTTTTCTGGATATATGATAATGCCAGTAAATGATGTCATCAAAGGCTGGTTAAATTATTGCTAAATTTACATTCAATCTTTAATATCAAAGTTATATTACAATTAAACTCAAATATAGTTATCATGCTCTGTTTGGTTAGGTATCAAATAATTTCAAATTCTGCTGATGTGATCAGTTATTACCAGAAAGGTAATTCTAACAAGAGATTGGATGGTTATTATCAAATATTGTCCAATAAAAAATTATAAAAAATTTCTATAGCAAATGTAAGTGAAAATTAATTTTAATTATATTATTTACATGCACACATATATATAATGAAATTATGTTTGAACAGTAAATAAAAAAATCACATGTATATCAACATGTTAAACAGAGTAATTATAAATTTAAAAATATTCATAACTGCACATGCTTTCTTTATTATGATTATACTGTACTGCAATTAAAGCACACTCAAGATATTTATTTTGTTTAACATATTGATATGCATATGTTTTCAGAGCTAGAAAAATAGGTATGTAGATAGATAGATTTATTGAGTGATAGATAAATAAATGTAAAGATATATATATATATATAGAGAGAGAGAGAGATAGATAGATAGATAGATAGATAGATAGATAGATAGATAGATAGATAGATAGATAGATAGACAGACAGACACACAGACACACAGACAGACAGACAGACAGACAGACAGATAGATAGATAGATAGATAGATAGATAGATAGATAGATAGATAGATAGATAGATAGATAGATAGATAGATAGATAGATAGATAGATAGATAGATAGATAGATAGATAGATAGATAGATAGATAGATAGATAGATAGATAGATAGATAGATAGATAGATAGATAGATAGATAGATAGATAGATAGATAGATAGATAGATAGATAGATAGATAGATAGATAGATAGATAGATAGATAGATAGATAGATAGATAGATAGATAGATAGATAGATAGATAGATAATCATGAAGTAGTACATGATTTATGGTAAGGACAGGATTTTGGAATTATAAAAAATTAAATAAATTAAGTAATACTACAAGATGAAAATTATAGATTTATATGATGTACTAAAAAAATATTATTTTATCATACACTGGTTCTATGTTATTATAAATTTAATTATCCACAATTTTATGAGCTTATAGTTTAAAAAATACTATAACAACTTATAAATCTGAATTCATACAGTTTACACATGTATCAATCTATTTACCTTCGTGAATTATCTCTCACTCAAAATCACTCAGCAATCATGTACATTTTCTCTCTTTTTTAGATTTACTACTATGTTACCTTTTTCTTATTTGCATTTTTTTAATAATAAGCAGTAATATGCATGCCTATAGTAAATAATATAATACATAGGGTCCTTTATTGTTTATTGTTAACATATTCACAGACAGCCTTGAACTACATTAGTAATAAGGATTTAGTGATAATATATGTAATTTTGGAAAGAGACCATTGAGTTACTAAAAAAAGTAGGAAAACATTAATGAGAATGACTGTAAGGAAAAATAAGATAATAAAATATACATTTGGTTTAGTGAAAGAAAAATAAGAAAATAGTTAAGATAATAAATATCACAATAGTTATTTTGAACAAATGCAAAAATTGAAGTATTATGAATATATTATTTTTTATTATGATTGTGCTGTGCCTTTTTGACATTATCTGCAAATTTTCTAAGATTACAAAAATATGATGGCCATTTGAGGATGCCACCAAGCATTTTAAGCTTGGAACCAGATTGTGAAGGTTTCCACAATCACAATCATTTATTCATTTATTTATTTACAAATGGCAGTCACCAAATATATTTTTAAAAGATAATCTTGTGCGAATTTATTTCAACCAAATGGACACTGAATTAAATTACTAAACTAGATTAAACAGAGATACTCAAATATGACATTTAATAAATTTTATTATATTCATTTTCAATTTAAAGACATATTCTCTTTTCCTATAGCATTTAAAACTGACTTGAATCTTTTCTATAAAGAACAAATACAAACTTAATTTTAAACACAAACGTTAACAATTTTTTTAAAAATATGAAACAAATTATTTAACTAATATTCTTTTCTTGAGGGAACATGTGCCATCATTTACCCTACGTTTGATGGCAGTCTCAAATAATTATGAAAACCTTGATAAAGTAGAAGTAAAACACAAGGGTGACTTACTAATAAGAGTGTGCCAAATGACAACAATCAGACTCCCTCTTTCTAATGTCGAACAATTTATTTTAATCTCAAGGAATGGTGTAAGTGTCTGTCATTTGCTTACAGCCATTGGGGAATCCATTTTCTCTGCACCATATTTTGACATAGGGTTCATGTGTTGCTTATCATCAAACATACAACTGACCTACACCTTCCCCTCCCCAATTTGTCTTTCAAGATCGAGCATTTAACATTACTCGGAAATTATAATAAGAATGCATATTAAAAAAAACATATTTAAAGAATATATGAGTTTAACCCCCTCTTTCTTTTATTTTAACTAATTTAATATAATATAATAAAATTCCCAGCAATAATCCCACACTCTATTGTTGAAACATTTAAGACAATTAATAGTATATATTTCTATTACACAAAAGGGAATCAAAGTTCACTCAGTAACAGTTCATAACTACCCTGATTGATCTGTGATTACTTTATGTAAGCAAAGTTATTATATGCTGGTGTGAATCCTGCAGGTAGTCCATTGGTCTTTTCCAGGCATCCCTGGCTAGTTGATTAAACTTTCTCCTATCCACTTCAATGATCATTCAGGTGGTTTCAGAAGTGTCAGGGAGATAAATTTCCTGAAAGAAAAGTTTTGTAAATGTTCTTTAGTTGGAGAACATTTTCTTGGCACTGTTAACAATATTTTCTGTGAACTATTCTGGATCCATATTACTTTTTTTTTATAGCAAAAATGGCCCTGTCTGACCGAACAAAGAGAACTTCATAATTTAGACATTTACAGTCCTTTCAAACTGGATTCACACCTTTTATTTATTTTTAGCTATATTTTAGCAATCCAATTTTTTTTTTCCTTTTGTTATATTTTTCTTTTAATTAGTAAAAAAAAATTTGTTTAATTAGAATAAATAAATAATGAAATATTTTTAATTTGGGAAGTTTCAACAATAGAGGTAATTAATAATAAAAAAATCTAATCTCTTTTTTTTATCCCCATACCTTTATCTTTCCAATATTTAAAATTAATAAAAAAAACTTTTTTAAAATAGTATAAAAAAAATTAAGCTAATATATACGCTTTTAATGAGTTATAATATATACATGCATATATACATGAGTTGATCTAAAAATACCAGCTCATGATTAATATTTTGGATATAATATATTGTAAAAAGAAATAGGTACTCAAATTACATTCTATATATAGAAAAAAAAATATAGATAATAATGACATTATTATTTTTTAAAAAAGTTATAAAAGTCAATGATTTTGATTTTCACTTAAAAACATTGTTAATTAAGCTTTTTTTTTTTTTTTTTTTGATTCACTTAACAATTATATGTTCAAAATTGATAAGTAAGCTGACTATGAAACAACTTCTTCACATTATTATTAAGATATTTCTTTTATTTTTTCAAATAAAAATATTTATGACTGCAAAACAAATAAATTTTACACTTTGTGATTATTTTAATAACTAAAACCAAATCCAGTTTTTTTTTTCAAGTTGCTTTGAATTATTTAAAAAAAACGAATAATACAAATATTTCTTCCCCAAAAGTTTATCGGATAAATATATTCAATAATAATGATTGTAGGATAGACACAATGTTTTGGAATTAAGACTTCATATTTTAATATATAAAAACCCTAAATAGCATAAGATGAAAATATCTTAACTAAGTTTTAAATTTATAATTAAATTATTAATAACAAAAAAAAAAACATTTTTTTTTCAAATAGGAGATATAAAAGAAATAATGGAAATAGTATTTTTGTACAGAATACAGCATTAAAAAAAATCAAAAAAATAAGAAGAAAACCGAAATTTTTAATCGCTTTGGTTTGAAATATGATGAAGGCTTTTATTTTTCATTATTTTTTTTTCTTTTTATTTATTTCTTTTTAAAATAAAAACTTTTCTCCATGGCTTTGTTGATAATCAATAAAATTCAAAATTATATAACAAATAAACAGAAAGTAAGAAACTTTCATAAATTTATATATATATATATTTTAAAAGAAAAAAATGAAAAATCATTATAACCAAACATTTGAAAAATTAGAATTAAGAAAAAAACGTAATAACATATAAAATAGGCAAAAAATAAATTTTGGAATGCCAAAAAAAAAAAAAAAAAATAGTGATGTGTGTGTTTTTTCAATTAATTTCTGAAATGATAAATATCCAATAAAGTTTTAATTAAATTAAATATAATTAGAAATATATATATATATTTACGATTTTTGGGAGAAGAAACAGCTCTATATAAGACATGCGCAACATCCTCTTGTTAGTATATATTTTTTATTTATTTTTTAAATTTTAATCAATTTTTATCAGATATAGTCTAAATACATACATATATTTAAAAACATTATAGCATTTTATATCTTACTTTTATATTATATAATTATAATTTAGAAATGTATAATGCACACTAAAAATATTTTTAAATACAGTACCGATATATAAAAGTTTTATGTAATTTATATAGTATATATAGAATTTTTTTCTTTGTGAAATTTTTTTTGATGTTGTAATGTTTTAAGTAATATTAAAATTAGTATGTATCTTAAGTATTAACTTATTCTTCTGCATATACATGTTAGCATTTGATATATATATATATATATATATATATATATATATATATATATATATATATATATATATATATATATATATATATATATATATATATATTAGGAAGTAAAAATAAATGGAGATTACTTAAATACCTAGATGTTACAAATGATGTGATTAATTTTGAAAATAATGCTTAAAAGCTTCAAAACCTATTGCAAAAGTTATCAAATGAAATTAAGAAAATAGAACTAAAAATAAATACTACAAACATTAAAATTATATTCAAAAAATTTATCAGAAAAATAAAATATAGATTGATAATATCGATTTACAAGTTAATAACTACAAATAACTTGGTCTGATTATTAATACAGATGAAAACACAATGAATAATATTAATCATAGGATTAAACTTGGATGGAATGTCTTTGTTAGAAATAAAAATATTAAAAAGTAAATGTGTTTGAAAAGAAAAAAATAACAGATATGTTTTCTGGTTTTTATTTATAGATCTGAAATTAGAACTATTAATAGAAAAGCAATATTGTTCAGCAAAATATGAAGAAATGTATGTTAAAATCCATGAGAGGAGATTAAAAAGAAAATACATGAGTAAGAGAACATATATATATATATATATATATATATATATATATATATATATATATATATATATATTAAAAAACTTACCTTACCTGGGGGTTTTTTTTGGGGGGGGGTGTTTATTCCCCCTCCCTCTTGGCGGGGGTGGGGAAGGGGGAAGGGGAAAAGAGAAAAGATTAGGGAAAAAAAATAAAAAAAGAAAAAGGTAAGGGATTAAGAAAGAAATAGTTAAATCCCAATTCCAGTAACAATTAACAATTTATAATTGTTGTCAAGATAACCTCTTTTTAACAATAAGGGTGAAATCACACCCTCATTAATGATTTTTGTAAATACTGAACCCAAAGTTTTTTTGGCCAAAGATATATCACAATATGCATTTATTAAATGGACGATTCGAAGAATTGGGATTAAACTTATATATATATATTATAACAATGCAGACAAAGGGTCTTACTGTGCCCACACTACAAGGGCGCCATCTAGGCATTTGCACCTAGAAAATTTATCTAGTAGGCAGATACGTAAGTTAAAAAAATATTTTATATTGGTTGATTCCGACTGTTAGCCCATTGTCACTAGCTCAGCAGAGTAGCAGAGATTTATATTTATAAATTCTTATCTAAGACTATTTTTAATATTAAAAAAAGAATAAAATAAGCCACGGCCAGTAATTAATACACAAACAACATTTATTTATGCACATATATAATCATTTTAGAATTTGAGGAATAATATTTATTATTTTGATTTTAATATTAACTCTTAATTTAAATTATTATTTTAAGATTTTAAATCATCCACAGAGATGAAATTTATATCTATTTTAATATTGTTGAGTATGAATAAACTACATAGATTGTATTTGAAAAGAAAATATTCTATCCCTTATTTAACCTTAGGCCAAAAGTTCACATTCAAACCAGCGTCAATCCATCTGTACATTGATGTATTCAATGTAGCATGAAAATAAGACAGCACAAATATATTTACCATACTGTCAGGAATGTACATCTGAACAGCATGGTTAGAGAAAACATTGACTCTTGTCCAATACAGGAATGTTACATCTGTATGGCAAGATGAACAATAAAAAAAAACTCCATAGGAAGAGACTCCAGTTCATCTTACTATATGTGCCATATGTAAAATGGGGGTGTGCAGTGTATACAGTGATTCTGCACATAGCAAACAAACTACATCTACTAATTACACCAATATATCCAATCCATTGACCCAATTTAATTATGAAACAAATAATCTAAGATTACCCTCCCCTAATTAATTAATATAACTTTACAAATCTATATAGCCATTCATGCCAGACTTAAATTTAATATTTATATAAATTCACACAGATGGATTTTATAAAAGTTTGTTGTTTAATGTTGAGTATAGATTGACTAGACAGCTTGCATGCTCAAAAACATCCCAACATAAACATAAATGATCAAAATATAAAGTCATTTATTTTACCATAGCAGAAAAATAGATTTTACGCAGACCCTAGATTAAAATTTTAAAACTTCAGGGCATAGAATGTAGCAGGTTATAATTTAAGTAAATTATTTTGTTAGTATGCTTTACTTTCACTTAGGATTCTTGTTGTGATATGTTGAGTACATTTTAAAAGATTATTCGTAACTGTATCCAAGCTTGGAATTTAATTCTTATTAAATATGAAATGTTAATGATAAAATTATTTATCATGTTCAGAACATAATTTTTTTTAGAATATTATTTGAATGTGGTATTTTAGGATTAGCGCTGCTATGGCATAGTCATCTGGCCGTAATTATTCCAACTTCACGAATTATTTTAGCAGTTTAGATTTTTTAAATAGTTTTGCAGCACATGTTTGTGACCACTTTTCTCCAATATGTGTGGAGGGGGGTGCTTGTGATGGTAAAATTTTGTATTTGTGATTATTATGAAAACCTTAAGTGCTAAAATAATTTGCAAAGTTAGAATTATTATGGCAGGACAATTATGTCATGGCACCACTAATTCCAAAATATGAAATTTCTTTTCAATCAGGAACTTAATTTATAAGGTTGTAATAATGTAAAGAAAAAAAAATATTCAAAATAATTACAAATAATATTATTCATAATTAAAAAATATCCATTACTTTTCTTTAAAAATGTATTTTTAAACTGTTCAAATTAAATGTTTAGCTATATTTCATATGTTTTATTGATTTTTTCCTCACATTTGTAATTGTAATTCAAATTTGAATATGATTTCCAAAATGATTCATTTCTTCTTTATAGCCTAAAACTAAATATACTTTCAGTGAACCTCAGTTATAGTGAGCTTTTAGATTATAAAGAGAAAGAAACCACATTGTTATGCAGACAAATGTTTACAAATATTAATTTCATATGTTTATATATTGATCATTAAATATAAAAATAAAACAACAACATATTATAAATTCAGATTCTTATTAACAAATGTAATGTAACGGGATGGAATTAACACTATATAATGCTAATTATAGCCATTTTAATTATATTACCGACATTCTAAAGGGAGAGAATATTAATTGCTTTCATTGGAAGGATATAGATTGAAATAAAACAGTGTACAGAATTGTTACTAGAATAAATGCTGTCAAAAAAAAAAAAATTGTTTCTTTGCAAGAAGTTAAAAAACATCATTTCCAAAAGACGAAAAAATATTTTGGATCTGTTGTATGGTACACATAAACCATTCATGCTTCACGGATTAATTTGTCTAGTTATGGCAAAGTTCATCTTATTTTTTTTTTTTTTTTTGCCTTGAGTAAAAATGCCTATTCATTTACAAATGCTTGCTAATCACCAAGATTAAAAATATACTCATGGCATATCAATGTAGTGCTTAATTAAAATTGTTAAATTATATAATTGTGTCCTTTAAAATTTAACACATGCTTTTTATTTTATTATGGAAATAATGATTTTAACGCAATCATAATATAGTATTATATATTTTCAAGTTTTTAAATAATTTTTAGTTTATAATTTAATAAGAATAATGTGTTTTATTTAAAAAATATCAATAAACCATTTAAAAATATTAGAAGAAGATATAAGTATCTGTTTCTAAAGTTATTAGAAGAAAATATAAGTGTCTGTTTCTTTTTAGAAAAGCTCTTTTTCAAATGCTAAAATCTCATTTTAGAAATAATTAAAGACATGATTGCAAATAATTTGCGGGCTAGTTAGTGTTCGATTGAACTGCTAAACTTAAATAAGATTGTCCATTATACATTTATTTAAATAAAAATGTGAAGTATTTATACTATTTTCAAAACATATCATAATAAACAACACTGATATTTATAATTTATCATATATTTTATAAAGTCCGAACACACACACATAAATTTAAGCTCTACATTAGAACAGATAAAGGGAATTAGATACCACTATAAAGTAATAACATTTACGAGCTTTTAAAGTGTAATAGGTCAATAGTTGGAGTTACATAATACACTTAAAAGTGTCCTTTAACTTGTACAAATGCATATATATATATATTGTATCAATGTGTATAAATACACATTGCATAAGTGTGTGTAAATATACGAGTTACATGAAATAAAATAGGAAAATAAAATTATATTTCAATACTTAATAGCTTGAAGAAGAAAAAACTTAAAAGAAAAAGTACAAATATTGGGAAATAGATTAAAATATTTATTATAACTTATCTTTTCCTTTCTGTATTTTATTTTAACATATAATCCATTTAAAAGTACTTTTAATTGGAAGTATTGTTTATTAAAAGTCTATAATTAATTGGAAACAAATTTTGTACAGTACGTAATCAATTTCTGGAGATTAAAATTCCAGACTGATTAAATAAGCAATATATATAATTTGATTTCGATGTAATTAAAATTGAAAAATAAGGGAATGAAAAAATGTTACTAATTAAAAATAAAGATAAAATGAATTGCTATCATGGGTTTCAAATCAAGCAGTGGGTGGAGTCGGAAGGTATATATACTGAAATTGCCTATTGTTCAAGGTTAATATCCAAACATATAGAAAGTTATGGAAAATATTGGGAAGAGAAAAAAAAAGAAGAACAGCAGCAGCAGCAGAAAACACAGAAAGCAAAGAAGAAGAAAAAGGCCTGTTGGTTGACCTAAGAGCCTATAAGCCAGCTAAAACAACTACAGCAGGATGAAAGAATATTTATCTGGTTGGTTGATAGAAAAATGCATGGCTAGACTAAAAAGCTGAGTGTTCATTTTTTTCTCCAACACCTGTCTCTTGAACATCATTAGCCAGATGCAATGATATATATTGTACCGGGTTCGAATATGGGTCAATCAAAACACTGGTCTCTTAGACAGAAAATAACATACTTGGAAAGTATGTATATCCAAATGATAGCTATAAAATATATAACTAGCATCACATTTCCAGGACATAACTTCTTCTTGACTGTTGAGTTCAACACCAAGTTCAAAGCACTTTTTTGTTTTGTGTAAACACGGGCACCAGTTATCTATTCAGAAGAATAAACAATGCACTTTGAACAATGGCTATTAACTCAATGCCTAAGTTATACCCATAGACTATCTCAGCTACTTGTAATCACTAACAGATTATACATAATTAGTGCTGAAAAGAATTAATAAAAAATTGATGGAAGGAATTGGTAAAAGAATTGGTAAAAGGAATTGACAAAAGAATGGTAAAAGAATTGTGAGAGAGATTGGTAAAAAGAATTGACCAACAAATAAAGTTTAAGTTTTAAGGACCATTTATTTTAATTAACATTTACTAATTTTAACATTTTATAAATCTAATATAACACCCACACATTTTGAATTAACACACTATAATATATCTTATGAGAAAGCATAAATAATATTTGATGTTTATAAAATCATATAGCTTTCACAAACATGCACATCAATAGTTCATTTTATGCATGCTTATAGAGTTCAAATTACTTGTCTCTGGAGGCTTTCTGAAATAATGTGATGGCTACTATAGAAATAAGAATATGAAATATTATTACCTAAGATTTTGAATGTGGATGTAGAACTTCATTTTCTTTGGTTACTGTTTTAGGCGAGAATATTTCCAGCCGGCTGGGACATTTCCTTGAAGAGTTTTGTTATTATTCACTTTTATTATTATTGAAGACAATTCGATATTAACGGAGATTCTTCAAGCTGTTACAAATACATTATTTTCACTGGAAGGTTTTGTTGTTTTACTGGACCAAGGGCTCACGCAAGATCGTATGTTCCCAAAAGCTGCTCAGCACTGCATTTTTGTTTCTGGATACATAATAAACTGAATTGTTATCTGAACTGAAACAATTACTCAACTGAAAGATTGTCCTCACTGACTTTCTGATAAAAATTGACTATTTATACCTGTGATGTGCTGTCCTTTTAATATCCTCTGGCAATATCTGTTGTCAAAATTCCTTTAGTAACTAACCCTTTTTAATCTTGTTGTTGGGTATTTTAATTAGCAGCCATCACAAACATGTCGTTTTTAATTAGTAGCCATGCAAACATGTTTTTTTAAATTCTTTAACCTCATTTATTTATAATATTTAACACATATATATTATTTACATTCACACACATATATAATTTTATTCTAAAAAACTCGAATGAAAAGAGATTTATATTTTAACTTTTAACTTATAATAAATAAAACTCTTTAACTTCTTCTACTAAATTTTTAGTTTTTTCTAAAGGAAAACTTCCCCTCCCCCCTTTTAATTAATTAATTGTAAGTTTTATTTCAAGAACTCTTAAACTTTTAACTATTTATTTTAATGAATAATAAGAAAAAAAAACTATTTACTTCTTTTATAAAACTTTTATGTTTTATTTTATGAAAGATTTTTATTTTAATAATTTTTAGATAAAATTATTATGTACAACTTCAATGTTGGTACATTACACTGCCTCCTTTTGAGAATAAAATGTGCCATTTTTGACCATTTTATCTCTGACAACTTTAATTCTTAATTCTAAATATTTACTGTTTTTCTAAGTTTGCCTTTTAATACCTTTTACTTTCCATTCTAAATATATAGCTGCAGAAAGGAGTTTGCTATTAACTGAAAGGAGAACCTTTGATTACTCTTGGAGGCCTTAAAGGAACCGAGCAGGGCAAATTCCTAATGTCCACTCCATATGTTCTTGTCGTTGCAGCTGTTATTACTATGTGATTATTCATATAGTATACGAACATGGATGGGCTGCTCACCAACACACATTAGCCAGGGTGGTGAGTTTATTGGCTTTTTACCTCTGAGTTTAAGACCAAGAAACACCATGGTCTTTCTTCTCAGTGCCTGATAAGGCAGAATGAAAGTTTGTGTAAATGATAAAGATTTTTCCAATACATATATACAATTATGACAGACAAAAATAAAGTATGGCCCTTATTCCCAGGAGGCTGTAAAGTCACCAACCAAGGCAGTGGATGGTGGCCAAAGGCAGAGGGTGCTAAGAATCCCCTGATTGTGGACCTAGGCTGCCATTTGATGATGACTTTTTATTTAGGTACTTACAACTGCAGATCACTTTCAAGTGAAGGAATATTGCAAGAATTAGAAGAAGAACTGTCTTATATTAAATGGGACATTATTGGACTTTGTGAAGTTAGAAGAAAAGGAGAAGAAACAATTGATTTAAAAAGAGGACATATACTCTATTATAAAGGCACACACATTGGAAATACAAGTGGAGTAGGATTCATTATAAATAAAAAGTGGAAGAACAATATTGTGGAGATTGATGGTGTATCGGACAGAGTGGCAAGATTAGTTATACAACTTAATAGCAGATACCAAATGCAGATAATTCAGGTTTATGCCCCAACAAGTTCTCATAGTGATGAAGTAGTAGAAGATTTTTATATGGATGTACAAAGGCTTTTGATCAGAGTAAACAACATTTTAAAATTGTTATGGGAGACTTTAATGCTAGAATTGGTAGACAAATGAAAGATGAAATTACTGTAGGTAACTTTGGTTATGGTAATAGAAATGAGAGAGGACATAGACTTGTGGAGTTTGCACAAAAAGAAAAACTTTATATTATGAATTCATTTTTTGAGAAAACTGTTAAAAGGAAATGGACATGGAAGCATCCAAATGAAGGTACAGCAGAATTGGATTATATTTTGACTAACAGAAAATACATATTTCAAGATTGTAATGTTCTTAATAAATTTAACACAGGAAGTGATCATCGATTAGTAAGGTATAAGTTACGTGTTAATGTAAAACTAGAGAGACAAAAATTATTAAGAAAAACAATATTTACAGTTGATATTCCTAATCTTCAGAAACATTCTAATGAATTTAAATTAGAACTTACAAATAGGTTTCAAGCGTTAGGAGATTTTGAACATGATTCAGATTTGAATGAAATTAATATGAAAATAACTGATACACTTTTAAAAACTGCAATAAACATAGCTGGTAGAAAAAAGCAGCAATTGATTAATAAAATTTCTACTGAGACTAAAGAATTTATGAAGAAAAGAAGGAATATGAAGATATACAAAAATGATGTATTAAAAAGAATTGAATATCTCAAATTTTGTAAAATGGTATGGAAAAGAGTTGAAAATGATATAAGAAAGTATAACTGTGAAATAGCAAGGAAAGCTGTAGAAGAAAATAAAAGTCTCAAAAATGTTAAACAACATTTTGGTATTGGTAGGAAATTTATATCTGCAATAAGAAAAAAAGATGGAATTATTACTAAAAAGAGAGATGACATCATGAAATTGGTAGAAGATTTTTATCAAGAATTATATAGTAATAAAGAACAAGTACCTCCTATATCTATTACATCTTCCGAATTGCCCAGAATTTTAAATGAAGAAGTGAGACATGCAATTAAGTTTATGAAGAAAGGAAAGGCTCCAGGAAATGATGGAATTATAATTGATATATTAAAAGAAGCAGGTGAAGAAATAGAAACAATTTTAGCAAAGTTATATACCAAATGTCTAAATGATAAAGATGTACCAGAAGATTGGAAAAATGCAGTAATAATATTAATATTTAAAAAAGGTGATAAAGAAGATATTAGAAATTGCAGACCTATCAGCCTTTTATCAGTTTTATATAAAATTTTTACCAAGATAATTACAACTCGTCTACAGAGAACTTTGGATTTCCACCAACCAAGAGAACAAGCTGGATTTAAAAGTGGTTTTAGTAAAATAGATCATATCCAGGTATTGAGAGAAGTCATAGAAAGGACAAACGAATATGAGTTGTCATTATGTTTTGGATTTGTAGATTATAAAAAGGCATTCGATTCTATACACATTTCTTCAGTGATTAAAGCATTGGATCATCAAGGTATAGATCCAGGATATTGTCATATTTTAAAGAATATTTATAAAAATGCAACAGCAACAATTAGATTACATAATGATACTGGAAAAATCAACATTGAGAAAGGTGTAAGACAAGGTGACTCCATATCTCCAAAACTCTTTACAGCAGTGCTGCAAGAAGTATTTTGTGGATTAAAATGGGAAACTAAAGGAGTGAAAGTAAATGGAGAGTATTTAGATTTCCCAGATGATGTAGTTGTTTTTGCAAATAATGCTTCAGATCTGCAGGAAATGTTGCAGGAGTTAGCAGATGAAAGTAGAAAAGTAGGACTAAAGATAAATGTTAAAAAGACTAAAGTAATGTTTAATCAATTTGCTCAAAATATGAAAATAAAGATTGATTATGAAGAATTAGAAGAAGTTAACAGTTACAAATACCTTGGTCAGATTATTAATACAGATGGAAACATAATGGAGGAAATTAATCATAGAATTAAACTTGGTTGGAGTGCTTTTGGTAGAAATAACTTGATACTAAAAGGAAATATGCCTATGTGTTTGAAAAGGATGGTTTTTAACAAATGTGTTTTACCAGTTCTTACTTATGGATCTGAGACTTGGACACTTAATAGAAGAGCAATACAGAGACTTCAGACCACTCAAAGGAGTATGGAGAGATGTATGTTGGGAGTAACAAGAAGAGATCGAAAACGCAATGTATGGGTAAGACAACAAACAGGTGTTACTGACTTTATTGAAAAAATTAAAAGATTGAAATGGAGTTGGGCTGGACATATTGCTAGAAGAGATGATAATAGATGGACAATTGAAATTTTAAACTGGATTCCAAGAGATTGTAAAAGACCCAGAAAGAGACCACATGTGAGATGGATGGATGAAATAAGAAAATGTGCAGCGGTGTTGTGGAGAAGAGAAGCTAAAGATCGGAGAAGATGGATTAAACTTTGAGAGACCTTCATCCTGCAGTGGATTGATAATGGTTGATGACGATGATGATGAAAGCATTTTCATTTGGGAGTGTGAAGCTAATGAATTCTTCACTGATTAAGTCTATTATTTCTGTTGAACATTAACTATCATGAAAACTTTTGATTTACAATGAGTTAATAGTCAGATCTTAAATTTAGAAATATTTTGAATCAATTTAAAGTTGTAAATATTAATTCTTATTTAATTAATATTTAATATCTAAACATTCCCAATTTCTTTTTAAAATAAAGATTTATTAAAAGAACTTTGAACTTTTTGAATTAAACTTAAAAAAAAAAAAAAATTTTAAACTTCAAAAAATTAATATTTGCAATAATAAAGTAAGTAAAAGCAGCTTCTATTAAATAATATTTTTGAAACAATGGCATGCCTGTATGTGTGATTTTATTTTTGTAAACTTTAAAAAAAAGATAAAATAAAATATGATGTAACATGTATAATTTATTTGCTAAAGTAATATATTAAAATGCTTATTTTAATCTTTAAAAAAAAGAAGTGTGTGTGTTTCATTATAAGATAAAACGATTAATTTATTTTAAAATAATATTAAAAACACTTAAATTATTTTTCTTAAAACATTTATGTTTATTTCTGATATGTGCGGGTAAGTATAAATATTTATTTTGTTAATAAGAGTAGAAGGGGAAAAAACTAATCAAGTTAAATTTATAAATGTTTCATATTCAGTATAATGTTGTTATTATTAGTTTTAAAGGATTGAAGTATTATTTTAAATGGTTGGGGGAAATTATTTTAGTTTTTAAAAAAATAGTAGTAGCTTAGAATAGGCAGCATTTAAGATATACCTTTTGTTTGTCTGTTAGTGGATGGTTAGAACCAGTTGAACTAGCAGGGATTGTTCAGGTACCAAATTGTGCTAATCAGATAGACATGCTAATTCTAATGTAATTAGCTGGCACCTAAGGGATTTTTTTTTCTTCTTTAAAAATATATAAAAGTGTTTATTTGATTGGTGTATATTTGGTAGTCAAGTGTTGAATATTATTGATAGTTCACTATTGATAATAGTTGACACTTTACCTGAAAACCAACCACTTTCTGAAAGGCAAATTTAGGAGAACAAAATATAGTAAAATATTATTTAATATTTTATGTGTCAATGGTAAGTGTTTGTTGTTTCCCGTATGTTTAAGTAGTAAATTTAAAATTTTAGTTTTTATATCATTAAGAGATTTGAAGGTAGTAAAAAGTGTTAAACAGAAGTAGTAGTTAGTTGTCATTCATTTTTTATTGGTTGTTCGGAGAAGGTTGGTTCAATATATATATATAATGATTTTAGTATTTTATATATTGGAGTAAGATTGTTATTATTTAAATCTATTATTTATTATGCATTTTAATCATCTTAATTATTATTTAATTTTAATATTGACTAAATATAGTAATAAGATTTCTAAATATTTTTTTTTAAATTTTAGCTACATAATATTTACTCATTGTTATAAATTTTAATCATGTACTCTACTGATAAATTTTCATTTATGTTAAGATAAAATGTTGTATTCTTCAATAAGTTCTAATTTTAATATTTTCTGATTGTAATAATATGATCTCTAAATGTTTTTTATATAAAAAAAAATCTTTAATTTTTTGTCTTGTATTTTATTTTATTTTTTTTGTCGAATAAAAATATCCAGAGCATTTTTATCAATAAAACATCTAAAATTGTTTTAATTTTTTATTTGTTAACAATATTTTTTTTTAAACTTTTGAAGAAATTTGAAAGTTGTTTTTTGTTAGACAAAATATCTGGATCAGTTTCACAGATACTTTTGTTAAAATATCTAAAATTGTTTATTGCCTACTTGTATCAGCAGTGGGTCAGTGACTTTCCCTAGTATTAATGATTATCATAACATGGATATTAACATGGTACCACCATTTCGGTCTGTTTTTTGTATAATACTGATTTATATGAGTTATTAAAATAAATGTTTTTTATATGCTTAATGCTATTAGCATTGATAAAAAAAGTTCAGTATGTCAGTTTTTTTGATTATATGGAAATATTTTTAGATAATATTCATACATGTAACAAAATTCTTCATATGACCTTACTTTTATGGACATTTTAAATTCAATATTGCTTTTTCCTTAGTCTTCATGCAGTATTTCCCTAGTGTTACTTTTTGTCTCTATTCACAATCATTTTTAACATTAAACCATTATTATATATAAGAATTTAATAAATTGGACCATTTATATTTAAAAATTAATAATTTAAGAAATCATATTTGAACTTTGCAAATATTATAAAAATGATTTCAGGAGGTTCCTACTTCATTGCTCATCAATGGTGGCAGCCTTACTGGAACGAATATGATTTTACACATAGAGAACCACTTTCAAAACCTTCTTTTAGGTCACCACACAAACCCTGCCTTGGAGTGGGTGGGCACAACTGGAGAGGCAGATCATGGTATTACACTCCAAGACATCACCAGTAGGTTGCAGCATCTCCCTGACAGTGTTCATCCTGGGATTCATGCTATCCCGAAGTTTGTGTTCACTCACTTAATTTTTTTTACTGCAAGGATTATATTAAACATGTTAACCTACCTCACCATTGAAAGGAGAGTAATTCCTAACCTATATCCAATCGCCATGGTTCCATTCATTAAAAAGAACCGGGATCCTACCTCTCTTAGCAGTATCAGGCCAATATCGATGACACCAATTTTGTTCAAAGTCATGGAGGGTATAATAAAAGAAAAAAATCAGAATGCCATTCTACAGGATATATTGGTCTCTCAATATGCAAGGAAGGGATCATCAGCGCTGACTGCAATTGGTGAAGTGAAAATTCTGCTTGATCACATTAGATCTAACAGAAAATCCTGGCCTGTGGCAGTCCAGCTGAATGTGTCCAATGCTTTTGATACAGTAGATGTCAACATTCTTCTTGAATTGCTATCTCAGTTGGACATATCAAAACAGATAATTCAGATATTGGACAATCTCCTGAATAATAGACATATTCATATTTCCATAAATGGACATTACTCAGATGGATTTGGCCCTTCAAGATCCATACCACAAGGTTCACCGTTGAGTGGTCTATTATTCATAAAGTACATCGACCCTCTGATTAAAGAGCTAGATCAGCTTCCAGGTATATATGTGCCCTGGCTTAAGAAAAACATCAAGGTTTTCACATACATGGATGACATACTTGTGATTCTTCCATTCCATAAATATCTGAAGACACTTCATTCCATAATTACCAATTATACTAAAGATTATAAATTATCCATCAATCCTCACAAGTCATCATCCTGGTGCATCAACACTGGTAGAAAAATACTATCAAATTTTTTAGCAGAACCTCAGTGTTTTCTGGGGTTTCCTATCTTCAAGTCACAGACTGCTATGCCTGTCTGCCTACAAAAATCCATCATAAGCAATGCTACTAAGGTGGTTCAGTCACTGTCAAGGACATACCTGTCCCTACAAGGGAAGATTGCTCTTATTAATATGAAGATTATGGCAAGCATAAATTACTACCTGCCAATAATGACAGTTACCAAATCATTCAGCTTAAAGATTCAGAGGCTCTGTGGTCAGCTCTTATGGAGAGGTCGGACCACTGCAATTAGCATCCGCAGACTTCAATTTCACAGGAGACAGAACGTATGGGTCTCCATTCAATACAGACAATCAATTTCCAAAAATGGCATTCACTTTTAGTAAACCTGGGGAAAAAATACCCTCTATCAAATATTATAGAGACTGTAATACCTACTGACAGACCTCCTCCCAGTAAACACACATGGCTTGACACCATTATTAAACAACAATCTCTATACATCGGGCACTCAACAACAGAGTTTAATAATAAAATCAACATCTGGCAGGCACATTGCCTGCTGAATCCTGTCAATAAAGTTATTTATGCTCACCTAGGGTGCAGCAATCATAAAATCCCCTCAATATTTAAATATCTGCTACTGGAGCCCAAACTTTTGGATTATCTGATCAAGGTGAATATGGATTCCATGCCAACTAATACATTCTTATACTACAAGCAGTTTCTAAATAAAATAGACACTATTTGTCATGCCTGTTCTAGAGGAGAGGAGTCCTTTAATCATCTGTTAAATATATGTCCAGGCTATAACAGTATTCGGAGAGTTATCTCTCAACACTGCATTATAGCAGTGGATAAAATCCTGGACATCAGGGGCTGTCTTTTCTCTGGAGACTTTACAGTAATCAGGTTATCTATCTTCCTGACATATGCTTTTGGTACACAAGGTGCAGGACAAAGTTCACACAACCAACACCGGATCCCAATGCTATATTTTGCGATAAGCTCAAAGCTCTTCAAGACAAGGATAAGATACTATCCTCTAGATTTTTGTTTAATAATGCATGGAGCCTACTAGTATGGCCCACAGACTCTACATGAATTTTGGATCTGATATATCCACATTGTAGTGTATCGTAGAAGAAGTAGTCTGTGTTGCAACATGTCAGATTCTACTAGAGGGGCATTGATTTCACACTACATGTATCCCAGCTGATAAGTTAGCATTATTGGGCCATTCTCTGCACTAGTAGGGGTGGGCAATACCAACAAAATAGTACGTATTTGCTCATATTATAATCTGCTAGTGTGGAGAATGGCTCTGGCATACTTTTTCCAGACCAATGCCAGCAATGGATGAGCCAACATTAACAAAATGTATTTATTATGCATCTGTACAATTTTATAATGTCAATAAATATATTTTTAAATAGATAATGAGAATAAAGAATACTTTTATTGTGGAATGGTTGGCTGGGAACAAAATGACTTCAGAAAATGAACAAAATCTTTTTTAATTTCATTTTTAAAATGTAAATACATAAATGTTAATCTATAATAAATCTATCAAATTCTGCTTTAAAATATTAAAATTCCTTTATAATTTTTAGAATACCTCAAAGAATCCTAATGTAGTATTGGAAATAACAGATTAACCATTAGTTTTATAAGGTGGGTGATCTGACTCCAATTGTTATCATTGTTCACTAGAATTTATTATTTTTAATTTTAAAAGAAAACATGTACATAAAAGTATAATAATGTATACCTTTGATCTTTTATAATTATTAGACAATTATTGTATAAAAGTAATCATGAATTTTAATAAACTTAGCAAAAAAAAAACAAAACAAGTTTTTAACTATTGCAAACATTTTCTTAACTAATCTCACAACTCAAAAGAGATTAAAAAGAAAAAAAAATATTTCAAAGACTTGGAACTAAATATTTGATTATTCAGATATCTTCAGATGTTTTTTTATAATTAAAAAATCCTTATATGAAAGGATACTAGTTTATTATTTAAAAAATAGAGTAAAATATCTTAATAGATGACTAGACAACTGTTATTTAAAGAACATGATTTCAACAATCTCTCTGGATATCATTGATGAAAGGCCAATGTGTAATTTTAATGAAGAATTAATTTTTTTAAGAATTTTATTTTGTTAAATATTTTCAATGTTCCTATATTTCTAACTATGTTTTTCTAATTTATTTTTTTTATTCATTTCTGACATTTCAAATCTTCTTTCTTTTTTAAATTTTTTTATGTTTTTGCTCTGTATAAACACTGTTCAAACAAAAACTTAACTAATTTCAATGGACGACATAACTCCTAAATTTACACTCACATGATCACCATCTCTTATGCTAGCACATGACTGTTATTAAACAGGATGTGATGACGTGATGTGATGTAGTGCCATCATGTGTCAATCAGAGTAATCAATGGATATTGGATGAATAGGCACTAGATAGGGATTTTATGCACAGGTCTTCTGGCATTCATTGATTACTCTGGTTGACACAGGGTGGCACTACTGTATGGAGAGTTTTGTCTGTTTAAATTTATACTCACATATGAATATAAAGGTTTTATTTCTCACAAACCTAGTTATTCTTTATAGTGATAAAAGATTGATTTTTATTGACTGAAAAATAATGAATGAATAGATAGCTAAACTTCTGTGTATCAGGTACATTATACAACTGAAAATCATTTTCTAGAGTCAACATTTTTTTACTACAAAAGTAATAATCTTATATGATTACTAAAAGCATATGCTCAAAAAGAATTAAGTAGCAATAAGTATTGTATAATAATAAAATTTAAATTGGCTATTGTCTCTAACGTTAAAAAAGTTTTTTATAAGATTGATCATCTCAGACCACTGAATAATATGTTATGACTAGGATGTGTTCATCAATGTATAAAACTGAACTAAAATAGTTAGTTTTGACTCTACTGCTAAGGATCTTAACTTTTTTTCATTTTTATAAATATTCAGTTTGTTTTTCGCAGCATACAAAGCTGCACAAAATATTATAAATTATTTTTGGAATACCTTTATTATCTATTTATTTTTTAGAATTTTTTAATAATAAAATTTAAAATAAAATTTTTCTACAATCAGTTCTCTTACCCTCCAGCAAATAGTTATTTTTTATCAATTAATTTACAAATTGAAGATTTAAAAGGCAAAATAATAAATTCTTTTTTATTCTTACTATTGATCATTGTCTTCAAATAACAATTAAAAATATCCAATAAACTTATTAAAAATAACAAAATTGTGTTTTTTTTTCTTTTAGTCAATGCATTATTTTTAAAATTATTTAATATTTTATTTCTATGACAAAAAATTGTTATTGCAGTCTTTTTATTTGTATAGAATTAGGCAATATTATTATTTTCTCTCTCTGTGTGTGTATATATATATAAAGTGTTGTGACAATATATATATGTATGTTTATGTTCAATTCACCAGATACTAAAGTGTTTCCAAAATGCATGCGTGACATTTTGTGCTGATGTGTGATCGTAATAAGTAAAAATAGGGAATGCGCTGAAAAATTTAAAAAAACGTGACAATATATATGAACAATGATTTGCTATTAGTCTCTGTTGAATATCATATAATTCACTACCCTAAGTTGTTTTATGATATTGGTGCTATACATTTTTTACTCAATCTTTATTTACAACACATTGAAAAAAATAGTATGCATTAATGATTTTCATTTTTACTAAATCACAAATGAAAAATCATAAAGCAAACCAATGACTAATTTTTTTTTAATGTTATCTTTTATTTCTAATGAGCTTGTTTATGTTACTATTAAGAGTTATTAAGAACATATCATAAATCCAGGAAAAAGATATTAAAGTCATTAAATATTTCTACAAATTTGACTTGAAAATTAAAAAGTAAATAAAAATTGCTAATGTTTTACTTATTTTTTATTATATTGATATTAAATTAAAGTTTTCTATATTCTGTACTTTTGATAATATTAGCTTATGCTGATAGATTTGGGTTTCATTTTTATTTATAAATGATAGTAATTATCAGAAAAATATTGTGATCAGATGAATGTTATCATCATCATCAACATAAGTAGTGTATGATGTGTGTATATATATATGAAAAACAAAAAACACAAGTTAAGAACTTGCATACGCTTGTATTTATGACTACAGATGGCGTTATACCAAAAACACCTTCAAGCGTTTGTTTACATAAACGTCAGAGCGTATTTCACTATCTCTAACTTAATTTCCACCTTCATATCATGATTTCAAGCTATTTGCTATCGTCAGTGAAGGACAGGATTAAGAAACTAGATCTAAAACACAAACTCTGAGCGTTTAAGAAACAGTTTCTATTCAGCTTGCGAGCGTGAATCTTTTAGACACGTAATGTCTTCAAACTCAGCATCGCATGCCAGATAGCTACATGGGTCTGATATCAGTTCAGCATCACCACATAGTAGAAGTCTCTGCAATATATATCATTGCAAGAAAAGACCTCAAAGGTACATTTATGAAAAACAAAAAACACAAGTTAAAAACTTGCATACGCTTGTATTTATGACTACAGATGGCGTTATACCAAAAACACCTTCAAGCGTTTGTTTACATAAACATCAGAGCGAGTATTTCACTATCTCTAACTTAATTTCCACCTTCATATCATGATTTCAAGCTATTTGCTATCATCAGTGAAGGACAGGATTAAGAAACTAGATCTAAAACACAAACTCTGAGCGTTTAAGAAACAGTTTCTATTCAGCTTGCGAGCGTGAATCTTTTAGACACGTAATGTCTTCAAACTCAGCATCACATGCCAGATAGCTACATGGGTCTGATATCAGTTCAGCATCACCACATAGTAGAAGTCTCTGCAATATATATCATTGCAAGAAAAGACCTCAAAGGTACATTTATGAAAAACAAAAAACACAAGTTAAAAACTTGCATACGCTTGTATTTATGACTATAGATGGCGTTATACCAAAAACACCTTCAAGCGTTTGTTTACATAAACGTCAGAGTGAGTATTTCACTATCTCTAACTTAATTTCCACCTTCATATCATGATTTCAAGCTATTTGCTATCGTCAGTGAAGGACAGGATTAAGAAACTAGATCTAAAACACAAACTCTGAGCGTTTAAGAAACAGTTTCTATTCAGCTTGCAAGCGTGAATCTTTTAGACACGTAATGTCTTCAAACTCAGCATCGCATGCCAGATAGCTACATGGGTCTGATATCAGTTCAGCATCACCACATAGTAGAAGTCTCTGCAATATATATCATTGCAAGAAAAGACCTCAAAGGTACATTTATGAAAAACAAAAAACACAAGTTAAAAACTTGCATACGCTTGTATTTATGACTATAGATGGCGTTATACCAAAAACACCTTCAAGCGTTTGTTTACATAAACGTCAGAGCGAGTATTTCACTATCTCTAACTTAATTTCCACCTTCATATCATGATTTCAAGCTATTTGCTATTGTCAGTGAAGGACAGGATTAAGAAACTAGATCTAAAACACAAACTCTGAGCGTTTAAGAAACAGTTTCTATTCAGCTTGCGAGCGTGAATCTTTTAGACACGTAATGTCTTCAAACTCAGCATCGCATGCCAGATAGCTACATGGGTCTGATATCAGTTCAGCATCACCACATAGTAGAAGTCTCTGCAATATATATCATTGCAAGAAAGACCTCAAAGGTACATTTATGAAAAACAAAAAACACAAGTTAAAAACTTGCATACGCTTGTATTTATGACTATAGATGGTGTTATACCAAAAACACCTTCAAGCGTTTGTTTACATAAACGTCAGAGCGAGTATTTCACTATCTCTAACTTAATTTCCACCTTCATATCATGATTTCAAGCTATTTGCTATCGTCAGTGAAGGACAGGATTAAGAAACTAGATCTAAAACACAAACTCTGAGCGTTTAAGAAACAGTTTCTATTCAGCTTGCGAGCGTGAATCTTTTAGACACGTAATGTCTTCAAACTCAGCATCGCATGCCAGATAGCTACATGGGTCTGATATCAGTTCAGCATCACCACATAGTAGAAGTCTCTGCAATATATATCATTGCAAGAAAGACCTCAAAGGTACATTTATGAAAAACAAAAAACACAAGTTAAAAACTTGCATACGCTTGTATTTATGACTATAGATGGCATTATACCAAAAACACCTTCAAGCGTTTGTTTACATAAACGTCAGAGCGAGTATTTCACTATCTCTAACTTAATTTCCACCTTCATATCATGATTTCAAGCTATTTGCTATCGTCAGTGAAGGACAGGATTAAGAAACTAGATCTAAAACACAAACTCTGAGCGTTTAAGAAACAGTTTCTATTCAGCTTGCGAGCGTGAATCTTTTAGACACGTAATGTCTTCAAACTCAGCATCGCATGCCAGATAGCTACATGGGTCTGATATCAGTTCAGCATCACCACATAGTAGAAGTCTCTGCAATATATATCATTGCAAGAAAAGACCTCAAAGGTACATTTATGAAAAACAAAAAACACAAGTTAAAAACTTGCATACGCTTGTATTTATGACTATAGATGGCGTTATACCAAAAACACCTTCAAGCGTTTGTTTACATAAACGTCAGAGCGAGTATTTCACTATCTCTAACTTAATTTCCACCTTCATATCATGATTTCAAGCTATTTGCTATCGTCAGTGAAGGACAGGATTAAGAAACTAGATCTAAAACACAAACTCTGAGCGTTTAAGAAACAGTTTCTATTCAGCTTGCGAGCGTGAATCTTTTGGAAACACGAAATGTCTTCAAACGTGTTTTAGATCTAGTTTCTTAATCCTGTCCTTCACTGACGATAGCAAATAGCTTGAAATCATGATATGAAGGTGGAAATTAAGTTAGAGATAGTGAAATACTCGCTCTGACGTTTATGTAAACAAACGCTTGAAGGTGTTTTTGGTATAACGCCATCTATAGTCATAAATACAAGCGTATGCAAGTTTTTAACTTGTGTTTTTTGTTTTTCATAAATGTACCTTTGAGGTCTTTTCTTGCAATGATATATATTGCAGAGACTTCTACTATGTGGTGATGCTGAACTGATATCAGACCCATGTAGCTATCTGGCATGTGATGCTGAGTTTGAAGACATTACGTGTCTAAAAGATTCACGCTCGCAAGCTGAATAGAAACTGTTTCTTAAACGCTCAGAGTTTGTGTTTTAGATCTAGTTTCTTAATCCTGTCCTTCACTGACGATAGCAAATAGCTTGAAATCATGATATGAAGGTGGAAATTAAGTTAGAGATAGTGAAATACACTCTGACGTTTATGTAAACAAACGCTTGAAGGTGTTTTTGGTATAACGCCATCTGTAGTCATAAATACAAGCGTATGCAAGTTTTTAACTTGTGTTTTTTGTTTTTCATAAATGTACCTTTGAGGTCTTTTCTTGCAATGATATATATTGCAGAGACTTCTACTATGTGGTGATGCTGAACTGATATCAGACCCATGTAGCTATCTGGCATGCGATGCTGAGTTTGAAGACATTACGTGTCTAAAAGATTCACGCTCGCAAGCTGAATAGAAACTGTTTCTTAAACGCTCAGAGTTTGTGTTTTAGATCTAGTTTCTTAATCCTGTCCTTCACTGATGATAGCAAATAGCTTGAAATCATGATATGAAGGTGGAAATTAAGTTAGAGATAGTGAAATACGCTCTGACGTTTATGTAAACAAACGCTTGAAGGTGTTTTTGGTATAACGCCATTTGTAGTCATATATATATATAGATTTTGAAATTTTAGAGAACTATAGCCATATATTGTAATATACACAGGAACAAAGTATGTTTGATTATATAAAGAAATAAAACAAAATAGAAATATACTCATGTTTGCCATGAATTTTACATGCTTAACAGCTATCATGCAACAAAAAAATCTCGAAATACCCATACATCATTGCAAATTTTTCCATGTTAGTTTTTCTGTAATAAGACTGGATTTAAATTCCAGATAAACCATAAAAACTAAAAAGAAAAATCTTAACATCATTATAAAAAGAATCAAAAGATCTATCTGGCGCTGAACCATTTCATTAATGAGGCATTAACCACCAAAAAATTATATTGTTTCAAAGTTAAGTCATTTTGAATTTATATTTATATATTATAGAATAAACAAGTGTAGGTTACAAATTCCTTTTATACCATGATTAAAAAAAAGAAAGAAAAATTATGTTTAAAAATCTTTAATACAAAAATGTTATTTAATTAAAATAAGATTTAATTAAGATAATGCAGACATTGATTATAAAGTGTTATTGTGTTTTTCAGATATAATTTTATGTTTGACTGAAGAAGATTTGTGCATAAAATCCTTATCTAATGCCACTTATCTAATATTCCCAGACTAATTTCTAGCTTGTGGATTTCATCAGTTAGGAGTCTTGGTTCTGAGAGCATTGCATATAGATCTTAGGAAGCTTTATTGTAAGCTGATAAGCTAAAAAATGGCTATCAAATGGTTGTATTAGATCCTAATATCTATGAACAGTGCTCTTAAATCCAAGACTACTCATGGATGAAAGCCACAAGCTATGAATTAGTCTGGAGATATTGGATGTATAGGCACTAGATAAAGTTTTTATACACACAAACCTTCCAGCAGTCATTGATTACTCTGGTTTGCATTGAGTGACGCTACTGTATGGAGAGTTTAGCCTCTGTGTGTATATATAATTCTTTGACCATAACACATAGGTACTTTATTAAAATGAATAAAGACATCTGATAAAAGTAAATAATCTCAAGGTAAAGTTCTGACTGAAACAACCTGTTTAAATTGCTCTAAGTCACAATTTATCGCATGTCTTTAATTATCTTTGTTCATTATTTATAAATACCAACTTATCACCATCCTGCAACTGCAAAACGTTCTGCATTTACACCTATGTCCATATGATTATTATTTAATAGTAATTGTTACATTGATTTTTAATTAATGTATATCTGGATTAAAGTGACTTCATAATTCTAAGTATTTATTTAAAGGTGGTATTATCATAGATATGAGTACAGGAAGTTTGGCAATTATAGATTAAAACGTCATACATATATATAAAATATTTTACAGAATCGTGAAAACAGTTAATATTTTTAAATAATATTTAATTATTTTAAATAATTTTCTTCAATTAATTTATTAAATTTTATCTTGCCTTTGTTCGTTTTTTTTTTAAATTTTTATCCTAAAAAGTAGTTTTAATTAAAACAAGTTTCAGCTTTTATCACCAATTCAAAAAGTTGATAAGTAAATTTTAAGTGCCATCACTAATACTAGTGTGAGCTTTATTTGGAGTAGAAGATAGACTTTATTATTGAAAGGACTTGTTCTCTGTGAAGTAGTTTATGTTCCCAATTCTGCTCTATCATTATGAACAGATTTCATTGGTCATTTTCTAAGTTAATAAAAAGAAGTCGGTAGAACATTAGTTATTTGAAAAAGAAATAAAACTTAAACTTTTCTATTTCTATTCTATGAATGGTACTGAAGATAATTTATATTATTTTCAATAAAGAGAAGTAATTTACATTTTTATTCATCTTTAACATTTATTTTCATAGCTTTTCTTTTTACGCAGCTGTTTCTGACACTATAACTATAAGATTTAAATTGATTTTTTCCTCTTCTTTTTCTTAGCTTTTTTTTTTCTGCAAGATTTTCTTTTTGAATAGCACAAGAGAAATGAACATCATCAATAGCTTTATTCACTATCAATTTTTCCTGCTAAGAATTTATTTTAAAGAAATATTAATAATGTTTATCAAAACAAAATATAAAAACAAAGGAAAACCATAACCATATTGCTAATTAAATAAAATCATTCTACAAACGAGAATTAAATTTTTGACATAAACTAAATAAAAAATGCATATGTTTTAAAACAATGGCAAAATTAGTATTAATAATATCATATAATATATTATAACAATAAATCTATAGTTTATTTAAGGAATGAAGTAAAATTAGTCCTAAATAGTTTAGAGCATTGACACAATAGTGAATTCTAAAAATGTGATTATTCATGCATTGTGGCTTTAGTTCTGTCACTTTGATTTCTAAGCAATAAACCATTCAAATATTTTTATTATTTAGCTAAATACTAATTTTTATTTTTATAAATTTCTTTCTTTATTCTTATTGAAATTGAACAGGACCAAATGGTTGAACAGCATGTTCCAGATGTACTAAGAAAACATTATGATCATATTTCTCAGAAATTATAATAGTACTAACATCAGAAGGGCTTATTTGATGATAGAATTAAGTATGTCATTATATGTATGAAAGTGATTTACGTTTTATATTTATGTTTATGATATAGATAAAGTAAATTTGGGCCTTCAGCTACTAGAAGATGACAATATTGCAGTTGATAATCAAAAACAAATTGTTAAGAATATTGAGACTGGCAATTAATGTTGACTTTTTATTTATGGTACTGTAACTATAAATTATTTTCAAGTAAAACAAAATTGCATGATTTGGAAAAACTGTGCAATATTAAATAAGATGTTGTCAGGCTTTGCAAAATTTCAAAAAAATGTGAAAACACAATAAATAAGAAAAGAAAATGTGTATATTATGTTATAGTGGAAGCATAAATTGAATGAAATTTATTATATATAAGAGCATTGTAATGTTTGAATCATTAATTCTAAAACAAATAAGGCAGATGTTCAAACACGTTCTTATACTAATGAAAAAGTGGAAGATTTCACGGATAAAAGATGTCATATTATTATTACTATTTTGGGGATGTTCCGTGTAGTGAAAAAGCTAAATGCTGATGTTTCAGTACAATATCAAGTACCTTCCTCAGTGTAGGGTTATCCATTTATAATTACTCAATTAGAAAGCATTAAGTCTAGAACAGCAATCAATAAAAGCCATCTTCCTAGGCCAAGAGTTAAAGTGAAACTGTCAGACTGATTGCATTCAAAAGGAAGATCTTCTTTTAAATGTCATACTAGATTTAATATAGACAAAAAGCACTGCAATTTACATAAAAGCATGAAGCTAAACTACTTAATAAATAATCAAAATTACCCCAAATCCAAAACTCAATCTGACTAACCAAGAAAGTAAAATCTAAAACACAATTTATGGTTTCACTACTTCAAGCAGACTTCTCAAGCGTAAAAAAATACAAAACAACAGCATATTTATATTAAATATTACCGACAATTCCATTTACTTCCCATCCATCCTTAATATTAAAAGAACTTTTAAATAAGTTAATTACTTTAGAATTATAAATTTTTAATAATAAAAATTCTGTATAATTACTCAATTAGAAAGCACACTATTAATTTTGAGGAAGCTAAGGTTGTCTTTTTTGAGAGAAATAAAATAAAAAGAAGAATCTTTATTAACAAAAATTTATGATTCTGAAGCAATTAACTTATTTAAAAGTTCTTTTAATATTAAGGGTGGATGGAAAGTAAATAGAATTGTGGGTAATGTCTAATATAAATATGCTATTGTTTTGTAGTTCTTTACACTATATATATGTCATATTATTATTACTATTTGTGGGATATTCTATGTAGTGAAAAAGCTAAATGCTGACGTTTCAGTACAATATCAAGTACCTTCCTCAGCACGTCCTCTTTCTCAAATCATAAGAATGCATGTGAGATTTATCTTGAAAAGAAAACGAAAACATCAATTTATTCTACTGATCTAGATTTAGAAACAAAGTTACAGCTTACTCCCAGGAAAAAATCTTCTTTTTATCCAAAATTATATGGTTTACCAAAAATTCACAAGCCAGATATTCCATTGAGACTGATTGTAAGTGAAGTTGGTTCATCTACACAGACACTAGCTCGTTATTTGACTTCTTTTTTACAGCCGCATTTATCAACGATGTCATCATATGTTAAAGATGCTAATCATTTTCTTGAGCTTATCCGGAATATTAAATTGACTAAGAATGATATTTTGGTAAGTTTTGACATTGTTTCACTTATTACTAGTAAATGAAGCGATTCAAGTTTTAAAAAAATATTCAGTTGCCTAATTTTGCTGTGGTTTTGATTGAACACTGCTTATCGAATACATTTTTTGTTTTTGATGGGCAGATGTATAAACAAACATCAGATCTAGCTATGGGTTCACCAATTTCTCCAGCATTAGCTTCTATTTTTATGGAGGATTTGGAAAATAAAATTTTGACTTTAGCAGTTAAAAAACCATCTATATGGCTGAGGTATGTTGATGATACTTTGTTATTTGGCCTCATGGCAAGCATACTCTTGATGACTTTTTAAATTTTTTAAACTCTTTTCATAACAATATTAAATTTACCATGGAGATAGAAAATAATAATCAATTACCTTTTTTAGATGTTTTGATTGAAAGAAGGGAAGATGGTTCTTTATCCCATGGTATATATAAAAAACCAACACACACTGGGAGATATCTGCATTTTTCCTCTCATCACCAATCCTGCACAACTATTTTCAGTAGCAAAGACATTATTGGATAGAACAAAGAGACTTTCTGATGATAGCCATTTTCACCGGGACCTTTTTGCTACTAATAAAATGCTTCTTCATAACGGTTTTAATTACAACATTATTAATAGGGCTTATACATATCAAAAGAAAAAAGATTTTGATACATCAAAAATTAAGACAATTTTGCCATATATAAAAGGAGTAACTGATAGAATTGGTAACATTTAAAAAAATAATAATATTCACACAATTTACACTACTTATAAAAAAATTAGTGAAATATTTCCACTTCCTAAAGATATAATTGCTTTGGAGTGTCATGGTGTATATGAAATTCCATGTAGGGTCTGTCCACATACATATATAGGACAGACTAATCATAGACTAAATATTAGAAAGGAAGAACACATTCTGGCAGTGAGAAAAAATCCAATTCATCAGCTATTTATTCTCATATAAAATTAACAAATCATGATATCAATTTTGAAACAAATATTTTAGCAAAAATTGAACAATATGACCAGAGATTGCTAAGAGAAGCTATAGAGATTTTTAAAAGGCCCAAGAGCATAAATAAAAGGTGTGAATTAAAGAAGATTAACAACATTTGGAAGAAGCTATTGGAAGAGAAAATAAATTTTAAAACTTCTCAACCAATAGAATTTAATTATGAGGAGAAAGAAAACGATAAAAACAGTTTTAAATCTCATGTGCATTCTTATGATTTGAGAAAGAGGATGCTCTGAGGAAGGTACTTGATATTGTACTGAAATGTCAGCATTTAGCTCTTTCACTACACGGAATATCCCACAAATAGTAATAATAATATGACATCTTTTATCCGTGAAAATATTAGAATTAATATATATATATATATATATATATATATATATTAGAGAGAGAGGCATTCACGGATATATATATATATATAGAGAGAGAGAGAGAGAGAGAGAGAGGCATAATGTTCCAGAAGACCAAATATTTATATAGGTTATATTATGCTGGAAAATTTTAATAAAGGAATTAAAAATAAAATTTGTAAACCTAAAAAACCCATCCATTATATTGAATTAATAGTATGTGGAAAGAATATAATATGAATTATTTTAACATGACATGGTATTTCAATAAAATAGTTTTATGTTATAATAAAGTTCAAATCTTATGTTTGAGATGAACTTAATAATTCTGAATTAAATTGTGAGAACATTTCTATATATTTTTTTTTTTGGGGTGGGGGGGAGTTATAAAATCATGTTGCTTATACTGAGAGGCTAAAAATAGCTTTATAAAAAAATAAAAAATAAAATATTTATAGAATAAACCAAACTTAGATAAACATGATGCTCAAGGATAATTTAACAGGATAAACAGATGAAAAACTGCATCTGACAAATGTTACAAAAATTCACTTAAATTATTTGAAATATTTAAAAAAAAAAATTAAATGATTAAATCCAATAATTTCCAAAATATATAAAACATCTCACTAAAACTTGAATTAATCTGTAAAATATTTATAAAACTTGTAAAGAAATCATTATTTATAAGATTATTCTAGATGAATTAAATAATATTTTCCTTCCTCTTATTGTTATATATGTATTAAGTTTTTATGACTAATGCAATGAATTTTAATTATAAAAGAATGTCTTACAGTAGGCATAAAGCAATGCAAACGAATGATAAAATATCCCAAAAACTTATACATATTAGTAAATGTTAATTTAAAAAAAAAAGATATGTTTTGGATAGCAAGTAAAATTTCAATTAAAAAATGTTGCATCCAAAAGTAAATATTTAATTGCAACAATTAAAACAGTTGTTCAATATGTATATTATCATTCCACACTTTCTGTACTCAAATCTGTCAACCATTAAAAAAACTGAATGGTTTGTTTATTTATCTAAAGACAAACAATTTCATTGCAAATATTCACTGGCATTTTGAAAGTAATATTTGTCAATTATACTTATAAATGTAGGAGTAGATTGATTTTTAAATCAGTTTTCTTTTATTTGGCAGTAGAAAAATATATAAAACAGTATCAAGCAAAACTGAAATAATAACTAAAAGTTATTATTAAATACAATTTATCATTGTAGGATTATATAATTATGAATATTGAACAGGGCTAAAAGTCTATTTCTTGTTTATCATGGACACCAACTATTATAGAATAAATATAGATTTTCAATACATTTTTTGTGTTATTTTGTTATTTTTATAATAAAAATGAATCTTTATTATGAGATTAGATGATGACCAAATTTTCTAAACTGAATTTATAATAAAATATATTTACTCAAACTTTTAAGTAAAAAAAGTTTATTAAACAAAATTTACCTCAAATCTCAATTGTTTTGGCATTTGTCAACAGATGCTAATGTTTTACTAAATGCCAGTATATAGATAATCAAATGATTTCTTGCTCAGGAATACATAAGAAGGTTGATATCATTGGAAGTTATAGAATTGGATATAATTGATGGACCTAAAGTTCCAGAATCTCCTCTGTAGTATTCACACAATCATTTATAATACCTAATGACTTTCTTTTATTTATTTAATGCTTTGAAAAAGTGATATTAGTAAAACAAACATCACAAATATAATTGTTGCAGAATATTATGATTTGTCTGGCACTAACAATTATATTTGTAAATAAAATATTATTTATATTATATCAAACTTTTAAGATATTTTAGTTTTGATTAAATGACATTTAAGATGTGATTTTTATTATTATTATTATTATTATTATTATTATTATTATTATTATTATTATTATTATTATTATTATTATTATTATTATTATTATTATTATTATTATTATTATTATTATTATTATTATTATTATTATTATTATTATTATTATTATTATTATTATTATTATTATTATTATTATTATTATTATTATTATTATTATTATTATTATTATTATTATTATTATTATTATTATTATTATTATTATTATTATTATTATTAAGCATTTATTTTTATAGCGTCTGCATATAATTGTAATTTACATTCATATCGGCCTTTCAAACCAATTGTGCAAATGCTTTGCGAGTGTTAAATAATAAATGAATGCCTTCTGATCAATACAAGATATAGAATTTATGCAGGAATAAAAAGAATCCTTTTATTCCTATGACTCAAATATTTATATATGAGCAAATCTGAAGTACTTGCACAGAAGGCGTGACGATAGAACGGTCACTTTTTAAATTACTATATACAATGTCTGAATGAATGATGCGATGAAATTTTCTAGAATTTACTAAACATCATTCCAACTGAAACTTAATCATATATATAAATAAGCATTTATTTTTATAGCGTCTGAATATAATTTAAATGAATGCCTTCTGATCAATACAAGATATAGAATTTATGCAGAAATAAAAAGAATCCTCTTATTCCTACGACTCAAATATTTATATATGAGCAATATATTATTATTATTATTATTATTATTATTATTATTATTATTATTATTATTATTATTATTATTATTATTATTATTATTATTATTATTACATTTCAATAAAGGCTTTATTGATCTCAATGGTTTACATAAGTTTACATCTAAAAAATTTGAAATTTAACATACAATGAATAATATTAGGGTAAACACATATAAATGAATTTAGTGGTTACACTTTGTGGTTAATCGACTATAACAATATAAAAATTAAAAAAGCAAAAATAATCGGAGTTCTAAAGTTTGAGGAGCTTATTTAGTTTTGTCCGCATGTCACTTTGAATGTTAGTTGTATGATAGTTTTCTTTGCAGCATTCACAGCATTGATGGTTGTTTTAACAATGACCATGTTGCTGCATATAAGTGGGGGTTGGTTATTATTTTATCTCTATTTCGAATGTGTAGCAGTTTGTTGCTAAATGTAGATGGGTGTCATCTGGTGTTATTGCGAATTAAGAAAGTACATCAGGTGCACCAATACGCACATAGAACAAATGTGGCTGCCCTAATGCTAGGTATTGATCTTCCCTGAAATGCAGCTATTATGTGATTAATGATTGTACGCGGTTTTCTGCAGGTGTTACACATCATCTGTCGTGTTTGGTTAAGTGTTACACATTGATAAATAAAGTGGTCCAGTGTCTCTTCTGCTTGATGGCAAAGTCCACAGAAGGGGTCAATAGATATATACATTCTTTTATGATAAAGAAAGTGGGTTGTTGGCAAGGCAATGAGATTGATTTTCATGATAAAATCAAAGTATTTGGGCTCTAGAGCCCATTTTTTATATTCCGTGAGTAGTCTCTTGTTGTTAATTCCTAGCATAGGTTGTATAACATTAGTATCTGCTTCTCTGTTTATTAAACCATAAATATCCCAGTATGAATACTTATGCAAATACTGTTCTGGAATCTTGTCTGTGGTTTTGCATTGGTATATAATGTTGGTGAAAAATGAACCTTTTGGAGGTGGTCTATCTGTTGGAATAACTTCTAGCAAGTGGTTAATTTTGGGGTATTTGGCAAGTATTGTGATTATTGAGTTCCTTAACTTCTGTATATGAAAAACATTGATGTTGTGCAAGCCAAGTCCATTTTTTATTAGAGGTTGGCTAAGTTTTTTTGTGGAAATTGCTACTGTTTTTTCTGGCCCAAAGTAGTTTATTATATATGGTTTTAATTTTTGAAATGAACCCCTTTGATAGTAAGTTATTTTGGTTGTGATAAGCTGGTTAATTAACTGTACTTTGGAATATAGTGAAAGATATGCCTTGGACAAGGAGTTTATAATTTTTGTGGCTTCTTCTTTAAGTTTATTTTGGATATGGTATCTCATTCCTGTAATTCCCATATGAAATGGGAACCCAAGGAAAGAGTTTGGTTTTGATTTGTAAATTGATGTACATGGTTTACCAGTGTATAATGACCAGGCTGTGGGTTTTGCTGGATTAAATGTTAATTCATATTTTTGTGAATATTCTTGTAATATCTTTTGGAGTTGCAGTTTTTGTTTTTTTGATGTTAGGAATATGGTAACATCATCCATATAGGTGATGCATGTAGTGTGCTGTGTTGTGTCTGGTATCTCGATCCCAGTAAATGCATTTTATATGCTTTTAATAAGGGGATTGATGTAAAATATAAACAATAGTGAACTAAGAGGGGATCCTTAGGATATAGATTTGGTGGGTGTGAAAGATGGTGAGTTTCTTCCATTTAAAGTTATGTGGATCTCTCTGTTCAGAAGCAGGTTAGCAATTATATATAGATGTGTTCTAGGAATTTCTGTGTCTTTTAGCATTTTTAGAAGTGTGTATATATTGACTGAGTCAAATGCAGCTTCTATGTCAAGCTGCATAACAACGGGTCCATATTTTTTCTGCTGTTTTACTGTTGCTATTATTATTATTATTATTATTATTATTATTATTATTATTATTATTATTATTATTATTATTATTATTATTATTATTATGTTTCAAAAGGCCTTTATTGTCTCAAAAGAATTACAAATTTTGCATTTACATTGTCATTTTTGATAAGAGTTCTTTCTGGATTTACATATAATTTCCTGGATTGTCCATTATCATTTGAACCCCATTAGCAAATCAATCACTTATAACAGAAAGGAAAAAATTGTTGCCAAAATGTCCTTGTTGCTAATTTGACATGCATATCCTTTTAAGTTACTTTATAATGTTTAATTTTCCCTAATTTACAATGTTCAAGCTATCAAAAGACCTGTCCTGGCTGATGTAGAGGTAAAGTCTCTTGAACATGCAACAAAGTCCACACTATTTAGAAATTTTGCTGGAACAATTTGTGACCCTGCATAAATTTTGGTTTTTAGTAGTCCCATTGTATGAGGTTTTGTTTCCTTGATCCATTGTTTCAACTTAAATATTTTTCCTATTGAATTCAAACCCTGTATATTAAAAGAAGCAATTTTAATTTTCATCTATAAAGATTTACTCTTTACTTTGAATTTATTTGAATTTACTTAATCTTTAATTATCCTTATTTTAGGCTGTCTACAATTGTAAATCTTGGGTATCTTTGAACTCACTTTCAGTTTCAACATCAGTATATCTGTCCATTCAATACCGTTCCCCTGTGTTATCAAACATAAGCTCTCTTAATTTTAGCTTTTTTCCTGTTTTCCTGTTTTTTGAGGGTCTTTCTGGTTTTCTCTTCTGCTCACTATTAACCTGAATAACTTGCTGCATATTTGGCATTATTGTCTGAGTAATCTCAGTATTTGTATTGTTCCCAGTTCTTTGTTTTTTAGATAATTCCGGTTCTTCATCCATATTCATATTCTCTTTATAATATTGCTTCCCATCAACATTTTTTTTCAACGTGTGTTTGTCTATATTTTTTTCTAAATCTTTAACCACATGCATTTGTATATCATTCCCTTTTTTTCTTTTACTTTTGTATTATTTATCTTAAGGCACACTTTTTCCTCCAACCTTAATGAAGAATCTAGAATCTCACGAATATTATTATCATCATTATTTACATTTGCATTTTCAATTTCTTGCTTATCTGTATTCATATGTGTTTGTATAGATTTTTTTTCCTTTTTCACTTCCCTGAGTTCCCACATCCGATGTCAGTATTTGCTTTATATCTTTTTGTTTATAGCTTGTTTTCTTTTCTAATATTTCTTCTGATACATCAAATCCTTTGTTATTTACATTCTTTGGACAGTCTATAATCAAATGGCTTCTTTCTCCACAGCCAAAGCATTGTCGTCTAAGGCCTTTAATGTTTAAGTATAATACTGCTCCCTGGTTCATAATTTGCCTTGGAATTTCTTCTGCGTTTAATATGCTCATGCAGCTTTATCTTAAAATGATAACTGTTGGTGTATATAAAAGTGGGTGTATCATTGCACAAGATTTGCTAAATGTATATTGCATCACCAAATGATTGGATCATACTTTTGAAATCACAAATGGTAAACCCAAAATATGTATTTTGAATGATTCCTGAGCAATAATTTTGCTGATTTTCATCAACAACAATCATTACATATCCACCAATTGTTTTTATTTGTGATTTAAATCTTATTTTTTGATTTTCATTGAAAAATTGTATAACTATATATTGCGAGTTTGAATGTTCACCAATTTCTGATATTGAATCCCATAAGTTTTCTTCTGTTAGTTTTTGATACAATAACTCTTTGTGAAATTTATATAATGTTAGATTTCTATCTGTAATTGCAAGCACTAATGATTTATTAGAAAAGAATTTTTTAAAAGATTCATGTAATTTGGTTGGTATTGTGTTATTAAACTGGATGTTTTTCTTGAATTTCTTCTTCTGTCCAATTATCCTCAGTTTGTTCTGCTAAATGATTAGGTGTCTCATCTTCATTTTCTAAACTTAGTTAAAAAATGTCTAATGAATTGCCTCTCCTAAATCTGCCTATTTGTCCTTCCCCTCCGTTTTTTTTCTTATCTTGCTGTATAATATTTTCTAATATTGCTTTTTGTGGTTTCATAGCAGCAATATTTGCATAAGATTTTTTTTCTTTACTGGCTTCTGCAACTGATTTGACATCTGTATTGTTATTTCTTTTACTAACAAGGCAGTTGTTATTTGCAGACACCATTTCAACTAGATGACTAGATTTTCTTAGGACAAATTAATAATAAAAAAACTTAACTTTGTTAACAGCATCTTTTCTTATAATCCGGAAAACGATTATAATTTTCAAATTTATAAGATTTTTAAACTAATAATTAGATTATGTTTGCCTTTAATGAAGTACATTCACGAGCTTTTGTATTATTATTATTATTATTATTATTATTATTATTATTATTATTATTATTATTATTATTATTATATATAATTTAATAACTAACGGGAAAGATAATAATGACGAGATATTTTTTAACTTAGAGAGCCTTGACAAGATCAATTTTAAATCTCACTTTAGCTTTTTTTTTTTTTTAGAAAATTTTCTTCTAAAGATAAGCTGCCTTTTTTGTTTTTAATTGCTTTAAAATACATCTCAAGTACAATAATTATATCACAGCTAAAATCTAAAAGAAATAAGACAATATAACTTTGTTAGCAATTTATATAATTTACCATTCTCTTCCTAACATTTACCTTCAAATGGTGTAATTACGAAAATATTTAAAAAAAAAAAACTTTTTTGTAATTAAATGCAATTTACTTTTAGATTTTTTATTCTTTTTTTTTTTATCTTTAGAAGAAAGAAAAAAACAAAACATAACTTTATTCATGTCAAGTGATCATTTTTTCAATCATTTTACTTGTCATCAGTTTGATATAGAATTCAAATTTATTACTGTCAAAATATGACAGAATTAAATTTTAATCCAGTAGTTTCGATCACCCAGAATCAGTTCTATGAAAGATAAAAAAAAAAAAATCTAAATAAAAAATGATGGATGATTGTAAAGAAAATTGAAATAATTCTAGTTTTTTTTTTTTTAAATATATATATAAAGACATTTTATTAAATAATTACAAACACACCAGCAGAAAATTTTCTGCCCATATAATTATTTCCAAATTATTTAGATCATAATGTTATCCAAATTTCCTTTTCACTTTTTATTCTTTGTAATAAATATTTGAAATAAATTCATTATTTCAATAAAAGGAGATATTGAATGCACATTTTTATAATCAATTTCTGAACAATTATGATTTTAGTTATTATTGGCACCATGAATAAAAACAATCAATCGATTTACAAAAGTCTCCAAACAATGCATTTATGTGTTTATTTATAAACATATATATATTTTAAAGCTAAAAAATATATAATAATTGTTATATAATTAAAGACATTGGAGAGTTTGTTGCAGTGGTAGGCAAATAGACTTTATGCTTAATGTTCATGAATCATGGTTGCAGTTCTTTTACTTGCTTCACTTTCGAATTTTTTATGAAGCATGGATAATAAACCTACAATTACTATTTTTTGGGATTAAGGCAAAGTTATAAATATTTGATCTAAATTAATACTATATTATAATGATAACATGTTCTCCTACAGGAAATTGATTCTGATTTCTTTTAAACAAACAATTTATAGGGATAGAATAGGATTAAATTGATATTTATACTTCCAGAATTTTTACATATAAACAATTTTTCAAATTAAGAACTCACATTCGGCCTTTTCACTTCCTTTTATTATAAACTTCACATAACTTAAAAACATTCATATGTGACTGGAAGTATAATATGATACACACACACACACTATATATATATATATATATAATTTAAATTATCATTATATAATAATGTTAATCCTAAATATATGTTTATTTATAAGAATAATATATAAAAGCTTTTTGGCAAATATTTTATGACTTTCTCAGATTGTAATTTATTTTAAAATCTGATATCTTTAAAAATAGATTACAATCACATTGAAAAGGACATAAAAATATTAGTCATAAAAGAATTTGTATGTATTATTCTATAGTACTAAAGCTCTTTTATATTGATAGTTTATAGTATATTTATTTTAAAATTATATGAAAAACGGCTGAGTTTTGAAGACTTTATCGGTTTGAAACATTCACACTTACAAACTGATAGAAACGTTTTGCATAAACACTTGGAGTCAGTGTTTAGATCTAGTTTCTAACTCTATCCTTCACTGATGATAGCAGATTAGCTTGAAATCAGCTGATCTGAGGATGAGCAAATGAAATAGACAGTTAATTCTGACTCTTTTGTCATTTATGTAAACAAATTTTTACACTTGTTTCGGTGGTTTTGGTAAAACGCCATCTATTGATCATAATAGATTACATTTCTTTTCCTTTAATAAATATAATATATATCTGCAGAGAATATCATTATCAGAACTTAGTAATATGTAACAAAAATTTCTATACAAATGTCAAATACTCACATCAAAACATTGGATGTCATAGTATTGAAAACTGTAACATTAATGAAATAAAAAAAAAAAAATATTACATTTTATATACTTTATAAATTAATGGTATATAATTAATTGCAATAACCACTTTCCTTTTATTTTTTCTTCATATATCTCAAAATTTAATGCAGCAAGGTAAGTGAATCTGATACATTAAAATATTTAACTTTTAATAGCGATTATTAAATATGTAATATCATTTCAAAATATTGGTAACCGAAATACTAAATTGAAGAATAGTAATCAATTTATCGCAAGAATCAATAGGAAATCCTATGTGATTAGCATGTATGGAATGCTGCATATATATATGCTCTCACACAATTACTACATTTACCCATAATAAAGTGGAAAATTATTAACATTATAAAAATTCTATAAATATACCTTTACCTATATTCATACATATTACACAAATACTATTTTTTACATTATAATCTTACAGTTTGTTTAAGTAAGGAATCTTCTTCCCTTTTTTTGTTGTTTACTTCTTTCCCAATTTCAACATAAATTTTTAAAATATTTAACAACAAAATATTAATTTTCATTTACAGTATTTCCTTATTTTTTATATCTACTAATAAAAATATAATATTTCAAAGTAATCCCTCTTTCTCAGTTTTTTTTTCTTTCAAATGACTGATTGGAAAACAACAATCATGTTTATTTCATATTTTTCTTGTTATTATTATTCAGTTTTAATCACTTGTTTTTTATTCATACAGCGTTTGCATACATCTTTTCAACATATGTATATACTAAGTAAAATCACTTTATTTATTTATTTTTCCCGAATAAATAAAAATTGACTCATGAGTTCTACCACTTGTTACTTTTTTTTAATTAAACCAAAATATGTTAAAAATTGTCTGAAATATCATGATACAACTCATTTTGAGATACATATATTTTTCTCATCAAACATTTTATTTTAAAGAGTTCACATTTTGTTATATTCTAAAAAAAATTTTTTTCTATCATAAAACGTAAAAATGTTCTCTTCCCAGTACAACTGATTGTAAAACCAGTTTTTTTTTACATTTTCTATAGAAAGGTAAAGGCAAATCTAACTAAAAAGCATAAACATGTCATACATTATTTCCTTAGAATTATCAATTGGCAAAATTTATTTAATTCATGTGTAAGTATATTTTAAAATTTGTAGATTAATATGTTTACAGTACTGTGATTTTTTAATATATGTCTATTCAAGAGTAAATATGATGATGAATAAATAAAGATCACTGTCATAATTTTCTCCCGATAATAGGTTGTGAATTATAAGAAAATTGATGCTAGCTATTACAATTTTATATTTATATTAAAAAGCAAGATATTTTTTCCTATAATTTTGATATAAGAAAAATGTTATCTTCATTAATTATATATATTAATAAAGAAATGAGTATGGCCAAACTATAAAAAAAAAAGTAAAAAAAAAAAGAATAATACATTAGTGATGAATTTTTTACACACACCAGAAACTGATATATATATATATATATATATATATATATATATATATATATATATATATATATATATATATATATATATATATATATATATATATATATATATATATATATTACATAATGGCCCATGAATATATATATATATAATCTTGGGACAATAACTTTTAACACATGCAATGAACTTTTTTTTTGTAATATTTCAACTTCATGTGTAATTCTAGCTTTCTTTATATTGTATTCACAACTGTATCTTCCATAAAAGTGATTGATATATACTTTAAAGCATCTTTGAGATATTTATAATGCAAACTGAATAAGGGCTGTTTAAATGTATGCTCTATTTGTTGATAGAGTCACCATGCATATAAAAAGTATATAAAGGACAATGATTAGAAAATAAATAATATGTTTGAAAACATAGAAATGGAATAATTTATTGTGAAAATAAATCTAAATTAATTGTGGTAAATATTTTATGGAATATATATATATATATATATATATATATATATATATATATATATATATATATATATATATATATATATATATATATATATATATATTCATAGTATTATTTCCAGGAGCTTCCATATAATACAAATATAATAGCTAAATAGCTGACATTTCAATAGAATAACAAGAATTTTCCTGAGAGCTACTTCTTTCTCAAAGCATAAGAATGTGTGTGAATTGAAAAAGAAGCTCTGAGGAAAGCACTTGTTATTATGCTGAAATGTCAGTTATTTTAATTTTAATACAAGAAAGCTTCTAGAAATAATACTATATATATATATATTGAAATGGGAAATCTGATTCAGATTTGCCGTTTTACACTCTGACCCACCTAATTATTTATTTTACTAACATTTGCTTTTTTTTTATTCTAAAAAAACATTTTTTTTAAACATTTTTAACTATCCTGAATAAATCCTATAATGTATTTTGGATCATAATTGTACTAACACTTATTCTATTTTATTATTAAAAGAAAAAAAATTCAAATAATTAACTTTGAATTTTTTGATATATTTTAGATACAATGTATATGTTTAAAATGCTTTATTTTTAGTTCAAGAATTCAAGATGGCCTGTGTGAAAAGATTTGTACCTCGATAAGAAGTTTAAAATAAATGTTTAAATTAAAAGCATTGATAAATTACCAAAATCCACTCACTGTGGAATCTCTATTCATTAATTAGTAGAGATTCTACATTGTTATCTAAATTAAAACCTAACAAAATTAAATTGAAATATATTGATCCTTATCGAAGTACAAACTTTTTAAAATTAGAATAAAAACCAATTTCTATTGTTTTCTAAAAGATCACCTGAGGCAGAAGGAAGTGATAAATAGTGGCCTTTTTAGACAGAGATTGACCAGAGAACGAGAGAGAGAACACAGAGTTGTAGAAAGCACGCTATGATGATCGAGGAGTAAAACAGGGTAATTGCTGCCCTTTCCCTCCTGAGACTTGAAATCTTCCATTATGCTGCTGTCAGAACATGCCATCAACTGCCATAAGCCATCAATGTTTGCCCGCAGAACTCATTCCAGGGAGCTCCAAGGTAGTCACCCAGATTTGACCAAAGTATTATTAGAATGTAAATATAATTTTGTAAAGCTTTAAAATGTCAAAATTAATGTTTATTAAGGATCTTTTTTTTAACTGTCTCTTTAACCTGTTCTTTTAAATTATTTATAATGTTTTTCCTTTTGACAACTCAAGCTCACAATAATTTTCTAATATTTTTAATTGAATATGAATTTATTTGTTTTATATTAATTTTAACATGAGATTATTTCATACTTTGATTTTTTTTTTTTTTGTATTTCGACAAGCTTCACTTGTGGGGGCTCAGAGTAATTTGCTAAGAGAGCAAACTATGTTTTATTAGAGGGAGTTCGTGAAAGAACAATTTAATTTTAAAAGTAAAGTAAGTTGATCTATTTTCGCGAGTGAGGTCATGTCGAATATATATATATATGTTTCTAAGCAAATCTACCGTAATTTCAAATAAATTTATTATAGATTTCCCACAATGGGATTCTATAATTTTATATTTCTGTAATTCAAAATAGAATAAAATATGCTATGGATTTTTGACCTAGTAACAGGGCCGCTGGATAGCATCATTTAAATATCATGCATTTTGTTTTTAAGTTAGGAAAGAGGGAAGGGGGGATTTTTTCGAGAATTAAATTCCCTTATTTCTATAAATATGTTGTTTTTTTTTTTTTGTATGTTAAATATTTATATAAAGTAGTTGTTTACGCAGGTTGTTCTCTATGCAGTATTAGATCATTTTAAGGCTATTTAATTATAATTCATTCCTATTTAATAATTTTAAAATCTCAGGTTAATAAAGAATGCTTGGAGTTCCATGAACAGACCTAAAACGATCATAGATTTTGTCATTTGGAGTTAGCTTCCATTCTTCGCATATGCCTGTGAAACGGACAGCGTGTTTGAGATAGAGTTGGTTTGTCAGCAGAATTCATAAAGGCGAATATGAGGGCTCTCTGTAATTCCTATCTCCTATCGATACATGGACACGACATGTGGACGTATCGATTTTCCTTTTATTTTTCATTGGAATAGACATATGAGTGTCCATAATCCAGCTCGTATTTTCTTACTTACGTTTCTTCTCTCCATTTTGCATTCATATATTTATTAACCTGACATTATTTTGCTTTTATTGTGCCTATCTAATACGTAAGCCATAGGGAGATGATTATACTGAAAGAATCTTCGACCTGAGTAATCGACTCTTTTGTTCGTTTGCGTAATTAGTTAAAATCGTTCGGTTTTGGTTAATTCACGGTATATTTCATTATAGGTATGATTTTAGTTGTAAGTCCAACTAAAGTGACTTGTTTGCTTTGATAATTAACTGATAGATTTTTTTATTATAATCGCTTACAGTTTTAAAGTTATTTATAAGCTATGCCAGCAAGGTCCACTAATGTCATAAAACATTAGTTATTTAAAATCCAAATTATTAATTTTATAAAGATAAATAAAAATCATTTTTTTTATATATGTTAATGGAGTAAGACATCAAATTAGTCTTACTACAATCGTCTATTTAATTAATATATTTTTCCATAGAAATGTTTTTTTTAAAAGTCATTCTTATATATGTGCGTTAGGCAGATGTTTAAACCTATCGCTATATTATAAGCTTGTAATAAATGTGCATGGGGAATTTTGAAGTCCGTGGTCATTTAATTATGAAATAATTTTTGCTATTTAAAAAAAAAGAGAATAAATGTAAACAAAATGAAAGATGTATAAACTTCACAAAATAAATTGTACAAAGTCAATAACATCAATGCTGACCGCTAATAAAAATAAAATCATCAGGAACTCATATAATTATGAAGTTAATTTAAAAATTGTATTTTTGTTTTTTTTGAGCTTGAGTTTAAACTAATGTAAAATAACTAATGTAGAATGTCCAATGATTTTAAATATATATATATAACTAAAACAAACTTCCAATGTTCTCGAATCATTTTATTTACTTTTATTTTAAATAAATTTTGATTTTTAAACACACCTATCAACCAATCACCCAAGTTCTCATTTAAATGTAATAAAGTTCTCATTTAAATGTAATAAAATCGAATCTCATGCTAAACCCAGCTGCCAGCACAGTGAAAATAAAGGAATTCGATTGTATCATCGAGAAAGGCCATTGATTAGATCTTTGACCTATATGTAAATAGGGCAGAATTCATGATGTACCTGATTTATCTATCTTGTACATGGTCGGACTTGAGGTACTTTACCTGTATTCAGGGGTTTGTTGGATCGATGTGTGTTGATCATGATTTATTCCAAGACAAGTAGATTCTCTTATAATTTAAATGAATTAATCCAATTGCTGTAAAATTCCAGATATACAACAAAACCATCTATTTTAAACTATAGCATTAAACAAGAGTAGTTTTAACCTTTTCATAGTTCAAAATACATATTGACTGAGTGAATTAAAGTTCTAAACTTTTGAATGATCAATTACAGAATCGGCAGTAAAATTTATTTACCTTTTAATATTAGATTTGGTTTAATTTTATTTGTAAAAAGCAAATTAATAATTTGTCAGATTATAAAATGAACTAAAGTTTTTTCAAAAATAAATTTCTATTTATAATTATAAAAATATTTTATAGTGGTGAATCTAAAAAGAACGTTCACAACCTATTAGAAAATGCTCCATATGACATTGATTTCTTTTTCAATTTACATTCATGTAAAAGTAAAGAATTTTTATTAAAATCTTAACAATTTTTTTAAAATCAATTATATTTTCAGCATATTTTATCAAAATAATTTATAATATATAAAAAAACTTTAAAAATCCTGTAAAACATTCATTTTCATTTTGAAAATGAAAATAAAGGACTTGATGTGGTGAAAATTGTTGACAAGAGATCCCTTTTCTTCAAAATGAGAAGCAACCAAAAACATCTTTGAAAGTCTGTCTTCTCCTATTGTTAAAACTTTAAATTTAAATATTATTGATTTTTTTACTTGTAAAATAATTCTAGAGAGGAAAGCATCTTACAGTACATTTTAAGCTTCAAAATGAGCATAAATTTGCTATGATACATACAAATTGCCATTTTTAAATCTGATTCAATTAAAATCGAACCTGACATTAAAAGAAAGCACTTTTTTTAAAAAAAAGACAGTGGTTCTACTTTTTAATGTATTTTAAGAGATCAATTTTGTTATTAACCCCACTGACTTTCATCTTTTAATTTTCATATAATACTGTTTCTTTGGAGAAGAAAGTTATTATAGCTGTTTTCATTTTTATATATTGTATAATAAATAAAATTTGATGAAAGAAAATGCATATATTTTATTTTTGAATCAATTTAATATAAGCAATATTTCCATATAGACTACATTTAATATAAGGCATTTGAATACAGACTTCAAGCTGCTTCCAACCATCTTCTCTATCTCATACAACTGATGCACATGACAACACATGTGAAGAAAATAAATGATTTCCAGAATACTTATTTTGTGCTGAATCAACTCATCAGTTGGTCCAGATCATCATCTTACACACACACACACACACACACACATATATATATATATATATATATATATATATATATATATATACAACTGATGTAATTCTAGAAATCAATAGACACTAGAAGATTATCCATAATAATCCTATCCATTGCCTTACAGTTCAATAATCCCAGATTAATTTCTAGCTTATCACTTTTATCAATAAGAAATTGGATTTGGCTGAGCCATCTGCACAAATTAAAGCTAATTTGCATCTATAATCATACAGATCAGAATTCACTTCAGTATATATATATATTCAACCGGATTGATATATATATATATATTCAACCGGATTGAAATCCGATTCAATTGTGTTATTACAAAAAAAAAAGAAAAAAAATTAAGTTTTTAATTTTCACTAAACGTTTAATGTTTAAATTTTTATTATTTAAAAAGAATACATGTATCAAAATACACACACATTTATATGTAAAATGGATCATTTGAAGGTTTATTGATTTATTTTAAAATAGTTTTCTTATACCACTTGTTTTTACTTTAAATCAATTAATTAAAAACAAGCAGACCTTGCTAATTGCATTCCTGTGGCTTTTGTATTAATCATTTTAAAGTTCATTCTCAAAATTGGAGATTTGATTTGTGTTGTTTTTGTTTCAATAAACCCTGGGTAGAATTCTTAGATTAGATTGAGCTGGAGATTAATATTTTTCCTGCCTTAGGTGTAGCATTCAACAACAAGGAAAGTGTTTCACAGGAAATGGAGTGAGGTATAAATAGCCCTGGAAATTTGGAGAGTTAATTATTAATTATTCTTAACTAGACAAGCTGTTTCTCAAGTGAAAGTTTATATCAGTTCGGACATTTAATTTTTTCAATAAAATTTGCTGTTGTTAAATCCTTTTGCTTGCAACAAGATAACAAATATTGTACGTGTTATCACCACCAGAATGGCTTGCTAATTTAACAAAAGATGGATCCCTAACTTCCAAATTTGCTCCAGTAATACCTTAAACATCTAGAAGAAGCTGAACCTCTTTATCTCTACCTTGGAGCTGTCAAAGAACTTGAAATGAACTAAAATAATAGTGCACACTCTATGTGAACATTGTTTTTTTTACCGAAAGGTAACTATTTTTTTTTATTCTTCCCAGGGTGAATTTATTTTCATTAAACCTCCACTCAATCTAATCATATATATCTATTCCTAAACAATATAGCCTCATATTTAATATTTGTTGTGTTTTCTAGTATTTTGTAGTGTGTCTTGGAATCTTAGTTTTAAGATTCCAAGTTGCTTTCAATTTTTGTTTATTGGAGAGTGACAAATGAGTTTTATATTTTTATGCCTCACTTTTTATAAATGCTTTGACAGTCATGTATATTTTAGATGCTTACCTGTAATTATTTTATTATTCAATAATTAATTTTTAAACATTGTGTTTGCGCTTTCACAAGCCTACAAAAATCTTTTGGCTGATGACTTTATTGTCTAATCTTCCGCAGGTGGGGATTTTGTTTCTTATATCTCGGAAAGCAGAAATGAGAATTGTTTTTCTTTGTAATTTTATAAGTCATCAGCAGGAAAATAATATTTATCCCTTTTTAAATTACAGGTGAGTGAGACTTTTGTTCTGCTAAAGTATTTAAAATTTCTAATATATTCGTACTCATGTGCACTCTCCGATAGATTTATTTTTGTATTTATTACACGTGCTTTAAATTTATCAGAGTGTGTACTCAGAATTTGTTTGCAATTAAAGAATTTCTGGGGCAGACATAATTGGTTTTCTAAAGATTTACTTGTCTTCTATTAAGACCTTTAATTATTCTTAGTTTTTGCTGTTTGGTTGGGGATTTGCTGATTTTAATTGTTTTCTTTTCATTTTGAATCATATTTTTTGGTTGTTCTTGGGGTAAGTCAGCCACCTTTATTTTAAATGTAATAATAGGTGCAGTTTCTACCAACACTGGACATTCGGAGTCTGACACATTTTTTGGACCTCGAAAAGCTCATCGGTGCTGGTTTTGTTAATTTGTTTCAAGAACGTATTGTTTAAATATCTGAAAGTGAAAACCAATGTTTGGGTGAATCCTCTGCTGAATAAAATTTGCTTCCTCCCTTTATAATTCGTTTATTAGAAGATCAGTCAGTCTGTCATAGCTTTGCATTTAGTATTTCTGGTACACGCCTGAGTTAACCCTATTTATTGCGTCATAAATAAATTATACTTCATAATTTATTTTCTCTTAATAAAATTTTAGAATTTGTTTAAACTTAATTTGGCTGATGTTTATCTTTGTGCTTTTTGTCTCAATTGTCTAAACTAGTTTAAGATTTCTTGTTTCTCCCTGAGTCTAGTCAGCACAAACCATCATCATCATCTATTCTGATCACAGTAAATAAATTTTCCATATACATAGTGATCTGATGGCACCCTCTGTGTCAGAATTGTTTTTCATAAATGTACCTTTAAAGTTTTCTTGCAATGATATATATTGCAGAGACTTTGATTATATGGTGATACTGAACTGAGATCAGACCCATATAAATATCTGGCTTGCTAGGCTGAGTTTGAAGACTTTACCGGTCTGAAAAATTCACGCTTGCAATCTGATAGAAACGTTTTGCATAAACACTTGAGAGTCAGTGTTTAGATCTAGTTTCTATATTCTATCCCTCACTGAGGAGAGCAAATCAGCTTGAAATCAGCTGATCTGGGGGTGAGCAAATGAAAGAGGTAGTTAATTCTGACTCTTTTTTTGTTTATGTAAACAAATTTTACATTTGTTCGGTGGTTTTGGTAAAGCGCCATCTTTTGAACATAAATAACAAGTGATAGCAGGTTACGTGAGTAACTTGTTTTTGTTTTTCATAAATGTACCTTTAAAGTTTTCTTGCAATGATATATATTGCAGAGACTTTGATTATATGGTGATACTGAACTGAGATCAGACCCATATAAATATCTGGCTTGCTAGGCTGAGTTTGAAGACTTTACCGGTCTGAAAAATTCACGCTTGCAATCTGATAGAAACGTTTTGCATAAACACTTGAGAATCAGTGTTTAGATCTAGTTTCTATACTCTATCCCTCACTGAGGGGAGCAAACCAGCTTGAAATCAGCTGATCTGGGGGTGAGCAAATGAAAGAGGTAGTTAATTCTGACTCTTTTTTCGTTTATGTAAACAAATTTTACACTTGTTCGGTGGTTTTGGTAAAGCGCCATCTTTTGAATATATATATATATATATATATATATATATTGGAAGAGAGACTTAAATCCAAAATTTCAATTGTCCAGCTTTCAAATTCAAAGCTCCCTCCTAATTTAACACATAAGCTAGATTCTAACTGGATTGGAAGGCATTATGCATAACCTTCTAGCTAGCTAGCATCTATTGATTTCTAGAGCTTACACTAAATGGCACTAATGTGTAAAAATCGTTTTGCTATTTATTTATACTTGTAGAATCATCCCTTTTTCCAGACCAGGCCCAAGAAAAAGCAAGACTTGGAGCAATGTTTTCAAGTGAAGAAGTTTGGCAGTGTTTTACATTATAAAAAATAATTAGATATTTAAAAAAACACTGTTATATTAATGCAGATATATAAATCAAGTCTGGAATGATTTTCTTTATTAAACTTTTTTTATTAGCTTGAATGAGAATTTCCTAAAAAAAAAAAAGCATATAAAAAAATAAAATATAATTTATTGCATTATATATATTTTCCTTTGTTTACTCAAATATTGATACCATACAACCGCACAAATTGCTACTTATAATGTATAAATAATTACTTATTCATTATTATTTATAAATTATAAATCGACTTTATACAAGGCAAAATATTTAAATATACATGCTGCATGCAACTGAAAAATGTATGACACCATACAAACAGTACATCTTCAATTGTTTACTTCGTACATGATAGTCAATGTAAATCAAATTTCAAAGTTTTAGCAAAAAAAAAAAATAGTTACATTTATTTCAGAAGTGAGAAAACATTTTTTTTTTTTTTGCAGCCAATGTCATACATTCAGGGGTAAAGTCTGGATAAGTATAGGATTTTGTGCAGTTGTTTGGCTCTTAAATCAGTTCTGTATATTTCATTCAGATTATTTTTAAATATGTCAATTTTGAAAAAAAAAACATTTGATTCTATAAAAGAAATATATTTACACAAAATAATGAGATAATGATTGATTTTTTTTCTAAATGGAAATATTAACTTTCGATTAGATGACAAGAAAAAAATCCAGAAAATAGTTGTTTAATAGTCTCAGCATCATCAAAGTATTTGTTTATTTGTTTTTTTTTTTTAATTTACTGAACATATGTTACTTGTTAAGTTTAAAAAAAAAATTAAGAAATCCATTATAAATTCTTGTTAAGTTAAAAAACCATTAATAAATCCCTTATAAATTTCATTCACAAGATTTAATTAATGTTTTTATATAGATTATAACATAGAAATTTCAACACATTGTGAACATTGTCAGGACTTTTTTACTTTTAGAGTAAGATTATCAGTAGGCATGTTTTTGTATAACATTCCCCCAAAATAATTACAATTTGTGATATTCCATTGATAAAACAAAATGCAGTGGGTAATTGTGTGACAACACATGGATTTCTCTTAATGGAATTTATGGGTTAGTGACTGCATGAAGAAGATGCATTTGTGTCCTTGTTACAAGCTTTAAGAGATTTCTTTCCACTGATATAAATAATCTACATTTGTTACTTTGTTTTCCCATAGTTTTTATTTTGTTTAATGCATTTAAATTTTATTAAATTTATTTTAATTACAATCAATACTCAAAATTTGATGTCATTTCTGCTATTTTTAAAATATTTAAAAAAACATGAAATATTAGATACAACACCATATTGGAGACCTCTAAAAAGTGATAAATAAAAAAAATATGTATTTCTAAATGGAACATTTATTATAACATACTATGTTAATTACAGTTCAGAAAATAAAATAAAAAATGACAAATATATGATTGTGACATGCTATACATTATCTTTTTTAAAAAAATACAGCAACAACTAATGTAACTCTGTTATAAAATCAACATTATTCTATAACTTCTTTCACAAAAAACAGGTTTCACATCATTATGTTAATCAGCTTTTTGCTTTATAATACAAATCTCCTTTGATTATTTAAGCTCATTAATTGAATAGTTTATGCTGTTTTTCTCACAAATCCATAGCAATTTCTAACATTTATTTTTACAGTTTAAATATAATCAATGCAATACTTTTTTCAATTTTAAGTATGCTAAAAAATCTTATTACTTTTTTTAATATTTTTATAACTTTGATTGTATCACTCTAAATTATAGCTTCTATTCTTTTCCAAGTGTACAATTCTAATGCTTTTAATTTTTCAACTATTCTTTTAAATTTTTTTAAATCATTCTTGTACTAATGTCAGTGTATTGGTAAAACATTTTATACAAATATCATCTCCATTTTTGAAGATTTTCAGCTGCAAAATAAAGCTCTCACAAAGATTAATCAAGATTGTTGATTCTTAGTTTATCTTCTGCACAAAATACAAGGAGACTTCCTTATCTTATTGATACCTCTGAAATGTGTTTTATTTCTAAATCTTTATGAAGTTTTAGAATACGGTATCAGATTTTAATTATCCATAAATCATCTCCTCTTCCAGCAATCTGTCCAGCCCTATCCTATATTAGTTGATTTATTTATTTCAGTGATGTCACTGGTATCTATTCTCTCATTGATGTGTTTCATTTTCAGTATCTTCAAGTTTGTAACATACTCATTGTGTTATCTGGATTCTCTGAACTGATCTTCTCATAAGTGTATAATTCTCAGTTTCATAAGTAAATACTGATAAACATATAAAAACTTCACTTTTCAAGCACATAAGAATATTTCCTTTTATTGTTATTTTTATGATCAATTTTATCCATTATGTTGCTATCTGTATTAATAAATTCACCAATGTATTTGTAACTATGAACTTTATCTGATTCATGATTATCAACCTTTATTTTCTTCTGAGAAAATCCATTAAACATTACTCTTTTAAGAATTTATATTTAGTCCTACTTTATTTTGCTTTCATTTGTTAGCTCTTGTAATATTTTTTTGAAGCTCTGATGAATTGTTGGCAAAAATAAACACAGCCAATTAATAATATTGTGCCCTATGGACACGGTGAAATAGCAGTCACATCTTAAATTTATCTATTTTTTCACTTTGTTGTCATCATTATCCAGATCATTAAACTCGTACTACCTCTTCCCACAACTTATATCATCCAGCAAGGTAAATCTCGTTCATCCTTTCTTTTTATTTTCATTCATCATTTCCTTCTAAATATCATTCATTAAACTATTTTTGTTAATATATGTCCAACGTAGATCAACCACATTATTCTTTTCTTTTCGTTTCCACACACCATTACTTTCAAAATTTCTTTCAATACTTTTTTTTTATTATATGTCCAACCCAGTTTCTCTTGCTATCTCTAATTTCCTCAATAATTCTTCTTTTTTCATTTACTCTTTTCAAGAATTCTTCATTTGTCATTTCATTCATCCATTTTAACTTTCTTTCTCCATAAACACATCTCAAAGGCTTCCAATATTTTCTATGTTATTTATTCATTGTCCATATTTTACAACCAAAGAATAGTATACTCTACACATAGCATTTAATTAATCATCTGCAAAGTCTAGATGACTTGTAGAATTTCCATTTCTTTGCTTCTTAAACTACCCATTTTAATCCACAATTAAAATTATTATAAAATTGCTGTAAAATATTTTAAAAATATAAAATCATCCTATCATTCACCATTATCAATATTAATTCTCTTAGTATTATCATGTAATCTGTTCATTGCCATTGCATTTTCATAAATGTCATTTATATTATGACAATATAATGGTTCTATATCTTGGTAATCTTTGTCTTAATCACCTTTTGAAATGATTATAGGATCAAAGATCTTTTCATATTAATAATCCAAAGCATAATGACAACTCATATTTGTTGTTTTTTTTATTACTAATTTTCTCAATATTTTACTTCTAAGATAAACTTTATTGAACATAAAAATTAGATAATAAATAGACAAAAGTAATAATTAAATAAATTACATTATATCACTGATGAAATAAATTGCCCTATAAAATAATAAAACTAATTGAAATAAATTTTTATGCAGAATAATCACATGAATAAGACTAACTATGTCTATAACACAGATACAAAACTCTGCACAATAGCATCATACAGTGAAAGAGAGAGTAATCAATGGATGCAAAAAGATTTGTGCATAAAGTCTCCATCTAATGCCTACTCATCGAATATCTACAGACTAGTTATTTCACGTTTTCTTAATTTTGTGTAATTTATAATAGTTTCTTGGAATCAATGGATTATTTTATTTTTTATAATTATATATTTTTAAATAAACCAAAGTATCTATAGAAATATATCTAATTTTTATATATATTTCTTCATTTATATATATAAATCATAATAACATATTTAAAAAAATAATAATTTAATTTTATTCTGAATTAATTATAAATTTTTAAAGATATATCAGTATTATTTTTATATTTGCACAGCTTAATGATATCTGTGATGTCTTCCATCTGTTCTTTACTTTATTGATTGATAAAAGCACTGGAGTAAGCAATCCTTATTGGTTCTCATGACTTTTTTGAAAGGTTATTTTTATATGTCAAGCGCACAAAATTATAAAAGAAAAAAAAAGATGTCTTAAAAGTTTGTTTATTTTTTTTTAAAAAATGGGAATTTATAACTAATTATTATTATTTTTATTAAAAAATGGACATTATTACAGAACGATTAATAAAGTAGAACAATTAAAAAGAGTGTTAAGAAAAGTTGGAAAACAAAAATAATTTTTATTATAGGACAAAATCAACATGTATTCACTCACTACATTTGTATATATATATAGCCATTATATAGAAGAATGAAAACGTCTTATTATTAAAATAGACCCTGTCATATTTATTCGTTCAAAGTCTATATGTACTTAAGTGCAAAATATAACAATAAACAATTACAGGCAGCCAAAAAAAACAAAAACCTTTAGCAGCTTTTAGCTTCGGTGATTATCAAATTGAGAATTGTTACGTATTAAATTACAAGTATCAAACTTTTGTCAAGCGTTGTTAGCCGAGAGGTCAGCGCAGCCGCCTTGCAAGCAAGCAGTTGGTTGCAGACGGTTGTTGCGGGTTCGCCTCCAGGCCAATGCTATGACATATGAAAAAAAAAAGTATCAAACTTACTCTATCCACTTCTTTAACATTTTTCCTTCTGGATAAATAAATTAATGATTATCATTAATCATTTATTCAACTAAAGATTGTCTTTAGCCCAGATAAATCTTTAAATCACAGTCAAAGATTAATATACGATTTTTTTAAAAAAAATTAAACACACATCGGAGTTATTCACATTTCTCTGTCCTATGAGTAATATCTTCATAAATATCATCCACACCATCACATAATTCTTTTCATATAAAGTAAAAAGTCCTATAAAAGACAAATGACCACCAAGATGCACCAACACTCATTAGTTGGCCAATTTAATTATCTTGATAGTTTTTTTTATATAAAAAGATGAACTATGCTACATGAACACCAAGATGGTACTGCTTTAATTAGTTAAAAATAAGATACCTTATTGCAATTAAATTATTTATAAATATAAATATTATTTTATTGATTCAATGTATGAAATAAACCCTTGTATCCTCATAATACAAAGTCATTAGAAAAAAAAAATCAAGAATACTCCATAAAATTCTAATTAATGTATTGATCAACTTTCTTCATTTGAATTGTATATGCTAAAACCAAATGAATGATGCAATAAAACTTCCTTAAAATATTTTAAAAGGAAATCGAGTAAAATTTTCACATTAATGGTAAACCCTATTTGTGACAAAGATTATTTAAAACATATTAAAATATGAAATAGCATTTTTTATATTGACTGATATAATTGATAACAGAATATTATGGAATGATACACCTACACATAATATTGAAGCCATTCAAAAAAAAAAGTTGCTGTAAAAAAATTAAAAGGAAGCATCACAAAATAACAAATCAAATAATGGACCAACATGTTCAATATGTGGACATATTTGTGTTTCACATATTGGTTTGTGTTATCCATTGCACAACTCATTTTTAACCTTTTGAACGATGATTATATAATTGGCCGAATGAGTTAAAAATCAAAACTTGTAATTGGCCAACTCACAACTTTAACAAAATCTATTGTTAAAATAGATCAATTTTAATAATATAAATACGTTAGTTTCGTTTGTAAAAAGTATATTACTGAATTTTCAGATTACAAAAGCAAACGAAAATCTTTTCAAAAATAAAATTTGATTTATAATTTAAAAAATATTCAATTGCGGTGAAATAAAAGTAACCGCTATTCAACCAACCAAAAAAGATTGCTGACGCAATCTTTTTTTTTTTCACTTTACGTTACGATCAATATGTAGCAATAAATAAATAATTCTTGGTAATATCTTAACTATTTTTCTAAAATAATTTGATTTTTAGTATTATTTTATCAATAATAATTTGTAATTCAATTCAAATATTGTTTAAAATGTTGTAAACATTCGTTTATCATTTTCATAATAAAAATCAAAACGAACGTAACTTTTTACTTTTTGGCAGCCATTACCCTTTCTGACAGAAGTGGGACAGCCAATAAGATTCAAGAAAAGTTGGTGAGGAGGCGGTGCTTTGATTTTGTTTGACATATATGGTCATTTTTATTGATTTTTTACTTGTAAAATAACTCTGAAGAGGGCACCATCTTACAGAACTTTTGATTTTCTTTCTAATGACGTATCATATGTATACGTAGGATAAAAAGTAGCCGATTTAGAGTGATGTCAAATCTTCTTGTTTTTAGACGAGTCATGCATTATAAGAGTTAATATATATATATATAGTCTTTCTATTATTATTTTTCTTGGAATTGGAATAATTGTAGTTATTTGTGAATAGCTACTGATTCTGATGATGTAATAATAAACCTTTTTTTGTTATTTATAAATGTTAACCATTGTATATATATATAATAATCCAGTGCATAACACTATATTGAAATAAATATACAAATATTAAACAATTAAATCACCTCACATGATTAAGAAATTCAGTACTGCCCTCTGTGAACTAATATATAAATACATTAGAGTTCGTATTTCAAAATAGCCAGGTCAAAATGGATACCATTTTGACCTGGCTATTTTAAAATACAAACTCTAATGTATTTATATATTAGTTCACAGAGGTCAGTACTGAATTTCTTAATCATGTGGGATGATTTAATTGCTTAATATATATATATATATATATATATATATTATGATATATATATATATATATATACACAATTTATGTCATATATATATATATATATATAATGACATAAATTGTGTAATGTTTACTAAAGAAAGCTTAACAATACTCCCAATCAAGTGTTAATTTATAAATTCTGAAAGAGAAAGAATTCAAAATCTCTATTGGAAAATCATCATCCACAGACCAATTGGTTTCAAGCTTAAGGCTCACTTCAGTGAGGAGCTAGGACTCCAGACCTAGATCTGAAATACCAACTCAAAAGTCAGCATTTATCTAATATGCTACAATCAATTTGAATACCCAAATTTTTCAGACATGTAAATGTCTTCAAATCCAGCTTTACGAACCAGATAGCTATATAGGTCTGAATTTAGTTTAGTTTCACCATATATTAATAGCCTCGGCAATATAACATCACCAAAGCCTCAAAGGCAAAATTATAATAATCAATAAATAAATCAGCATTTATTTTTATAGCGTCTGTATACAATTGTAATCACATTCATATCGGCTTTTTCAAACCAAATTGTGCAAATGCTTTTTGCGAGTGTTAAATAATAAATGAATACTCTCTGACCCATACAAGATATACAATTTATGCAGCAATAAAAGGAATCCTCTTATTACTATGACTCAAATATTTATATATGAGCAAATCTGAAGTACTGGCACAGAAGGTGTGACTATAGAACAGTCACTTTGAATTACTATATATAACTTATGAATGAATGATGCCGATGAAATTTACTAGAATTTACTGAACGTCATTCCAATTGAAATTAATCATATATATAAATCAGCATTTATTTTTTATAGCATCTAGTAAATTTCATCGGCGTCATTCATTTATAAGTTATATATAGTAATTCAAAGTGACTGTTCTATAGTCACACCTTCTGTGCCAGTATTTCAGATTTGCTCATATATAAATATTTGAGTCGTAGTAATAAGAGGATTCCTTTTATTGCTGCATAAATTCTATATCTTGTATGGGTCAGAGGGTATTCATTTATTATTTAACACTCGCAAAAAGCGTTTGCACAATTTGGTTTGAAAAAGCCGATATGAATGTAATAATCAATAAAGCAAGTCATATATCACATTATTTGGAATTTTAAGTTTGTATTACAAAAATGTAATATAGGGAGCATACCAATAGCTCTAACAAGTTTTTATTGATAAGTGCTGAAAAGAAAGTCTATAAAATCTCTATCAAGAATTGTTCCCATCCTCAGTACAATCAGTTTTGAGATTTTGTTTTATGCCAGTGAGGAGCTAGAACATTCAGACACTAGATTTAAATCACCAACTTAAAAGCCAGCACTTATTTAATATGTAACTATTAAGTCCCTATATTACATTTTTGTAATATGATTTGCTTTATTGATTATTATAATTTTGCCTTTGAGGCTTTGGTGAGGTTATATTGCTAAGGCTATTAATATATGATAGATATAAATTTAATTCAATCCCATATAGATATTTAAATTAGATAGCTGGATTTTGAGACATTTACATGTCTAAAATTTTCAACTTAATAGTTATGTATTAGACAAGTACTGACTTTTTACATATTTTAGATCTAATGTCTGAATGTTCTAGCTTCTCACTTATGTAATCCAAATGCTCAAAAACAATCAGTCTGAGGATGGGAATAATTGTAGATAGAGATTTTGTGAGATAAAAGCTTGTTAAAGCTATTTGTATGCTCCCTATACTACATTTATGTAATACAAAGTTAAAAAGCAAAGTCACATGATATATGACTTGCTTTATTGATCATTATAATTTTCCCTTTGAGGCTTTGGCAATGTTATATTGCTAAGGCTATTAATAGATAGTAGATCTTAATTTGATGCAATCCCATATAGATATTTAAGTTAGATAGCTGAATTTTAAGACATTTACTTGTCTAAAAATTTCAGATTTTTTACTATACTAGATATGTGCTGACTTTTGATTTGATATTTTAGATCTAGTGTCTAAATGTTCTAGCTCCTCATTGATCCCTGAGCCAAAAACTTAAAATTGATTGGTCTGAGAATGGGAATAATTCTAGATATAGATTTTATAGGCTTTCTTTTTGACACTTATCAATAAAAGCTTGTTAAAACTATTGGTATACTCCCTATATTACATTTCTGTAATACAAGCTTAAAAATCAAAGTCACACTATATATGACTTGCTTTATTGATTATTACAAAAAGAAATTAAAATAAATTAATTAATTTTTTTGAAATAACTATTGTGCTTATTTGAGAAACTCTTACTTTTTGTGTATTTCTTTTATTATGTCTATACATAAACAAATTATTTAAAAACAATAAAATATAATATATTTTGATCATGTGACAATATTTTTAACAAGTTAATATTTTAGATCTATATAAGATTTAATGTCAAAAGTCAAAAATATCCATTTAGATATTGTGTTATGTAACCTATATTTTCTGTCTGAAAACAATTGGAGATGTACAACATGACTAAACATTAACAGTCAGACATAATAGGTCATTGCTTGCTCCACCCCACTTACTTTATTTTAGCATTGATACATTTGCAATATAAACTTTAATCAGTTCCTTATGCCATAACATAGAAGGTTCACTTATTAAATACTGGTAGATATCAGTTTCATAATTTTTTTGTTGTTAAAGCAATCTAAAGTAAATTTACAAAGACAAGAAAAAGTAATTAAACATTCAGTTATTACAGGTGTCATGTGATATTCAAGCTGCAAAAATGTACATCAAACAGTAATCTAAAAGTTTTTATTTTCAAGTCCAGTTTTCTGTTACTATGCAAAACAACATAGGGAATATTCAAGAAGATTAAATGTTATATTTCTTTTGTGATAATTTATATATGTATTTCTTATATCAAATCTTGTGTTCATATGTTTATATGTTTACTCAATGATGATTTTCAAGATTGATATTATAATGACATATTTAGCTTATGTTTATAATTCTAACATTTCTTTTTTGAATCCACTCTCTGATTTAGTTTATTTGTATGCATCCAACAAACAGCTACAGCATAATGATAACACATATGTTTGTGTTTAAAAATCAGAATCCATGTCAGACCTGAGTAAAATTATAAATTTTATTTTTATAAATATCAGTTAGCCATACAATTTTTCTAACAAACAGATTATAACTGACCTAGTGATCAATGAATATTGCCTAATAAAAGGAGTGTCTGTTGTTTTTATTTTAATATAGAGTAAAATAATGATGAAAACTCACAAAATCCTCAGGATCCTATAATTTTTTAAACCTAGGAGTAATATCTATTTTTTCCATATTTGTCTAGGAAAGATTGTTGAGGCAGAAATAATTTAATATATATATATATTTTAAATACCTGAGATTTCAAAAAGTAAATATTGAATAAATTTTGCATTATTTATTTATTTATTTATTTATTTTTCCGGAATAATTCTATTGCAAATTGCAGTATATGGACAAAAATAATAAGTAAGATATATATCATCAGAGAGAAAGTGACAAACAATAAATTATATAAGATAAAAAAAATCAAATAAACCTATTAATACAAGATATAGAAGTACATACTGAAGTAACAGACATATAGAAAAGCCTTTGTGTTTAAACGTTAAAATAAAAATACTTATGTATTTATAAACTATTTTGTAAGCAAAAACTAAATTGAAATATTAAAATGCATTTTCATTATTGAAATATTAAAATGCATTTTCATTCTTTAAGTAAACTTCCAGAGATAAGTACAATAATTATTTTGACATCTCTAAAGTAATGAATAATTTATAAGTTCAAAATAAAAGACATAAATCCATTTTGCAAAAAGTATTATGAATTATTTATAAATATGTATATAAACCTCTTTCAAAGATTCCCAAACAATCAAATAGAAAAAAAAAATTAATGGTTAGTCCTTCTTTCTACACTTTGTTCAGAAGTTGATTCTAACCAATTTTTCATTTTTGCAGCTTTAACTAATAAATATGATAAACTACGAGTATACTCTTGACAAAGCTAAAATTTTCAATAAATAACAAGAAAAGGACATAAAACGTCTCTAAATTAATTTTTTTAATAAAACAAAACAAAAAAAAAATATTTTATTTTTTTATTGAGAGCGAGAGGAATAATTATTTTATTTAAAAATTTGAATTTTTATCTTTATGCTGTATTTCGCTTGGGATATAATTTAAAATAAAATAACAAAGATAATTTTAAAAAGCTATACACATGAGTGTGTGTGCTTTATTCTAAAAACTAACCTAATGTAATCATAATTGTTTAAGTAATATTTGTAGTAAAATTCTTATATAGATATATATTATTGAATATTATCGTTTAGTCATAATAATATATTGCATAATTACTGTTTATACCTACTGGTGCATAATATTTATATGTTTATGCTATATTTCTACATGTAGATGTGTGTATTTTGTTGCCATAATTGCATTTGATGACCCACAAATTAGCCTGAAAAAATATAATAAGATTCCATTATTTATAATATTAATCATCTACCAAAACTTTTAAAGTTGCTTATTCAATCATCAAAAATATAAAATAAACAAATATATTACAATATTATGAATAGTCACTTATTTACAAATTAAAAATTACATATTTGAATCCAAATCTTTATATGCATTCAATATAAAGCAAATAACTTTAAAAAATGTTTAATTTTTTTTTTACTTGTACTCTGAATTGAAAAAAAAAAACATTTATTTGTTTAATTGTTTATCTTTAAAGACATAGCACTATATAAAATAAATGTTTTATTTACACTATTAATATGCAATATATAGGGTATATGAGCACAGTCTTTCACATGACCCACCACTCTCCACTCTATCTCATAACATGGATACACTTGAACACATATATGTCGAAAAGATAAATAATCACCAATATACGTATTTCTTGCTAAACCTGCAATCATCATATACCCTATATATTACATATATAGACACATGTATATAATAAGCCTGTGTTTCAGTTACTATTAATATGGTAAATTATCCAAAGAAAACACATTGTTAATCATAATAAAAAATAAAAAATTATGGATAACCATACAAGAGATTTAAATGTTTAATAAGACTTATAAATTCAAACCTAACTGTTGCATTTATTTATTATGCTTAAAACTTAAGAGACAGCTATGTTTTTCATATAAAATACATTATATTGACTTAAATATTTTTGGCTATAGGTGCAAAGCAAGAAAAATATCCAATATCAATGAAACAAATTTAAAATCATAATTTAGATTTTTCTTTAATCAAAATAAACATTTTACTCCAATCTTTTTTTGCTGAAAATCCATCAATAATATTTTTACCAACAAAGAGTAATCAAGATTTTCAATCAAATCAGCATTAAAAGAAATGTTCTATCTGCAATATGCATTATCTTTAATATTCTTCATCAGATATGTTATATTAAGCTAATGATATCATGGAAATTACATTCCATTATTTATGTCAATATCCACTGATTGTGAATCCAGCTGTCACTTGTTTGCTTGAACTTCTTAGAACCCATGGGCAATAAACTAAATCTCAAAATATCACACATATTTATACTCTCATAAAAAATTAAATACTAACCAAAATATAAACTAGTTTATCTAATTCAGAGTTTTATAAACAGTTCGTGCTAGCCAGATTTCATATTATTCACATATATAAAGTTTTTACTGCTAGTTTGTTTGTGTTTTTTTAATTAAATGCTATAATATATTCTTTATCTATTATTATACCAATATAATTATTATTTTAACTAATCAATCTGATTTATTTTCGTCAATCCTTAGATCAAATTTGTAAAGTAGATCCTTGATTTGAATTTTTAGTATAAATACAAATAGCTTTCTATTCTCCATTATTTTAAATAAATTAAATCTCCAGGCATAATCATCAATCAAAATTAAGTTTGATTTGATATATTAATTTTAAAAGAGTGATACATTTAATTTTTAAGATGCTATGCTGTTTACTATGTCTTTGAGATTCACTTAAATATGTTTTTCTCAGTAAATTAACAATATTTATTTTTTAAAAAAAATTCCATAAATGTTTCTGAATCCATATCATTCTTATCTTTATATTTTTTTTCAAGAGCATATTCTTCAATTGTAATAATAATTGTAAGTGTGGTGGTGATAATTTTTCAAGATATGGCCATTTTTGTGATATGTCATTTCTTCATGTTATTCCTCTATAAATTAAATTAACTGTTTCCCTTGCCAAAAAAAATTGCTTCTTTTATTTTTTTCTCTTTCATCATGTTTATTAGAATATTTAAGTTGGCAAAATTATTTATTGTATTACAACTTGAATTTACTAAACATGATGTTTGTTAATTAGGTATTTTATTTTACTATGCTCTATTATATAATAGTTAATTTTCATTAAAATACATTTTAAAAAGTCATCTAGAATTATCAGTGTATGATTTATTTTTGCATTAGCAAAACACATATTATGAAATAAAATAAAAGCATTTAGTGTGTCAGCAGAATTATTCTGCATTAAAAGAAAGATTAAAAATAGATATTAGCAGGAGAAACAATATGTAAAGATTGAAAATACATGGGTTCTCATATGTCTCACAAAGTTAGAATCAAGTATTTAAGACATTTTAAAATTAAACATGTTTCTGTTTTTGGGTGCCTATGCAATAAATAAACCCACTCAACTACCTAAAAGTTGGCTAGCAGTTTCCAATTAAACCACTAATATAATGATAACATTAATAATAAAATAAATATGTGCAAAATTAAATCCATTACATTATATATATATATATGAGAAAATGGCACCGATGTTAAGCTTATCAAATTTAATACATTAAATGTAAATAGTATAAATATGTACTTGTTTTATAGTTAAGTACCTTAGAAGTTTTTTAATTTTTTTAAAGGTGTATAAGTCCAGTAGAAAATAAAAAGCAATATTAAGCATTATTCAATTTGAGAGAAGGATAACTCAAATAATCAACATTTGCTAGTGAAAATAACAAGTATGTTAAATTGTATAGGTATGTACGCACTTCATGCACACACACACGAATAATTCGCAAATTGATATATTAATTAACTTAATAATGTATGGGCTGCAGAAAGGAGTTTGCTATTAACTGAAAGGAGACCCTTTGATTCCTCTTGGAGGCCTTAAAGGAACCGAGCAGGGCAAATTCCTAATGTCCACTCCATACGTTCTTGTCGTTGCAGCTGTTATTACTATGTGATTATTCATATAGTATACGAACATGGATGGGCTGCTCACCAACATGCATTAGCCAGTGTGGTGAGTTTATTGGCTTTTTACCTCTGAGTTTAAGATCAAGAAACACCATGGTCTTTCTTCTCAATGCCTGATAAGGCAGAATGAATGTTTGTGTAAATGATAAATATTTTTCCATTACATATATACAATTATGACAGACAAAAATAAAGCATGGCCCTTATTTTCAGGAGGCTGTAAAGTCACCAACCAAGGCAGAGGTTGGTGGCCAAAGGTGGTGGGTGCTAAGAATCCCCTGATTGCGGACCCAGGCTGCCATTTAATGATGACTTTTTATTTAGGTACTTACAACTGCAGATCACTTTCAAGTGAAGGAAGATTGCAAGAATTAGAAGAAGAACTGTCTTATATTAAATGGGACATTATTTGACTTTGTGAAGTTAGAAGAAAAGGAGAAGAAACAATTGATTTAAAAAGTAGACATATACTCTATTATAAAGGCACACATATTGAAAATACAAGTGGAGTAGGATTCATTATAAATAAAAAGTGGAAGAACAATATTGTGGAGATTGATTGTGTATCGGACAGAGTGGCAAGATTAGTTATACAACTTAATAGCAGATACCAAATGCAGATAATTCAGGTTTATGCCCCAACAAGCCCGCATAGTGATGAAGTAGTAGAAGATTTTTATATGGATGTACAAAAGTCTTTTGATCAGAGTAAACAACATTTTAAAATTGTTATGGGAGACTTTAATGCTAGAATTGGTAGACAAATAAAAGATGAAATTGCTGTAGGTAATTTTGGTTATGGTAATAGAAATGAGAGAGGTCATAGACTTGTGGAGTTTGCAGAAAAAGAAAAACTTTATATTATGAATTCATTTTTTGAGAAAAATGTTAAAAGGAAATGGACATGGAAGCATCCAAATGAAGGTACAGCAGAATTGGATTATATTTTGACTAACAGAAAATACATATTTCAAGATTGTAATGTTCTTAATAAATTTAACACAGGAAGTGATCATCGATTAGTAAGGTGTAAGTTACGTGTTAATGTAAAACTAGAGAGACAAAAATTATTAAGAAAAACAATATTTACAGTTGATATTCCTAATCTTCAGAAACATTCTAATGAATTTAAATTAGAACTTACAAATAGGTTTCAAGTGTTAGGAGATTTTGAACATGATTCAGATTTGAATGAAATTAATATGAAAATAACTGATACACTTTTAAAAACTGCAATAAACATAGCTGGTCGAAAAAGGCAGCAATTGACTAATAAAATTTCTACTGAGACTAGAGAATTTATGAAGATATACAAAAATGATGTATTAAAAAGAATTGAATATCTCGAATTTTGTAAAATGGTATGGAAAAGAGTTGAAAATGATATAAGAAAGTATAACTGTGAAATAGCAAGGAAAGCTGTAGAAGAAAATAAAAGTGTCAAAAAAGGTAAACAACATTTTGGTATTGGTAGGAAATTTATATCTGCAATAAGAAAAAAGATGGAATTATTACTAAAAAGAGAGATGACATCAAGAAATTGGTAGACGATTTTTATCAAGAATTATATAGTAATAGAGAACAAGTACCTCCTATATCTATTACATCTTCCGAATTGCCCAGAATTTTAAATGAAGAAGTGAGACATGCAATTAAGTGTATGAAGAAAGGAAAGGTTTCAGGAAATGATGGAATTATAATTGATATATTAAAAGAAGCAGGTGAAGAAATAAAAACAAATTTATCAAAGTTATATACCAAATGTCTAAATGATAAAGATGTACCGGAAGATTGGAAGAATGCAGTAATAATATTAATATTTAAAAAAAAGTGATAAAGTTAGAATTACAGACCTATTGGCCTTTTATCAGTTTTATATAAAATTTTTACCAAGATAATTACAACTCATCTACAGAGAACTTTGGATTTCCACCAACCAAGAGAACACCTGGATTTAAAAGTGGTTTTAGTACAATAGATCATATCCAGGTATTGAGAGAAGTCATAGAAAGGACAAACGAATATGAGTTGTCATTATGTTTTGGATTTGTAGATTATGAAAAGGCATTCGATTCTATACACATTTCTTCAGTGATTAAAGCATTGGATCATCAAGGTATAGATCCAGGATATTGTCATATTTTAAAGAATATTTATAAAAATGCAACAGCAACAATTAGATTACATAATGATACTGGAAAAATTAACATTGAGAAAGGTGTAAGACAAGGTGACTCCATATCTCCAAAACTCTTTACAGCAGTGCTGCAAGAAGTATTTTGTGGATTAAAATGGGAAACTAAAGGAGTGAAAGTAAATGGAGAGTATTTAAGTCATTTAGATTTCACAGATGATGTAGTTGTTTTTGCAAATAATGCTTCAGAGCTGCAGGACATGTTGCAGGAGTTAGCAGATGGAAGTTGAAAAGTAGGACTAAAGATAAATGTTAAAAAGACTAAAGTAATGTTTAATCGATTTGCTCAACATATGAAAATAAAGATTGATTATGAAAAATTAGAAGAAGTTAACAGTTACAAATACCTTGGTCAGATTATTAATACAGATGGAAACATAATGAAGGAAATTAATCATAGAATTAAACTTGGTTGGAGTGCTTTTGGTAGAAATAACTTGATACTAAAAGGAAATATGCCTATGTGTTTGAAAAGGATGGTTTTTAACAAATGTGTTTTACCAGTTCTTACTTATGGATCTGAGACTTGGACACTTAATAGAAGAGCAATACACAGACTTCAGACCACTCAAAGGAGTATGAAGAGATGTATGTTGGGAATAACAAGAAGAGATCGAAAACGCAATGTATGGGTAAGACAACAAACAGGTGTTACTGACCTTATTGAAAAAATTAAAATATTGAAATGGAGTTGGGCTGGACATATTGCTAGAAGAGATAATAATAGATGGACAATTTAAATTTTAAACTGGATTCCAAGAGATTGTAAAAGACCCAGAAAGAGACCACATGTGAGATGGATGGATGAAATAAGAAAATATGCAAGGGTGTTGTGGAGAAGAGAAGCTAAAGATCGGAGAAGATGGATTAAACTTGGAGAGACCTTCATTCTGCAGTGGACTGATAATGGTTGATGATGATGAATAATGTATGCTATTTTTTTCTCAGAGATTTGATGTAAATCTAAATAATTTAATTTTTTCTCGAAATTGCCTTTAAGATTTTGAATAAAATTTTAGAATAATTATAAAAATATTTTGAAAAATAAGATAGAAATGCTTATTAAATATTTTTACTCGTTTTTTAAAAATTAATGCAGAAAATAACATTTGGGTTTATTTAACTTTTCTGATAAAACTTAATTCTATAAAGAATGAAAAAGACCTTTTACTACTTGTCTGGGAAATGCTAAAGCCAGATTAAACATTCCTAGAAAAAAATTTAACATAAAGAAAATGCCAGTGGCAATTTTGAAACATATTTTTAAAATTGAAGATGTCAGTTCAACTCTTAGAATTTTATTTTATATTAAAATTTGAATGACATAAAATGAACAAATTTTTAAAATTGCTTACTTAAAATATGTATAAAAAAGTTAACACACACAGGTGAAAAGAAAGGCATGCATAATTTAAATAACAAAATTTCTAATATTGGATTCCATAATAAAATGGATATTTTTAATTTTTTAAATTTAATTTGATTATGAAAAAAAATACATAATGACTATCGTGGTTTGAGTCTATAATCATGAATGCCTTAAATGCTAATATACATGCAATAATTTTATTTCGCCATATTAGTGGTTGTAATAGAGTTTACATTACAATTTAAGTACTTAAAGCCAAAGATTTAAAGTAATCAACACTTAATATACAAATCCATTTATTATTACTTCTATTTAAAACCTCTAATCAACACTCCATCCTTTTTTCTTTTCAAAATATACATTACATATAAACATATAATTAAATACTACAAACAATTAAAAGTTTCATTTTCCTTTTTTATTTACAAAAAACTTTATTTCCTGTATATATATATCCACGTGTTTATTTTTATTTATTATATTTTATTTTTCATTTTTTTATGTTTTTGATTTTATTGTCTGGATAGTTATGGAGGTTGTTAAAAGGTAATGTGTTTTTTTCCCTAGATCCTTGAAAATGACTATAAATTAAATATAGTTGAAATGTTGGATATAATGAACAGGTAAATATATATACAGGAAGTAAAGTTTTTGTAAAGAAAGAAGAAAATGAGACTTTTAATTGTTTGTAGTTTTTAATTATATAATTATACACTTAATATACATATCATTTATATATATGTTTGATTATAACATTTATATTTAAGCCATCCTACTACATCAAATCATAGTTTTAAAAAAAAATTGTCTGCAGCAAAATCTAAAAGCTTATGAATTTTTAAAAAATATAGCTCATCTCACTACTCATGTGTGCGCGCGCACACATATATATATATTCCGATTAGCTACATAAACATCAACTTAAGAAAAGTTAGAATGATACCAATTTATCCTTTAGCTTTGTTGATATTTAAACTTGGTTTACTGATATTCTAAATCAGAGAGAAATATGTCTATTATTTTAATATACATACAGAATAAATAATCAGAAATCACTATTGCAGAGAATTAAAGCGGAGCTCGAGTTTTAAAAATATTAATATATCAAATGTATTGTCAATCAAAAAATAAATGTAACAATAACTAATTATAGCTTAGCTTATCAAAATGTAATTGAAGCAGAATTTATTGCATTTCTCAATCAAAGAGTTATGCAAATGTCCAAACACTTATAAAAAGATAGAATGAGCTCAATAATTTATTGTAATTTCAGATTATTTATTCTATAAATAAATTAAAATAATAGACATAATCTAGTCTCTGATTTTGGAAAAATGCTAATGAGATATGTTTAAATAACAAGAAAGTGAAAGAATAGATTGGTATTATTCTATATTTTTATAAGTTGAATTGAAAGCTCATTGGGAAGGGCAGTAAATTCCATTTCTATTATATATCACTGTGCTATTATTAGTTATTGTTATATTTATTTAAGATTGATATTCAAACTTGAGTAAAAAGTAGAAAGCTATCCAGCTTCCAAGTAAGTTTAAGGTATTTGTTTTACATATAAATATATAGTTAGACTTAAATACAATATATCCAAACTTCAAACACTTTTTAGCAAAACTTATTTGTACATACACCTACATTTAGACTGACCTGTAGTCTTCTTCAGAGTAAGGTTAATCTGATCTTTTTTTATTTAGATCAGATTAACCTTACTCTGAAGAAGACTGCAGGTCAGTCAAAACGTAGGTGTATGTACAAATAAAATTTTGCTAAAAAGTGTTTGAAGTTTGGATAAATTGTATTTATATGATATTATGGCAAACATAAAGAAAAGTGTGATTTTGGTAATAGCTAGACTTAACTGGAAGTTAAAGTAAGGAAAAAAAGGACAAATCTTTATCATCTATAGTAAATATTCTCTTTCACTGAAATTTGCAGAAGAATTAAAGGGAAGTTGACATTTCACTTTATGTATAATTCAAATAGGTTGTCATCATCATCATCAACAAACATTATCATTCCACTGCAGGATGAAGGTCTCTCCATGTTCAATCCATCTTTTCCTATCTTTAGTTTCTCTTCTCCACATCACCCCTGCACACTTTCTTATTTCATCCATCGATATCACAAGTGGTCTCTTTCTGGGTCTTTTACAATCTCTTGGAATCCAGTTTAAAATTTCAATTGTCCATCTGTTATCATCTCTTCTAACAATATGTCCAGCCCAACTCCACTTCAGTCTTTTAATTTTTTCATTGAGGTCAGTAACACCTGCTTGTTCTCTTACCAATACATTGTGTTTTTTGATACCTTCTTGTTACTCCCAACATACATCTCTCCATACTTCTTTGAGTGGTCTGAAGTCTCTGTATTGCTCTTCTATTAAGTGTCCAAGTCTCAGATCCATAAGTAAGAACTGGCAACACACATTTATTAAAAACCTTCCTTTTCAAACACATAGGCTCATTTCCTTTTTGTATCAAGTTATTTCTATTCATCCTATATATTTCCATCTGTATTAATAATCTGACCAAGGTATTTGTAAATGGTAACTTCTTCTAACTCATCATAATCAATCTTTATTTTCATATTTTCAGAAAATCTATTCAACATTACTTTAGACTTTTTAACATTATCTTTAGTCCTACTTTCCTACTTTCATTTGATAACTCCTGCAACATTTCCTGTAGCTCTAAAGCATTATTTGCAAAAACAACTACCTCATCTGCAAAATCTAAATGACTTACATAATCTCCATTTATTTTCACTCCTTTAGCTCCCCATTTTAATCCACAAAATATTTCTTGCAGCACTGCTGTAAAAAAGTTTTGGAGATATGGAGATGCCCTATCTTACACCCTTTTCAATGTTGATTTTCCTACTATCATTATGTAATCTAATTGTTGTTGTTGCATTTTTATAAATATTCTTTAAAATATGACAATATCCTGGATCTACACCTAGATGATCCAATGTTTTAATCACTGAAGAAATGTTTATAGAATCAAATGCCTTTTCCTAGTCTACAAATCCTAAGCATAATGGCAACGCATATTCATTTGTCCTTTCTATAATTTTTCTTAATACCTGGATATGATCTACTGTACTAAAACCACTTTTAAATCCAGCTTGTTCTCTTGGTTGGTGGAAATCCAGTGTTTTCTGTAGATGAGTTGTAATTATCTTAGTAAAAATTTTGTATAAAACTGATAAAGGACTGATAGGTCTGTAATTTCTAATATCTTCTTTATCACCTTTTTTAAATATTAGTATTAATACTGCATTCTTCCATTTATCTGATACATCTTTATCATTTAGACATTTGGTATATAACTTTGCTAAAAAAATTCTATTTCTTCACCTGCTTCTTTTAATATATCAATTACAATTCCATCATTACCTGGAGCCTTTCTATTCTTCATAAATTTAATTGCATGTCTCACTTCCTCATTCAAAATTCTGGGCAATTCAGAAGATATAATATGTATAGGAGGCACTTGTTCTTTATTACTATATAATTCTTGATAGAAGTCTTCTACACATTTTATGATGTCATCTCTCTTTTTAGTAATAATGCCATCTTTTTTCTTATTGCAGATATAAATTTCCTACCAATACCAAAATGTTGTTATACATTCTTTCGACTTTTATTCTCTTCTACAGCTTTCCTTGCTAGTTCACAATTATACTATCTTATATTATTTTCAACTCTTTTCCACACCATTTTACAAAATTCGAGATATTCAATCTTTTTAAATGTATCATTGTTGTATATCCTCATATTCCCTTTTTTCTTCATAAATTCTCTAGTCTCAGTAGAAATTTTACTGGTCAATTGCTGCTTTTTTCTACCAGCTATCTTTGTTGCAGTTTTTAAAAGTGTATCACTTATTTTTCTATTAATGTCATTCAAATCTGAATCATGTTCAAAATCTACTAATACCTGAAACCGATTTGTAAGTTCTAATTTAAATTCATTAGAATGTTTTTGAAGATTAGGAATATCAACTGTAAATATTGTTTTTCTTAATAATTTTTGTCCCTCTAGTTTTGCATTAACATGCATCTTACATCTTACTAATTGGTGATCACTTCCTATGTTAAATTTATTAAGAACATTACAATCTTGAAATATGTATTTTCGGTTAGTCAAAATATAATCCAATTATGTACCTTCATTTGGATGCTTCCATGTTCATTTCCTTTTAACATTTTTTTCAAAAAAAACAAAAAAAATTCATAATATAAAGTTTTTCTTTTTCTGCAAGCTTCACAAGTCTATATCCTCTCTCATTTCTATTACCATAACCAAAAGTACCAACAGCATTTTCATCTATCATTTGTTTACCAATTCTAACATCCATAACAATTTAAAAATGTTGTTTACTCTGATCAAAAGCCTTTTGTACATCCATATAAAAATCTTCTATATCTTCATCACTATGAGAACTTGTTGGGCATAAATCTGAATTATCTGCATTTCGTATCTGCTATTAAGTTGTAAATCTAATCTTGCCACTCGGTCTGATACACCATCAATCTCCACAATGTTATTCTTTCATTTTCCATTTATAATGAATCCTACTCCACTTGTATTTCCAATATTTGTGCCTTTATAGTGGAGTACATGTCCACTTTTTAAATCAATTGTTTCTTCACCTTTTCTTCTAACTTCACAAAGTCCAATAATATCCCATTTAATATAAGACTGTTCTTCTTCTAACTCTTGCAATCTTCATTCACTTGAAAGTGATCTGTAGTTGTAAGTACCTAAATAAAAAGTCATCATCAAATGGCAGCCTGAGTCCACAATCAGAGGATTCTTAGCACCCTCCACCTTCGGTCCCCAACCACTGCCTTGTTGGTGACTTTACAGCCTCCTGGGAATAAGGGCCATGATTTATTTCAAATAGGTACATTTCTAAAATGAAAATAATACATAAATAAATTACTCAAAATTAAAACAAACCAGCCATTCACAAATTGAATATCATTCTAATATAAACAGTCAATCAGTTTCCTCATAAAAGTTGTTTGTGATTTACATTATATTGGAATATCAGATATGTAACCATAGCCATTTGTATAGCAGTGTTGCAAGCTATAAAATTGTTGAATTACATAAACTAATGAGTGCTATTTTAATATAATAACAGCAGTAGTAAAAAATATTTACTATTGATAGGATATATCAATTTATTTTTTTGAGTGTTTTGATTTGTATTATTTCCACTTTAAAGTGATTAATTATTTTTTTGAATATTTAAGATGTGATAATTTGTTCCTGATTTAAAATCAGCATTAAATTATTTTGCAATAATATTTAATTGCTTAATAATTAGTTTATGCTCTTAACAAGCTTTTCTGAATATACCTATCCCCAGACCAGTTTCTAGCTTTTGGCTTTCTTCAGTGAGGCATTACGATATTGCTAAAGCTGTTAATATATGGTGAATCAGAATTTAGTTCAGTTCCATGTGACAATTTATGTTAGATTGTTGGATTTAAAGACATATAGATGTCTGGAAATTTCAGATTTTCTACTTAATAGTTAACTATTAAATAAATACTGAACTTGAGCTAGTATTTTTACATCTAATGTATGAATATTGTAGCTAAGTAATAATTGTTTTGCAGAAAATTCAGTAGTCAGTTTAATGTGATGTAAAAGGTGATGTTTTATGTGTGATGAATTTTGAAACATTTTGGAAATATATAAAAAAAAATTAAGAAGGCAAAGGAGAGAATAAAAATAAGAAAAAGTAATCAATAAATTAAATACATTGAAGAACATTTAAAGGTTTGATCACAGTCTATTGTTGAATTTAGATATTAGATATTACATATAATAATCAAATTTTGTATTAAAACATATAAGAAAATCATCCACTATATAAACGCTTCAAATCAAAATACATTTGAATTTTATTTGTAATTAATTAGATTTTTTCAATTTATAAGAAATTTAAAATATTGAAATATAAATAATTATTAAATATACAGCTAATTTATACTTAGTAAATATACATACATTCAAATTAAGAATAGGTAAAAGTTATAATCAATTCTGTTTTAATAAATTTTACCATGAACACATATGTATATAACATAAATGACCCCAAATATATGAAATAAAATAAATAATTGTATCATGGTAACATTTAACTTTTAAACATTAAATAATAAGAAAATTGTATAAATACTTTAATTTCTTGGCTTATAATTATTATCAATTGAATACAATTTAAAATGAATATATTAAAATAAAATTAATGACTCATCATTATTTAATATTTAAATATTAGCATAATGCATATGTATTAGAGCAAAGAATTATCTAGGCAGCGACTATATTTTAATTTAATTAAATGTCTCAAAATAACATTTTCTAATTGCGAACCAGAAGAAAATGAATTCATTTTCAACTATAATAATAATTAAAAAAATCCCAAGATTTTCTTTTATGTAACTGAAGTTGCAATTGAAAATGAATTCTTTTCTGCTTTACATTTAAATAATGATTTTACAAAATGTTTAATTCAACTGAACATATATTGTGTTTAGTGCACTGATTAGTGCTATTTAATCCTAATATATATATATATATATATATATATATATATATATATATATATATATATATATATATATATATATATATTGTAATGGTCATATCTGTGCATTCACGTAACACCAGGATAAATATTATTTAATAGGAATTGGATATGACTTCTAAAATATTATTATTAAAATAATGAACGAATAAAATTCATTGAAGAGATACAAATTCAGAAGTAATACATAGGATAATATTAATTCACATAGCACAGATTTCACATGATTACTAACTTGGTATAAACAGATAACATGATTTACAATGCATTACATATATTGATTCACTAGTGTAAGAATATGCAAGTGATAATTTACATATATAAGTGATAGTTAACGTATGTTATGGAAATGTGGCTTAATATGCTAATGCTAATTATAAATAAAATTTTATAGATTAAGGCTGTTAATGCTATGATAAACCAAACAGAGGTGATGACCATTAATTTCTGGGTACATATAAGAGACATTGGTTACAAGATAACATTCAATGAAGGCTTATAATTATGATACAATAATTAACTATCCTAATGCATCAAAAGAATTTATTTAATTAATAATATAAACATTTTATTAATCATCTGACATGAGCCAGCATTTATTTGCATAGATGGTTTAACAGTTTAGTTTAACAACTCTGTTCTACATGAGTGTATCTAAACTTGTTCAAGTGAGAGAGTGAGTAGCTTAAATAAGCTTTACTATGACATTTCTAAAATATTAATAATAATCAAAAGAATTGTTTATAAAGATCAATGTGTCATGACTTATAGAGATAACATGGGCATACAAATAATAAAGAGCAGTTCCACTGACTGTAATGGTAGCATTAGAAAGAAATTCAGGTCCAACTTTTGACTGAGAGACTTCATCATTTATTTAAGAATATAATACTTTGCCTGTACCTATAACATGGTGATGTTTGGAGAGATGATTGATAAGGATGCCATGGTATGGACTTGCTGATGTTATCCCATGCTGAGCTTGACAACCTAACATTGTCCTGGGGACAGTGCTACTAAACCTCAGTCTGGGACAAGTTATATAAAGAATATAAATCAAGGATTCCTGAGAATAAACATGACACAGCAAGATATGAGATTTTTTTAATGCTATCATGAGTAAACAACGTGAAATATGGCTCAAGTCTTTTATGGCTTTGATATATTACCTAAGACCCCAAATAAATTAATAATAATTTCATGTGTAATGCCATGATAAAATATTAACCATTCAGAAAGGTACATATATGACCTTGACTAATTAGAATGGCAAAACAAAAAAGGGGGAAAATATTATTACCTTTATTTAACAAGCCCAAGTATACTCAAACAATAAGTAGATTATAAAACAAATTATAATGCTCAATGGTGTAATAAGCAAATGATTAATTATTAAAATGAAATGACCATCAAAATTTATTTAAAGAACATAAAATATATTGAAAATCAATAGCATTAGACAGAGAAGAAATATGTTTTATAATATCCCATAATATAACAGTTTAATTGTCTGTCATTAAAAACATATAATATTTAAAATTTTTAATTAAGCAAATCTTTCCTTTAGTAAGAAATCTTATGTTTAAATGTTTTAGCCTATTGGGATAGTGGCTGAAATTATATAAATTCGCTAGATTGAGTCATTAGCATATTAAAATCAACTCAATATAAAATACATAATTTCAAATAGAATAAATGAAGTAGGCCACATGAAAATAAAAGATATGATTAAAGCATGAAATCTACAATGTAATTGTAGGTTAAAGATTCATAATTTTATATTAATGTTTTACAGAAAGAGATTTATAAAATTTTACAGAGAGAGTGAGTGTGTGTGTGTGTGTGTGTGTGAGAGAGAGAGAGAGAGAGAGAGAGAGAGAGAGAGAGAGAGAGAGAGACAGAGAGAAAATCATTTAGATCAATACAATTATGATAATGGAAATTATATTCAGATATTAAATAGATAGTAGTTACATTATGATTATTAAATAACAATTAAGATAGAATGAATAATATAAAGACTTCACTTAGTGGCATAAATGGATTCTCTTCCAACAACCTGATTGCTATTCTGATTGATGCACATGAAATTTAAATATGAAAAGCATGTTCAACAATACTAAGTTCAAATAAAATAATGGTAAGCATCTCTCAAATGTCTTTTCATAGTTCAGATAAGACAGTTTTCAAGTAGTGATGGCATGGCTGAGAGGCAGCATGAGGATGATCTAATAGATTGGGAGAGGTGAACTTCTTCCCTCCACTTGGCAGTTATTTGTAAAAAAAAATGATGTGGATTCATTTAGCAATGTGACTAGAACTTTTGTTCTTCTGCCCTATGCTCAAAATTTGGCAGTATTTATATGATACCAAATCTTCCAGAAAGTTCTTTACTCGAGGCAATGGGATATGTATTACCTAGCTTGATTTTAGCTATTATTGTTCATTTTTTGCAGTTGAAACATATAAAAAAAGGTAAGCTCTAGAAAGTATTGTTGAAATCTATTTCTGAGTTGGAAATAGATTTAAAAGATATAGTTTCCATTAATTTGCAAATTGATGAAATAACTAAATGAGAACGACATCTTTGCATCAATTAATGTATGTTCTGTTGTCTTACAAATTTTTAAATTTACAATAATTACTTTCCAGAACTTTCTTTGGTATTGCCTTAGCTTTACATTAATTATAAAACAAAAAATATACAAAAATTTTGATACATATTTGATTACATAAATAATATTAGTTTCCATATTTGTAATACATACATGCACTTCATGATTAAGGGAATTTAAGATCTCAGACATAAAATCTAATTGAATCTAATAATAATAAAAATGGTTAAATATAACTGTTTTAATAAAACATGGTGAAAATCATGCATATGTGTGTGTGCCTACATTTCCTGATGATGGACTAAGTATACAAAATGGGTTCAAACCCTACTTTTAAGGTTTCTAATGTCACCTGAAAATGAAGCAAAATATGTACTACAGATTTTACTGCTTCAATACATAAACAGTAGTAACTATATTCCATCAAAAAAAGACAGAACAAAATAAAAATGATTATTATATTTATTCAGACATTATTTGAAGGTATATTGCATAGAACAATTTTGTGCTATTTTATCCAGTATAAGTTTTATATTCAGGATGAAATATTTTTTGTGTTTATGGGCTGGTAAAAAAATTTCAAGTAAGGTCAAAAGTTTTAGAGCAGATATTTTTCGACTGAAATCAAAATTTATGTAACCATTAATGTGTTGTCTATAAAAGTGTATAGAAAACAACTGGAATATGCATGGCCATCATAGCTGTTTAAGTGAGGCAGGATAAATATAAACAATAAATATACTTTGAGGGAATTGGAACTCAGACTTTCAAGATATTTTTAGTCATCCACTCCATCTGATATAATTGAGACACACAACCATATATATATATATATATATATAATGAATGATTTCCATATATATATATATATATATAATGAATGATTTCCAATATTTGTATTTTGTGCTCAACCAGCACTCATCAATTGTTCTAGATATTTATCTTACATACACACATACGCATATATATATATATATATATATTCAGTTCTTGGTTTATATTAACATATCAAATCTTCAAACTTTAATGGACAGCTTCAATCCTCCCAACTCTCCAATTATTCTGCCATCCTTATCATTGAAAATCTGATAATGGAATTTTCAAATCCCTCAATTGCCAATTTTGTTATTATACTTATGTTGACTTTAAGTCATTCTGACCCATTACATGTAGAACCTTAAACCTATTTAAATACAGAGAATACAGATGGGCAGAATACAGTCTGAACATGTAATATTTAAACACCTGCATAGTATATATACTTTAAACTAGATGTAATTAGACAGGATTTAAGCACATAGTTTCAAGCTTCCTTTAGTCATCCACTCCATATTATATAATCAATACACATGATCACATACATGTGAAAAAGATAAATGAACTCCAATATATATTTTTTGCTGATTCAGCACTCACCAGTTGGTCCAGATCATCATCTCATATATATATATATATATATATATATATGAGATGATGATCTATATATATATATATATATATAATCAGACCTGTGTTTATGTTAACATAGTTTTAATGGACAGGCTTCAATATTCTCCACAATCCAATCCCCTCTAATTACATCTAGTTTAAAGTATATGTACTATGCTTGTGTTTAAATGATACATGTCATTTGCATTATGTTATTAGGGGGAAAATGATATTTTAAAATAGCTTTTAAATGTACTAAATTATAGCATTAGAATAAAAATGTAAAAAAATAGTACATTTATTTATTATATATAGTGATTTATGGTTAACATGGGAAAGATGAGAAAGATGGCACCAATGTGGGCTTTGAGTATTCCATCATCAGATTTTCAATGAAATGGATGGTTGAAGAGCTGTGGGGTGGAATGGATTGAAGCCTGGCCACTAAAGTATGAATAATGGCTATCTTAATATAAGCTGATCATTGATTGTATATATGTGTGGAGATGATAATCAGGATCAACTGATAAGTGCTATTTTAGCACAAAATATGTGTATTGGTGATTTATCTTTACGATTTGTGTGTGATCAAGTGTGTCAGCATTATGAGATAGGGTGAATAGTTGAGGGTCATGTGAAATTCTGAATTCAAACCCCTATATATTACATATTAGAGTGCAGGTATGAAAAAGCCTGTACTGTAAAAATTTATATATATAGTGATATAATATGAAAACATAAATTAAATATACATACAAGTATTAAATAGTATGTATGTTATATTCACACACACACACACACACACACACACACATATATATATATATATATACCTCCAGTGATTTATTATATGTAATAATTGAGATTAAGTCTCATATCACTGTACAATATTTCAAAATATTATCTGACCTAGCATAAGGCAATAATTAACAACAACAACATCAATTTGAAACATATTTAGATAAACCGAATGATTGGTTTAATTATTCATTCTCTCTAAACAAAGTATTTTAAGTATTTTAAGCAAGCATTGAAGTCAACTTATTTTTGATCATTAGAATTTCTTTCATATGTATAGTATCGATTATTATTTTTAAATAAATTGCCCTAAAATACAATTATTTGCTAAGTATAACTTCTATTCCATATTCAATATGGGAAAAAAAAAATTTAATTGCATCGTTTTATTTCAAAAAAAAAATCATATTAAAAAATTCTCAGTGTGTTAACCCCTTTCTTGTTACTATTCAGTCAATGTCAAAGGCTTTTACATAACATAAAACAAAAAAAATGCATAAAAAATAGTGATAAAATTGATGTACAAGTCATTAAAAGATGAATATGCACTTGCATAGTAATGTCATTGTTCCAGTTAATACAAAAAATAGCAAGAGAAGCTCATAATATGTGCCAGTTTAAATATCTGAAATTAATAGAACAATATTAAAAATAGAGAAAATAATCAAAAAGAAAAAAGAGAAATAGCTGAATATTTGTACCAAAACAATTATTAACATTTGATTATATGTTTTATTAATTTACATCTATTATATTACAAGTGTTACTTTTATCAAATAACAAATATTATATAGTTTAGATATTAACGTAACTGGAAAGGCTAACTTTGAATCTTATATTATAAACATAATATTAAATTTAAAATTTTTTGACATGTGACATTAATTCAATTTTAATGGTCAAACATATTAAAATTTTATTCCCAACAGATTTTTTTTTGTATGCATGAACTTTGAACTTATTTTAAACATGTTTCCAAATATTAAGAAACCTGCTAGTCAGAAAAGGGTTATAGAGTCAAATTTGCATTTTTGTTTTTAAAAAAAAAAAATGTTGGAGATTCAATATGTCAATTTAGTTAAAATAATTAATAACAATGATGAGTTTAATCAAATACTATATATTATAGCAAAATTATTAATTCACAAATAATAGATTTGGTTTTAAATTTAAACTAAAATATAAATTTAGATATCAAATTTAAAATAAATGCAATGCTGTGAAATAGCAAAGAAACAGAAAAAAAGTCTAAGAAATAACTTAAGAAACTCTTTAATAAGTATTTTATTTAAAAGTTTTTAAAAGTTAAAAAAAGTTTATTAAATTCATATAGTGGACATAAAAAATTTAGAATGTTATACCAGATAATAAAGTAACATATAATGCAATTTATCTTCTACTGTAAATATAATGTAAAAATTGGTTAGAAAAAAAAAGATAAAGTTGTGAAAAAAAAGCTTAGAAAATTGTATTTAGAAATAATATTACGAGATTAAAAAAAAAAATTTAATTACAGTCTGAAAAACAGATAGAAATATAACCTTTATTTTTTTTTTTAATAAATTCTAAGATTTATCTTTTCAAGGCTGTATTTTATCGTAAAGGTTACAATAAAATATATAATTTAAAATATAAACTATTGTCAGTAAAAGTAGAAATTTTAAGAAAAGGGTAAAAAAAAAAAAGAACTGTAGAAACAATAATATTATTATAAGTAAGTAATTTACACCTTTGATTTGCATGTTATAATATTTTCATATAATACAGTTAATTTATTTACTTCACGATAGAAATCTAAAAGGTCAGTTATTATAAAAGTTAGAAATAATTTCTTTATTAAGATTGAAAATTTACAATTAAACATTTTGGTAATTTAAAAGCTATGAAAAAATAATTGAATGGCAAACTGCTCAATGTTCTAAAAAAGTTTGAGTTCTTGAGGTAACAAATTTGAAGCCCCTCCCCATGCCTTAAGTTCCATAATCTTGCAATTGTAAAATTAGTATATGTTTTTTTCTTCTTCAAATATTTATCATAATGTTCAAAATATTTTTTGGGTTTAATTACTATTTATAAGATTGATCCAAATTATTCTGTACTTGCTTAAGTGTAATTTAATTTAATCGCTTTTATTAATAATAATTTTAATGACTTCATTTTTTTTATCAATTCAATTGTTAATTTGCGACTAGATTTCAATAACCATACAAAAAAAAATTATATTAAAAACATAATTTTTTTAAATTTCAGATTTCAGATTGTTTGCAAACAAGTAATTAATGATAATTTCTAGATACATAACTAATACTAGCTTCACATCTGAATGCCAAATTCTCATTGACAAAGGGTAAAGTCAGAGACTAGTTTGGGATTTAAATGCATTATGTTCTGGTAACCACAAATTACTGTAGCTTATATATTATGCTAGAGCAAAGAACAATATAGTATATTGTGTAAACTGATGATATACAACACTCTTTACCAGAGGAAAAGTATGTCTAATAGTTAGAAAAGACCTGCACTTATTAAAACATATAGATACTGACTTAGGGTTATATCTTATATCAGATAGAATAGAGTTCAAACTTTGAGCTTTTTCAAAATTTAACTTCTATTTGACATATGATAAAGAGTTAAAACATTTGCCAGACATATAACTGTAATGGTTTCATATTTATGTTATAAGTTCTTAACTATAAAATTAAAGCCAAGAACATAGTCTACAGATGGAAATTAAAATTCACTGTTCTATAATAAACACTATCTAAAACGTTTTTTTTAAAAGATACAAGGAATTAAGCTTCTATTTATATATACATATACATAATAATTTAAGTGTTACTTGGGTCTCTAATATTAATTTGATTGGCAGGTTTAACTGATCCTGAAACATATATTTATTATTGCTATCATTCAGAACAATTATCATTCAGTTATTTATACAATGCCATTGTTCTGCTAAAATCTACAACACAGAATTCTAAAAAAATTAAATAATATTGATATATTCTTCCACTCACAATTATTTTACTTACAACATTACTTAATTAATTTTCAAATACAGCCTTACATAATTCTTGCATTGGTCTTCTATTAAATTTTCAAATAATCAAATCCACAAGCAAGCACTGACCCATCATGTCTATTAAAAATCCTTTTTCTTCAGAAACACAGATATATATTGAGATTTTTTCGGTTAAAAATGATTATTAATTCCATGATTAATTTAATCCAATGTGTTATCATTTATCCAAAGCATTTGCTATCATTTTATTTTATGTTTGATGAATCGCATGTTTACTATTATGTTTTGCTTCCAATTTCTTGAGATTATACACTTTATTAAAAAAAACTACCATGTTTTTTTGCCAAATATAGATAATTAATATTTATTTATTTTCTTTATTTTCTGCTTCAATCCACAAAATAGTTTATTAAAATTGTCACAAAATATTTTGAAAGAAGTAATTGCTTTTCTATAATGCTTTAATAATTTTAATAATAATTATAGTTATTATTATCATTTTATCGAATCACTAATGCTGTATTTTAATTAATATTCTTCAGTGTTTTACAATATTTTAAAATTTTGTCATAATGTTCTATAGCTTTAATCATAATATAAATGCTTTATGGTGCTTTTTTCATATTTTGCAAATTCAAATTGAATAACCTTTTCTATTCATTTATTATTTCTACAACATTTTATAAATATTTAAATGTTGTCACAACTTTAAATCTAGTTTGTCTTTTAATTTTCTTTTTCTTGTTTTTGAACAATTTGTAATGATCTTAGTAAATATTTTATATGTAATTAAATGGGTAAATCTATTATTTCTAACATGTCTGATTTTTCTATAATATCAATATCACTACTGATATCATATTATGTGATTGTTTTAATTTATCAGACATCATGTGTAAAATTTGTCCAACATATTATGTACTTCATTTATTTTACTTAAATGATATATTACGATTTTATTAATGTCTATAGCCTTTTGTCTTATTAATTCAACAAAATATGTTGCATTTTAATTAGTGATATTTTTTCTTTTTTTTTTACAAATGTCTTGTTTTTCTATTTCATATTTCTATATAGTTTTCAGCAGAATTCTTTACTGACTTTATGCTTATATTATTGTTTTAAATATCCATGCTATCTTTTATTTTTATTACTAAATAATTTTCTTTTTAATGACAAAGATTATTTTATTGTAATACTTATAGTCACTATCAATCTTTGTCCAGAAATAATATTATATCACTAAAATATCTCATGACCATTTCTTATGGTTACACAAGCTATCATATGGGAAAATTTGCTACTGTTTTAACAGTTCATGTAAACATAAGATATGGTGATTATATGATGCTTTAGTAATTTAATACCAATACAGGATAATGTATGATGGTAACTGTGATTGTTAATTCAAAGACATTAAAATGCATAAATAATTAACTAAAATCAGATCTGTATGAGTATATAAGCAAACGGGATTGAATTGAAATCATTATTGTGTTTTTATTTCAGACTCATAGCTTTATAATTAACTACAGAAGTAAATAATGACTGCCAGAGGGTTGCATTAAATCCAAATCCAGATGCAGTGGATCTCAGATCCAAAGATCATTACTGATTAAGGCAACAAGCTAAAAACTAGTTCTTGGGATATTGCATTACTAAACCTTAGATAGGAATTTTTATGCAAAAATCTTCTAGCATCCATTGATTACTATGCTTTGCATAAAGTGAGATCATTGTATGGAAAGAATTGTTGTTTTATCAGCTTGTGTAAGCATAAGAAATCCATGATGATGTGATATTTTATGATTTAATATCAATCCTGATCAAATGCTGATTGTAATTATAGTTTTAAAAAGCTTAAACCACCAATATGTATAGATTCTGAACTGGGTTCAGACATGTATGATTATACAAGTGAATGACTTTGGATTAAAAGCATTTGAGTTTTTTTACTGGACTGACATTATAGTTAACTTAAAGTTGACTTCTAGAGAGATTGCATTAGAACAAAAGCTCTATGTGAAGTGCTCTCATATCCTAAATTTTTCACTGATGAAAGCAATGAACTAGAATAGAAACTAATCTGGGGATTTTGGATGAGTAGGCAATAGAAAGAAATTTTGATGAAGTTATCTTTCAAAATTCATTGACTACTATGGCTTACACCTTACACTGGGAGTCAACACTGCATGGAGAGATTTGCTGCTGTTTTTTTATTATTTTTGTTAGTCTATTTTATAGTTATAATTAGTCCCACTTCAATTCCATTTCCAATAATTGTGATCATATACTATTCAAATCAATTGTTTTTTTTTTACTTCTGACTTCATAAAATGTGATATTTAATATGTGATAATTTTTCATATTATGTATAATTCCTTTATCTGATAGTGATATACAATTATAGATGGCCAAATATAAAATTACGATTAAATGATAATCTAAATCTGCAACTCAGAGTCTCCTAAGAACTCCAGAAATTATTTTCTAAATACTAATTTTATTTAAAAATGAAAGATGTATTTGTTACAGGATTTATTAAACAATAAAAAAAAACATAACGAAATTAACTACTTTTTTTAATAGCATTCATTTATGATATAACCTGACAAGAAGGTAATTAAATTTTGGGAATGCATACAAAAATCATATAACCTAATAATAAAAATATATGTAAAAATTCAATAATAATTGTTTTAAAAAATCCTATGTATATATATATAACGATTAGAAATTAGTCATCACTTAGACAATCTCAATATAGATAACAATCAAGAATTTCAGACTGTTGTCAAGGCAACCTTCTTTTAGTAATAGAGGTGGAATTCCACCTCCATTAATGGTATCATATATTTATAAAGTCACTAAAGATTGCAACTTGACTGCAGAGATTGAAATTATTGATTGGAAGAAGTTTAAATAAACCTCCTTAAACAGGTAAACATAACCTGTTTTCAATGCAGATGAATAAATAGTCAATTATAACAGTGCAAATCGCACATATATAAATTAAAAATTTCACACACATGTGTGGAATGTTTATCAATTTTGATAGCAGACTGATGTTAAAAAGCAAATTATTTATTACATCCTAGTTCCAAACACTTAATAAGTAAATAATCTAATTTAATAAAAAATCTATTAGCAGTAAGCATTATTGGTCAGCAAATGTAATATACAAATATTTTTTTAGAAACACCAAGCCATTCTCTGTTACAAAACAAAATAAATGCATCAAGGCGACATTCAAACATATACTACAACCAGTATTATTTGAAATATTTTTGCTTAAAATGAGATTAGATTTTGTTTTGTCTCACTATAATATTTTTATGAGATATTTATAATAGTGAAAGCACTGGAAAAAGATAGCATTAACTTTTATATTATATTATTACAGCAGAAATTATTTCATTGCTTTTATATAATGTGTAATATATAAATATATATAGTGGAATTTAATATTTTATTTGATATTATATAAAATTGTTATAATTTTGTTGAAATACACTTTTTACTTTATTCCCCCTCTCAAAACTGTAAAAATATATAGGACCTTCCCATTTTTTAAAGAAAAATGAAAGTTTTAGCTTATCTAAATTTTTTTGTTATGTCAAATGTTTTTTGGCTTTAATTATTAAAAAGGGAAGTAACCCATTAAAGTAAAGGCTACACCTGGGTCTCGTTTTATGTGGTAGATAGGTTCCTCAGAAAATGTGCACAAAAGAAATTGCACAAAATAAATGTAACTTACCTTGAAAAATGAGGGATATGTTCCAGTAATTTTCAGAAGTTGCATAAAAGCAAAGCAATAAGGAAAAATTACTTTAAAATTCACATTAAAAAAATATGGAAATAAAATATGACTAATAAAAAATTTCAAATATTTAAAAAAAATAATATAAGACAAACTTTTTTTTATTAACTACAGTATTTAATTTTATATTTTTTATACATATTTTAATTATTATCACTAGCATTCATTTGTAAACTGGTAAAAAAATCAGATTTGATGTGATGTGATCTATTGTGGCTTCTCCTTAAACGAAGTCAAGCTTTCTCAGCAATTATGCCCAGAGAAACCTGTTAGTCACTTTAATTTTATTCATGACGTGTTGTACAACTAATACCACTTTATGTCTTGAACTGTGATAATGGTTTTTTGTTTCTATATTTAAAAAATGAGATTGTAATCAAAGCAAAAAGATTATACATTATCATTAGAAAAATTATTTACAGTTTATAAAATCAATAAAATCTTTATTATTATTTATTTTAAAATCTAAAAAAATATTTATTTCTGTTAATACCTAACAAAATACATTTTAAAAGTTTAAAATTTTTGAATATTGCGACATTTTTATATGTAAGTATAAATCTATTATTATTATTTACTTATTAGTATAAGTAGGTTATTTATTCTAAATACATCTTCAGCCCATATTCATGTTAGCTGTTAATATAATGTTATATTTTTGTAAAAAAAAGTATTTCAAGTCAAAATAAGTTATTAATAATTTAAATTTCTTGATATCTAATAAATATAGTCAAATATGAAAGATATTAAGAAGAAATATGGATTGCATAACTTCAAAATCACATTAAAATAATTTGCATAAAAGAAGACCCAGATGTATTTAAGTAATAAGAATCAACAAATGTTTTAGTATGAAACAATATTTCTAGAAAGGAAACGTTGTAGATTTGGAATTATTATTTTATCTTTTTTTAACATTTTTTTTCATGCATTATTCATTGATTAACTTTATGAAATAGTTGCTAAAAATAATTGTGTCAATGTCTTTATTCTTCCAGCTTTCTACTTTATGAATTGGAAGTGTGTATGCTGAAATTTCATCATAGGATAGTGCTTTAAATTATGTGTAGCATATTCCAGTAAAATTATTTAAATTAAAGTGGATTAAGCATATACATTTAAACTTTTTCTTGATAACAAGTCCCTAAATGCATTGTGATCCTGAGCTAGTTTTGGAGCAATAAGCAATAATGGTTAAGTTATATATATATATATATATATATATATATATATATAACCATATATATATATATATATATATATATATATATATATATATATATATATGGCTGGCCATCCAGATCATTCTGTGGCATTTCACAAAGATCAAATTGCTTATAAAGACTAATTACCTAACTTTATTTATACAGATTGTAAATTAGTTTATAGTTAGCCTGTACATTCATGGTACAAAACCTTGATGATGGTGAGCATGCATCAGGATTTCAGCATTTTTATTATGATTGATACTTTAGCAATTAATTGTGTGCAAGCAGATGAACATTTCATATTAGGCTTTAAGTTTTTGGCATTGGCTAGATAATCAACCTATATTTTGATATTGGCACTTTTTTAGGCCCAGTCTCAATAGAAACTGGTGATTTCTCATGTTTAATGCTGGAGATGTAACTTATAATTATTTTATGCTATTTTTACACACTTATTTTATAATTATTGAAGACTATTTATTGAAAATGTTAATTGATATTAGGCTGCACATTATTAATTGTAATGTTTAAGGATGGTGATGGTTGTCATTTCTCCATGACACCTTGTATGAACCTACTCACAATTATTCCTTCAATCATATTACTGGAAATCACCCAATGCACCCTGTATCCATCTCCCTACAATTACTTCTTCATTTTGTATCATTACAATTCACTCCACATACCACATAATTCATTGTTACAATATATAGTAAGATACTTGTAAAATTCAAAATTTAATTTGTAAGTCTAATAGATAAGCAAATATTTTAACTCAAATTGTTTTTTTTTTTATATAATTAAGTTGTGCTTTAGTGACTGTGGTATTATGTTTATATGCCCATACACACTAATAGTAAAAAAAAAAAAAATTGTTTATGTCAATGTAACAATTTTTTTTAAAAAAAGAAGAAAAACTTTGTAACCAATTTTTATTATTTTTTTGTTTAAATTTTATAGAGTTTAGAAACAAGATTTAAGCTGTAACATTATTTTATTGATGGTAATTTTTTTCATTAATTAAGAGTTTAATAAAAAATATATTTTATTTTCGAAGGACTGTTGTCTGGAAAATCCTATAATTAATATAATTATTCTAAAATTTTATAATTAATTAATTTTCTGGCTTATATAAGTAAAAATTTTAATCATTTGTTTGCTGATTGAGAAGTTTCTTTAAATTCCTGAATGGGATAAAGAATGAGTGGTGCATCTATATAAGGCTAACTAAAAATTATTAATTTTCATCATTTGAAATTTGGTTATTCACCTTGTATTGATCCTGCTGTGCTTTATGTGCTTGTCTAGAAATGAACTCACCACAGTTACCATATCTGAAGCCATTGATGAACTTCTTTCCAGAAAGAATCTCTCTCTATCCAGCATGTGACAAATTTGCCTGCGAACTGACATCCAAGAACAACCAGCTGATGTCATTGTAGTTTGTCATAGGAATGCACTCTCAAGAAAAAAACAACAACAACAAGATGCTGTGAAAGTATATCAACATGAAAAGAGTACATACTCATTTGAATATAATTTGTACAGAAATTGAGAGCTTTCCACTTATATCACATAAAATATTTATATAAACTATTTATATATTATTAAGCTAGTGATCTAAGTGTGTATGTACATTTTGTACCATTAATGACTACTTTATAATTGTATATTTTATAAGGTATAATTTGTTTTTGTATCTCAATAATATTCATTTTATTGATCTTAGCCTTACTTAGATTATAAATATTCTTTAATGTCTTAAATTTCTCTGACAATTGATAATACAGCTAACAAAATGTTATAGTTTCTAGCATTAGTTGTTGTTTTTTACTCTTAAAAATAAAGTTACTAAAAAGAATTTTAGAGCAGATTTCACCCTTTCTCCCTCTAATTTCATCATTACTTTCTAAGCAAAAGTAAAAAGAGCTCTTTTAAAAAAGAAATTCTATATTATTTTTTTAAATACAGGTTTTAATTAATAATGTATCAAAACTTGGCATATTAATTTTTCTACTTGATATACATGGTTGTGCATATAATATTTTATATATTTGCATTAAATTATTAAAGTAATATCAGTTTATTTGTGTTTACATCATACATGTCTGAATAAAAATAGTCTGCTTGTGTGAGTGTGTGTATTAATGATCTTTTTTGTATACAGGGAAACATATATCTATTCAACCTTTTATTTATTTCTATTTAGCATTGAGTTCAACTAAGTTTTTGCTCATGCTCACTTATGAATTTTATGTGTTTTAACCAATATTTATTTACTGCAGGTAATTAGTGGTCATTATGGATTCTGCATTTGGACAAAAGCAATAAATCTTCCCATGCCATATATATATATATATATATATATATATATATATATATATATATATATATATATATAGTTGCTAGTTGCTGTTATTTAACACATGATTTTTATGGGTCTCTCTAATTGTTCATTACCTGTTTTCTCTCATGGCTTGGGTTTTTCATAACATATAAGCAATGTTATAAAAATTTAGCTTGTGTGAGATTGTCTAATAATATAGTCTGCCAATGTTTAATTAATATTTAATGGTTTTATAAAGGTATGTGCATATATATGCAATTACTAAGCATATGGGATGTTTTATTATAATTACACTCAATTATTTAATGAATAAAATTAATGCAAAGGAGAGAATTGAAATAATCAACTGTCAAAGACTAACTACTTTTTTAAAATGGTTAAAACTCAGTTTTAATGTATTGTTGAATTGCATATAGTTCAAACTAACATTAATGTAAGGTATTTTTTATTATTATTAATGAACATTGTTCTAAATTGTTAGATTTGTCTGGCATTTGCTTACTGTTGTCTCTCTCACCAACTATTTATTTTAGCAAAAATCAAGAGTATACTCTCAGTGAACTATTGGATTTTGCCATATATTTATTTATTTAAATGTTACTCAATGTGGAGCTTATATATTATTTAAATGGCACAGCGAAATAAAGGCCTGATGATTGTGTTTGATGGTCTCCACATAAGTTCAATTACTAACTCAATGTACCTGAGATTTTAAGTAATTGGTGGTATATTTTAGTAGGAACATTGGCAAACTATTTAGAAAGATATAGCAAAATGTTGGTGATAGTGTAGTAATATGTATAAAAATTGGAAGGGGGTACTTGTAGTGAGAATTCATTATTTAAATTTGTGATTAAAACCATAAGTTTAAATAAATAGTGAGGTCATAAAATATTGCAAGACTAATTTGTTATGAAGTAGAAAAAATATTAAAAGCAGAAGTTTAGGTTATAAAACAGAAAACATTTTTTGTTGTTTTTGCTTCTTTTCCAATATGGAGACAAACAAGCCCACAGAAATGTATATGTTTATGAATGTAGTGGTAGAAATGTTAAACAAAATTCAAAAAAGTCAGCAGGTATTAATACAAAGTATGAAACTTGAAAACTGTATACTACCCACAGAAAAATACCACCATAAAAGAGAGACAATACTACAACTCTCTTTATACAATATATGTATTAATAAAATATTATTAAGAGAGACAACAACTACCATCTTTTGGAAAACATCATGGCAAAATAAGCATAAATAATAAATAAGAGACTAATGCTTAATTTCCTAATATACATAAAAATTATTATTTGTTGTATAAAACTGATAACAATGTTAAATTTGCCATATTTGGCTGAAATAAACAATAAAATATGAATACACAACATTTTCATTGGTTTTGTATAAACATCTTTATTCAGATATATAAATTACTCATAACAGGGGACAAAGCAATTCTTTAAAAATGATACAATATTAATATAGTATTAATAAAAAGGTAAATACTATGTGTACTTATGGGTATTACCATTTAACTATTAATGCATAAATATATCAAACAAGAACACATAATATAATTGAATAAAATACATAATAAATTACAAATAGCATAAAATTCTTATTTAACATTATATGCAGTTTACCAAAATTTAAATTATTAAAGTCTTTTATCCTGGAGGTTTTACCAATTATCAGAATACAGTTCTGAAAATACTTAAAATGTTCTCTATATGTTGACAATAGAGCAAATTAAAATATCAAGTGCACAGGATTCAGAATTATTTTGATATGAAAGATTTCCTTAAAACATAAGCATACAAACATTAATGGCTATGAAGTTTCATGAAATAATCTTTTGAAAACAAGAAACTGAAATTAATGTTGTAGCATTAAATTAACTTTTATTCATTCATTCTGGAAAATTATAATTCAATACTGAGGTTTAGGACCAAATATTCTTTAATAATAATATTAGACAGAGGACAGAATTTAAAATTCACTAATAATAATGATGAAATATACAATATAACAGGTTTCATTAAAAGTTAATTGTACATAACTCATGTTATAATTTATTAAAGATATTTCATGTTTCTATAACACAAACATATAGCTGTTCTATTATTTTGGTCAGATAATTTTAATAACAGAAATTTAAGTAATAAACCCATGATAAAGATATATGTTTTTAACATGAGTATAAACATAATACTTTTTCAGTGAAAAAGTACATTAATAAATATTTATTTTACATATCTGAGGTATATTTTCTCTTATCAAACTTAATAAGCATAACTTGAAATATATGGGAATAAATGTCCTTCACCTGAGCAGCAATGATAATGATTAATTTACTATAAGTAATTTTAAAAATGACATTTTAAAATTAATATAAAGATCCTTTCATCTCGGCCTAAAATAGTTCATTAAAAGAAAAAATGAATTTATTTCAGAGAAAAGCATTGTTTAATCTTAATAGTAATGATATATTTGAAAAAGCATTACTGAAGACAAAACATTTAAAGGTCTTTGAATATATATTGTACATTTTCAACATTCTCTTAAATTTTAAAGCAAAACATTTAAAAATATCAATGAACTGCTATAAATATTGCAAACATAAGTCTTTAACAGTCTGATTCTTAAGTATATAAGAAATACTAAATTTAGAATAAAGTTTATTGTACATATAAAGTTGAAAATCACAAAGTTCTTCCACAAGTGATGCAAGTTATATAAATTTCTCATGGCATGGTAATGTTGAATAAATATAATTCAACAATTGTATAGAAATAATTGTTTAAATTTTCCATTTTGTTTCTTTTTAAAACTGCTGACATTAGAATTCCCAATACACTTTAGTTTAAAGTTTTAGTACCTGAATTAAAAGTTATCAAGGATACATTTTTACTAAACAAAAATAAAATAGTTTAAATTAAACTTACAAATAATTCTACAATTAATTAGAAAAGAAATAAGCAAGTTTTTTTCTGGTGTTTTTTATGGGTCTTTCGTGTGTGTTTGCCACTCTTCCAGTCTGTCTTTTTATAACCCCAATCACTTGATAGATTAAAATTAACATTTTTAAATCACCATCTTCTGACCTTCTATGCTACAGTTTAAAAGTTAATTTGATATCTGGGAAATTAAACTAAAAATAGAAACTCATTAGCCTAATGTCTAGACTGCAATTAAAAATGTAACTTCTTAAAATTATGAAATTAAAATCATTACAATGAAATAAATAAATAAATAAAATATAACAGTACTATTTTAAATAAGTTAAAATTTCATCAAACACACTTTTATTGATGATTTAGATTAAAGATATTTTAAGTATAATTACCAACAAAAAAGTAAAAACTAAAATTAATAAATGTCAGCACAGTCACACATACATTCACTACAGTTGATTTTAATCAAAATAACAACTTTTTAATAGTAATAAATTAATTCGTTATCTTCTAAGTTATATAGTTTAATTTTATGTATACTAATTTAATCTTTTTGATATTGGCATGAATAAATATACTTTTACTAATAAATAATTTAGACAGAAATGCTTGATTATAAAGAAGCCAATTAAATAGTCCTATTTAATATTAAACATTAAAAGTTAAATATCACTACAGTTTGAATTAGTCACTAAATTTTAAGTAGCTTTAATAGCTTTTTGAAATACTTCAATCATTTAAACAATTGAAAATTAATTCCAACTACGAATAAGTTCAAATCAACATAAAATAAAAATATTAAAATGATTCTTAATAATAATTAAGACTTTGAAAAATGCTTAGAATAAATAATAAATTAAGTTGGAATTTAATTGTAAAGCTTTAACAAAATTAACTGGCAATAAAATAAAATTATTACATTTTTTTACACTTAAATAAATTAAACAGCTGGGAGTTTAGATTTACTGGTAAAAGTTAAAGATTATATTATATATAATACCTCTATGCCAAATCATACGAAATATAATGACCAAAAATCATTAATTAACAAAAAATTCCACATCATAATCAGTCATTCATTAATAAATCTCTGGTTCAATATATTACCCGAATTATCAATGCATCTAACTTCATTTGAATAATTGCATACAATGCTAATTTTCTGAAAATAATAATCATATGTATATATAATTATGTTTCCATACTCTACCATTCTAGATATTAATATAAGATAATACTCATACGAAATTTAGATGTAAAACTTTTAATATTATTGCACTGAGTATACTTTAGATGTCTTCATATGCAGACTGACCATGAATATGATGTGAAAATTTTGAAAGTAAACTCAGAACAATAATATAAAAATTTTATATTCAAACTCTGTATGAGTATTATTTTACATTAACAAACAGACAAACAAAGAAAGAGACACACATATAGATAAATAGATAGGTGGCAGACAGACAGACAAACAGACAGATAAGATAGATAGATAGATAGATAGATAGATAGATAGATAGATAGATAGATAGATAGATGGATAGATGGATATATATAGATAGATAGATAGATAGATAGATAGATAGATAGATAGATAGATAGATAGATAGATAGATAGATAGATAGATAGATAGATAGATAGATAGATAGATAGATAGATAGATAGATAGATAGATAGATAGATAGATAGATAGATAGATAGATAGATAGATAGATAGATGATGGAATCCACACTATGGAATAACAAATATTTTATGTATTATTATGGGAACCACAAGTACTTAAAATATACAGAGATTACACCAACTAAGAGAAATTGTCAGACCATAGTAATAGTATTTTTCAGGAATATTTAGCCCAGAAATTAAAATACTCTACAATATCCAATATGCTACTTACAGGATGGTATGTAATTTAGAAACTTGGAGGTAAAAAAAGTATCAAATTTGTCTAAATTTACAAAATTTAATTTATGAGATGGGATTTTACAATCCAAATATGCTATTTATAATTGAATACTTTTAAATCTTCAATTTAGTCTATTATATATTTCATTATAACATTACTTTTAATTCTATTTTGGATATGATACAGAAGTTGTTGGCCCACAAGCCTAAAATTTGGAAATTGAGTGACTAATAGCAGGTCATATACATTTTTAAAATTTTGTCAAACTCTGGAAATTATTATTTTCTCACATCTGAAAAGATGATGATGGAACTATCAAAAATTGGAAATTACATCATGGTATTGTTTTTGTAAAGTATTACAGTTTATTAAGCGAATATCAGTTCAAGATAATTAAATATTTTGAAGATTTAAGTTCATACTATTATGCATATATACTGTCTCTAGAGAAAAATGTTTTTTTATAAGCTGACAAATTTCAATTTATACAGTTTTCACAGCCAAATATTGCATTTATAAAAATAAGAATGATGTTGCTCATCTTTCACAATCCTAGTAATTGCTCACAATTGAACAAGTGAAAAATATATTTATATTCACCACTAGTAGCTTTTTAAGCAACTTGAGATATTTAAATGCTTGATTTATTCTAGTACTCTAAATATGTTAAATTGTTCCCTCTCACATAAATTATAATTCTTAGTATTATAAAGATATTGAAACAATTTTGATTACCATCACATTGCTAATTAAAAACCAACAATTTGATTGGTTTATACTCAGGTGAAACATTTCTTTTTAAAAATGTATAAAACTGACATAAATTTCCTATCATCTATCTTTAAGAAAAAATAAAACTTGTGCTGACATACATTTTTATACCACTTGGCAATAGACATATAGTATTAATATAACATATGTTTTAATTAATTTTCTAAACTTGGTGTTCACGCACGCACCTACACTCATATTCTAATAATTTTAATAACATCATAAATATACTATAAATATTAATTTTGTAGCACTGAGACTATTTAAAAATATTTATGAATAAGTCAACTTTGAATAGACATACTATAATAGCAATTCATAATAGAGCTTACTAAAATCATTTTAACACACTTGTATTGAGGCTAATTTATTAGTTAGGCAAAGTTCACTTTAATCTATCATTATGTGGGTAATAATAATAAATATCCTCAATGCTACAGTCTTAATAGTGGGTGTTTATTTGTATTGTTATTAAAATGATTAGAATTTACATCTTAAACGTCATGTGAAACTGTGAATCAGTTTGACTAATAGTTTACTAAGTTTACAGCTAATATAAAGTTTCACTATTTTAAGAATCAATGATTTCTTCATTATCCATATAGCAATAAGAAAGTTGAATAAAAGTGAATTATTTTTTGACTAATTATTTAAATGGCATTGATCTTTGCAAGTTTATTATAATGATTCTAGTAAGTTTGGATTGTGAATTCTTATATTAGTATGAATATATAGACTTAACTTTTTCATAGATACTACAGAATATTTAATTATGTCGCCATACTCTGTCATTCTAGATATTAATGTAAAATAATCCTCATATATAGTTTCAATATAAAATTTAATAATATTATTGTACGGAGTATACTTTCAATATGAATATGATTTAAAAACATCTAAAGAATACTTGGAATAATATTATTATTAAAAGTCTGTTTGATTATTATTTTATTAAATATTTAAATATATTAAATACTAAATACGCTGAACCTTATATATATATATATATTCAATAGGCTAGAAATTTTTTCCAGATAATTAGGCTAAACATTAAATATTGGAAGAAATATAGGTATCTAGTCATTCTTAGATAAAAAATAAAATTGGAATAAAAGAAGCATCAAATTTTTATAAGACAATTGTTAAGTATCATAATAATAATTAATTCCTCGTTGATTTCTAATAAAAGGCTGTTAATGAAGCTTATGCCCTATAATGGCTATTTAAAGTTTATTTTATTAATTTTAATACATGAGTTATACCAATATATATATATATATATATATATATATTGTACCGGTTCGACTACCCTGTAGTGGTCTTGCATGGTTAGACTCTCATACGCACCGAGCATGAAGTGACGTATGCTACCGAATGGGACATCGATAATAATTCTTTAAATATTTTTGATTAAATATGAGTAAATACCTCAAAGAAATTATTAGAGGAAGTAGATTGAACCTAAAATTAGGCCCATCCAGACCTTCCTTGTTAAATTGTTTCATTAGCCGATTAATTATACGTTGACTAATTAAAGTGTCCTTACACACTTTTAAGAGTACTGAATATTTCCTTCAGTCTCTAGCGCCACTCCCGTTCAAGATTATACTTATTCATTTTCTTTCCCGAAAGAGTGTGTAAAATGTGACTAGTCATTAATGAATATGAATATTTCGAGACGTTCGGACTAAAATAAGAGAAACAATCCAACTCCCCGGTAAGTTATCCCTATCTAGCTCACTTTATATTCTATAAATCTCAGGTTAACTACGTGGATTGGCATTTTGATTAAAAAAAAAACTATATATCTGTACTACTAACTTAATAATTATTTTAAAGCTAAGTCAAAAACTTATAAACGATTTTAATTACAAAAATGAATATTTATTATCCCCAGATTATTATATTTATCCTCCACTAATGCATACGTATAAGTCCAATATGTATAAAAAATATTTAAATTATATTTACCCTCCACCGATGCATATACATATGACCCCAAGATATATATATATAAAAAAAAAACACAATATCTAAAAGATTGCACAATGGGTGTGCCCTATATTCCTTCCCACTTTAGAGTAATATATCCATATAACAAGGTATGCAGTAATAATATATATATCATAAAAAAAATTTACAAAGAACATAAATGAGAGAGAACAAAAAAAAATATATAATAGAATATAAAAAAATATATATATAACCAACTATACACGCTCCTCTGAACTTGTTCTTGTATTCAATTCGAACTTCCTGGGCCACACGGCTACTTCATAGGGCAGATAAGGCTTCCATTCACCGATATACTTTGAGTCTTTCTTGTCATCAGGGTCTGCTATTTCTTCTAAGGCATCTTCGGACTTGATAGCCAAACAGGTGATGTACTATGGCTGAAAGTCTACTCCATGGTAGAATAATAACCCAGAACGTATAATTGAGCCATCTTTCAAATTATCGGATCTGTAAGTATACTTCTCCCATATATATGTATATCGCACACGGCTGATTAGGGCAAGTATATCCTAAATAAATTCGTCTTTCTTTTTTTTTTTTTTATTTAAACGTATTGAGAATCCATGTTGTTGATCATTTTCCAAACTCCACTTAACGATCCTTGCTAAATGCTAATTTTCCAAATTCTTTTTCTGGGAAATAACCAAGTGATTATAATTTTAACAGACACAGTTCATTTTCTCCTTTCTTTCTGTCGGATTGTTTTTTACAAATCTATATACTGTTCCATTTTTTTAGACTAGCGGGAGACAAGATTTAACTTTCTAAATTTTTGCCATTGGAATGCTTTTCCAAGCTAGCATTAACTTGTCCGCACTCTTTAGCAGGCTAATCTCCCTTGGTCTGCACGCTTTAGCAAGCTAGTACTCGACTGACTCAAAGCCCCCAGTAAGCAGCACATATAGCCCAAATAGTCCAATTGTCAGACCCCCTCTACGAGCTATTGCATCAGCTATTAATAAATTTAATTATACCTTTCTACATTCTTTTACCTTTTTAGTTATTAAAGTACACTTTTGCAAGCTTCCATATTGAGTACTTGACACCCATTGTGCTTACATTCCTTTCTCAGATAAAATCTATTTTATCTTTATTCACGATCAACCGAAAATTCTTGTATACAAAACATTTTCTTCGGTTGAAAGTAGATTGTAATTAGCAAAAAGGTTTTTTTTCCCTTTACAAATTTAATTAATTAATTTCAAACCCTCTCATTCTAACAATTAGAAAAGATAAATTCCAATAAATGCAAAAACTTTTTAGCTATTTAGAATTTTCTTTTCTTTTTTTAGGAAAATAATAAAAAATAAAAATACATTTCTATATATGTGTGTTTGAACATTTATAAGTAGTAAAATACAACAAAAAAAAACTGTTCTACACATAAACAAATATTACAACTTATTTTCCCTCTTTTTTTTTTTAGACAGGTTTGCTAGTCGAATAAATTATTAAAACATATATACACTGCATACACTTGTACTGTGGGTATAATAAGAATATAATATAGCCCAAACCCATTTATTTATGTACTATATCCGTACCTCCCACTTCCCCTCTGTGTACAATTTAATAAATTGTATTAAAATTATAATTTTCATGTGATACATGTAAGCTGTGCTGAGTCTTCAGCAAACAGCCATTTTGTGCATGGCCGCTATACACGAACTGGCACAATATATATATATATATTGTAACTGATGGAATTGTTGAATGCTATATTCCATCTAAATTGAAGAAAGAAGGCTCCAAACATTGGTGCCATTTTGTAACTGGTTGAATTGATGAATGCTGGGTGATGGTTTATTACATAATGGCGACCCGATTGAGCTAGACTAGATTAATTTAAATTAGATTTTGGATTTTTTTTTATTAGATCAGATTGATCATCCTAACCATCACCTGCATTCATCAATTCAATCAGTTACAAAATGGAACCAATGTTTGGAGCCTTCTTTCTTCAATTTAAATGGAATACAGCAATCATCAATTCCATCGGTTACAAAATGGCGTGCCAACTCAGGCTGAAATAACCAATTAAAGACCCAAGTTTGAGTCTCATATAGATGCTAAAACATGGTATTATGTTTGTATGCATTGGTGTAGTTATATAGCTGATTATATTATATCATAGGTTTAAATAAGATATTAGAATATTTGTTGTTGTCGTTCTTTGTGGATTTTTATTCGCAGCTGTAGGATTGAATGGATAGATATGTTTTATGTAAGGATAAATAAAAGTAAAGTATTTTGCAATTTATTTAAAAAAAGATACAGAATATTTGACATAAATAATAAATAAAAATGGAAAGCAATAAGACAGAAGTATTATCCAAACCTGAAGGAGATCTGTATCCAATTCTGAAAGAATTGATGGAAAGGATGAGTAAAGATATAAGTAGAGATATAAATAATAGATTGGGTATATGAATAGTGAAATAAATAATACATTTAGTGACATGAGTAGAGATAATCAAATGTTGAGAGAAGACATGAACAATAAATTGAGTGATATTATTAGAGAAAATAAAGAACTTAGAGAGGAGGTAAATATCAAAATTGACTTATGCAAAATCGAGTTAAATGCTACTAATGCCAAGTTTGATGAATTTAAGCATAACTTAGATACTCGGTTGAAAGAATCCAATGATAAATATAATTGTAGGTTTGACGAATTGAGTGACCATATAGAGAAGTCACAAGAACACATAGATGTCAGGCTTAACATTTTAGAAGCCGAAGTTAAAAGTTGTAAAATTGAATATCAAAGTTTGGAGGGAAAATGTTTTAAAATTGAACAGACTTATGTAGATACCCAGAAAGCAACCGCATTGGAGATAAGTGATATTAAAAAGGAGCTAAGAGATATTCAGACTAATATGAAGGTAAAATGTAACAAAGCAAAAATAGTAAATTACAAAACATTAGAACAGGTGCCTTTAGGAAAAGTAAAGATGATTAAAAGATTTGAAAAGGTAAAAATAGATTGTTCTAATGATTCAGTAAAAATAAAGTATATTGATGAACAGAATAATTTAGATAAGAAGCTTTCAAATGTTGAGCTGTTACAACCAAATAAAAACATAAAGACTGAGGTTAGTCAGAAAATGATAGATGAAGCATGGTTAATAAATAAATTTAAATCCAAAGGAGTTGAAAATTTGAAAGGTAACTTTAGAAATTATATAGAGTGCAAACAAGTAACACGAAGATTTAAAAGTATGTATCATACTGCAAAGGAAAGGTGGAAAATAAGTATGGAAGAAGATATGTCCATAATAATGCAGGCAGATAACATTTATTATAGAAAGTATGTTAAGCAGTTATTTCAAGGAGAACTTTGTGATAGTACAGTAAAAGGGAAGGAAGATGAACCCTTTGAAAAATGGAGTAAGAGTTTGTTGCTTGAGAAAACTTATAGTAAGTATAACTATACAGTAGATGATAATGTTCATAGTAACATTTCTCTGTTATTTTGTTCAGAAATATTGAGAGTAGTTGAAAAGTACATGGAGAGAGGAAAAGACTAATATTGATTTGATAAATTTAGATGGCATGATTTCCTCCCTGACCCATGATTTGACTAATGGATTAATGAATTTGTGGATGACTGGAAAATAAATGATTTATATAAAAACATATTTATTTGAAGTAGAGACAAATCAGTGACCCGCAGAATTATAAGTTCAAAAAGTTTTTGAATGTATATGAGGGACCATTCCAAATAAAAAGAAAAGTGGGGGAGAATGCATTTCTCATAGAAACCCCTGAAGGTGAAAAAGGTACCTTCAATGCCCGAAGCTTAAAGCCAGTAGCACCACCCAATTAAATAAAAAGACATTCACTAAAGTAATTTTATTAGTATGTCTCACGATATTTATTATTATGACCAAAAGTCATTAGTAGTAGTGTAGATACACATATGAAAGACTAAAAAAAAAAAAAAAATAGACTGAAAAATATTTATAGTCAAAGTACTTTTGAAGATTTTCTTTGTATAGTATACAAATGCTATTTAATATTAGACCTTGTAAAATTGACTGATGGTGATGAATGTGTGATTTAATGCATTGGAGATGTAGAGTGTAGGGTTTTAATGTCTATGCTAACTGTAAATTGTAAATATTTGTATGGTTAAGTCTTTTCTTTGAGGAAGTTGGCAGAACTATAAATGTGTGTTGTGGCTCATAACTCTATATAAAATTATATTGAAGTCTGAAGTCGACAGATGTCCCAGACTTATTATGAAGTAGCAGGTAGGAAGAAATCCTTGATGGCAGGATTTATCTTTTGATATGAGTTATAATTTTAAAGAGAAATGTTTAGTAGTTTCCCTAACCTGTATAAAATAAAGCTATTCAAACATAAATGTCCCTGATTAGCATCAATGTAGAGCACAGCTTAATTTGTAAAGTAGTTGTCAGATCCTCCAGAAATTAAAATTAGATTTGATTAACATTTAATCAGTTTATTTTAGTATTAGAAGTGATTTAAAAATGAGATATCTCTGTTGTTTTGAATCTCCAGCTCATTGTAGAAGTTAATTTTCATTTGTTTAGTTTATGTTATAAGAAAAGTAACTTTAAAGCTAGTATTTTCAATGTCCAAGGCAGGACTTGAATAAATATAAGATATTCATTAATTAAAGTTATATTCTCATTTTATGACAATATTGAATGTTTAAAGTTTAGGCCCACAGTAGTGTCACTGAAATGAACTACAGATATGTCTAAAGAAAATAATAATAATAAAAGCTATTGTTAAGTTTTAAGAAAATAAAACATATGAATATATATATAAATTTTAAACAATGCAATAAAAATATATGGTTATTAGAGAGTAACTAATAATATTTGGCTTATAAATGAATTTTGTTCTGTAATATATTTGGCTTGTATGAAGCAAATACTAAATGATTTTCTTGTTTGACTCTAACTTTAGAGCATTGTTGTCAAGAAAGTTGCAGAGAAAAATGTAAAGATGTAATAATTTAATTGTGAAATCCAATATAAATTTTTGTGAAAAAAAAAAAAAACCTAGAGATGTGATTATACTACATAAATGGTAGATATAAAAAAAATGCATGTAGGTATACTAAGAAGATAAGGATGAAAGGAATAAATGAATTCCACATTACTTTGATGAGAATAAGATATTTGAAATTTTTGACTAACATTTTAAATGATAAGAAAATCAAGACAGATAGAAAGGATAAACGTTTATCTGTACTGAAGTTAAAATGTTTAGTGATTTTAGAGAAAGAAAAAAGTGTCTTTATTTTTTTTTTCTCTGTAGAGGGGAGATATTGTGAATATTCAAATTAATGATCCAGGTATTTAAAAAAAAAAAATAAAGAAGTTTGTTGATCTTATTTGATTTTTCTTTTGCTTGATAGATAGATAATGGAAGATCTTGGAAATACAGATTTAAATTGATCACCATGGCAACCTAAAGCTTTTAAATAGAATTGTTTACTGTTGATTCTAGCTTTAAAATAATAAATTCACTATAATCAAACTCAGGAAAAACATATAGGTAAATAAATAAATTTTGAAAACAATTCAGTACAATATAAGTTTACTTAAATAGGATCGATATTTTTACATATTTCATGTATATTAATGCAGTCACCATAGTAACATTATTACATATAGTTCAATGTTTTTGTGTTATGTATATTTGTTTATAAATTAATTTTAAAAAAAAATATTATTATTATATATATATATGTAAATTATTAGTGTTTATAAAGTAAATAAAGGTTGTTATGTCAATTTTGTATTTTGGTTTACAAATAATAGGAAAAACCTAATCGAATTTGGATTTAATTTCCATGTATCCATTTTCTCCAAACTTACATCGTACTTGAATGCCGGGTGGGAAAATTTGCTCTGTTTTATCGTTTGGCATTGAGGTTTATTCGAGTAATATTCAGTGGTTGTTATGATACCAGAACGCCAGAAAGAGAACACATAAATAGCAGCCAACAGACTATAAGAGAAGCTATCGTCTTTTTGTAATTGACACGGACGGACCTATTTTCTGTGTTTTTACAAATAAAAGTTTTTCAATATTTTTTTTTTTGTGTTAAACCATAAAACATGAAAAAATAAGCTTAAATTATCTGCCCGTTCAATCAGTTGAAGGGGCAGTTGCGAAGGATTTCCAAGGGAACGATAACAAAATGTAAAAAAAAAAAGGAAACCTATAAGAAAAAAATGCTTTATATAAAGATCGGCTATTTTAGTTTTAAAAACAAAGATATTTCTGGTTTAAAGTTTGGCGTATAACTACCATTGGATTTGCGTAAACATCGTGTCACGAGCAAAGGAACACAGGATCAACTGGATTAATTCACATCATAAAAAAAAAAAGGCTAATTAAATTGCACTCTCCTCTCTGGAAAAGAAAAAGGACTGTTAGTGAAGCATTATTTCGAATTATTATTTCTGAGAAATAAACTTCTCTTTGCATCATAAAAACTGAAGTCAGTCAATGGACAAATAAATAGTGAACGGACAGACTCTTATATATATATATGGTATGATTTTTTTTTTATATAAAAATGTGCGCATAATAATTTTTTTTTACATGTATTTAAAAAGGATGATGTATTTTATTTAAATTATCTTTAAGAGTAATATAATTTATTAAATGAAAATGATCGGAGAGATTTATTTATTAATCATAAAACTTTGTTTTTTTTTATTTAAAAAAATTATTTTTGTTTTTTTTTTTTATTTATATATATTTTTAAATATAGAGATTCAAATATATCACATGATTTCATACTCATTTATCGGTTATTATTTTGATAAACAAATAGACTTCGATCCCATCCTATTTCATATCTTTGGTATCTGTTATATATAAATTTTTCAGTAAAATATCCAAAAGTCTCTCCATTCATTCATTCATTTTTTTTTATGTCGTTATTGTTGTCGCAACACATTTAGAGATACACATAGTAATTTTATCATTTTTATTTAGTCAATCAATCTGAAATATAAAGTAATTTCCAATGTATTTTATAATTAATCTTGCCAATTTTCTTTTATATAATCCAATAAATTGAGTTAATTTAAATACCAAGACTACGCTTAATTATTTTGTTTTATTTGGATTGCATAAGATGACGTAGCTATTTAAATAGCAAGGTTCAAACCCAGCTTGGTAAGTGAGCTAGAATATAAGATATGGTATGTTTTGCTTATTAGTATTTTATTTTATTCCCATATGAATTTTATATTTATATCTGCATTCGAATATTATATATATATATAATCATTTATCTTAGTTAATATTACAAAGTCAATCATTTCATGTTTGTCTGATTCCGTCATAAAAATCTAAATAGATCGTGCTTTATCGTTGGTTCAGAATAACTCGTCTTAGATATTTTTCTTAAACTTCTATAAAATGAAGAGAACAAACTTCATTGACCGGTTTAATTGAATATTGTTTTAATTTGTATAAATATCAATTATAATCATATATTTTAATTATTGCCAACCAATTTTATATTCAATTGTTTAAAGATTCAAATAAATAATATTGATACTCATAGGTGAATAAATATCCAATAGAAACTTAATATCTCTTTTATGTAATCTGGTTGGACATTGTAGAGTTAGAAATGAGCTAATAGAGTGTTGATAATAAATTCCAGTGAAGTATTCTATTTTAACACATTAACGAAGCAATAATTAAGTATCACTTTATTGGAAGATATGAATAAATTATTTATATATTACTTTATAGCTGTTTATTAAACTAGACGCAGATTAATTTGTTTAACTTTTAAAGGAGTGCATAGGTTTTCAAAGTGTTTATAAAATGATATTAAAACCAGTTGATGTCAATAGAAAATTATTAATTAAAGATTGGAGTAGAAAGAATTGTGTATCGCTTATTGACACGAATGTTTATACTTTCTATTTAGCGTTTATTAAACTAGATATATATTTGAGTCAAGTATTATTTTGTTTTGATATTTAAATAGTGTCTATATGTAAAAATGTTTTGTAAAATACAATTATAGGTATTTAGAAGCTTATCCGTTAAGATAAAATGCAGCATCATTAAATAATGAAGTAGATTTAAATTACTACAATAATAATAGGTTAATAAAATATATATTGAAATCTGCTTTAGTTATCAATTGGATTTGATTTTCACTAGATTGCTAATCAAGTAGTTAGCCTAATCGTATATTATTGTCTAGGGCAATAGTAGATGGTTTCGTTGCTCAGTGCAGTGTACTTTGTAATGTGATGGATTTGTTGATGTCTGGAGCAGATAATCTCATTATTCTTTTGTTTCACATATCGCTTAAACAAATTAGACTTTAAGAGAGATTATTTGTGCTTTGTGATGGTTTATTACATAATGGCGACCCGATTGAGCTAGACTAGATTAATTTAAATTAGATTTTGGATTTTTTTATCAGATCAGATTGATCATCCTAACCATCACCTGCATTCATCAATTCAATCAGTTACAAAATGGCACCAACGTTTGGAGCCTTCTTTCTTCAATTTAAATGGAATACAGCAATCATCAATTCCATTGGTTACAATATATATATATATATATAGTTTTCTATTTATACATGTTTATATTTCAGTTTAATACTTATAAATTATTGTCTCTGAAATTTTAGTTGTTGTTTTTTAATCCATGTCCTCTTTTCTCCATATTACACCAACACACTTTCTTATTTCTTCTATCCATCTAACATATGATCTCTTTTTGAATCTTTCACAATCTTTTTATTACTTTCTTTACTTTTTTCAGAATGTCATATTTCATTCTATGAATAGAATAGTGATATCCTAAATTTAATTCTTTTCAAGTACGATAATATATTGCAAGTTAAATATAAAATATTATTTTCTTGAATACATAAATATTCCATTTTCCACCTGTTCTGAAATACATGTTTTTTTTATTTTCTAGTTTCCTTTTTTGATTTGGTTTTGACATTTAGTAAGAATAATTATTTCATAACAAATTTTAAACAAATTTCCTTCAAGTAATTAACTCACCGTTTTAAATATGAGCGAGTATTAAACGTAAAAATAATAGTTCTATTATATGCAATGAATGAGTGCTGTAAAAATTAAATTTCAGAAGATAGACATAAAAGCATAAATACAGTACCTTAAATCACTTTAAGCATTGCGAAATATAAATTTAACAAATATATAGATATAAACAGTGATTTATTAATCACGCATAGTACATTAATTAAAAAGTGGCTTATATTAATAGTATTTTATAAAAGCAAGTTCTTTTCATAGGGTCATAGCTGACTACTTAAAATACATAATGTAAATGCCATAAACCAAGCTCCCGATGTGATTTATTATAAATATTAAATATTAAACTGATTGCTACTTTCTTTTTAAAAACTTCGAATAATGCATAAGGTAATCATTTAATAGGTACTCCACTACTTTTGTAAAAATTTGGGGGAATCCCACAACCACTATAGAAAAAAAAAAAACAAGTAATAAATGAAAATGAAAATAATAATAAAAAAATTGCATAATTCTTTGGAACAAAATGAAATAAATGTATATAAGGCATATTTTTAACAAAATAATACTACAATTGACAGATGGTAAACTTCTGACATTTTAATGACTAAATAGTACCATGAAAGTTGCAAAGTTTTAATGAACAAGTAGTCATTTCTTCTTTTAAAAATATTAATATAAAAGTAGCATAGTTTTAACCAACAGTAGTAGATTTCCTTCTGCCATTTGAGCATCATTTATATTAAGATGAGGTTTTAATAGCACCCAGAGCTTTTAGAAAAAAATCTTCAAATGCTTTTTTATTGGATTATAAGTGATAACTGTCGAATTTGAAGGGTTCTGTTGTGTTAAAATTTTGTTTTATTTTATTTGCATTTCAAAGAAATAGTAGAAATAATAAAGATATGAATTGTGATAATTTTTACTTATTTTTCTACTAACTCAAATTCCGATATTCATGATCTACAAACAGAAAAAAAAGTGGGCCTAACATTTACCTTATGATTTGTAAATGTGAAAAAAAATTCTCTACAAATACTTTTGTCATTTTACTATCTGTAACTATTACCTTTCAAAATGTTATTTAAAAAAACTCTATATAAAATAATTTTCAGTGAGAAGATAGTATTGGCATTTCTGTATGAGCTTGGTATATTCAAACAGATTGTTTGTGAAACATCTTGGTATATTCAAACTGATTGTTTGTGAAACATCTTGTCTGCAGTGTGAATTACCTATGCTGCAGAAAAGATAGAAGAATTACAGCAAACTGATTTGTGTTTCATAATGTCCATGTTTTTTTATAAAAAAAAATTTGTACAACTAAATTTATATGTATACAACTAATTTCTATTTTTTTAAAGCCATCTGTCAACTATAGAATGATTTCTGAAAAAGTACAGATAGCATACTTTATTTTTATTTAATTTTCTTTACATAACATATATCTATATGTTTTTTTTATATATTTTTTTTTGTTTATAAAAAACACTCCCATTACCTGCTCCATTTATCACTTAGTATTCAATATGATACAATGTAATGTAATGCACAATGGCTTCTCAATTAACAGAAACACTCATTTCTCAGCCACTATGTCCAGAGAAACGTGTTAGACATCTTTACTTTCCTTTTCATTTCCCACCCTAAAATTTTTCAATATTCTTCTCTATCTTGCTTCATCTCATTTCAACATCATTATCTTTGTCCACTAAATGGCCTTTATATCTAGATTCCCTTTATCTTTTTTCCAAACTCAGCACATAAACCAAGAATTCACTTTCTGTATAAACACTGATCATATTCATTTCCCCATAACTTCATTATTTTACCCTTTCTTCTTGCATTTACATTCAATTAACAGATGCCTAATAAATTTTCCATGTCTTCCTTACATAACTTGCAGACTAAATAACCCACATTTCTCCATTTATGTTTATATTCCCTTGTTGCTGATGATGCTGTTTGAGCCTTGAACAAAAAACTGCTTTCCTTGCTATCATGATTAATTAACTCACACCCAATATATTTAAACTCATTTTACTGTTCATACTAGTTCTCCATCTCTCCAACTTCCTGTTTTTTTATTAATGCAGCTATTCTTATATCCTGTTCTTTGCCATTGTAACACTCAACAATTCTCCTAACACAATCAACCCATGTTTTGTACAAGTGTACTGACATAAAGTCTTTATCCACATCTTCTGCATATTATACTACCTGTTTCATCCATGTTGTTGCTGGTCCTTTACTCATAACACAATTAAATACTATTTTGCAAGTCTCTTACCATCCATAAACTGAAATCTAGTGAATATTTTTTTTATTTGCTTTTTGCATCTCTTATATAAAAAATAAAACATCTCATTTCTCCTCAAACTACATCCTTTGTTATTCACATACTTCTCTTGGTACTTTTCCTAAATAATCTAAAACCTCATTCTGAATGCATTGTTACAATAAGTTAATCCTTCTACTGTTCCCTCCCCTACAATGCAGGTTTTTCTTTGCTCCACATATCAATTTCTTCTCTTATTCATTCAAACATATTTTCTGATTACTTATGACAATCCCCAAATAGTTATACCTATTTACCATACTTAACTTTATATCCCCAATAAAAAATCTTTCTCTTCTCTTTCTCCAGCAGTTAACATCAACTTTCCTTCACTCAATTTAATCCCCATCTCTTTAATTACTGTTGTGCACATCTTTTAGCATAACTTCCATATCTTTCCTACTTTGGGTACACAAGAAAATATCATCAGAAAATAAAAGACCTGATATTATATATACTTCCTTGCCATCTATACCCTATTCCTAATTTTTCCATTGCTCTCTCCATTTTTGCAAATATAACAAAAACAAAATAGGTGACATAGAACATCCATCCATGCCTTAGTGTCACCTCACTCTTGATTCCATATTTCCTAATTGGTATATATAGTAATTATTTTCATATAATCTTTTAATAAGATCCACTAAAGCTCCATTCATTCTCAAGTTTACTGAATTTATCCACAATCTATTTCTATTTACTCTATCATATGCTTTCTCTATATCTATTAAACTATATATAATTGTCTCCCTGTATTCCTACTCATATCTATTAGGTGTGACAACAAATAAACTATCTTTTATATACCTATCTAATATAAAACCTCCTTCCATTCTACCACTATATTATTTTCTTCCATTCATTTTGCTACCCTTCATATAACAATATATGCAAAAACCTATATAACACTGACATTACCACCACTGGTCTATAACTGTTTAACTTTCAATAATCCTTACCCTTTCCTTTAAACAATAGCCTTACTTTTGTATTATTCCAGGTATATGGAAATTCTGTCTTCTGTGCCAACTTATTAAAACATGATAATAGATTTAATTTTGCCATATTTTCAAAATTCACAACAATCTCTGTCTGCCCATCCTTCTAAACTACTTGCCTTTTTACTTATCAACTTTTTTGCTGCCTCATTTAATTCATTTTCTGTAAAACTAATATTCCCATTATTATGTGCTTTTATGTTTATTATCACTCTATTTTTACATCTAACATCTTTTCTATATCCACTACATATTTATTTATGATTGTCTCTAATTCTTCCCTTGAGCTACACATTTTTTCCTTATCACTTTTTGTCTCTCTCCTGCAATATTTATTTTAATATATTTTCAAAATTTTGTACTCATATCTCTTTCACTTTTATTAATATCCTCTAATAATTTATTATTTAATTTCTCTATACATAATTATCTATTTTATCCAACTTCTTTTTGAAAAAAACATAGTTTTCCTAATTAAGATTTTCACTTTCTTGTTTTTAATAGCACATTTATATTCACTGCACACTTTTTCCTCTCTTTAACTCTTTTACTAATTCTCACTTTTCTATTACTTTTATTCTTCTGAATATTCTCACCTAAAACCCTATCACACCAATCCTTATATTCATCCCCAACAAACTCTTCCATGCTTTCTTCTATATTTATTTTATATTCCAATTTATTCTTATCATTCATTCTTCAAACACATCTTTCACTATCCTTTCTACTTTTATTACTATATTCCATTACATTATTAACCATTTCTATTAGAAAGAAATTATGATCACTATTACATACTCTCTTATCATTATCAAGCACTTTAATTTTTCATACTTTATTCAGTCCCTTTTCAGTAATGGTTCAGTAGCTCTTCCAAATGTCTACCAAAGTCCCAGATCTGAAGCAATTATTTAAGAGATGATCTGAACTATTACTGGGTGTTGTAATGCATTATTTTATCTGTACATAAAAACAATATTGTTAAAAAAAGGTAAGAATAACATTTTACTAACATACTGACAGAAACAAAATAGTCATACTGTGTTTGTGCTAGTTTGTGTTTACGCATATAATTTGTAAAAAAATGAATTCAAATAAAAACTTATGTAGTTCCATATTATTAATTTTTGTTTATTTACAGACCTTTTAAAAATAAAAAAAGATAATTTCGTTTCAAAGAATTTTCCACGTCCAATAATTAATTTTAATTAAAAATTAAATCAACCTTAATAAATGATAATTTAATAATAATTTTTCTTTGCATAATTAAAGAGTTAAGTAATGAATATCGATTTTAAAACAAATATTTTTTATATTAAATATTAATATATATATGAAAATATTTCCAGATCATACCGCTATCTGAAATAAACATCAAATCTCAAGCATTAAAAAATTTACAGCTACACTATCTGTGAATGAACAAATTAGAATAGCTAATTCAAAAAGGTATCTTTTGAGATGCAGGTTGTAATACGTTTATTCATAGAGAGTATAGCTGAAAATTTCTTAACGTTTAGGATGATTTGATATATATATATAATAACATCATTTGTAACCACATATTAAACCTTCTTGTGATACCACCAACTTTTTTCTCCACCATTGGAGAATATACATCAAAATAGACCCTTTTTGTGGCCTCTGCCACCGAGCAGAAGATACATTACAACACTTGATATATCAATGCATAGCATTAAAACAAATAAGTGAAATAATGTGTGACATACCGACAATCAAATATCACAGTAAAATAAATCATAAGTGCATACAAAGGCAAATCAAAACCAAACATAAGAGCAGCAACCTTTGTTCTACATACTTTTTGGTGCATAAGATGCACATTTCTAATGGGTAATAACACTAGATGGCACCCATCTACTTTACACAACAAATTAAACCAAATAAAAAATAGGAACAAAATTATAGCAAATCCACACATATATGTGGCTACATTGTCACTTTTGAAACAGCAATCAAAGTTATGATGAATAAATGAAGAATGATGTCAACTACCTAATTCCAAATTGGACTTGGAGTGAGATATATCACAACAATAATAATTTTAATTTGGCTACTTTGTTTCATGATATATATTTTATAACCCAAAAAATCAATCTTTCAATTGAACTACTCTCATGAACATGATCGCTTGCTCCACTTATATGTGTATAAACATGACATTGAGTTTTAAATATATAATATTTTTATAATTCACAAACTGTTTGCCTTTTGCAAAAATTACAACCCTCCCATGTCTTATATACTCTTATACATAAATATAATTACAGCAGATAAATGAATACCATGTAAACAAATCTTGTATATAGAAATGTAAACAATGTAAAATTTTTACTTTGAATCAATAAAGTTCCTTTTTGAAACATATTATTACAATAATAATAACAATAACAACAACAGCAATAATAATAACAACAATAACAATAATAATAAAAGCAACAACAATAAAAATAACAAAAATAATAAATTCAAATCTGTGAAATAAAATAAAGTTCATAACAATTATTTAAAAATTCCAAACAAGAAAAATCTTGTGTGTGGAATTTACATGTAAAAATAACAAATAAAATAAAAATACAACCAAAACCTCAAAATAGTAAAAAATCAGATTATAAAATAAATAAATAAATTAAATAAATAAAATAAATGCCAAAATTAATATATACTCCACAACCATTGACATAAATACTTTTTGAAAGATTACATAAGAAATATTATTCAGATCAATTGAACACTCATATATAAATTTATTAAATAACTTTGAACCAGAATAAACATATTGTTTTCTATTAGATTTCTTAAAATATTTGGTAAAGGTAATTGAAATTTATTAGAAAAATGAGTATTTAGAACATAAACTCTAGAATTCAGAATAAGTATAACACAAAAAATAACTCTATATTGATATAAGTGATTTACATCAGATTAATCAAAATCAATATAAATATCTTGAACAGAACAGGAACAAGATCTACCTATGATAATGTGCAAAGTATAATTTTGTAAAACACACAAATAAAACATATGAAGAAGCATTACCCCAAATAATGATATTATAAAAAAATACTCTAATAACAGGCAATGTAAATAAAAATGAGAGCTGACCTAGGAAGAAATTTAACTAAATAATAAAACATATAGTTTAAATTACATAACTGTTGACAAAGATAGTAATATAATTTATTCAGGACAGCTGGAGTCTATATATATATATATATATATATATATATATATATATATATTATTGTATATATATATATATATATATATATATATATATAACAATAATTATCTACCAAAAGAGTATTCTTACAAGTACATATATTATTAAAATGCAAAATATACTTACAACAAATTTTAATCTTAATAGAAAAAAAAAATACGTTTTTCAGAAAATAGAATACCTTTTATTTTATCTAAATTGACCAACAATGAAATTCTATGCTAGCCATTTACCAACTGAGTCCCAATTCCTCATTCACTAATTTTTCAAGAAGACTATAAGAAACAGTATTACAAGATAAAGCAATATCATCAGCAAAAACAAAAATCTTAGAATGTAATTTTGGTGAAAATAAATCATTAATATAAATTAAAAACAACAGAGAACCAAGAACTAAACCTTTCAGAACTCCACAATTAATCAAGACCACATCACTGACAATACCATAAATATTAGTAAACTGTTTTCTATCCTTTAAATAACTCTCCAATCAACTACCAATAGAACCATGAAAACCATACAAGTAGCAATGCTTAATCAAAATATTATGATTAACAGAATCAAATGCTTTAGATAAATCAAGATAAATAGCCAATGTTTTAAGTTCATGATCTAATGAATATGTTAAATAATGAACATGATGTTTTAAAGCATCTAATATACTTCTACCAAGAAGAAAACCACACTGATAGTCTGATACAATTTTATTTTTAAACAGAAATGACATTTGATCCTTAACAATCATTTCCAATAATTTAGGAAAAACAGAAATAAATAATTGGCCAATAATTAACCATAAGAGTAGAATTACCCTTTTTATAAACAGGAATAATAACATTAACTTTCAAACATTCTGGAAATTATTCAGAATGCAAAGATAAATTAACTAAATGAATCAAAACAGATAAAAATGCTACCTTATTTTCTTTAAGCATCTTTGGTGTTATACCATCTAATCCCAAAGAACTGACATTTTAAAATTATCAATTGCTGCAGACAACTGAGATCCAGCAACATCAGAATATAAAAAAATCAAAGAATTTATTGTTCTTCATTTAAAAGAAATATTTTTATTACTAAAAAATTCTTAATAATATCTAAACTGCAACTATCTAATATCAGATTTAATTTCAACATTAAGTTTTTTTAAAGCATCTGATAAGCCATCCAAAGCTTTTAACACATTTCGCTGATTAATTTTACATACCAGAGCATCTGTCACCCAACACGATCTTCTTCTATTCTTACTAGTCAATTTTAAATGAAACTTTACTTTAGCAATTAAATTTAAACAAATAGCTTGGGACTCCAAAAATGCATCATTAACATTATTTATCATAAAAATATCTTCCCAATTCTGAACAGATAATAAATAAGTCAATTTAGAAAAAGATAATTTCTCAACATATGCACAAACATTAATATTACCCATACAATTTAAGATTTTTAATTCAGTAGCAAAATGATCTGCAAGAAATAATTTAGAAAGAAATGAATCAGAAAACAATCTCCAACTTAATCTAATAAAAATATTATCTAAAAGAGATTGAGATATAGGAGTTATAAGCAGTAGGTTAAAAAGGGTTTGACTAGATTCGTTTCTCTAAACCAAATTTAATTAATCTATAGTAGACTTATAAGCATTATTTAATAAATCCATATTTAGATCACCCATTAAAACTTTACTTGTACAAGATCTCTCTCTCTCTCTCTCTCTCTCTCTCTCTCTCTATATATATATATATATATATATATATATATATATATATATATATATATATATATATATATATATATATATATATTGTAACCTAGTGTTATTGACACTTGGTTTACTTGGCATTATTTCTGCAGGAAAACAATGCTATTCTTTAAAGAAATAAAAAGATAAAATAACAATAGTAATAATTGATTAATAAAGTATGCTATTGACTCACTTTGGCATGTTTTGGGTGAATAACTAATAGATTTAATAACTCAATGTCATTTTTAAAGAGAGAACATGAATAATTTAATTGAGATATTAATAATTAGAGCAAATTAATATGGTATAAAAGCTAAACAGTAATTGATTTTGGATGGGTAGAGGGGAGAGTGGATGAGTGTCTTATCATAAAGCACAATAACTTCTGGTAATTTCTTTTTTGTAAAAAGGAAATTAAAAAAAAAAAAGAAAAAAAAATGTTTAAAGAATTATACATCACTGATTGTTAATTTAATGTATTTATTATTATTTTTTTATATTGTCAAATTACTTTGTAATCTAGGTAAATAATACTAAAACCAAATATGATTGTAATAGGTTTTTCCTTTCTTTTGTTTATGTTATAATCAAATGATTATTTTTCTGGAAGAGGTCGCTAAAGTAAAAAAAAACAACAACAACAAAACGAAACAACCAATTTCATAATCAAGATCATTTTTTTTGAAAAATATAGTCTGCTTTTAGTTTTCAAGGAAGGAACAGTGCTGAAATTTGGTAACTCAATTTTTTCATTTTATTTTGCAGAAATAAATGTAATCAAAGTAAAATTTTAATAATATAATGTGTGGCTAAATTTTTTTGATAAGATATCCTGATTTTCTTTGCCATCTACCTATTTAAAGACCTTTTATACTTAAAAATTTATTGTCTCACGTTAAAGTTAAAAATGACAGAATTAACTAAGGGAATCATGAAAAGTGTTATTATGTCTAAATTAAAGAAGATAAATGATTTCCAAGTGAGAAAGAATTATTTAGTAACTTTGTATCACTTGTTAATATATTCTTGGTATAGAAAAAAAAAATAATTGAAAGAAATGTTGAGAAGCAAAGGAAGATTAAATAGATAAATTTTTTTTGGCGCTCTTTCTGAATATCTCGTCTGCCTTTACAAATAATGCAATTACATACGTTAAAAATGTTTTTATTCATCAAGAATTGTCTAAAAATAATAATAATCATCATAATATTAAACTATACATTTGTATATTTTTTTAAAAAAAAAAGAAAAAAATGAAAGACTTTCTTGAAGTAAATGTAAAAAAAAAAAAAAAAATTATATACGTGCATTCTTACGAAGAAGTTACCGTTAAAAAAATTTATAATTCATAAAGTATGAACAAAACCAAATATCTTAGAGACTTAATGATAAAAATAAATGATATATTATATTATACATCAGTTGGAATTATTAAAACTTCCTGTACACGTAAATTGACTGCAGTTATTATCATAATAATCTCTCGGAAAATTGCGCATTTTCATCCATAAGTAAGCTAGCTAATAAGTATACGTATCGTCAATAAATAAAAAAAAATATTGTGTATGTTTATCGTCTATAGTCAAATATTCGTCTATGTTAGAAGTCTATTTTTTTTTTCTTGGATCCCAAAATTGTAGTAGTTTAATTCAAGTAAGAATTAATCTTCAATTCTGCTATATTTTTCTTTAACTAATTTATTAAATGCACAAAATAAGAGAAAATTTTTATTTAAAGGAAATAATACCATGCGTTTATTGTTTTTAAACTTGCTTCATGAAATACGACTGGATAAAGCTCTTCACCTGGACCAATTGCTCAACAGAAAAACATTTTCTAATGAGAGAATATGCACTTGTTAATTAATGATTGTTTAAAACTAAGTTATAAATGATATGTATTTTTTGTTATATCACATAGGTTAAAGTCTGTATGGTCAAGGGATATTTAATAGCCTTGTAATGACAAAGGTATGTTTTAATATAATTATTATAGGTTAAGTTGATATTTAACACGAAAAAAAAAATCTATAAAATATGTTTTAATTATTACATACAATTGTAGGTAGAAATTTTGTATGTTAGATACGTAAAAGAAAATATTTAGATATTTAAGGGGTAAAATAAATATTGAAAATTATCAGAAGTAACTAAAAAAAAAAATGCTATAACAAAATATTTCTTGTTAAAGTTTTGAAACGAATTTATACTGTATTAATTGAGGAATTTATTCCTAATTATTCTTAAATAACACATCCACTTTATTTAGTTTAAGATAGTATGCTACCAACTATTTTGAATGTTCCTTTATTAAAATTAAAATTATTATACTTTTATTCTATGATGTCCATTGATTTCAGATGTTGATCAAAGTATACACGGTAACATAAGTTTATTATAATCAGTGTATTTACTTATCCTGCCCAGATATAGCATTGGTATATGCTTAATATTCGCATAGGTAATAATTATAATGTATTTATTTTGTGGGATGAAAAATGATCTCCCCAAAAGCTTTGTTTTCCATGAGAGGAAGATTTTAAATATAATGTTCAGGTATGTTTATAGCCCAAGTGATCGATTCTCATAGATAGGACGATCAAGAATATATCTAGCATTTAGTATGCTTCATTCGTTTAAATCCCAGGAGAGGATTGTATTTGGTGTGTGTTCGTTGTATGCCCAAGTAAGAGGCAAGAAACCACCAAAATATTTTAATGTAGTAGATTACTCTACAGACCTTCGTGGTTATTCCATATTCCTCATGTGAATATAAAGATAGTTCCACCATGGAAGGTGTTGATTCTTGTGCTTAATTTTGAATGTTCGGGCAAGATAAAGGTTATATTGGAGGTGTTAGTTCCTCAAGATCCACTTTAGTATAAATATTGCGTTAGTAACTAAGATCAATATCTGTATTGTGCTGCTAAATATTGCTAGTATTTGACAAGTAAATAAATGGAGAAAGTAATTAAAATTGCGTAATTTAAAACGCTTATTTACTGAAGGAATATTCAAATGCAATATTTAATTCTGGTTAGTAATTAAATAATACTCATATTTAAAATTATACGTATGAATAAAATTTGTATCATAACTTAAGTTAGCATTAAGTTAAATGCAAGATGGTAAGTGTAACTTCTGATAACTGGCCTATAATTAGAATAGGTTATCCCATTAAAGACCATAAATAAAGTAAATGTATTAGAAATAAATTTAATATTTTGCGTATTGCATATGATTGGATTAATCATTTAAAAAAAAAAAAATAGTTAGTCAATAATTTTGAATAAAAGCTTATACAAGGTTATCAAAATTTAATAAACAATGTATTGGTAATGAAATGTACTTTTAGTTAATCAATCCATATGATTGCATACAGGAGAAGTAGTAACCTCTAGTCCATAACCAAAAGAGTATACAGATTAATGTCAGTTATATTTTATATTTTTGTATTACTATGGGATTATTGAAGAAATGTTCATATATTTTTTTTTGTGATAATAATAAATTATAGTCTTGTTAAAAAAAAAAAAAAAATTCAAAATTATACGTCATTATTGAATAGAATTATCATCTCTTTAAATAATATAGCAGTTGATATGAGAGATGAAGACACATTGAATTTAAGTAAAATAAATGTTTCCTATAGCCGACCAGAATGCCAGTCATATGCGACAACACAATACTGCCGAGCATTTCCTTACATGAAACAAAGAACCCTGAGATTAATATTATTATAATTATTCTTTAAATTAATAAGTGATCAATTATTGTTGTTATTACAATCGTGGCATGGCTTAAGAGAATTGAATGTACAATTGTATTATATGAAAAGAATTTTAGATCATATTGGAAAATTAATGGATATGTTGCTTTATTTTGGTTGCCTTAACAACAACCTGAAAAATTAGTGTCATGGGTGAAAAGTGTAAAATTTCTAAATAAAAACTTATTGGGTTAGAATATATATATATATATATATATATATATATATATATATATATATATATATATATATATATATATATATATATATATATATATATATATATATATATATATATATATAGCCAAAATAGAAAGCACAAATTTAGGAAGACTCAAAATACATTCTGCAGTATTAAATGTTGGAATAATAAAAGAAAAGTCTAAACCTGTTTTTTATAAAAACTATAACACCACCCGATTGTAAATGCATAGGAGGAGAAAGTATACTCATATAGCCACTTAAACTACATAAATTTTATTCTTGTAATGAAATATAAGTTTCAGTTAAAATTATTATATCAAAATGAAATAAAGCAAAATTATTTAAATAAACTAAAAGTTTATCAAAATGAAATCTAACACTACATATATTTAAATGAAAAATATTAAATGAACAAAAATCTTTGTTCTGAGAAATCATATCAGAATTCATTATAATAAATAAATTTAAGAATGACTCCAAATCAATCTCATTTCTAATTAAAACACACAGAAAATTTGAATCTTTTCTCACATAACCCAATTCATTTTAAATGAAAGCAAAACTTTGACTGGAATGCAGCTTCTCTTTTGCTAACCATAAAAGCCTTCTATAAAAAGTCAAACACTGATTAATATAAATATGTTTATTATTATTTTACACAGGAAAATTTTGAAGCTGAATATTAAAAAAAACTGAACACTTCATTATTTATAGAATCATATAAAATAAAACTACATTATCATGTTTAATAGAACTAATAACTTTAAATAACATTCTCAGATGGTTATGCAACTATGATCAACTAGAGGGAAAGAAACATCATGGAGATGGAATGTTAACTATATTACTATAATGTCAAATATGATTCTAAATAAAAAATACTACTTGTCAATGATAAACATTGGATAGGAATGAACAACTACAAGCCTTAGGAAATCATTAGATGGAAATTATTTTCATAAATGAAGGAATGGAGTCACTATCTAGAAATTTGAACAACATTTGAATATGGAATAATATATTTAAAAGATAAGAAAGAAATGATTCATAAAATGAAAATTTATTTCATTCATTAATATAAATTGTTTTTAAATTAATCCTAGGCTTGACTATACATTAATATCATATATATTTATGATTCTCTTTTTATATTTTTTTATTATCTACTTTCTTTTAATAATTTTGCAAGCTTCATTCAACTATATTCTAAAGTTATTGATATTTAGTGGTTATTAATAAAATATAAGGGTAAAAATCCCAAATTAACTTCACCATTGTAACTATTTATAGACTAAAAGGATAAAACTTATTGTTCTGTCTAATTTTAGATATACATACTATGACAATCATAATGTTTTATTGTAAGTGTAATTTGTTTGTTATAATTAATATATTAGTTAAATTTTTCTTTTGTTATTCAGAATGAATGATTAACATTCTGATATAAGTGATCTATTCTATCATATGCTAACATCATCAAGAATAGAACTTCAAAATAAAGAATAATATTTATAACTTATATCCATGTGATATGACATCCTGCAAATAGGAAAGTCCACTATAAAATAAAGATCACTATTTGAATGAAGAGACAAATTTATTTTATGTTATAATATTGCATTGTTTCATTCAGATAATAAATGATCATCCATCATAATAGTATATTAATGATAGTTTACTATATAATAAGAATAATCATATTTATTTCATTTTACATTTTTCTTTTTTATAATTTGTATTATATTAAATGGAATTATGAATACAGCTTGTTACTTATATGATTTTATTAAACATTGCTTATTATAATTATATTTATGATTATTTATCTATTTCATAATTCATCATATTACAACATACCATACAAACATATAATTGGTATACAAGCCAAATATAATCATACCTCTGAACTAAAACTCATATATAATCTTCCTGAGTTTGACTTCCATAGAATAACGAGGGCAGCTTAGAGAGTACAAAAAAAGGCAAACAAAACAAATTTCCTACTACTTTAACACAATAATTTCCTAGTTATATTGATGAAATAATTTATATTATCTTATTGCAATAGTATTTGATATTAAATTATTTTTGTTTGTCTATACACATGTTCAGGCTGTCATAAATGCTCACTCCATTACATGTATTACCCTAAACTAACAGATTATAAAATAAGGGTAAAATGACATTTATGTCATCTCCTTACAATATACATATATTCTTCTGAATTGAATATAAACTATAATCAATTTTATAGATAACTTTATGTTTAAATAATAAATTTATTTTCATCAAACCCATTTTTGTTCAAAATTAAACCTTGTCAAGATGTTCTAATAATTCAAAATGTCATGTGAATTACATATTATCCTAGCACACCATCTACTGGTCAATGTTAACTTTAAAATGTTCTTATATTTTTTAATTTTTATTTAATGTTCATCTTACCCCCAACTTATTGACCCTTATACTAAATTCATACATTTCCCTTTATTTTCTTGTATATACATTGTCTCATATACTTTTCTTTCCTTATAATAATTTAGAATATTTGATCACTTCAATACTTTCTTCACATTTCATAATATACCCTGTTTCTAGGAAAATGACAAAATGGTCTTGACTTAATATCTTTCCTATTTATTGCTCTGTCATGCTCTTTACCTCTTTCTATCTTAGTTTTTGCTGACTGATATATATATATATATATATATATATATATATATCATTCATCTTTTACATATAATTTTATAAACTATTCCTATCTTATCATTCTTATCATTACTTATTTTAGCATTACTTACTAATTTTTTAATGATTTATTATTTTTCCATCCAAAACTATATTATCTATCATTCTTTTTTTTTTTATTATTTAGAATTTTGTATACTTCCTTGGAATATGGAATAGAAATCCATTATTTATTTTTTATTTCATTTTTATTTCTAACTTTTTTATATTTCTTAAAACCCTATTATTATATCCATATTCCATGTATTCTTTTTGGATTTTCAATTTTTGTTCTATAGCCTTTTTTTCATTTAATGTAAGCCTATCATTTTTTTATTCCTTTTAGTACTCCCATTTTTTGACACCAAGGTTAATAATATTTTGGATGTGTCATTTCTCTTACATTTTTAATCTTTATGGGGTGCTCCATCTTAATCTTTCCATTTTCATTCTTTTTATTAATCAATCAAAATATTTTATTCATTCTTCATTATTTTCTATAGTAAATTTAATGTTAAATATATTTTTAGTTAATTCATTAAATGCTTTCATTATACTGTTTCTATTTCCTACAACTATTATATCATCTACATATCTATAATATTTTATATTTTCTTTATTTTCACTATACTTATCAATTACTTTCTGCAATGTAGTCTATGATATTTGATGCCATAATTCCACTTATCGAACAGGCCATTATCCATCCTTTTTCTATATTCCAATATTCATTATTATCTTTTAGATATAATGTTTCATTAATTATGATTAAAATCTTTTCTATGATTTTTATCCATTCTTTTGAAATTATGTTCTCATTTTTGATTTTTCTTACTGCAATGTTAATATTTTTTTCTAGATAAATGTATCAGAGTGTATCTAGGAAAGAAAGTATTAACATTGTACTAAAAAAAATCAAAAATAAGAAAATAATTTCAAAAGAATGGATAAAAATCATAGAAAGGGTTTTAATCATAATTAATGAAATATTATATCTAACATATAATAATGAATTTTGGAATATAAAAAAGAATAGATAATGGGCTGTTCGATAAGTGGAATTATCACATCAAGCATGGTAGTTTGCATTGAGCAGAAAGTAATTGATAAGTATACTGAAAATGGAGAAATTATAAAATGTTATAGATACCTAGATGATATTATAGTTATGGGGAAAAGAAGAAGTATAATGGAAGCATTTAATGAACTAAATAAAAATATGTTGAACATTAAATTTACTATAGTAAATAATGAAGAATGAATAATTTATTTTAAAAAGGATGAAAATGGAAAGATTAATATAAAGCACTGCATAAAGAATAAAAATGTAAGAGGAATAATATATCCAAAATCTTATTAACCTTGGTGTCAAATAATGGGAGTACTAAAAGAAATAATAGAAAAAATTGATAGGCTTACATTAACTGAAAAGGAGGCTATGGAACAAAAATTACAAATCCAAGAAGAATATGGATATAATAGTAGGCTTGTAAGAAATATATTAGAAAATATAAGAAAGTTAGAAATAAAAATAAAATAAAAAATCGGTCTCTATTCCATATTCCAAAGAAGTATATAAAATTCTAAATGATAGAAAAGAAAAAAATGAATGATAATATAGGTTTTGGATGAAAAAATAATAAATCATTAAAAAAATTAATAACTAATGCTAAAATAATATATATATATATATATATATATATGTTAAAATGAACATTTGCATGGGTTAAATATATAAAATACATATTTTGCGGGTTCATCCGTGTTAAAAACTTTTAATATAAATATACTGATGTTTTGACTTGGTCACACAAGTCATCACAGAGTTATAAAAGGTAGAAAGACGATTGTAGAGGCGCTACAATCACTGATTTGAATAAAACGTTAAAATTCCACCAATAGCAAAAATGTTACATTTAGGAATGTTTTTTAAATTTAAAATTTTTGCTATTGGTGGAATTTTAATGTTTTATTCAAATCAGTGATTGTAGCGCCTCTACAACCGTCTTTCTACTTTTTATAACTCTGTGAATGACTTCTGTGACCAAGTCAAAACGTCAGTATATTTATATTAAAAGTTTTTAACACGGATGAGCCTGCAAAATATGTATTTTATATATATCAGTCAGCAAAAAGTAAAAAAGAGGTAAAGAGCATGACAGAGCAATAAGTAGGAAAAATATTAAGTCAGGACCATTTTGTCATTTGTTAGAAACAGGGCATATTATGAAATGTGAAGTAGTGATGTTATCAAATATTGTAAAGATTATAAAAAAAAGAAAAGTATATGAGACAATGTATATACAAGAAAATAAAGAGACATGTATGAAATTAGAACAAGGATCAGAAAAGTTGGGAGGTAAATAGACATTAAATAAAAATTGGAAAATATAAAAACATTTAAAGTTAACATTGATCAGTATATGAGGTGCTAGGATAATGTGTAAATCAGGTGACATTTAAAATTATTATAACATCTTGACAAGGTTCAATTTTGAAGGAAAATCGGTTTGATGAATATAAATGTATTATTTAAACAAAGCTGTCTGTAAAATTGATTATATTTTATATTCAATTCAGAAGAAAGTGTATAAGAAAGACAACGTAATGGTTTTATAAAAATACCATGAAGTGATATATATATATTATAACGATCCAAACGAAGTGGGAGATCGCATCGCACCGCACCGCACTACCAAAGGACGCCATCTAGGCATTTGAGCCTAGAAAAATTTATAAAGTAGGCAGATACGCGCTGTTAGGATTCCACTTTATTTACATATTTAGATCGTTAGCCCATTGTCACTAGCTCAGCGGAGACGCAGAGATAAAAATCTATAAATTTTATATCTTAAATATAAAAGAATAAAATAATAAAAGCCACTGCCAGAAATTAACACAGAAAAATATTTATTTACGCACATCTAAAATCATTCTAAATTCGAGGAATAAGTTTAACATTTAGATTTTTATCTTAATTTTTAATTTTACATTTAAAATAGCTTGCTATAATGTTTAATATTTATTTAGAGGGTCGAGTATGAATGGACTACATAGGTCTGCATTTGAAAGGAAAATATTCTTCCCTGATTTAACCTTAGGCAACAAATTTCGCAATCAACTGGCGCCAATCCATCTGATACATTCATGTATTCAATGTAGCATGATACGACAACACAAAATACTATATTGTCAGGAATGTACATCTGAACAATAAGTAGAAATAGAGAAGACATTGACTCTCCACCAACAGGAATGTGACATCTGTGGGCAAGTAGATCAATAAACTAAAAACTCCATAGGAATGGACTGCGGTCTTCTGCCGACTTACAAACCCATCCATAGGCAAACAGAGGGTGTGTGGCGTATATCTATAATCCTGCCCGTAGCGGATCTCATACTACATGTACTAATTACACAAATATATCCAATCCATTGAACCAATTCAACTACGAAATGAATAACCTAAGATTACCCTCCCTTAATACAACTTTACAAAACTATATAGCCATTCACGCCCGACTTAATTTTAACATTTATATACGTTCGCACAGATTTGTTTAAAAATGTTGGGTATAGATCGATTACACAGATTCCACGGTCAAAAACATTTCAAAATAAACATAAACGATCAAAATACAAAATTATTGATACCGACAATCGCAGAGGGAAACTTATAAGTAACCCAATAGTATTCACCATAAGATACTTGCATTGTCACCAATAACTTAAAAGACATCCGAATAAATACATTTTAGATACTCACCGTAAGGTATCATTATTTATCGAATGTCTATATATTTTGATCAAATATGAAAACCAAAATCTAATTAACCGCAAACGAATCCATGCAAGCGTCTATAGACAACTTAAATGTAATGCATTTAATAATTTCTCCAATAAAATATTACTACACATAAAAAGAATAAAAGGGAAATGATTCTTTTCACAATCGGGAAAGATATAAAATTAACCATTATTAATTTGATTTAAAACTTACAAAAAGTCAGATAAGAGTCCATTTTAAATAAGTCGGCTTGTTTATTAATTTGTTCAACTTGACGAAAGTTCTTGATTATTTAAAAAAATTTTTTAAGTTCATTGTTAACAGCTTACGGAAGAAGAGTCCAGGTTCTTGTTTTTCCACGGAGTCCTTGTTTGAAACTCGGTCAGATGTTCCGGAGGCAGCATTAGCTGGTTCCTTTCGGTATCACAATCAGTTCATTTTTTAAAATAGAGAGAGAGTGTGTGATATTGCGTCTCTATCACCACTCTCAAAACAAACAGCTGGAACTGCCCAATACTCAATATTTCTCCTTTTTATATTATCCACAAGGATTCACTGAACAAAACGTCACTAATCTGTTTTTTCGTTATGGTCCGGGCCAAGGCTTAGTGCTTCCATTTGTCAAGCTAAAATCTCTTTCTTCTCTTATCTAACTTTCCATCTGACTTTTTAATTAAACAGCTTTTAGATAATTAATAAACAATCATTTCCTTTTATAGATTACAGGAATTAATTAATACCTGTTTTTATTTTAACTTACGTTATTTTTTTATTAAAATATTTTTATATTTCAATCTTGTATTTTTTTATTTAAAAAAAATACATTCAAATACCTTTTTTTTTTGTTTATGAAAAAAAAATATTTTTAAAGTTTAACATCTGTGCGAATGTATACACGTTTAACAATGTTTTAATTTTAGCGTTTACTTTTTTACTTTTATTTGCGAACTTTTAAGTTTTTATTTTAAATTAATGTAACGACATATTTATATATCGTTACAATATATATATATATATATATATATATGGCTGCAGAAAGGAGTTTGCTATTAACTGAAAGGAGACCCTTTGATTCCTCTTGGAGGCCTTAAAGGAACCGAGCAGGGCAAATTCCTAATGTCCACTCCATACGTTCTTGTCGTTGCAGCTGTTATTACTATATGTTTATTCATATAGTATACGAACATGGATGGGCTGCTCACCAACACGCATTAGCCAGCGTGGTGAGTTTATTGGCTTTTTACCTCTGAGTTTAAGCTCAAGAAACACCATGGTCTTTCTTCTCAGTGCCTGATAAGGCAGAATGAATGTTTGTGTAAATGATAAAGATTTTTCCCAATTATACAATTATGACAGACAAAAATAAAGCATGGCCCTTAATCCCAGGAGGCTGTAAAGTCACCAACCAAGACAGTGGTTGGTGGCCAAAGGCGGAGGGTGCTAAGAATATCCTGGAGGCAGACCCAGGCTGCCATTTGATGATGACTTTTTATTTAGGTACTTACAACTGCAGATCACTTTCAAGTGAAGGAAGATTGCAAGAATTAGAAGAAGAACTCTCTTATATTAAATGGGATATTATTGGACTTTGTGAAGTTAGAAGAAAAGGTGAAGAGACAATTGATTTAAAAAGTGGACATATGCTCTATTATAAAGGTGCAAATATTGGAAATACAAATGGAGTAGGATTCATTATAAATAAAAAGTGGAAGAACAATATTGTGGAGATTGATGGTGTATCAGACAGAGTGGCAAGATTAGTTATACAACTTAATAGCAGATATCAAATGCAGATAATTCAGGTTTATGCCCCAACAAGTTCTCACAGTGATGAAGTAGTAGAAGATTTTTATATGGATGTACAAAAGGCTTTTGATCAGAGTAAACAACATTTTAAAATTGTTATGGGAGATTTTAATGCTAGAATTGGTAAACAAATGAAAGATGAAAGTGTTGTAGGTAATTTTGGTTATGGTAATAGAAATGAGAGAGGACATAGACTTGTGGAGTTTGCAGAGAAGGAAAAACTTTATATTATGAATTCTTTTTTTGAGAAAAATGTTAGAAGGAAATGGACATGGAAGCATCCAAATGAAGGTACAGCAGAATTGGATTATATTTTGACTAACAGGAAATACATATTTCAAGATTGTAATGTTCTTAATAAATTTAACACAGGAAGTGATCATCGATTAGTAAGGGGTAAGATACATGTTAATGTAAAACTAGAGAGACAAAAATTATTAAGAAAAACTATATTTACAGTTGATATTCCTAATCTTCAGAAACATTCTAATGAATTTAAATTAGAACTTACAAATCGGTTTCAAGTATTAGTAGATTTTGAACATGATTCAGATTTGAATGAAATTAATATGAAAATAACTGATACACTTTTAAAAACTGCAACAAAGATAGCTGGTAGAAAAAAGAAGCAATTGACTAATAAAATTTCTACTGAGACTAGAGAACTTATGAAGAAAAGAAGGAATATGAAGATATGCAAGAATGATGCATTAAAAAAAATTGAATATCTCGAATTTTGTAAAATGGTGCGGAAAAGAGTTGAAAATGATATAAGAAAGTATAACTGTGAACTAGCAAGGAAAGCTGTAGAAGAAAATAAAAGTCTTAAGAATGTAAAACAACATTTTGGTATTGGTAGGAAATTTATATCTGCAATAAGGAAAAAAGATGGAATTATTACTAAAAAGAGGGATGACATTATGAAATTGGTAGAAGATTTTTATCAAGAATTATATAGTAATAAAGAACAAGTACCTCCTATATCTATTACATCTTCCGAATTGCCCAGAATTTTAAATGAAGAAGTGAGAAATGCAATTAAATGTATGAAAAAAGGAAAGGCTCCAGGTAATGATGGAATTATAATTGATATATTAAAAGAAGCAGGTGAAGAAACAGAAAAAATATTAGCAAAGTTATATACCAAATGTCTAAATGATAAAGATGTACCGGATGATTGGAAGAATGCAGTAATAATATTAATATTTAAAAAAGGTGATAAAGAAGATATTAGAAATTACAGACCTATCAGCCTTTTATCAGTTTTATATAAAATTTTTACCAAGATAATTACAACTCGTCTACAGAGAACCTTGGATTTTCACCAACCAAGAGAACAAGCTGGATTTAAAAGTGGTTTTAGTACAGTAGATCATATTCAAGTATTGAGAGAAGTTATAGAAAGGACAAATGAATATGAGTTGTCATTATGTTTTGGATTTGTAGATTATGAAAAGGCATTTGATTCTATAAACATTTCTTCAGTGATTAAAGCATTGGATCATCAAGGTATAGATCCAGGATATTGTCATATTTTAAAGAATATTTATAAAAATGCAACAGCAACAATTAGATTACATAATGATACTGGGAAAGTCTACATTGAGAAGGGTTTAAGACAAGGTGACTCCATATCTCCAAAACTTTTTACAGCAGTGCTGCAAGAAGTATTTTGTGGATTAAAATGGGAAACTAAAGGAGTGAAAGTAAATGGAGATTATTTAAGTCATTTAGATTTCGCAGATGATGTAGTTGTTTTTGCAAATAATGCTTCCGAGCTGCAGGAAATGTTGCAGGAGTTATCAGATGAAAGTAGGAAAGTAGGACTAAAGATAAATGTTAAAAAGACTAAAGTAATGTTTAATCGATTTGCTCAAAATATGAAAATAAAGATTGATTATGATGAATTAGAAGAAGTTAAGAGTTACAAATACCTTGGTCAGATTATTAATACAGATGGAAACATAATAGAGGAAATTAATCATAGAATTAAACTTGGTTGGAGTGCTTTTGGTAGAAATAACTTGATATTAAAAGGAAATATGCCTATGTGTTTGAAAAGAAAGGTTTTTAACAAATGTGTTTTACCAGTTCTTACTTATGGATCTGAGACTTGGACACTTAATAGAAGATCAATACAGAGACTTCAGACCACTCAAAGAAGTATGGAGAGATGTATGTTGGGAGTAACAAGAAGAGATCGAAAACGCAATGTATGGGTAAGAGAACAAACAGGTGTTACTGACCTCATTAAAAAAATTAAAAGATTGAAGTGGAGTTGGGCTGGACATATTGCTAGAAGAGATGATAATAGATGGACAATTGAAATTTTAAACTGGATTCCAAGAGATTGTAAAAGACCCAGAAGGAGACCACATGTAAGATGGATGGATGAAATAAGAAAATGTGTAGGGGTGATGTGGAGAAGAGAAGCTAAAGATCGGAGAAGATGGATTAAACTTGGAGAGACCTTCATCCTGCAGTGGATTGATAATGGTTGATAATGATGATATATATATATATATATATATATATATATATATATATATATATATATATATATAATATATATATATATATATATATATATATATTATAAATGTATATATAGAAATGAGGAGATAATATACATTAAATAAAAAAATTCTTTGACTTTTGATGTTACTAAGAAATTATCAATTATTACTAATTAACAATTCCTGAGACAAAATAAGTTTTTCTCATAAACCTATACGAGTTTAAACTCAGACCCCAACAAAAGGGCTATTATAAGTTTAAGAAAAAAACTTACTTTACTTCAGGAAATGTTAATTAGTAGTAATTGATAAGTTTTAATAATATCAAAAGTTAGTGTTTCTCTATTTAATGGATATTATCTTCTCATTTCTATATAATAACAATTCATATAAATAGGTAATTCAATATATATATATATATATATTATATAATATATATATATATATATATATATATATATTATTTAAGCAAGCAATTTTTTGTATTAATTATAAAATACTTTTATTCAGATTAGAATCAAATAAAATTACATTAAGAATGATAAACAGTAGATTTTTCAACTAAAATACAATAGACTTTTGTTGTTATATTATTAGATAAATTACCAGAAGAAAAAATAAGTCATTGGGTTGTAAATAGATTTATTTCTTCATGATATTTTTTTTTAAAAAAGTTAATTTAAAAATGTAATCAGAACGTAGTTACAAAGAAGAAAAGAAAAATAAATAGTGAGGAAAAAAAATCTATAATAAAATCCATAGGGATAAAAATGAATACTATATAAATGAAGCTTTATCTGGACAAATTGTAGAAGCTAATCTTTGGATTGTCGGGTAGTTAACATTAGTATCCCTGGTCTGATGCTTTTAACATATAAAATTGTATTGATTTTTTTTTTTTGCATTTCGTTTACTTTTTTTTAAAACATGATTTTGTTCCTGTAGTGATATTTTTAGAAAAGAAAAGAAAAAGAAAAAAGTAATATTAAATGATATCTAGCTTAAATTATATAAATAATTGAAAACATTTATAATTTTATTGTGCTGATGTATATAACTTTAAAAATATTAACAATAATAAATATTCAGCAAAAAGTAATAACCCTTTATTTATTATTTCGGTGAATTTTTTTTTAAATTTTAAAATTAATATTTTTATCTAGATTCTTTGTATAACATAGAATCTGGATATGATATACCTCAAAACGATTTTTGTGTCAAATAAATAACTAAACAATAAATATTATGAGAATTTCTTTGTTTACTACTTAATAGTCCTCAAATAAATCATGCAATAAATATTTTTATAAAAATAGATGGATTGTTATAAACATAACCATAATAACATAAACATTAATTATTAAGCCGATTACCTGAATAGAATTAACTAATAATTATGCTTAATTAAAGTGGTGAAATTCAAAACATTATGATTTAAGAAAATGTCTGTTACTGAAATGATAGTTAAAAAAGTAATGTAAAATCACATCTCAATTGAAATATATTGTAGATATTTACAAAATGTATAAGTTTAAATTTACTCTTTATTATATGTTTAATAATTTTGCTTATGTATGTACATATGCTTGGTGATGTGGGATATTCTTTCCTAACTGCTCTATTGTCTGACTAAGGGCACTTTTGATGCCCAAAATCATAAGCACTCAGCACCAAAAGTTTACTTAACTAGAAAATAAAGTATTAAGAAAAAATATATTCCAAATTTCACAAGCATTTACGTGTAAAGTATCTTTTTTTGGGGGTGGGTGGGTGTTGATTTTGAGGTGCCATATATATTTCATTACAATAGTGACTGAGACAACATCTTGATGGTTCCAAAATATAATATGCAAATGTCCAACACAGTATATGTTTTAGTATGCAGCCAGTCAATAAGTAACTACTTCATAGTCAATAATGAACATTTCATTCTTGCATTCCACTTAATTGATTTAAATACTGATTTCAGTATTGATAATAATTTTTCTTATACAATTTCAGATTACTTCACTTCAGAAAATTGGGAACAGTTCACCAAACTAATATTCAGTTTTTACATTTAGTTTGAAAATAGCATATATTTTTTTATTTCATATTCAAAAATTTAGTCAGTGATACATTTTTCACAGTGCCAATAAAAATGTGCTTCTTATTTGTGTGATTTGTTTGTCTGTTTGAAGTTAGTATCAATAGTAATTCAAAATCTCTAAACAATTTTTATTTGAGAATTAGTAATTTTTGTTGAAATTCTCTGGCATGCACTGGGTGGCACTACTATCTGGAGAGTTTATCTATGTTTTAACTTGTGTAAGCATAGGAAAATGTGATCATGTGATGTTTATAGCAATACTTAATATATAAAATTCTAGCATATGAATACTTTGAGAAATTGTGCTTCTTACTCTTAAGCATTGTTTGTTAACACATTTTAGATATGGCTAGTATTCCATAAAAAATAGAATATTAAGTGGAAAAGTGTGATTTTTGAATTTTTTTAAATATAAATCATCATATAGTATGTAATGAGAATATGGTATGGTTTGTGCACTAGTAGAATGGCAAATTCTGGAGGTTGAGATCATGTACCATGCCCAGTTCTGGTTGTACTTAAGCTGCTTATGAATTTCTAAGCAATAAGGTCATTTAAATATTCATTTTATCATATAATTAATTTCTCAGAATTCCATAAGCAATTTAACCATTTAACAATTTCATTCAGTTAATATAAATTAAGATTTTAAAATTAAATTTACATTACTCAAGCAGTAATCAATATGAAAGCTTTAATCCGTAGATTGCCATTTTATTATGATATTCATTACATGGAAACAATATTGATTACAATAATGGCACTGGTGAGTGTGTTTTTTTAAATGTACATAATTTATATATTTTTCACAATGAATTACATTAGAGATGACAAAAGGCAATCTATGATGAAGGGCTGTGACTTTACAAAAATTCTAATTGAAAAATTTTAAATCTGTGTATAGATTAAGAATTTAATACAGTCATAAAACAACACACACACACATATATATATTATTTTATGTACATGAATAGAATTTCAGAACCAATATCTAACTTTTTAGATTACTATAATTATTTTAAACACATCTTTATTTTATTATAACGTTTTTGTTATTTAATATAAACAGTCTTTGCCGTCTCTTTAAGAGTTGTATTGTTAATACGAGCAAAAAAATTCATGAAGGTTATAAACACAGATTAGAATATATAAATTTGAACACAAATACGCTTTTTTTAAATAGTAATTTTGTTAGAATTACTTTTAATATATATTTACAATTGCGTGTTTTTTGTTTAAAAACAAATTTACCAATTCCAAAAAGCCTCTAAAAAACAGCTAAATAACTGTTAAAATATTTGATCAATTTTAGTATTATGAATGAAAATATCTTCGTTTTTATTTTTTTCTAAATTATTATAAACAATGCCAAGTCCTAATGATGTTTTGACTTCCATTATTTGCTTCATTAAATATTTTAATGTACTCAAATATGCTTCCATATAATGTTTCTTTTATTCTCACATGCACATTCAAAATGTTGCCCTAAAATTTTGAAATGTAAGGTATTCTGATTATTTCATGTAATTTCACTTCCAGCACTCTGACATTTTATGAACTTCCAGGCAAGAAAGCCATTCATTATTACCCCCCCCTCCACACACACACACATTGTTTTTTATATAATTTTATTTTCTAATATTTATTACATTAGCTCATCACTTTCTTTAGAAACTCCTTCACATTTTGCTTCCATCTTTCAAAAATATGTAACCTTTATTATACCTAATAAAATTTGTTTTTAAAGTAATCACTCTTTATTCTATTTGTTTGTCATTTTACATTATTTCAAACAATTATTTAGCTTTTATTACTATTTTAATTCTGCATCTTATATTCAGTACAAAATTAAAATGTTCTGGTTCTGTAGTATAATACATCATGACAGTTTTAATACTTCATTTTTCTAAGCAATAAAGTAATATTTCAGATGGCTAGTATTATTATTCTTATTTTATATGAATAACTATTTTTGTATTTCATAGGATGTTGATTATCCACATTAACTACAACACAATGAGAAATAGTTTCATAATCTGAAGTAACATTCATCCCATTGCAAGTAAAAAAAAGTATTCTAAAATAGGTTTGAAGAAAACCATGAGTTAAATTTTAGCTAAAAGCTGAGCATCATTAAATCTCACAATATAGTATTTTAACTTGTTTCTATCAAACAGCATGACAATTTCATTATAAGTTTTAGTGTGATCTGAAAATTATTAGATTAAAAAATGGTTAAATTCATTGTGTGGGAGCCACAATGTTTACACTGGAAAAATGAATTGATTCAGTCTGGAAAAGCTGGAACAAATTCTATTATAAAAATGGAATAGTTTAACTGTATCTGGAATTATAATAGATATTTAACTCTACAAAAGGAAAAGTTAAGTAGAGAACTTCTAGAAGCTTAAAAAACATAAGGAATAACTAAAAATTACAACTATCAAAAGAAATAAATACTTGATAAAATGGTATTTTAATGTGCAAGTTATATCTATAATTATAGATGAGGTTTTTAAGTAAGTGGCAATTAATGGTAATGAATAATTGTTAGCATTTTTTAAATTGAAACACATTTTTTATCTTATTTATCCTCCAAAATGTAATTGCATAGAATATTTTTAATTATGTAAGAAAAATGAAAGAAGATTTAAATTAATATATTTTTTAGCTTTGAAGCTTTATAATTTTAATTATTGAAGGAAAAAATAATTATGTTCAAAGCTAATATCAAATAATTGTATTAGTAATAAGTTAACTGTTTATTCATATTTGATATGTGAAATTATATGTTGATAAAAATGTATTTAATTTGAAATTGTCATATTATAATATTTTTTTAACTATTTATCAGTTAATTTATTAAATACTTGTTAAAAATAGTAGTATTATGTCTTTATTACTCCAGCTATCTGTTATATGAATTGGCAGTGTGTGACTGAATTTCATTTTAGCATAGAATTTAAAGGATTGGTAAATTATTACAGTAAGTATATTTTAATTACAATAGATTAAGCATATTCAAGTATACTTTCTTTTGTTCATAGTCCCAGTCACTAGGATTTTGTGATCTTGAGCTAGCTCTAGAGCAATCATGGCTAACTTTTTATACATGAGAATTCCATTTGGACATTCATATATTTCTCTGAATGGTACAAAGATTAAGATTATGTTTAAAGTCCATTCACTAAATTTATGTTTGAGAGAACATTTAAGTTATAGTTGGCCTGTATGCTCATATTACTATATGGCCAGAACTTTGATGATGATCAATGTTTCATGATCTCTGCATTATTTTTATAATCATTGCCTTATTGCTTAAGCATATCATCTAGATAATTGTTTATATATCATGTCCTAAGATTACTAGTGGCTAGATACTTACTTTTTTATTATAGAATCTCTTTCAAATCTACTCACAAAAAATGGCTGTTGACTTTTCTTATGTATTGCTTGAGTGCAGCTTGTTACTTGTAATTATTGTTATAACTTATTTTATATTAAAGCTCTTATTTTCATACTTATTCTATATTTTATTTATTATGTGGGGATGATGATAATATATTCAATCTTCCCATGTTACCCACTTCACTTCATGTCACCCCTACTTTTTTTACTATTACAAATGGTAGCCAAAGTTCTAAAACTATGACAATGAATATAGTTATCTATCAAATTAAATTATAAATCCATTGTCTTGGACAAGATGTAATGGATTTATAATTTAATATTGGCTAGTAATTTTAATTATAAATTGTTATATTATTTAATTTGTGTGTGTGTATGTAATGAAACCTTTCCTTCCAGTTTTTCCAGCACACCTTTCTACTTTATGCTACCTTCTTTATTGTACCCCTACTATACTAGCTCAAAAATAAACCATCAGACTCTTTATGGGGCTTGACACTTGCTAAATATTTAAACATAAGACAGACTTTAGGGATAATTACAAGAGAGTGGTTTTAACATTGAGTAGTATATAAAATACACTCTACAATAGCAATGCTATTGTGACAATTCTCCTGCAACTATCCTATTATAATCATTAGGAAAAATCCCACAACAAGCAATGGCTAACATAATATTTCATTTAAATAATAAAATAACTACTTTTCTACAATTTAAGAATCCTAAAAATAAAAACATTAACCAAATTACATTAACTTAAAATAATTGATGCTATCCTATGGCTATCTCAGGGATCATACATATTCTATTCTAAAATCCAATATAACAATTAGATTGAAAATTAAATAATTGCATAGCAAGAGGGATTTTACTGGGATCCAACCATTTAATAAAAATATACTTACTATTACAAACCTTGATTAACCTCATATTGGAAACTTAATCTAACTATAATAGTAAAACATGGAACACCCATTATCTTCTCATTACCTTCCCTTAAATAATTTAATCTACTTTTTCTAAACTTTATTCTCACACATATGTTAATGACAATTACTCTAGAATATTTATTTTCTTATTATCAAAGCTTTATCATACCATTATTATCTACCAAGTCTAATTCAATGAAATACATCTCTTAATTAGTTAGCATTCACCCACTGTTATTAACTCCTTCAGAATTACAAAGCTTAAAGTATATTTGGTTAGTAACTTGTATATAATGCTTTTAAATTATGATATAAAATATATTTCAACTTACATTACAAAATTAAAATGTGACTCTCAAACATGTTGCTAATTTCTCTAATATATACTCTCCATTTTGTAATATTTAATAATAATTTTCATATGGCTCTTCAAAATTCTTTTACATCTAATAAAAATATGAAGTAGAATAAACTTTCTTTAATATAGTTATAATTTAAAGCAATTGATAGTTAATGTATTAATTATAAACTCTTAAGCATAGTTTCTCAGATGAGGCATGTAATCATAATTTGGTTTGTTTAATTTTATGTAGATAATGTGCTTTATTGATATAACCTTGTGATATAAATCACTCTCCAATAAAATTATTATGATAACTTTTAAATCAAAAGAATAAATAACATAATTATACATATAAAGTTAAATACTTCATTAACAATTAAAAAATAAGTATTAAACTGTTTTACATTGACAGGAAATTATTTACATTCTTTACAAGTTCATAATGGTTATTAAATAAAATCAATCCCTCCCGTAATTAGTATCTAGTTCTTTTTAAAAGTATAAGTTTATCATTTTATTATGTATGCTTTCATATTGATCTGATGTCTTCGCATCATTCATGAGTTATCTGGTGGCTTTAACTACCTGATATTTATAGTTCTCAATATCATCCAAAAATTGTACCATTTAAATTATATTTTATATTACCAAACTTGACATAAAATATTAATTATAATTTAATCAACAAATTTGTTGCTGTGGTAATAAAAATATAAAACAATATTTATAATGTAATTAAAATGAATACTAAGCTAAGAACTTTTTCCATATCATACACTTCATTTATGCTTCCATTCTCTCTATTACTTATATTTTATAGTGTTCTTTGAGCTCAGTTATTTTTACTCAACTAGTAATTTATTCAAATTACTATTCACACATAAAAGATTTGTTTTGTACATTGTTTTACCTTCAAGTAAATCTATTGTGATTCAGGAAAAAAATATAAAATCCTTTAAATATTTCATCTATCTTTGATGCCTCCTATACTATTATTTATCTAAAACTTTATCAATGAGAAACTGATTTTATTAAATACTATATTCAATAATATATCCTAATAAAAAAGATAGAGGTTTCTTTTAAACATGAGGTGTCATATTTTGCCAGTCAATCATTATCTTAATGATTCTACCACCCATTTTACCTTGGCTTTTTCTCTGAGCACTTATGGTATGTACTATCCTCATTTTTTGTAGAAAACCTCACATCTCTCTCCAATAAATATATAAGTCTCACACAGATTACTCCCAGTTAACTATTCCTCAGTTCTTCAGGATGATATTTCATCATATCCTGGAATTTTAACTCATCTTCCTTGATTGTGCATTTGACATCTATTACTCTATTCATTTTAGACTAGCAACTTAAAATAATCTTCCCTATGTGGTAATTTTCTATCCATATCTATGGTTATGTTACACAACAAATAATCTATTTCAATTATTATTATCAATATTTTTTTTCTTTTTAACAAATGAGATCATGATATTGTCTTACATCAACATTCATTCTTTCTTACTTTCATAAATACATTATATTTTATAATAAGATTTTCATTCCTTTCAGATAATCCTATTACACTTAATTTTTTAGAGTATATACTAGTCAAAATATACAGTTAACATTATGTTCTTCACACACACACACACACACTTTCACATTATAAATCATGATTATTATCTTACTATATTTAAGCATACTTTTAATATCATATACCAAATTTCAAATATAAATTCTTTAAATTGTCACTATGACAAATAATTTTTATTTATATTCCATTTTAAACAAGAAAAATATTAGTGATAAATATATATTTTTTCAATCCACTTCTAGTTTCTAATTTAATATTAGCATGGCTATTCTTTAAATGTGTACCCATTTTTCATGTGTTGAATTACCATTTTTCATGTGTTGAATTATTTCTTCTATCTTCTCTCTATTAAAAGAACATGTATAGTTAAACAAGACATTAAAACAACAAACCCACTTGACAAGACAAGTTTTTGAATTGGACGCATCCTTCCTTTCTAGCTAGTTTTAATTTGCATGCACATAATCTTGCTCTTCAAAATGCAGTACAAAAAGTTTAGTAAATATTAAAAATCTCACATTAATTCTCCCGTGCTGCACAAACTTTAAAACATGTTCAAATAAATCATCAATAAGTTTATTTTTTGATTTTTCTCCTTTTCCTGGTATTCATTAGTCTTGTAAAATTTTAAAAACATTTTGGGTAATTAATTTAAATTTCTAATTTGTAGTATGTTTTAATCTGTTATCTTTGCTCATCTACCATTTAAAGTGACACAGATTATTTTTTTCTAAATATAAGTTAATCATTTTCTTCAGAATTTTGCAAAAAAAGTATTTCTTATGAATTAATTGTTTAAGTCAAAATGAAGATTTTTTTTACACATCCTGCACAACTAATTAACTATTTTTAAAGTTCTATAAAATATTTTTATCAACTTTACAAATTTAGTTTTAGGAATTTTTAATCTGATTCCACATCTAATTTATGATCAATAAATTTTTTTAACTTAAAATAGATAAATGAATGCTTTTTTATGTTATGACAGTTACAATTCTTTTTTAAGCAATATAGATGTTTTTCCTATCTCTGGCAAAATTAAAATAACAACTTTGATCTTTCAAACTCATATGGTCAATAATTTGGCTATACATGGATGATCAAGATATGCACTTCTGTCATAATGAAGATCAGCCAAATTACTCCATGGTGTTTAGAATTACTTTTAAAATATTTTCTATCCTTAATCTGCTTTTTAAACATAATTTTTTTAAAAATTCAGACTTTAAATGTTTTAACTTTTTTTTTTTACTTTCTTTTACAGAGAAACAAATTGAGACTCCTCTCTGCTTTATAATTTTTTTTTCAATTTCCTCACTACAGTCATCTGCCATGATTTTTTTTTAAAAAAATCCTAAAATAAAGTAACATTAGAAAATTACTTGCTTGACTCTCATTGGTCAATTTCCCAAATCAACTTTTTAACATAATTTTTTTTTTGTTCAGAATAATTGAAATCAATAAATATTTTATAATGACATTAATTCAAATCATTTCTTCAAGGTTAAAGTTTCAATTATAATTATGTTTTTTTAATAAATGATATTAAATGTTAAGAGATATGATTACAATAATTTTAAAATAAATTATTTGAAATAAATAATTTTTCCTTTTTTCATTAACTACAATTTTACATCTTTACGTTTTAAAAGGACATTGTATTAAAAATAAATTAATGTCAAATTTATAAGCAATGATGTTTATTTAGATTGGCATCTATTGCATTAATATTATATAGTATTATATTATAACTGATTATAATAATCAAAAAAGCAAGTCATATATAACATGACATTACTTTTATAAGCTTGTATTTACAAAAATGCAATACAGAGAGTGTACCAATACCAAAGTTTATAGCATTATTATTATGATAATTTGAAACTTAAAATTTTGAAACTATAATTTACATTTTATATGCCATTCTTACCATGGATAACTGATCAAAAGGTTACAATATATATAATAAACACCCATATATCAATGTATATAACATATTAATAGTGAAGTATGTTTCCCTCCAAGATACCTTACTAATTGCAATAAAAAACAATATGTAACCAAAATTTGAAAGCATAACTCAGTTGTGCAGTATTCCATTTCTAATTCAAAATGTTATAAAAATTAAAATTTATCAAACTCTCAATTTTTTTTTCTATAATTTTATTTATTACAAATGCATAAGTACATTAATTCATAAAATTAATCCTAATTCTTGTTAATGAAGGCAAAAATTAGATGTTGATCTAGAGATAGGAAATTTGTAGTACTATTGTAAACTGATATCCACTGATTATCCAAGCATAGGGTAATTAATTTTGAGTAAGCTAAAGATAACTATTCTGGAGTGATATCATTTTTCATGATTTAAAATTATATATATATATATATATATATATATATATACTTTATTTTAAATCATAAATCATATATATATATATATATATATGATTTTAAACAAAGTTTAAAATAATATATTTTATATTGATATAATTATAACTAATCAAATTTATAACTTAATAAGCTTCTAATTTATCTAAGTAATAAATACATTAAAAGTCATAAAAACAAATAGAAGAAATATTACAAAAAACAAGAATATGGAATTTGATTCTGATTTGTTACTGTGGATGAATGAGACATCAATACATAAAATATATTATACCATAACATTTTAAGGATGCCAACATTTTATTCATTGATCTACAAGTATTATTATATAAAATATTTAATATTATAACAACTACTTTAATTAAAATATCTTAGAATTAAGCTTGGTTGAATTTAAAACAACAGTTAGTAGATATATATGTAGTTGTAAAAAAAAATGAATAAAACATTTAGATAATTTTTTGAATCTGAATACCACTTGACTTTTGAAGGTACTATCCCTATAATAAATAAACAAACAAAAATAACTGAAATGATAAAATATCAATGCACGTTTAGTGTCATTCAACATAATAACTATCTCAAAGATCATGAAAAAGTTGAGATATTAATATTTCGATAATTTTTTCCGTCAAAATTTAACAGTTGTGACAACAATAGTGTTAATACTTATTCTCAATTTAGTGAAAACCATTTAGAAATGGCAGATAAATATGATATTCTAGAAATAACTCTACAACACTTTGATGAGTCTCAAAAAGCTACCATTATTTATGTTTCTGTATAAAATTTGTAATAGATGTGAAAATAATTTTTGAAAATTTTTTAAATGAGTGAACTATTTTTATATCTTTTATATGATTTATAAACAATATCTGTAAAATCACCCAAATTTTTCAAAGAAACATTGTAATATCAACCAATAACAATATTTAATCTAATTAATTATATTAATATTAATAATTAACAATAATAAAGTATAAATTAATACACTATACAGGTTCAAACCTGCATATATATATATATATATATATATATATTGTAGCCCTTGGATATATCTTTATTTCTCTAAATTTTTATTTAGTTAGAATATATATATATATAATGTATGTGGGATTCAAACTCAGATTTTCACACAATCCTCAACTCTCCAAGTCATCTCATATTGCTGACCCACCTGATCACACACATGTTGAAAAGTTAAATAATCACCAATATACGTATTTCATGGTAAACCATCAATCATCAGTTGGTCCAGATTACCATCTCCATATATATATATATATACAATCAGTACTCAGCTTTATATTAAGATAACCAATCTTCACACTTTAACGGACAGGCTTCAAACTATTCCAATTCACAATTCTTCAGTCTTCCATTTCATTGAAAATATGATGATGGAAAGTTCAAAGTCTACATTAGTGCCAAGATTGTCATCCTACCGATCTATATTGATGATTATTTATCTTTTCAACATGTGTATGATCAAGTGGGTTAGGAATAATAAAGTTTATAATTTCTTAGTTTACGCAAAAAATAAGACAAGAGCAGCTCTAGTTCAGAGTCATCTATAAAAAGAATAAGAAAACCAGCTATTACCCGATGATTGTGCATTTCTTTTTTTTTAACTTGAATAGTAAATTGTGTTAAAGGTAGTTGATAGATGCATAATTACATTGGTTTCAGCTTTGAGGATGAAAGCCAAACACTGATACGTGAATACGAGTTTACATGAACACCATCTATATATGGCACAAGAGTGGACAACTATACTTATTTTATAATATTACATGCAATATAAATATTTAAACGATTGTTTTAAACAATAATCGTTAATCGTTAAAAAAAACTGATAATTCACAAAAAATTAAAGTGAAATAATTTATTAGAGCACGTGATTAGTTAAATAAAAATTTAAAGTTATGTATTGAAGCAATTATTTATTGTCATAAATATTTCTTCCTTCCTCGACTACTGTTTGTCTTTAAAACTTTTATTACAGTGAGTCCTATCTGATTATTAGAATTCTAAAGAGAAAAGTGAAAAGTTAACAGAGATCTTTTTCCATCTCATGGGTCTACTAGAAGCATGAAGAAAATCCTAGAATTGATGTGCTAAAGAACGGAGTAATAAGAAAAAAGCATTCAAATTGTATCATTGAAGACTGTTTCCCAGCAGTACATGATGATTCTTGCTTGATAAAGCCTTTGGCTCCAGACAAGATTGAAAATTGTAAAAAAAGAGAAAGATTTAAAATTATGATTTATATTCACTAATATCTATTTAGATCATATTTGTAAAAATAAAACATTTCAATCAAATATTTAATGAAAAAATAAATATTTATTACAAAACATTACAAACACACACATTTATATATGCAATTAAAAGTTTGAGTGCAAATAAAGATTTGCATAGTATTAATTTAAGTATGTGTGTGCAAAGTAGAAGCAATAATAATTATTCTTCGTAGCTTCTTTAGTTTGCATTGATAATCTAGAAATGTATTTTTTTTATTCTATAAGATCATCTACTTATTTATGGAGGTATATTTATATACTTAATTATTTGCTATGTTTGTTATAATAAACTGAAAAATCCCTTCATTTAAATAAAACGTTATACTGTATATACAATTATATAACTGATAATTACATGGAGAACTGTAAATAACATTAAATATAACATTAATAGATTTTTGGTGCAGAAAATCTTTTGCAAAAGCAAACATTTTACTGAAATTCCATATATAAATATATTTCGAAAGGATACTATGTTAAGGTTACATTTTTCCTTGTAAGAAGCACTAACATAAATGCATATTGAAGGTAAAATTTGTTATTACTTATTTATACAATCTAAATGTTTAAAATTATGATAAATTATTAATAAATAGAATTTGATCTACTTTTTCGATATTATTTTGAAATACTTAAAGGGTACCAACAGTCAAAATTAAGTTTATAATTGTCCAGTACATTAATAGTACTATGTGGTGAGAGTATATTGATGATGTTCAACATGGTTAGTATTCCAGCTACTGTTTATATATATATATATATATATATATATATATATATATATATATATATATATATATATATATATATATATATATATATATATATATATATATATATAATGTGGAAATGTGACATAGCTCTAAAGATTCTACAATAGATTGTATTAAACAAATGGCAAGCAAATAAAACATTAATTATTTAGGTTAGTTATATGTTATCTAATTGTTTCCAGACTATTTTCTGGTAAAAAAATTAACGCACATACATTATTACTCTTCCTATTATTTTATATCACATCTGCAAAAAATATACATAAACATTCATTAAAGAATACTAGAGAATAATTTTTTATCCTTTCTTATACTCTAAGTATTGGTGAGAATCATGAATTATTTAACTATTTCCTCTTCCCCTAATGTATGATAATCAATATAATTATCATCTACTTAAAATTACTGATTTTTTTCATTCATTATTATTTTATTTCTAATCTTTTTTTCTTCAAAATATTTTGATGTTTGTTTCATCTCTAAATATATAAATAGCCCTCCACATATATATATATATATATATATATATTACAAATCTCATTTTGCACAATGAACATGTTTAGCACCAATATTTGCAATATGCCATAATTTTTTCCACTTAGGTACTGACTCATATCCTATGGTTATTTTTACATATATATATATATTGTAGATATATATATAGTATTCAATTATTAAAAAAAAAAAAATTTTTTTTTTCTTTTATACATACAGAGATTTATATGTATAGATTTATTATTATGAATAATAAGTTCTTTTTTGTGATTTATTATATAATATTTTTTTTATTAAATAATATGTGTTAAATTTATTTAACTTTCATTTTGTTAAAATAGAGTAAATCAGAAAGGTGTAAAATAAGGCAATTAAGATTGTTAGATTAGAAGATAAAAATTGTACACGTGTGAAACAATGAATAGATCTGTACAAACACAAAGATGCTTTTACACTTATTCCTGATGGCTATAGATTCCAGGTTTGTTGTTATCTGTATCTTAAGATTATTTTTACAAAAGAGGTGCTTTGATGTAGATAACGATAGCGATCAATTTTAAATCTTTATTGATTGTGACCGACGTCAAACTTGTGAAGCTTTGATTTTTTTTAAGATAAAGATTTCCAGATGTTTTTTTTTTCTTTGATTGAAATTTGTGATATAAATGATTGAAACAATTTTTTTAATCAGACAGTCTTAAATTTCTTTAGAGAGATGATCAGTCAGTCATTAATTTTTTTTAAAGAGATGATCAGTCAGTCATAAATTTTTTTAGAGAGATGATGAATTAGTCATTAATTTTTTTAGAGAGAGAGTCACTCAGATTATTATTTTGAGACTCAACTCAGTCGGTCCTTCCTTGTTATTATTCTTAAGCAGAAATGTAAGCTCGGATTTTTTTTTAAAAGAGAGTGAACGCTTTAATTTTTTTTTCTCTCACTCTTTGAAAGTTGAAAAAAAAAGAGCAAATGAAATGTGCGTTTATATAAAGCAATTGCCAGCAATATTAAAGAAGAGGAGAGAAATGGAACAAGATTGAATTTATTAGAAGTTAGTAATAATTATATAAAAATGATATTAACATATTTGGTTATGCATAATACTATGCCTCTGCATTGCTAAACCATTTTTTCTGCTTCCTGGTTAATACTGAATGAGTCAAAATCGCTGATCTGTCTATGAAGTCATGTATCCAGTAATAACCAACAAAATGATAGATTTTGAAGCCAACCACACAAGCTATATGGAATGCTTTGTTTCTAGTTCCTGGCTTATTAAAATCTCATTACCTTCGAATGAATGGAGAAGAGGAAATAGGAGGAAAAGAAAATTTATAACAGCTATGTAGAACCAAGTTTGAAGCCATAAATCAAATTTTTGTTGATTTACCTCAATCATCTAAAGTGTCAACAGCAATTATTTTTTTTAAAGGAGAGAGACAAGCAAATCCACCGGTACCTACTTATTCAAAGTACTTATAATAACTTTTTTATTTTTTTAAATGGTAGAAGGAAGCCAATCAACAGTGAATAATAATGGAATTGAAGAAACAAGCAAAGTCAATTGATTCAGCATTATCTTAAAAGTATCTGCAATAACTTTCTTTTTTTTTTGTTGTTGTTGTTGTTGGTGAGCAAAAAAAAGCAGTCTGAAAATTCAAATTCAGGACATTAATAAGAAGTAAAAAGTAGACGGGTAAATATGAACTTTCTTTAATCGATTTTATTCTTTTACTTATTAAAAGTAAACCTTAATTTACTGGTCAAAGCAATTTTCTTTTTTGATACAGAAACATTAAAGACTTGTTTATCTATAGTTATTTGCAATATCTCACAACATAGCGCAAACATAGTTTAAATCTTTAAACTTAAATTTTTCATTATTTTTTTTTATTATATATTGTAATGTTGAAATGTTTTTTTTTTTAATTGTTCTTCAGTTGTTAATGATAATGAGCAACCTATAAATATATGCATTTATAATGTTTTTTATTTTTATTTTATCTTGTTGCATATAAAAAATTAATATATGTATTTTATTTTCTTTCGCTATAAGGTTGCAAAAAAGAAAAATATATTTTTATATATGTAATTTATGGGTATACATTTTAAACATATATGTTAACATTACCGAATGCGTGAATGTGTAACTGCTTATCCCAAACACATCAAAGAATAGGTTATATATGATTAGTTTAAAATGGTAAACTAAAAAAATAGGGCATTACATTTGAATGGAAGTGAAATAACATAGACAAGTTACACCTGAAATTTATTTTATGATATGATAAGTAAGAAAAGTCTTAAATAAGCATTTATAGAATATGTATTTTTTTTTTCTAATATTGATTTAAGTCAGCTTATTTTGAGATATCAAGAAAAGTGACAAACCTATATATTAAGTTTATTTGCTTATACGTATATAAATTTTTATATTAATAAGCCATTTATTTAATTGTCGATTTGACTTTAAAGAAGGAAAGAAAGAGTAGTAGTGTTAATAAAATATAATTATATATCTTAATTGGTTTCCGAATTATTATTAAGAATATTGTGTTTTTTGTTTTTTTTTTTGTCTTAATTCTATCATTTTAATTCATCATCATTGCTTGCAGTTATTAAGTATTACCATTCGTATATATTGAGCAATCACTTGCAAATATTAAGCGTCCGCAAAATAATAGGTAAACTAGAATGTTGATATTTAAGTATTTAAGGATATGCTTGAGAATAACCAAATTTTGATAATTATAGTTCAACATAGAAAGCTAAAATTGTGTTGTGTCCATGAATTTAGATCATCCTCATCAAAGATGGATATCATGTTATTAGTTAAAAATGTTTCAAATAATACTATATAAAAAGTTATGATCGCCATCAATCATCATTAATAAATTATAATCATTAAATTTAATGTTTCGCGTAATGAATATGTTTTAGTAAATAGGGGTTTATAGAAAATTGAATATTATGCAAAGAGATTCATGATGATCAATCATCACCATTAGTATTATTAGATCCCAGTATGAAATAGGATAATTTTAATAGATGCCTATAAGTTTATAAAGATGAATTTATTGTTGTGAGTTTATTGATAAGCCATGGCTGGTATCATCATCACTATTATAATCATTATTATGATATCACTATTATTATCATTATTATGATATTATTATCATCAATATATATATAAGTTTGTGTGAAGTATAGTAAGGATCGCATTTTATTTATTTGTTCAACTATTTGAATCACTTAGTTTAATTGTTAAGTGTTTTTAGAAAAAATTCAAAAAACATTTAATGGTTAAATTAGATGATAAAATTGCCTAACATATAATTAAAAGACTTATAAAATATTCAAAAATTAATAATATTACAATTACTTAATAATATTTTTACAATTCTATTTATATTCATAATTTAGTTTGCAAAAATTAATAATAAGAATGCTAACAATATACATATAAAGAAGTAAAAAAACGTTTATACATGAAAAAAAATTAATATAAAAGAATATATGAAAAAGTATTTGTATATTGGAATTAGTAGACCATTTTTTTTAAGAAAAGACTAAACAACACATGATCATTATTTCTTATGTTTGCTCATAATTGTAATTAAAACAGGCAAAACTCTTTATACAGTAGTGCCACACAGTGCAAGCCAGATTAACCAATGAATGCAAGAATGCTTGTGCATAAAATCCCTATCTATTGCCTACTCTTCCAATATCCCAGAGTAGTTTCTTGCTTGTTTTAATAACAGTTATGAGCAAGCATAAGAAATGATGATCATGTGATGTTTTTAGTGGTTTCACAAATGTTGCCTAATATGATAGTGATGGCTATGGTGATTAAAAACCAGACACCAAAATGTATGGGTACTAAACTGAGTTCAGACCTTTATGACTATACAACCTAATAAGCTTGGATTAAAAAATATTATTGTGTTTTCAATTTTAGACTCATAGTTTTGTAGTTAAGTAAAGAAAAAAGATGGCTGCTGGAGGGTTGAATTAGATCCTAAGATCTAGGGGCAGTGCTCTCAGATCCAAGGCTTCTCACTGACAAAAGCCACAAACTAAAAACTAGTCTGGGGATATTGGAAGAGTAGGCACTAGATAGAAATTTTATGCATAAACCTTCTGACAACCTTTGATTACTCTGGCTTGCACTGAGTGGCTAACTACTGTATGGAGAGTTTTTCCTGTTTTTAATTAAATGATTTATCAAATTATCTCTAAATATATATCTAATCCAACTTTTTGTACTCTGTTTTTAAATTATATTTTCTTCTGGAATTATTTTAAATACTTCATTATTTTGAAATTGTTTTTCCAACTTTGCTTTTCATTATGTATTGAAAAACATTAATTCTTTGTCTTTCTTCCTTTTTATTTGTTTGTTTTATAAATTATTTTTTCAAATTATGTCTATAATTAATTGGAGTCAACTTATAGTTCCCAAAATAAAATATGACTGATTAAAAATAAGTATTTTTTTTCGTTTGTCTTTCTAAAAATAACAATGTGATGTAAATAGTTTATTTTTCATTTTAATTTTCATATTGAAATTTCTTTTTTTTTTTTAAAAAAAAAAAAAATCTAATATCCATTATTTTTTTAATTTTAAGAGTATTTTGACTATAAGCATTTTAAATTAAATCATAAATAGTCATTTGTAAACAAATATATGTATTATAACTCAAAATAAAAGGTGAGAGATAAAACAGAGAGAGAAAGAAGGATTAAATCTAAAAACAAATTTTGCAATGACTATCTGTGAATCTCAAAAAATGTATATCCTTCAAAAAAAAAAAGGGGTATTAAACAAACATATGTTTAGGCATAAATTTTCATTTTAAACCACAATGACAAGAAGTAGTATATTATAGCACTATCAATATTCAATGGTCCTCATGTTACACTATTTTAAAATTAAACAGATGTTTCTCTGCACCTTTTTAAATATGTATTTGTTTTGCAATCAAATTAGTTTGAATATAAATCATATAGATTAAATTTCATGTCTACCTTTTTTGTTTTAGCAGTAGCTCATATCACTTGTAGTTTAAATAGTTGTATTTTTTCTTCTTTTTTTTTCAAATGACAGTGTTTTTGTTATTTTTAAAATAACTATAACACTTATTGTAACTAATAACAACAATAATAAAATGCAAATTTATTAGATTATAATAACTGAATATAAGAAATAAATCAATTAAATTCAGTTAAACAAAAATAATATTTATTTCTTCATTTTTACAATTTTAGGTCCATTTTTAATTTTTTTTTATATAATCATTTAAAAAAATGTCTATAATAAAAAAAACTCAAACTTGAAGTGATATTTATGTAAAACAAATCATTTAAAATTATATTGTGCTTGTAGCATTTACATGGCAAACATCATTATAGTAATTGTGGGTTAATTCTGATGTTTTTTACCATTAAAACTGACTCCCAATTATCAAATATATCATATATGATGCAAAAATTGTTTGCATTAATAGTTTAAAAATATGTTGCTATTTATTCCAAGTATGACTTTTTTGAGGGGGGGGGATTATAAATTTTACAAATTAACATTTAATGTAATACATAAATTCGAAATAATTAATTGAATAATGACTTGGTAATTAATACATTCTTATTTCTTAGACAAAATTACAGATACATATTTTTTTTATGTATTAGCAAGAAAAAATATAAAAATTATTTTAATTAATTAACTTTATTTACAGTAATTGTTCATAAATGAAAGATAGAGACATATTGTTTTCATAGTAAAAAAATATAATACTGATTCATAACAAATATATAAACATTATGTTTTATGTAAAATAAATTATAATAGATATATACATTCATTCCTTTAATCTATGTGAAGTTGTGTATTTTCTTTCATTATTGTTTTTAAGTTGAAAATAGTTTAACTGTTAGCATTGTTATAGTTTGTAAATCTTTAAATTATATGTGGTATTAGTAATATAATATATATATATATATATATAATAAATATTTTACTGATATTCATGCTATATAAAAGAAAACAGACAAATTAAATATAAAAATAGAAAGAAAAACATTTGTCACATTATACTGCAATAAAGATAATAAATCCATTTACTTCTGTTTCTAATCACGACTCAATCCTTTTTTCTTTTCAAAAATATACATTACATATAGCCATATAATTCTATAATTAAAACCACTTCTTTTCTTTTCAAAAACTTTATTTGATGTATAGATATATATTGTAACGATATATAAATATGTCGTTACATTAATTTAAAATAAAAACTTAAAAGTTCGCAAATAAAAGTAAAAAACTAAACGCTAAAATTAAAATATTGTTAAACGTGTATACATTCGCACAGATGCTAAACTTTAAAAATATTTTTTTTCATAAACAAAAAAAAAAAAAGGTATTTGAACGTATTTTTTTTAATAAAAAAATACAAGGTTGAAATATAAAGATATTTTAATAAAAAAATAACGTAAGTTAAAATAAAAACAGGTATTAATTAATTCCTGTAATCTGTAAATGGAAATGGTTGTTTATTAATTATCTAAAAGCTGTTTAATTAAAAAGTCAGATGAAAAGTTAGATAAGAGAGTACAAAGAAATTAAATGACGAATGCAAACACCAGAAATTCAGCACTGACCGTAACTGAAACACCAGAGGATTAGTGACGTATTGCCGATTGAATCCTATGATCAAATGATAAGGGGCTAAGAAAAATATAAAAGCCAAATGATTATTATAATTGTTATCTTAGAGCTGACTATGAATAGATCGTTATAACTAACTATATTGCAGATTTTCACGATGTGGAAGTCTGCAATACATTTAATTTTCCGGACAACCAGCTGAGGCCTCTGGATGACAGTTCCTGACCAAATGCATGGCAAGTCGCAGTTTTATTTCAAAGAAGGACAAAATCTACGAAAGTGATCAGAAGATGGACTTCTCAATTTATTAAATCCGTAAAGTATGAACTATTGTATCTATCTAATAACTTTCCTAAAATTTGCAAGTAATTAATAACTGAAAATAAGAACTCTTATCTGACTTAAAGAATGCAAATTCAATTATGGATATTTTTTTATGTAGAGGTTTAAGCAATCATTTCCAGTTCTTTTTTTTTTTGTGTGTGTGTATTATGTTTTAACTAAAATGTATTAAATTTAAGTTGTTTATAGACGCTTGCATGGATTCGTTTGCGGTTAATTATATTTTGGTTTTCATATTTTATCAAAATATATAGACATTCGATAAATAATGATACCTTACGGTGAGTATCTAAAATGTATTTATTCGGATGTCTTTTAAGTTATTGGTGACAACGCAAGTATCTTATGGTGAATACTAGTGGGTTACTTATAAGTTTCCCTCTGTGATTGTCGGTATCAATAATTTTGTATTTTGATCATTTATGTTTATTTTGAAATGTTTTTGACCATAGAATCTATGTAAGCGATCTATACCCAACATTTTTAAGCAAATCTGTGCGAACGTATTTTAAATGTTAAATTTAAGTCGGGCGTGAATGGCTATATAGATTTGTAAAGTTATATTAAGGGAGGGTAATCTTAGGTTATTCATTTCGTAGTTGAATTGGTTCAATGGATTGGATATATTTGTGTAATTAGTAGATGTAGTATGAGGTCCGCTATGGGCAGGATTATTATATACGCCACACACCCTCTGTTTGCCTATGGATGGGTTTGTAAGTCGGCAGAAGACCGCAGTCCATTCCTATGGAGTTTTTAGTTTATTGATCTACTTGTCAACAGATGTCACATTCCTGTTGTTGGAGAGTCATGTCTTCTCTATTTCTACTTATTGTTCAGACGTACATTCCTGACAATATAGTATTTGTGTTGTCGTATCATGCTACATTGAATACATGAATGTATCAGATGGATTGGTTCCAGTTGATTGCGAAATCTGTTGCCTAAGGTTAAATCAGGGAAGAATATTTTGCTTTCAAATGCAGACCTATGTAGTCCATTCATACTCGACCCTCTAAATAAATAGTAAACTCATTATTTGAAATCTACTTAAATTTAGAATTAAAGATCAATATAAAATTATAAACATTAAATTTATTCCTCAAAATTTAAATATTATTTTATATGTGCGTAAATAAATATTTTTATGTGTTAATTTCTGGCAGTGGTTTTTATTCTTTTATATTTAAGATATAAAATTTATAGATTTTTATCTCTGCGTCTCCGCTGAGCTAGTGACTTGGGCTAACGATCTAAATATGTAAATAAAGTGGAATCCTAACAGCGTGTATCTGCCTACTTTATAAATTTTTCTAGGCTCAAATGCCTAGATGGCGCCCTTGGTAGTGCGGTGCGATGCGATCTTCACTTGCATTTCGATCGTTATAATATATATATATTTCCACTTATTTCCAACGTTTCGACTATCTTTACTCTATAGTCATTTTCAAGGATCTAGAAAAAACATATTACATTATAAACAAACTTCACATAATAAAAACAAAAAATATTATAAACAGTGTAAAGGTCTGAGTATGGGGAACTGTTTAAGTGGTTTACTGGCATCATTATACATGGATTTTTTTGAAAAAAATATATTTTGGTGATACTAGATACAAACCTATATTTTATGTGAGATATATTGATGATTATTTTTTGGTATTCAATGGGAATGAAAGCAAATCAGAATGTTTTTTAAAATATATTAATTCAATTGAGAAAAACATAAAATTTACAATGGAAAAAGAAATAAATAATTCAATTAATTATATGGATGTTAAAATTAAAAAGTTATGAAAAATTATAGAGTAGGGATTGAGACTAGTATTTTTAGAAAAGATACTTTTTATGGATTATTGAGTAATTGGGAATCAGATATTGAATACATACATATGATTAATATTGTTAATAATAGAATAGTTAGAGGAATTAATCTATCTTCAGAGGAGGGGTTACTTAGGGAGGAAATGGAGTGTATAAAAAATGAGGCAATAAAAATGATTATCCAATTAAGATTATTAATAAATTATGTGGAAAAAAGAATATAGACAAAATTGAAAGGAAATTGAGAAAAAAAGAAAGAAAAAAAGAAGGAATTTATGTATAGTGGGTATAAAGTGTCAAAAAGTACTTTTTTTTTAAGATTAAAAAGATAATGAGGGATATGAATAAAAAATATGGTAAGGAATGTGGTTTATTGTTGAAACCAGTATATAAAAGGAAATGTAATTTAGGTAATATGATAAGAAATAAGAATGTTGAAAACATGAATGGTATTTATAAAATAGAATGTTTGGATTGTAAAAAAGAGAATAAAGATGTATCATATATTGGTACAACAAAGAACAAATTAGAGACAAGACTGAAACAGCATTTGAGAGATAGGAATTATAATGTAAATATACATAGTAAGGAAGTTGGACATACAGATTTTAAGATTAAAATGTTGGAGGGGGTTATATTGTATAAAGAAAGAATGGTAAAAGAGAGTTTATATATAAAAAGATATAAACCTGTTTTAAATAGAATTGGATAAGACATGAATAAAGAATTATTTTTGGAAATAAATTCATTTTTGAAGTATATAAGAAAGAAAAAGGAAATAAGTTTTTTACTGTAACAATTGGTTTTTTGAATAAAAGAAAATGTAAAAAGGGAAAGTTTTTTGAGAAGGGAGTCAAGTAAGTGTGGTGTATGTTTTATGTTTTTAATTTAATTGATTTTAATGTATTTTATTTATTTTTAAATTTTATAGGATTTATATGTTTTATATTGTTTTTGATTATTATTATTATTATTTTTTTTTGTTTTTATTATGTGAAGTTTGTTTATAATGTAATATGTTTTTTCTAGATCCTTAAAAATGACTATAGAGTAAAGATAGTTGAAACGTTGGAAATAAGTGGATATATATACATATATATATATCCATATATATATATATATATATATATATATATATATATATACATCAAATAAAGTTTTTGAAAAGAAAAGAAGTGGTTTTAATTATAGAATTATATGGCTATAAAGATAATAAACTATAATATAATCAATAAATTTAATTATAATTAATTTTAGTGGTATCTTTAAAACATTCTCTAAAATATTAGCTTTTTATAAAATTACTTCTTGTCTATCAAATTTGAAATATACTTTTATATCTAATCACTTTCAAATAAACATTAGAATTATTTACATGAATTTAATAATATCAAATAATTCAACCTTAATTATTACCTTCATATTAATTACATTTTCATCATTCCAACTCTTTTTAAATTAAAGTTCTGTATATAAAATTGATATAGCTTGATTTACAAAAGATATTATGAAATTTTGTTTCTAATATTTGTATGAAAAAGTTTATATTATTCCACTTCATTATTAGAAAATTTTTCAATGAAACGTGTTATATCTAGCAATTAAAGAATATACTCTCAAAAATGGTAGTTTTTAATATTTAACTTTATTACTACAAAGTTAAATATTAAAAAATTACCTTTTCTGTGTGTATATTAATTAATTAACAAATATTATGTTTGCTGAGAAAGGTAGAAAACTAATAATAGATGAATAAAATATGTTGTAAAAGTTAGCTTTTGTTTTTTTAAAAATCCAAGTTAATTATTTTAAAATGAAACTTTATGCTGTGAAAAAAAAAGATTTTTATTATTCAATAATACATTTTTTATAAATTAAAAAAATATGACATTATATGTGGTTTTAATGAAATTAATTAGCTATTTCATGAAGAAATGTTAACATTTGTTTTCTATAACATACTATTTATAAATTACAACTGCTGTTGAATTTTTTAATAATATCTTATTCTTAAATATATATTGGATTAACTCATATAATAACAACTTTTTAATTTGAAAAAAAAAAAAACCGTTTTTGATAATAGACAAGCAAACATCGCAGTCATTGCTTATTAAATATATCTCTTATTATGTCCTGCATTGCTTATTGCATTTATAGTGTGGCAGATTTTCAGATCGATTTCATTGTTGACATTCCAGGCACTCAAAAATTTTATGAATTTTCTGAGAACATTTGGGCAATAAAGTCATATGATTATTTATTTTATTTTATAAATAATTAATTTATATTCATTTAAAAATTATTAATAACAATTTTTAAATCAAAAGTCAAAATTGAGTTTTATTATTAATTCAACTCAATTTAAGATTTTGAGCTGTGTTTGCTCAAATTAGGCATATTATGGATTTATTATGTGAAGCAATTATAGCTGTAAAATTGGAGAAGATTAAGTTGCTTTGCTGAATATATCTTGTATAATATATATATACATTTTATGCTAATTTTAATTTTTTAAAATTTAAACGTATATTAATATTCTTAACCATTATTATTTTTGATTTTATGGTTTATATAATTAATAAAAATTTATCAGCATTTAAAAATTATTAAATGCAATTATTAACATTATTATGATATATAATTTAATGTTTAAATTGAATTTTTGCTTTATTAATTTTTCTTTAAAAATTTTAATTATCTTTCTTAATGATGTTATATAACTAAACTTTAATTTCCCTAAAATATAAATGTATTTTACTAAATATTATTTTTTATACATAATTCTTTCACAACTTGTTATCTGTTTATATGCCATAATTAACTATAAATAATGTCAAAACATTTAATTAAAAAGCCATTACAATGCATATGTAGTATCTAAATAAGCAACAAAATAATGATGTGGAAATATAACTAAATAAAACAGTTAACATTAAATATCACAAAAATCAGCTTCAAAGGTCAATCAGACTTGAACATCACATTTATTTAGGATTCATATTTCCACTTCAACAATTTTAAAAGCTAAATATCAGCATCTGTCATGCAAAATATGTTAATTGCAATCAAACTTTGTATATCAACAATCTTTTAATATTTACTTGAAACTATAAACATGTTAATTCATCTTTAAATATATTTATGCACAACATCTAACATTATTATTTTTAAATGTTAAATATATATATATGCTTGACAGTGTTTTTGGTAGAACGCCATCTGTTGACATAAATACAAGTGTTAGCAAGTTTTTAACTTGTTTTTCATAAATGTACCTTTGAGGTCTTTTTAGCAATGATATATATTGCAGAGGCTTCTACTATGTGGTGATGCTGAACAGATATCAGACCCATATAGCTATCTGGCTTGCTATGCTGAGTTTGAAAACATTATGTGTCTAAACGATTCACGCTTGCAAGCTGAATAGAAACTGTTTCATAAATGCTCAGAGCTTGTGTTTAGATCTAGTTTCTTATTCCCGTCTTTCACTGATGATAGCAAATAGCTTGAAATCATGATCTGAAAGTGGAATTAAGGTTAGAGATAGTGAACGCTTGCTCTGACGTTTATGTAAACATACACTTGATGGTGTTTTTGGTAGAACACCATCTGTTGACATAAATACAAACGTTAGCATGTTTTTAACTTGTTTTTTTTTTATAAATGTACTTTTGAGGTCTTTCTAGCAATGATATATATTGCAGAGGCTTCTACTATGTGGTGATGCTGAACTGATATCAGACCCATATAGCTATCTGGCTTACTATGCTGAGTTTGAAGACATTATGTGTCTAAACGATTCACGCTTGCAAGCTGAATAGAAACTGTTTCATAAATGCTCAGAGCTTGTGTTTAGATCTAGTTTCTTATTCCTGTCTTTCACTGATGATAGCAAATAGCTTGAAATCATGATCTGAAAGTGGAATTAAGGTTAGAGATAGTGAACGCTTGCTCTGACGTTTATGTAAACATACACTTGATGGTGTTTTTGGTAGAACACCATCTGTTGACATAAATACAAACGTTAGCATGTTTTTAACTTGTTTTTTTTTTATAAATGTACTTTTGAGGTCTTTCTAGCAATGATATATATTGCAGAGGCTTCTACTATGTGGTGATGCTGAACTGATATCAGACCCATATAGCTATCTGGCTTACTATGCTGAGTTTGAAGACATTACGTGTCTAAAAGATTCACGCTTGCAAGCTGAATAGAAACTGTTTCATAAATGCTCAGAGTTTGTGTTTAGATCTAGTTTCTTATTCCTGTCTTTCACTGATGATAGCAAATAGCTTGAAATCATGATCTGAAAGTGGAATTAAAGTTAGAGATAGTGAATGCTTGCTCTGACGTTTATGTAAACATACGCTTGACGGTGTTTTTGGTAGAATGCCATCTGTTGACATATATATATATATATATTGAACCGGATTGATATCTGATTCAATGGTTTTATTACTAGAATTTAAAAAAAGGGAAAAACTTATTTTTCATTAAATGTCTAATGTTAAAATTTTTTATTATTATTTAAAACACATATACATTTATATTTAAAATAGATCATTTAATGTTTATAGAATTGATTTTAAAATAGTTTACTTTCACTGCTTGTTTTTAATCCATTTAATTAAAAAAACAACCAAATGTGTGATTACATTCCTGTCTCTTATTTTTATCAGTTCTAATTTAATTCTAAAACTGGATGCTTAATTTTGTGTTGTTATTTTAGTTACAATAATCCCTGGTTGAAATTTTTAAATTGGATTGAGTGGGAAATTAATATTTGCCCTGCCTGAGGCATAGAATTTAACAATAAGGAAAGTTTTTCACTGGAAATGTAGCGAGGCAACTATAGCCCGCCAAAAAATGGAAGAGGTTGCTATTATTCTAGACTAAGAAGGTTTTTTAAAAGTGCTTGGTACAGCTTCTGATTACTAAGAGGCATTCTGATTAATCTGTGGAACTTCATATTAATCGCAGTTTGAACATTTAAGAGATTTTTCAAGATTGCCTCATGATGTCAACAAATGCTGCTATATGAAATGGAAGCAATAAGATGCATTGCTAATTTAAATAAGGACAAGCCTCGGGCTCTAGGCTGTTCTTTCATGATGCCATAAAACTCTAACTTAAGCCAGATCCCCAATTTGCCTTGACACTTGTCTCTGTCATAAAGAAAAATTGCCTGAAATATGAACTTATTAATAGTGTGCACTCTTCAGAAATCTACATGAACTCTATTTTACCATAAGGTGAGCAATTTTAAATTCTAGTCAGGGTAAATAAATTGCTTTTAATTAAATCTCTGCTCAATCTAATGATAAGTATGTTATAAAGTTGTATTAATTATTTTAATTATTTATTATCTGTATTTACTTTTTCTAATATTTAAAGTGTGTCTTGGGATCGTAGTTTTAAGATTCCAAGTTTGTTTTCAATTTTCGTTTATCAGATGTTGCATTGTGAGATTCTATTTTATATGTTTAATATATGCCTAATTATTTCACTATCTATTGCTAAATGCTTTGGCAGTTTTCCTAATTTTTATTTGCTCACCTGCTCTTAATGGTTATTGTAAAATCATTAATTTTAAATACATTTAGTTTGCACTTTTGCAAACAACAAAATCTTTTTGCTGGCTATTTATCAGCTTTTTTCTTCTGGTTTTCTGAAAGTAGATATTTCTTTATAGATTACATAAGATCATAATCAAATATCTTTTTGCTATTTTGTATGTTTGATCAACCACATTTGCTTTAAAAGTAGTATTATGTGCAGCAGTCCTGCATCATTATAGCATCAGTAGTTAGAATGCTACTGATCGATTGTCTGCACTGATTTCGTTGATTTTCTATGAGATCGTAACTGATTTCATATCTCTGAATTGGGATGCTAGAGTTGTTGTTGTAATTTTATAAATTGCCACCAAGAAGATATTATCCTATCCATTTTTTATATTTTTAGGTGAGAGAATTTTGCTGCCAAAGTGCTTATTGTCTTCATGTTTGCCATACTCTTGTGCAATTTCTGGTAAATAATGCATATGCTAATATAAGTCACTTTTTTATCATGGCTAGATTTCTCTACTCTATTGTCCAACTTTTAATAAAATTAACAAATTATTTAAATTTATTTGACTGACGTTTGTCTTGGTACTTTTATTTCTCAATTGTCTAAACAATCCATAAGATCTCTTGTTTCTCCCTGAGTTTAGTTCGGTGCATTACAGTTCCCATATTCTGTCCACCCTTAAAATAAATGTCTAGTTCTGATTTTCGGACTAGTGGTGCCCTTGTGCTCAGTATATGCGAATGTAGAAAGATTTTATCCATTACAAACATACACACACACACACACATACATATATATATATATATATATATATATATATATATATATATATTAGTTCTAATATGTTCATGGATAAATGAAGAATTCATAGTATTATTTCCAGGAGCTTCCATGTGATAAAAATATAATATATAAATAGTGATGTTTCAGTATATTGCTCAGAGCTTCTTCTTTCCCAAATCATAAGAATGTATGTGGTAAGATTAAAAATTATTATTTTTTCCTTTGTTATTTTCTCCTCACTCTCAAATTCTAATGCTTCAGAAATTTAAAAAAAATATTTTATCTTCCAAGAGCTTTTTCCAAATATTGTTAACTTTTTTTAATTCACTTTTCATTTACGCTCTTAAGTCTTTTAAAAATCTGTATCACTTCCATTAACAATTTCTCGTCATATTCTTCAATATTTGTCAGGATATGTATTAAAATTGATGTTATGATTAGTTAATTTAATGTGTGAATAAATGCCTGATGAATTATATTTTTCTATAACTGCCAAAATGGATTCTTCCTTTCTTATATTTATTCTACTATTGGTCAGTCCAATGTATGAATGTAAACAAACTCCACATGGAATTTGACATGCACCATGACACTACAAAGGCATTTTATCTTTAGGGATTGCAATGAGGAGAAAGTAAAAAATAGAAAAATAACAATTCTAAATCTCACCACACACATTCTTATGATTTGAGAAAGAAAAAGCTATGACGAAAGTACTTATTATTGTACTGAAAGGTCATATAGTTATAATATTTTTATTACTTGGAAGCTCCTGGAAATAATATTATGAATTCATATATATAAATCCTTTAAAAGATCAATATATAATATATAAACTTCTACATTTAAATGTTAATTAATTAATCGATTACATTTTTTCAGTTTCCTTGTTTTGATCATTACTTTTTTTTATTCCTAATTTTGACTATCCTCTTACTTCTTCATATACATTAAACACAAGATGATGTATAACAAGAAAATATATAGTTTTGTATACAATTAATAAAAGTTAAAATGTCCTCCTTTCAAATATTATATGAACAGATTTATATATTAATCACTCACAAGCTTCAATTCATTTATTTTAAAAAAATATTTCAAGTTATCTAGTATTGTAATAATTTATTTGATTCAATATTAAATTCTCTTTTTAAAAATGGACATGATTTTGAAATGTATTAAAAAATAATGTTTTCATAATAATTTTGGTTTACTATTTTATTCTTTAAAATAAATAAAGGCATTTATGAATTTCATGATATTTTTTATAAATTATTTTTATTAAATATTAGAATATATTTATATTCCAACTTTAGTAGCAATTTTTTTCCATGATTATCCTACCTACAGTAAGCTTTAGTAATGAGTAAATGTAAATGGAATTGTTTAATAAATCCCTATTTAGTGCATTCTATCCAATATCACTAAATTAATTTATGACTGTCATCTGTGAAGCCCTTTTGAATCTGGCAGCATAAAAACTTATGTTTTTCAAATATAATGTATTATTATTATAAAAGCCATTTTTATATCTCCATTTTACTATTAAGCTGTCAACCCAAACTGAAAAACATGCTAATGTTTTCAAACTTAACCAACTTTTTTATATAGTCATATAGATCAGAAACCATTGTAAGAGATAAATAATTTGCTACTGAACAGCATTATGGATGTTTGGGTCATAGGATATCTTATTGCATACCAATTCAAGCCAAAAGGATCAATGTGGATAGTTATTTTTAAAAAAAAACTAAGATAACAGTAACATATAAATATTGAACGGATTTCAAATCTATATGTCTTAGTGCAAATCAATATATCTTTAATTTTGGACTGACAATTTAATAATAAAACAAAGAAACAAAAGACTTCTACTAGAAAAAAGCAACATTAGTTCCAAAAATTCCTGGTGCACTACACTCAGATCCAAAAGTTCTTCATTAATGAAAACCATAAAGTAAAAACAAGTCTGCGATATTGACTAGGACAATATTAAATATGAATTTATCAAACATTAGCATCAGGCATCAACTGATTAATAATCTTTATTTTAAGTGGCATAATGGTGGAAAAGAAAAATGTAAGATGAGATATTATAATGCAGATATATATCATAAAATAAAGTGTAAAGTTTAGTGCCAATCTAAAAGTGATTATTTTTTTAAGTGTCATAGCATTGGCTGGGACACGAACCCGCAACCCGGGCAACTGCCTGCAAGTGCAAGGCCGTTGCGCTGACCTCTCAACCACCAATGCAAGACTAAAAGTGATTATTTATATCCATAGCCATATATATATACACACACTTTGAAAATATATATTTTATAACATTTATTTATAAATGTATGTGCACTAATATAAAATTTATGTATATATATATATTTAAAAATGATAATTTATTGATATTGTCTTAACACATAAATTTATTTTATAATTTTCAATATACATTATATAAATACATAAATAAAACCTATTGCCAGCATATGACACAACTGTCATCTTGAATATATACAATTAGAATTTTAAAAATCAAAATCTTATCAGTTTCATAATTTTTTTGATTTTTTTTTTTTAAAAATTCTAACTATAAATGCTAATCCAGATAGCATTCGTGTCACAAGCTACATATATTAAGGATTATAAAAAATAAACAAAATTATAATTTCTATCTAGATAAAATTTAATTAATTGCATGTGGATTGTCACTCTATGAGAGTATCACAATTCTTAAAGGTAATGTCTTTTCTGACTTGTAATTAGTGATAAAATGCTTGGCATAGCGATGAAAGAAATTTCTTTGAAACTTCTAATAATTCATTTTCTAATTTGTAGTTTGTAAATTATATATGTATAATAAAATATACTTATAATAAGTGTAGTTATATATGAATTATTTTCACCATTTAATAACATTTTTGAATGTTTTCAGAAAAATTCAAACTGTGTTTATATTTTTGCAAATACACTTAGAAATTAAACAAAGATTAATATAAACACAATATTGTAAGTTGGATTTTTCTTTTTTTCAGATGGTGCTAGAGTGCCAGTGACAATGCTACCATGGTGATTGAATTGATAATAGAATATCAGTGACAGTGCTACCATGGAGATTGAATTGACAATCTTTAGATTTATGACTACTGAATTTAATATGATAATTAACCAAGAATGTTATTTAATCAAAGACAAATCAGTCAAAGTTTAGCATAATTATTTATGAAAATCCTCCTGATTGTTCCATTTTTTTAAAATAGAAGTTTAATGAATGGTTGCCAAACATTATAGCTCATGGGATTATTTATTGGTACTATACTACATTTAAAAGGAAAAAAAAGGATAAATCAGGAGATAAATATATCACCTTTAAATTTTAATCTAAGATGTTGCAGCAATTTAGTAATCATGAATATAAAAATTACTGATTCAATCCATTTTGCTACCATTATAACTGATCAGGTGAGCAATATTTGCAGAAGAAAGAAGAAAAATACTACTTAAAACATTATGCCTTTTATAAAACGGTGTGCTATTTTTCTAATAGTTAAATATGTTTCAAAATTTCTAAATAAAGTTTTTTTTAAAAAAAAAAAAAACACATTTCATCAAAAGAATGAAAATTATCCATATATAAATATGTGTAAAATGTTATCACTACAAACCATTGAACCAACAATATTGTTATTGATGTAGAATATATATATATATATATATATATATATATATATATATATGATCTATATTCCGCATTATATATATATATATATATATATATATATAATTCAATAATGCGGAATTTAGATCATCAAGCAAAACAAAACAACAATAATACTGAATTAAGCAAAATTGTACATTGAATTGGAAAATAAAGATATAGAATATAGAAGAGGGGAAATTCAAGTATATATACATAGCTCAGTGTTTTGGAGCATGATAGAGTCATTGGCCATTCTTTTAAATCTGCATCTACCAGGATTGTTTTTTTCGAAAGAAACCACAAAAGGCACAAGATTAAAGAGACTTGACACATATATATTTCCACACACACAATAAATATAGAAGCCAATAGTATTCTAATTAGGCATTGGTTGTTTATCTACTGGTTACACATTGAAACAGACATTTTGTCTAAAGTTAACTCAGCAGATTAATAAATGAATCTATTTCAACCTCACTTAGGCCATACTTATTATTTATTTCTCTATTAAGATCAAGAAACACTATGGACATTCTTCTCAATTGTTTGATAACTTTTAACTGAAATATTGGTTGAGTTTCTGTAAGAACAAATGAATGTGGATATGACATTTTTACAATCTTGACAGACAAAAATAAATCATAGTCCTTATTCCAGGAAACTGTAAGGTCATTGGCCAAGGCAGTGGTTGAGCCCAAATGGAGAGGGTGTGAATGGTTCCCTGATTCAAGTCTCACATTTTCCATTTAATGATGACCTTTTATTTAGGTAATTACAACTGCAGGTCATTTTCAAGTAAACGAAAATTCCAAAAATTGAAAAAAGAACTGTATGAAATTAAATGGGATTATTGGACTTTGTGAAGCTAGAAAAAAAGGTAAAGAGCCAATTAATTTAAAGAATGGACATAAGTATTACAAAACCACAAATGTCAAAAGTACAGATGGAGTAGAATTCATTCCATAAAAAATGGGAAAACAACATTGTGAAAAATGATGATTTAACAGACAGAGTGGCAAGATTAGTCATTTAACTTAATAGAATATGTCAATAGCAGACCATTCAGGTTTATGCCCCAACAAGTTCTTATAGTGATATAAAAGTAGAGGATATTTATATAGATGTAAAAAAAGGCTTTTACCCAGACCAAACATTTTAGAATTGTTATAGGTCACTTTAATGCTATAATTGGTAAGCAATTAAAAGATGAAAGTGCTGTAGGTAAATTTGGTTATGGTGATAGAAATGAGAGAGAACATAGAATTTTAGAGGTTGCATAAAAAAAAGAAACTTATAAATTATTTTTTTGAGAAAAATGTTAAACAGAAATAAACATGGAAGAATTCAAATGAATGTACAGCAAATTAGATATTTTGACTAAGAAAAAATATGTATTACAAGATTGTAATGTTCTTAATAAGTTCAACACAGGAAGTGATCATTGATTAATGTCATGTATAATACACATTAATGCAAACTAGAGAACCAAGACGTATTAATGAAAACAAAACTCATAGTTAATATTCCTAATCTACAGAAAAATTCTAATGAATTAAAATTAAAAATTTGCAAATCATTTTCAAATATTAACAGATTTTGAATATGATTCAGACTTGAATGAAATCAATAGAAAAATACCTGATGCATTTTTAAAAACTATAACAAAGATGGCTAATAGAAAAAAGTAGTAAATGACCAGTATAATTTCTACTGAAATTAGAGAAGTTATGAAGAAAGAAAGGACTGTGAAAATATATAAAAATAATGCATTAAAAAGAACTGAATATTTCAAATTTTGTACAATGTTGCAAAAAAGTTGATAATGATATAATAAAGTAGAATTGTGAGCTAGCAAGAAAAGCTATACAAGAGAATAAAATTCTCAAGAATGTAAAACAACATTTTGCTATTGGTAAAAATCTAATTTCTGCAATAAGAAAAAAAAAGATGGAACTATTGTTAAAAAAAGTACTTCCTATAACTATTATATATACTGAATTGCCAAGGATTTAAAATGAAGAAATAGGACATGCAATTAAATTTATTAAGAAGATAAAAGCTCCAGATAATATCTTTAAAGAAATAGGTGAAGAAATATATATATATATTTAAAGAAATAGGTGAAGAAATATATATATATATTGAGAAAGTTATATATCAAAGGTCTAAATGATAAAGACATACCAGATGTTTGAAAAAATGCAGTATTGATATTAATATTTAAAAAGATAAGATATAAGAAATTACAAACATACCAATCATTTGTCACTTTTATATATATATAAAAAAAAATAATTGCAATTCATTGAAAGCAAACTTTGGATTTCAACTAACCAAAAGAGCAAACTGGATTTAAAAGTGATTTATGACAATGGATCATATTCATGTATTGAGAAAAGTTATAGACAGGGCTGATGAAGATAAGTTGCCATTGTGTTTTGAATTTTTAGATTATAAAATGGCATTTGATTTTAAAAGTATTTCTTCAGTGATTAAAATATTGGATCATCAAGGTATAAAATCAGGATTGCATCATATTTGGAAGAATATTTGTAAAAATGCAACATCAATAATTAAATTATATAATGATACTAAGAAGGTTAACATTGAAAAGAGTATATGACAGATTGATTACATATCTCCAAAACTTTTTACGGCAATGCTGAAAAAAGTATTATGTAGATTAAAATGGAAAAGTAAAGAAATAAAAGTAAATTGAGATTATTTAATTCATCTAGATTTTCATGATGAATTTTTTTCAAGTTGCAAGAATTATCAGATGAAAGTAAGAAAGTAGGACTAAAAACAAACATTAAAAAGACAAAAATAGTGTTCAATGGATTATTTCAAAAGATGAAAATAAAAATTTGATAATGGTGAGTTAGAAGCTAACAACTACAAATACATTCGTCAGATTATTACTACAGATTGAAACATAATGGATGAAATTAATCATAGAATTAAACTTGGTTAGAGTGCTTTTGGTAGAAATAACCTAAAATTAAAAGGACATATGCCAATGTGATTGAAAGAAAGGTTTTTAATAAATTGTTTACCAGTTTTTATTTATGAATATGAGAGTTGGACACTTAATAAAAGAGCAATACATAAACTTCATACCACTTACAGAAGTATGAAAAGATGTATGCATGTTATGAATAATAATAAGAAATCAACAATGAAATACATGGATAAAAGAACAAATATGTGTTATTGATATCATTAAAACAGTGAAGAGACTGAAGTGAAGATGGGCTAAAAATATTGCTAGAAGAGATGATAATGGATGGACAGTTGAAATCTTAAACAGGATTCTAAAAAGACAGGCTAGAAATCAGAGAAGATGGACTGAGCTTGGAGAAATCTCCATCCCATAATGGATTGATAAGTGTTGAAAGTGAAGCCAAGAACAGATGCAAAAATAGTCATGAATATATTTAAAGTCTAAATTTTAATTCATAAATTTTACAATTTACTAGTAACCTCTTTTTATTATTCAGATACAATGTTAGCACAAGTTTTATTTTAAATAGAAACTAAAAAAATCCTTTAGTAAGCAGAACAAAACATTAAAAAACAGAAGTAAACATACTAAAATATTAGTATTATTACACACAATGTATGCAGTACATGAACAATAAAATATTAAAAAATGAGTATGCCACCTGAATTTCAGTTTTGAAATGTCATATATTCTATTTAAGGGGTTTACTAATTTATTTATTCTATAATTAATGTAATAAACTAAGAGATTTACAAGTAGAGTTTCAAACAGTAATTTTCAACAGCAATCCTTGACATAGATGCTCTATTGTTATATTTAATCAATGTTTTTGTTTGAATGTTAGGAAACTCTCAATCCAAAGCAAAAGATAACATCTTTTTTTTAAAAAAAAAAAATAATGATTTATTTAAACAATTGATAGAACTTTATACAATGATGATTACATGAATACAAGCAATGTCCAAAGCTAAATGAAAAGTGAATACATACATGATTGCTGGATCAACACTTCAGTAGAATTCTAGATTGAACCATACTTTGTCCCAGTTGAACTAGTATGCATGCCTCTTTGAGTGTTGAAAGGCACATCAAAATCTATAATAAGTATAAGTTTAAAATCAAGATGTGAATCAGAGACCAAGCAGGCTGGGAGAATGCTGGTGAGGTCAGTGATTCCCTCCCAATCCATCAGTCTGAGCCCAAGCATCCTGAGATCTGTCCATCACTTTCTTATAAGTTAAGCCATTCAGTTCGTGATTAAATATGTTAACTTTTATTGTTGAGGTACATGGTGATAAGAGCATTTGTCTTATCTTTTGTATCTAAATTCATTTATATAGGCAAATCTTAAGTATCTTGATATAAGGTTATGGATATTTTATATTATTCACTTTAATTCCATTTTCTTTATTACATGTGTTAACACTCATGAAATTTTAACACTTACTGCATGTTAATACTAAGAGATATTTGATTAGAATGTAATAAACTAAGAGATTTACAAGCAGTTTCAAAATATAATTTAAACAGAAGGTAATCAACCTTTTAGACTTGTGCTGTATTGTTATATTAAATCAATGTTCTTTCTGTTGTATGTTAGGAAACTGTTGATCCAAGGCACAAAATAGTCTTTGAAAGATAAGAGTTTCCATCTCATCTTTAGTACTTAAATTCAATTAATATATGTAATAAAGGAAATAGATGTAAAGTAAATAACATAAAATCTTCCCACTCTTATTCCAATATCCTTAAGATTGGCCTATATAATTGAAGTTAGATACAAAAGATAAGATGGCCTGCTGTTATCTTTACAAAGACACTATTTTGTGCTTTGGATCAAGTGTTTCCTATAATACAACAAAAACAATATTGATTGAATATAACATTAAAGCAAATGTGTGAAGGATTAATTAAGTACCTTCTATTTAAAATTACAGTTTGAAACTGCATTAGTTAATCTCTTATTGTATTACATTATATCAAACAATTCTTAATATTAACATTCAGTAAATATTAAAAATTTGTGAGTGTTAATATGGGTAATAAAAAAAGGGAAGTAAGTAATATAAAATGTTCAAGCTCTTATTCCAAATTACTTAAGATTAGCCCATATAATTGAATTTAAGTACAAAAGATAAGACAGTCACTCTTACTTTTTCAAAGAATCTATCTTGTGCCATGGATCAGAAGTTTCCTAACATTCAACAAAACAACATTGATGGAATATAACAGATCAGGACATGTATGAAAGATTGATCATTTTTTTGTTTAAAGGTATTCTATAATTGCATAACATACAACTTATTTTCTAGTTTATACACATCAAAAGTATTACCTCATATTTTTAATAGCTATCATGATGATGCTAATATATATATATAATTTGGAAACCATAAGTTTTTGTGTCTAAAATAAGTTACATAATTATTTGTTTTGTTTTTATATAGGCTGTTACAAATTAAAACGGGAGATTTTTTTAATTCTTGTGATATATATATATAACATAATTTATAAATGTTCCATTTACCAGTAATCAGTTTCAATAAGTATGTATGTAGTATTTTTATTTCTTTTACTTTCAAGCGACTTTCAGTTTACTTTTCTTATAAAACACTCCCATTCTATACTCTCAATGGGTAAAACGCTTTTGAAGTCTAAGATCTATTGAAAACAATAAATTGTGATAAAATATAATTCAGAAACGACTAACAGTTTAAAAATGTATTGACAATGGATTAAGTACTTCTAAGTTTAAAACAATTGCTTTGAACATTTCAGTCATCAAAATAGTTCTAAGTTTTTATATTTTGCAGAAACTAGTTTAATCAGTGAATTATAGTTATTAATTTTATACACGCACGGTTGTGTGCATATATATATACATTAATGCTTTAGGTATTAAATGATAAAAATATATTAAAATCTTATAAATAATTCAATGTTTATGTTTAAATAAAAAATAATGCTAATTAAAATAAAGTAGTAAAAATTAATAAATGAGAACATACATAGATATAACTATGGTTGTTTTTTAAAATCAGATAATGATTTCTTGTAAAAAAAAATTAAGAAAGAACAAACTTCATAAATTAATTATTAATTGGATAGTAATAAAAGTTAACACTAAATAATTTTCAAAATTTTAGCTGCATCCCAACGCAAATTTCTTCAATAGTTTATTATATACAAATATTTTGTGAAGAGTACCTGGTTTTCAAATATTTATATAACAATATGTACATAGGTTTTATAATTGATGTTTTCGGGTGCAACGTGTTGAGTAATAATGAAATAAAAGTAATTGATGTATCTACAAGATAACACTTACCCTCAATTGGATAAACCGATATCACATGGTTCTAAAAAGAGTTAATAATTGTATCACGTGATTGTCGATTAGTTCGGTTTAAATTTGAGTGGTGTTTTTTTTTCCCCCGTATGTCATAGCATCGGCCGGGACGTGAACCCACAACCGTCTGCAACCAACTACATGCTTGCAAGGCGACTGCGATGACCTCTCGGCTAACAAAGCTTAACTTTTTTTATATTCATTTGTGCATATACAAATATTCTTACAAGCATATGTTCATTTGTAATAAATGTTTGTTTTAAAAATATATTTTTACTCAGCATTGCATAAAACTGAGCACCTACCTACCTTTATAACACATCGGAAAGCATAATTAAAAGTATACACATTAATTTTAAAAATTTTTAAATGAAAATTTTAAAGTTAACTACTAACAAACAATAGATAATGCATGTTACATCTTTAAATTTAATATCTATTTATTATTTTTTCAAAAACATATACACTAAAACGTAATAATTAGACTAGTTAATAATAGTATAAAAAACAACATGTTAACATAAAAATATAGATAAAAAGGAATAAATGTTAAAATAATATAATAAATATTATAAAAATTAAACATTTCAAAAAGTAAACTTATGTACTTATTTGCTAACATTATCTTGAACTAAATTATCCAAACTTATTTATTTCCAAACCAAACTTGTTATAATATTAGTGAGGTTTGTGTTAGAATACTACAATATGTTCAATAAAATTCTTATAAAATTGTTTCATAACAATCAACCATGTTTTATTAATTTTTTTATTAACAATTTATTGATTAAGTAAATTATTTCTTTTATTAATAAAATTGCAAACAAATTGTCCAATTACACTTTATCCTTAGCTTTAAAACACAGAAGATGAATACAATTCTTTTCTGAAGTGTTTTAATTCCTCTATGTTGAACTATTTCCATCATTTAAAATTAATTGTTAGGTGATGTTTTAAAACTTAAAACTTTATTCCAACTTTGAAAATATATTCAACTGTTAATAACAATACACTACTTAGCATACAACACAATGTTTTGAACGATATTATTCCCTTTGTATTTTTATATTGAACTATTTCCATCATCTAATATGCATATTGAATACTTTTAGAAAAAAATAACTTTATTTAAATATTTCAAATAAATTTAACTGTTAGTAACAACACATCAAACAGATTAGTATATGCACAATATTTCGAGAGGTATTATTCTCCCCAGAATGGAAGAATAATACCTCTCAAAATGTTGTGCATATACTAACCTGTTTGATATGCTATTAGTAACAGTTAAAAGTATGAAACACCTGAAGAAGAGAGTAGAATAATACTTCTCAAAATGTTGTGCATATACTAAACTGTTTGACATGATATTACTAAGCATTAAACGTATTTGAAATATTTAAATAGTTAAATTTTTCTAAAGACATTCAATACACATATTAGATGATGACAATAGCCCAATATAAAAATACAACTAGAGCACAATCATCACAAACTTTCAGGAAAACACTAAATATTATTTCCTTCTTCATTAAATGGTTGCCTGCCCAATGGCAGTGAAATTGAACTTCGGATCTTTAGGTGTATGTTACTGAATTTAAAGTGATATTTTAACCAATACATGATGTTGTGTTATAAATTAATCTATGTGAGTTGCCATTATGCTTTGAATTTGTAGATTATGAAAAGACACTTCATTCTATAAATATTTATTCAGTGATTAAAGCATTGGATCATCAAGGTATAGATCCAGGATATTGTCATATTTTAAAGAATATTTATAAAAATGCAACAGCAATAATTAGATTGCATAATGACACTAGGAAAGTGAACATTGTGAAGGGTGTAAGTCAGGTTGACTCCATATCTACAAAACTTTTTACAGCAGTACTGCAAGAAGTATTTTGTGGATTAAAATGAGAAGCTAAAGGAATGAAAGTAAATGAAGATTATTTAAGTCATTTACATTTTGCAGATGATGTAGTTGTTTCTGCTAATAATACTTTAGAGTTGCAGGAGTTATCAGATGAAAGTAGGAAATTAGGACTACAGATAAATATTAAAAAAACTAAAGTAATGTTTAATGGATTTTTTCAAAATATGAAAATAAAGATTTATTATGATGAGTTAGAAGAAATTAATAGCTGCAAATAACTTGGTCAGATTATTAATAGAGATGAAAACATAATGGATGAAATTAATCATAGAATTAAACTTGGTTGGAGTGCTTTTGGTAGAAATATCATGATACTAGAAGGAAATATGCCTGTGTGTTTGAAAAGAAAGGTTTTTAATAAATGTGTTTTACTAGTTCTTACTCATGGATCTGAGACTTGGCCAACTTAATAGAAGAGCAATACAGAAACTTTAGATCACTCAAAGAAGTATGGAGAGATTCACATAGGGAGTAACAAGAAGAGATCAAAAACACAATATTTGATAAGACAACAAACAGGTGTTACTGTTTTCATTGAAAAAATTAAAAGAGTGAAGTGGATTGGGCTGGACATATTGATAGAAGAGATGATAATAGGTGGACAATTAAAATGTTAAACTGGATTACAAAAGATTGTAAAAGACCCAGAAAAAGACAACATGTGAGATGGATGGATGAAATAATAAAGTGTACAGAGGTGATGTGGACAAAAAAAGCTAAAGATTGGAGAAGATGGTTTAAACTTGGAAAGACCATCCGCAGTGGATTGATAATGTTTGATGATGATATGTGTCTCATTATTCTATCCAATTCAATCAAGTAGGTTTCATGGATGTTTTAATGCAAGTTAACAGATATTATAAAATATAAATTAATTTTTATATTATTATTAAAATTCCATTAATTTATTTTGAAAAATTCAACCATTGGGTTACATTGAATCTTGCCATCAAACTAGTATTACCAATTAAACAAGGATCTTAGTTATCAATAAAAAAATAATTACAGAATCTTAAAATAACCATCACTAAATCATAACATGCCTCTACTTTCTTATAATAGATGGAAGTCCTTTCTTACAGAAAATTTTAGAGATGTTTAAGATAATTTAGCATCATCAAGAAAAATGATTTAACTATGAAAAATTCTCCACCATGTTAACTTCTTAGTTATTACATGAATGTGTGATTAGTATTTAATCAAAATAAGCCTTCTCACTTAAGTCTAAGTGGGTATTAATTATAAATTAACAAAATTGGTGTAAAATGTGCAACAGTTATATAGATTAACCTGAGCACATAAGGATCTCAAACTACCACCCAACCCTCATTCATTTCTAATAATAAACAATAATTAAAAACAATCTTATTTAACTGAATATCCATAAATTCACATAGTAATCAAAATCTATTGAAATAAATAACCATATCAGTTAGTTTGATTCTGTTATTCATCCTTAGATATGTTGATCTTTTTATATATATATTTTGAAAGTAACATTAAGTAACATTATGAATTTCTCTTTTTTTATATATTTATGAATTTAGTAATTAGTAATTAAAAAAAGAATTAAATCATTTCACTCAATTATTCTACAAGATATATATAATCAAAAAATTTCAGTCATTATTTTTGGTAGTATCATGTCTTATTTTTCATGTAATATTCTGCATTTCTAATGAAATCATTAGTCCTTTTTAGTATTTCTTGAGTCTTTGATAAGAGAATCTGGATCACCCTTATGTATACAGAGATCAAACTTTTCATATGTCCAGATTTTTTTTCATTAATCTAAATGACCTCAATTGGATGACAAAAATTTTTTTTTCTGTCGCATGTTCACTTTTAACAATTTTCCACTGGTGCATAAGCTTTTTTTTGTTGGGCCATTTTTTCTTTGCTTTGCTATTGCAGTAGTGACATTTATATCTGTCATCTTTATTAACTCCTCCATTACTTCGAAAATTATTGTTTTATTAATTTTTATTACCTTCTCATCATCCATTTTTTCATATTTAATCCCATAAATTTTCACCTTTGTGACTTTTCCTATATTCCCTGCTTTTACTAATTAAATCATATGCAATTTTATAAATGATTTTTTTCAATATTATGAAACTTATCATCTTGAATTTTGCATTTTTTGAAAATATTTCCTTCCATTCTTAAGCAGTATTTTATCAACAATTTAACATGTTTATTAATGCTTTGCACATCTTTCTTTTTTTCATTCTATTATAATTTTTCAACATTCAGAATCTTTAAATCTAAGATTTGCTCTATTTTAACAAGCACATTTAAAATTTTGCTACTTTCTTTCTACCTCTTCAACTTTTATTTCTAGCTTTGTTACTTTTTAAGACACTGTGCCTAATCGTTGTTGCTTTTTATCAATGTTCTCAATTTTTCCTGCTAGGCTGTGTTACTTTTTCTTCATAAGTCAAATTTTATCCCTTTATTTTGAATGATTATATCTTTTTTTAAAAAAAAATACTTTTTCATATTATTTATACTTTCTTCAAACTCATGGAAATGTCTAACAATGAATATGCACAATTCAGTCATTTTCATATCAAATGTGTCTGATGTCTTTTCTGAAAGTAATATTGTTCTTTCAGTTCAAGAAGCTTAGGCTGTAAAAGCTCTTGTATTTTCACTTGACCCTTGTTTGGGTGATCTAGAATTACATTTGTGCAGCCAACATTCTTGGTTATAACCTGATGTTACTCCATTTTTTAATAAGCTCTCACTATCATTTAAAATTTTAAAAAAATATTTTGGATTTATTATTTTTACAAAGATGTTTGAATCTCTATTATATATAAATAAATATAGATCGAAACGCCACCTGTGGATATATATATATAATTAAATAAATCAATGATATAATATAAAATATTTTTATATAACAGAAATAATTTATATAATTATAATAATAATCATACACAAAAGCTCTTTTCAGAAAATATTCATTTTTCCCTTATCTGTATGCTTTAACTAATTTACAATTATAATAGTGACATCTAGTTTTTTTTTTTATAAAATTGACTATAACCTATTAAAACAATACAATATTTTTAAATCATACACACAAAAAAAAAACACCTTAAAAAGGTATATTACAAAACATTTTATTTGTTTATCATTAGTCAATTACTAGGTAAATTAATTGATATATATATATATATATATATATATATATATATATATATATATATATATATATATATATATATATATATATATATATTTTATATATATATACAATTATTTTGGTTATAATTAATGTAATTGGTTTCATGTATCTTTATTCTATTAGTTTCATTAACATAATTTAAAGGAATGATATTTTTGACAGGTATTTTAAATAATGAATATATAAGGCAGGTCTATCATCTTTTTTATTAATAGCATTATTATGATCTTTTGGACTTTAACTAATTGTTTTTTGTATATCTTAAAAATATTTCATGGTTTTAATAGGCTATATTTAATTTTATATAAAAAAAAATAAAGATGTTGTTGTAGATCATAACTGTAAATTAGTTAAAGTTCATTAAAAAAACAAAAATCATTTTTTGCTGAAAAGAGCTTTTTTCTGTATGATTATTATTATATATATTATTGCTGTTATATAAAGATATATTATATTATATTATTGACTTATTTAAATATATGTAAAAGCAGCAAAATGGATTAAACCTTTTTTCATTTTTGATTATATATATATATATATATACAGCAGAAACTTTCTCTCACATGTAACTATGCCAACTACTATCTGCCATTTATGCATTATGTATATTGACCAGCCTTTATTTGTACATAAAATGGGTATACATATAAATCTTTGTTTTAATTTTCTACCTGACTAATTTCAAATTTTTTATTTGACTTGCATATTATTTATTAAATTGGCATCAATCTCTTCTCACTCCAACATATTCTTGTTACTTCATTACTTATTACCCAATCATATATATATATAATGACATTTATATATATATATATATACTTTGCATAAGTGTGTGTATATATACAAGTTACATGATTTATTTATTTTTTTAAATTAAAATAAAAAAATTACAATTATATATCAATATACAATAGTTTGAAGAAGAAGGAAAAAGTTAAATAAAAAAAGTATAAGTTAAAATTATTAATTATAACTTATCTTTCTTTTCTTTTATGTATTTCTATTTTAACATGTAACTCTTTCACAAGTACTTGTGATTAAAAGCACTTTAATTAAATGTTTACTATTAATTGAAACAATTTGTACAAGACTAATCTGGTTCTGGAGGTTAAGATTCCAGACTGATTAAATAAACAAGAAATAATTATTTGTGATGTAATTAAAATGGAAAAAAAAGGGAATAAAATGTACTAATTAAAAAAAAGATCAAATGAATTGATAGCATGAGTGAAAACTTACAGTTGTGTCAAGAGAGAAACACATTGCTAGACCAAATCTGGGTGTTCATTCATTTTTTCTCTGCTTGTCTCCTTTTATGCCAATAGTCAGATGCAGTAGTATTACTCTGACTTGCCTTTTGCCAATGTTTTGCACCTGCCATGCCAAATCAATGGAAACAGCCCATGCAGAGCAAAGAAAAAGCATCACGAGACTAAAAATATATACCTACCATGAGTCTGACCAGATCAGAAATCAGGGATAATAACCCATATGAAAAAATCCAGAGACTGTACAAAATCCTAGGTAAATATATTCAGTGACATCATTAATAGAAATTTTGAATTCTTATACCAGTATTGAACTTTTAATTTTTTTCTTAAATAGAACCTTAGATATCATTTATAAGTACACCTGGGTCTCTTTTTATGTGGACTTATTTAACATGATTTTGAAGTTACGTGATTCATGTTTCACTGGAAGTCGAACTCCGATAATGCGCTATTACTTTAAATAATAAATTTTGCGCACTTACATTATATTGAAAATAATAGCACATTATTGGAATTTGACTTTCATCTTAGTAATTTCAATATTTTCAGTGCTTTATAATAGTAAGATTTTATGCAATAATGAAATTAAAATCATGATTTCCACATTTTATGTATACACACATTAAATTTTACAAGATTATAATGTAAATTTGTTCAAACATTGTGCGTGTTAATTTTGCATTTTAAATCACATTCTGTTTTTGCTTTTAAAAAAAGAATGTAATCAATTATTAATCATTTAATTAAAAAATTAAAGACAAAAATAAGAATTTAATTTTTAGTTGTTAGTTTTAAATAAATTTTTCCCAGCAGTGGTGAATAAATGTCTTTTTATTATCATAAGTCTAAGTTCATAAACAATTAATAAAATCATTGTCTCAAAGATTAATTACTAATTACATTGTCAACAGAAAACCATTAACACAACATGAGAGTGAACTAGGCGCTAGCTGTATTTCCTCTTGTGAGAATCTGATTTTTTACCAGTTTCCAAACGAACATGTTTTTTTGGCAAATAGCGATATTAATTAAAACGTGTATAAAAAATTGAAAATTACTGCACTGTAAATTATGCATAAAAATATATTATTTTCAATAAAATTCAATATTATAGTTAAAAAAAGTTTGTCTTGTATCAATTATTTTCAAATTTGAAATTTTTTATTAGTCATATTTTATTTCCTTAATTTTTTTTTTGCACAAATTTTAAAGTAATTTTATGCTGGTGCTTTGCTTTTATGCAAATTTTGAAAAATCACAGACGGCATCCTTCCTTTTTCAATGTAAGTTACATCTATTTTTGCACAATTTCATTTGCGCATGTTTTCTGAGGAACCTATCTATCGTGTAAAACGAGACCCAGGTGTATTCATATTAAACCCTTTATAAATATCTCCATGAGATATTTCATTTTTCATGCAGCAAGAGAGTGTATTTTGGTTTGGGAAAGTGACTGTTATTTTAATATTTTTATTAAATCTCAGTCTGACTGGGGATATGATTAATATGTAAATATTAATCATATTTATTCCTCTGCTTGAGCAATAAATTAAGAGCAAATAACGTAAATTATAAGTGTCAAAAGAAAAAATAATAATAAGAAACCAGTAAAGTTTTTGTTTCAAACTCATAAATTTCAAGTACAAACTTTACTTCAAATGTTTAAATCTCTGCAAAAGGGGGATCCTGTCACAAATGTTGTCCAATGTAAGAGCTCAAACATTCATTCAATTTTTTTTAAAAAAATGCATAATATAAATAACCAGCTCACAGAAACAAAAAATATATATAACTGAATAAATTTATGAGACATGAGAGAAAACAGAAAGCACTAATAATAATTTTATAGGCAAAAAAAAGATAAGTGGCATTAGCTTTATTAAAATAGTGTACTTTGTGGTAAAGAAAGAAAAATATAGGTATGTAGTAGATATAAATAAATAAGTGCAGATAAGCAATGATATAGATCAAAAATCTCCAGGCAAATGATCTTAGGAGAAATATAGTGGGGAAAATTGAGCAAACACTCATAAATAATTATCAATTTAAAGAAAGAATAAAGTAGTAAAGTGATTAAATTAGCTTCACGTATATATGCTTAAGCATATTATAAATATTAAAATTATTAGGTAAATAAATTAGTAAACATACTGCTTGTGAATAAAAGATGGTATTAAAAGCAAGAAGAGATATAATATAAAAAGTTGTTTAAAATCTCAAATGATAAGAATAAGAGCTAAAATGAAGCCTCAGACTAAGGAAATAGAGAATGTTCCCAGCACGGAACAGAAAATTAAAACTGAGAATAATGAAATAGAAAATACTACTAGCAAGCAACAGCAAAGTAAAAATGAAAAGGAACTCATAAACAAACAAAGAAAATAGCACTAATAACCATCTTGCTTGAAAAACAAAAACAAACAGCTGAAGAAAATTTAAAAAAAAATATCTGAAGAGATCAAAAACCAATGTAGAGAAATGACTGAAGAGTTTAAAAAAATAAAGAAACAGTTGAAGAGCTGAAAAAGCAATATTATAAGATAAACAGAAAATTAGAAAAGCAAGCTGAAGTGCTTGAAAAATTAAAATATCAAATTGTACTGGGTCACGATAAAGTGAAAAAGGAAGTTATGAGAGAGTTAAACAAAAATAAGATTTAAGTTGAGAATCAACTTGAGGCAGCTTACCAAAAATAGAAAAAACTAAAATAGAAAATGTGATAAGTATAGGGCTAGGGTGAGAAGCCATAACAGAAAATGTATCAAAAGTAGCAGAGTAATTGAAGATATTAAGGTCAAACTTAATAATTTAACAACAAAAACTTCTTAAGGTAGCAATAGGCAAGCTGAGGTATTAGATGAAAAAAGACACTGACAGAAGTAAAAAAATCTGACCAGCTGACTTCAAATATGAACACACATCTTACAAATAATTTGGAAATCATAAATCAGTTTTTAAATATCCAGATATTTCCTGTCTACTTAGGTGTAACTCCTATGAAACATTTAAAAATAGCTTAGAGAGGTATTATACCTTAAATCAGCTAGGTGAAGAGGCCATGATCACAATTGCATGCAGCCATTTACAAGAGGGCTCATAAACTGTTACAATATGTATACACCTGAGTCTCTTTTTACATGGACTTATTTAACATGATTTTGAAGTTATGCGATCTATGTTTCACCGGAAGTCAAATTCCGATAATGCGCTATTACTTTAAATAATAAATTTTGCGCACTTACGTTATATTGAAAGTAATAGCACATTATTGGAATTTGACTTTCATCTTAGTAATTTCAATATTTTCAGTGCTTTATAATAGTAAGATTTTATGCAATAATGAAATTAAAATCATGATTTCCACATTTTATGTATACATACATTAAATTTTACAAGATTATAATTACATTTGTTCAAACACTGTGCATGTTAATTTTGCATTTTAAATCACATTCTGTTTTTGCTTTTTAAAAAAGAACGTAATCAATTATTAATCATTTAGTGTCCACAAGTTTATTTTTAAAAGGTCAGTAATAGCAGTGGGCACAATTAAATTTGACAATTAAAAATTAAAATCTGATTTTTTTAATTGTAATTAACAATTTAAAAATTACTTACGATGACTTGAAATTAATGTGATGTGAAATTTGATTTTTAAATGGAATTGAAAATTAAAGACAAAAATAAAAATTTAATTTTTAGTTGTTAGTTTTATAAACAATTAATAAAATCATTGTCTCAAAGATTAATTACTAATTATGTTGTCACCAGAAAACCATTGACACAACATGAGTGTGAAGTTGGCGCTAGTTGTTTGCAAATGAACATGTTTTTTTGGCAAATAGCTATAATAATTAAAATGTGTATAAAAATGTAAATTACTGTACTGTAAATTATGCATAAAAATATATTATTTTGAATAAAATTAAATATTATAGTTAAAAAAAGTTTGTCTTGTATCAATTTTTTTCAAATTTGAAATTTTTTATTAGTCATATTTTATTTCCTTATTTTTTTTTTTTTTTGCACGAATTTTAAAGTAATTTTACATTGGTGCTTTACTTTTATGCAAATTTTGAAAAATCACAGACCACATCCCCCCTCTTTCAATGTAAGTTATGTCTATTTTTGCAATATTTTATTTGTGCGTGTTTTCTGAGGACCTATCTATCGCGTAAAACGAGACCCAGGTGTATATGGTATGAATGTATGTATTTCAAAACAAACATATAAACAAATAAATTATTAGTAAAATATCTGCATTTTGTCTACCACTTTATATTTTCACTTAAACCACTCATTGTGATTTGCTTAATCTAATCTTATACCTATACTTATATCAGACCCTTTATATTATTTTGGATCCTACCATTTTGATCAGCTTTATTTGCTGCACTGTGAACTTTTTATGTTGTTTAGGGATCTATAGCCTTGTGCACCACATTGCAATGTATTATACCATAAGGGTAAATAGTCAATTAGTTATCATATGCAAATCATATCCCAGCCATTGCTTAAACTAAATCATAAGAATGTTAGCAAGCAGTTTTCAAGGTAACACTCATTTCATATATTATCTACTCTGACAACTGATTGTTGTTATGGTATTGGTTTATTTTAAGCATTGACTGGTGTCATGCGAATTATACTTTTTTATAGTCACATATTAATTATGAATAAAGTTTTGTATCTAATTTTAATAAAGTTATATGTATATATTTGTATGTGAGTATGAATTGCATGCAAGTTTCACAATGTTTTATGATTGTGTGCTATTTGTAGCAATCCTTAATATTTATTCATTATTTTATGATTTTTTTTAGTTTTTTTATAACTCTTAAAATAAGATATAAAAATTAGTTAAATGGAAACATAATTTTAAAATGCTTATACATAAATGAAATACTATTTTATTAACTCAATAAACTTTGATTTGAGGGTGTATATATATGAAAATAGAAAGAACTGATAAAATATTTTAAAACATAGGTAATATGTTCCAGATTTGTATATAATATCATCAACACATTTAAAGATAATGCAATAAAAGTATATATCATGTATACCAGGAGTTCCCAACATTTTCGTAGCCCAGAGAGCATTCTAAAATACTGATAAATTTGCCAACACATTGAACATTCACTCATAGATGATGAAAATAGTCGAACATATTACATCCCCTATTTATAGTATTTATATAGAACATTGTAAAGGAATAAAATGAAAAAAATATTTTTGTTTTAATTTTCATAATATTGATAAAGTTATTTTTTAGTTTCTAAATTACACCAGGACAATTAGGTTCTAAAAAAGTTTTCAGCATCTAGTGGCATGATTTTTTTCCAAAACTAATGTCCCTTCTATTATAAATTTAGGAAAAATAATTGATTGTTTAAGGCTTTCTTTTGCTTAGGTATTATTAAAATAAAAAGAAAAAATACTTTTAATTTTGTTTAAATTACAAATACCTGCAGCATAAACTTTTGTTGGTATTGGAGATGATGATGTATCTGTTATACATATTATAGTTGATTTTGTTTCTCATATTATATTATTGATTAACAATTGTTGATTTATAATGCATTGTTGTTAGTTTAAAAACATTATATCTGCATTAATGACATCAGTGATGTCATTCTCTTTTTATTGTTTGTGTTGTTGTTAGCTTTCTTATTGTCTGGTGACTGGTTAAAATGAAGTTTAAATAAAGTATCTTCTGTGGATATGAAATAGTGGTGCACAGACATAAATCAGTCCATTGGGAACCCTAGATCTATACAGATCAAGTTGAAAATAATTGTTTATCCAAAGAGAATACAGAATAAGTAGGCATTTAAGAACTATGACAAGGAATATAATTTAGTTTGTACTTGTGGTTGATTGTCATTCTTTTAATAAGTTTTATCCTGGCATCTCAGTTTTAAAGTTATATCATAAGCTTTAATAAGTTCTACCCAAGTTATTATAACAATTAAATCAAATGAAAAATGTGCTGAATTTCAATAATGATTTTAACAGGTCATTATATGATATATAAATATTGTAGAAAACGAAAATGGGGTTATTTTAAGAATTATATAATGATATTAGATACCTAAAAAAATTGTCATAAATGCATCTTCCATTAGGACAAGATAATCTAATAAAAGTAATTTAAATTTAATTATTATATTAGAGAATTCTTATCACTAATAGCCATATATATTTCTGAATTACAATAACAAAAAAATAAAATCAAGAAACCTTTTATAGAATAAATGAAGTTTCTATAAATATTTATTTGGATTGATATTCTATTTCTAACTCTTTTTTTTAAAAAAAAAAACTAACATTGCAATTTCAGATCTCATGCAATTTTAGATCAGTCTGAAAATCAGAAATAAGTAATAAAATTTTGAAACAAAGTATTTATTAAATGATGAAAAATAAGATTATTTTCAACTCAATTATAACAATAAATGAATAATCTTTCTAATACTAATATTTTACATTTTTATAGCTTATAATATATATATATATATATATATATATATATATATATATATATGAATATATATATATATATATATATATATATGCAAAACCATAAAACAATACAGTACTAGATTAAATTCAAAATTTTACCAAAATCCTTACACAACCATGGTTTCATCTACTACAAATAGACCTTCTCAAGTGAAAATCAACCTAAAGGAAAACATATATATATACAAACAAACAAACCTTCCCATAATTCATTTCAAACTCCACCTTCCCTTAATATCAAAAGAAGTCTTCATAAGATTGATAGCCTCAGAATCAAGGAGTTTTATCATCAAAGTCTCCTTTATTCTTCTTTTTAACTCATTCTTTTCATAAAAAATTGTAGTAGATGAAACCATGGTTGTGTAAGGATTTTGGTAAAATTTTGAATTTAATCTAGTACTGTATTGTTTTATGGTTTTGCATTTTTATTTTTTGCTAGTATAGTGTTAGACAGTTTTGGTTTTATATATATATATATATATATATATGTGTGTGTGTGTGTGTGTGTGTATATAATTAGTTTCCAACCAGTAACCACCTAAACATTCACAGTAAATATAGCAATCAATATTTCTAACTGCTGTCAAGGCAACCTTCACACCTTTTAATAGCAAGAATGGAAATATATATATATATATTAAATACTGCCTAACACTATACTAGTAATAATAAATAAAATAAAAATTCATATAACATTAGAATACTAGCCAATAAAACTAAACTTTGCTAAAATTCTTCCACAAATAGATCTTTTTGATAAAAATTTAATTAAACATACCACCTATATATACTAAAGAAAGTAGCCCCCATCACTCACTTCTCCAACTCCCATTAACATCAAAGAATGTCTGTATGAGGTTAATGACATCAGATTTAAATTATTTTATCATTAAAGTTTCTTTTACTCTTCTTTTCAATTCACTTTTTAGATAAAAAGATAACCTTTGCATTGCCAAATAATATTTTATGACTTGTATTCAGTCTATGAATATGCAAAGCTGAGTTGTTATATTCATTTAAAACTTTACTCTTATGAACTTAAACTCTTTCATTAAGTCTTAATTTACCCTGGCCTATATAAATTTTATGAATAATACAAAGAATCTTGTAAACTACTCCAGGAATAGATTTGCAATCAATTAATTGCTTTAAACTATTTAGTAATGAATTTATATTCAAACCTTTCTTCCTTGCCATTTTCATATCACCTAATAAAAAACTATCCTTATAAATCAATTTCCTATTTGATGATTTATGTGGCAAATAAATAAACTATTATCATTATCACAAATTTTTCCTTAACAGATCTATAGATATTTTTATTAAATATAATATTCCTAATAAATTTATTATTATGTCCAATCTCAATATTGTCAAAAGAAAGCTGATTTCTTTGAATATAACTATTATTTTCAAAATTAGTAAACTTTCTCTTCCTATAACAAAAATTCAATAAAGTCTCTTATGAGTAAATGGTCGATAACTTTTTGGCCTTGTCATATTCCATAAATTTGTTTCTTTAATGAAATGATTACAAAATAAAACATTATATATATATATATATATATACATTAAGTATAATCAATTATTTTAAGATTAAATTATAGTGCTTTTACCATTACTATATACACACCCTCATATATGTGAGGGTGTGTATATAGAAATGGTAAAAGCCCTATAATTTAATCTTAAAATAATTGATTATACTTTATGTAATAATAATGTATTATAAATATTTATAATATAATACATAAAAATATTGTTTTCTTATCAATAATGATTTTGAAATATATACATTTACTTATTATTAATATTCATAGATAATTAATTCTACTAATTAATTTTTTATAATTCCAAATATTGTATTTGTTTTACTTTTTATGTCTAATATAGACCAGCTTCAGTGGTTATTAATATATAAAAACAAAACATTTATTTTTATTTTTTTCCTAAACTTACTATTTACTGATTTAATTTTTATAAGTAAATATATTCAATATGATTAAAAAATTTATAAATTATTTACACAGACTAGACAGTTCATTTATTTAATACAACTTTTTCAAGGTTAATATTACAAAAAAAGTTTTAAAAATGTATCTAAAAAATAAAAATAAAGCCAAACAGGAAAAGCATATAATAGATACAAATATTTTTATAATTATATTTTTAATGAATGTTTTTCGATTTAAAAAAATGTTAAAATAATATATTTTAATATATAGGGTATATGAGCACAGACATTCACACAACCCACTACTCTCCACACTATCTCATAATACTGATACACTTGAACACATATCTTTTCAACAAATATGTGTTCAAGGGTATCAGTGTTATGAGATAGTGTGGAGAGTGGTGGGTTGTGTGAAAGTCTGTGCTCATATATACTATATATTACATATATAGACACAGGAATATAATAAGCCTGTGTGTTTCAGTTAATAATACATTTTGTAAAAAAAAATATTTTGACTAATTATATGTTTATATTTACTATTTTTATGTTTATTATTTTAAATATGGTTTTAAAATATATATTTTAATATTAACCTTGAAAAAAATTTTTTTATTCAACAATAAACATAATTGTACAGAAATAGTACATAACATATTGTATCCATGTTATATAAATTTCTTTATAAAATTTAGTTTAATAACAAAGCAAGTTTAGAAAAGAATCATAAAGTAAATTTTGTTTTATGTATTAACATTCTCAGAAGAAACAATTTTTTAATCACTCTGAAATTGTTTTTAAAAGCCTAATAGAAAGGTGAGTAGTTCTTAAACATATAGTTTACCTAAATTTAAAAAGAATGTGCATTAATACATTGTTTGTGTATTTACAAAAATATTTTGATATGTTAACAGCTACTCAGAAATTTTTTTTCTTTTGTATACCTGTAATATTCTATTTAGTAATAATAAAAAAAAACAATAATCTATGACCAATTTCTGAATAAATTATTTCATCAGTAACGCAGAATTTTAACACACCAATGACAAATTCACACATAGATAAATAAATATTAATTGTAATATTCTCACGGATAAATGATGAATTCATAGTATTATTTCCGGGAGCTTCCGTGTAATAAATATATAATAGATATATATTGGACGTTTCAGTACTAGCTATTTATCTATTATATTTATATTACACGGAAGCTCCCGGAAATAATACTATGACTATATTTATATATGTGTGTACATGTTAATACTTTGTTTTATTATTATTACAATAATTATTCTGTAATAAGTATTTCATTATATATATTTTCAGATGAAATCTGCATTATTTTAAAGATATAATACACTTTTAGTTGCTTTTAAATTTGTTGTTCTTGTATTAGTGACATATCACTCTAATCAAGAAGTTTCAAAAAACTAGTTCAATGAAACTTTATTTTTCATTTTCAGTCTGAGTTGTTTCAGTGAAGTAAATTGAAAATAACATTATTTTCAAAAGTGAGCTATAATTCATTGTAAAAATTTTCCAGATCAATTTCTCTCACTATATATATATATAATAAACGAAAATGTTTTACATTGGATACCTTATGAATTGACAACGAGCTAGCAATGAGGGTGAATCAAATTTAAAATATTTGATTAATTATAAATCTTTTTTAAATCAAATTATTGCAGTATGGAATTTTATTTAAGTTTAAAATTATTAAAGCCATAAATATGATAATGTAAGCTACTGAAAACCAACTTAATTTTTTTTATGTAAATTGTTTAAAAATTACTTATATTGTGGATCATTTTTAATAGATAATAATTCTATAAGAAATAAGGTTATAAAATAAATCTGAAGGTGCATTAGATATGCATTATAATATAAAATTTATGATCTGTTGATGTATATTATGCAGTATGTGTAACTTTAACTTGTGATTTAATAAGCTTTTGTTTGCTGAAATTGTTGCAAATTTGGAGTTAACATGATGTATTTATTATCTTCATATAAATATGGCAATTTGAGAATGTAGATTACTGATTGGTATTTCTAGAATAATCTTTTTCTTATCTCTCAGACTTTTTTTATTTATTTAGAGTTAAAATAATCATTCTTGTTTATAAGTTGCTGTTGTTATTATTGTTATTATTTTTTTAAGGAATAGACAAGATGTCTATTCTGGTTGTAAACTATTTAATGCATTTAAATATGAGTATTCAATTGATTTGAATAATATGGTAATCATCTGAAATCTGGGCACAGCTGCTTGATGACATTGTTTATGTATCAAAACACATAAAAATGTTGTTTACTGCACCTGGTCTTATGGCTAATACAACATTTATATTGTATTACCCATTGCAGGCTGCTTTACATGACATTGCACAAAAACATTATGGCTTGTTTTGTGCTTCAAAACGATTCATGCATATCTGTTCTATTCATAGCTGATTACTGTATCACTTAAGGGTGTTTTAATTGCAAGTCGGTATAACTTTTCAAATCTCCATAATGGAGTAATGATAATTTAAACAATGTTGTTAATTACTAATAATTGTCATATGGTCCCCACCCCTAAAAATGTTAATATGTAAAAAATTGGCAAAGGGTATGTTCAATCATGCTACGACAAAGCTCATGCAAATATACGAGATCAATAAAATGTCTGAGAAGAACGTGCAATTTTTAAAGTTTTCAGAATTGAAGAATACAGAAAATGAGACCGTGTCCTTTTTTCAGGCACATAATGTCCTCCCAAATACCAAACTGTTTTTATTACAGCAATAAAATAATAAATAAGTTCAAAAAGTCCAAAGTTTGTGTATTTTTTTTATTTCATTAAAAATTGACAAGTATTTGGATTATCTTTTTTCAGTAGGGTTAAAATAAATTACTATTTTTGTTTACTTTTTGTTAATAATAACAAAGTATTAACCCCCCCCCCCCCAAAGCAGTTTATTATAGAAGTAAAAAAAAAAAAAAGGTAATTCAAACTAAATATAAATAAAAGTAAAAAGTGAAAAAAAGTTGCTGAAAAAAAAAATTATTGACTTTTTGTTACTGAGGGTGGTGGTTTCAAAACAATTTTTTACCCCCCCCAAAAACACAAAAGTTACTTTTGATTTAATAAGAAAAAAAAACAATTTAGTCAACCAAAAAAAAAAAAAGGATAGAACAAAGTGGAACAAGTCCCAAATAATTGTATTATATTTTTTCAGTGGGATTAGAACAAGTTTTTTTGTAGTGAAACAGTCCAAAGTTTTAAAATCAGAAAAATAAACACAAAGTTCAATTACCAAAATTTGTTAAATAAAAAAAAAAGTCAGGTTAAAAAAATAACAAAAATGAATATAAAAATTTGTTTAATAAAAAAGAAATCATGTTGTAAATGAAATAAAAATTTGTTTAATCAAAAAAAAAATCATGTTATATAAAAAAAGTTGTAGGCTGGTAGCGTTACATTTGATTGATTTTGTATAGCATCAACACCAGCAAGTGACCATGCCTGGATTTCAGATGATTACCAATAAGGTAATTTCAGATGATTACCAATAGTATTTATCATGTAACTTTTAAAAAGTATTTACATCAGAGGTGATTTAATATATAATAATTTTGTTATCTATTTATATTTTTATATTTATTTATTTATTTATATATTTTTAAAATTGTATCTCTTATGTTTTACTACTTATGACTTTGTTGGGTATTTTTTGTTGTTGTTTTATTTTTAATTTATTGAATTTTACATGATTACTGTGGTTTGAATTAGATAGTATATTGTATAAAGAAAGTTTTTGTTGGTTAAAAAAAAATTGTAAGAATCTGTATGGGTATGTAAGAAGATGAAAATTAAGGACGCAGACAATAAAGTAGATAATTAGGATGATTTGAATAAGTAAACAGGAATGGTAAATACTTGAAAATGAGTTAAATAAAAAAATAACGTAAGAAATGCAGATAAATGAAAGTAAGGGAGGACAGCTGAGATAAAGAAAAACAGAATGTAGCATAAAAAATATTACATGTAAAATACTTTTTATAAAGATAAACAACAGAAGAGAATGAATAACTCAAAAAAAGATATAAAAAAAAATTGTGAGATAAAAGGATATAAAATGAAGATAAAATGAAAGTATACAAGTGACACAATAAATAATGATAAGTGAAATCATAACAAAGGATTAGAGTAGAAAACAAATCATGAGCAGAAAAATCATGGAAATTTTTTTTAAAGTAGATCAGGAATGAAGCAGACAAATAATTTATGGAAAAAAAAACTAGAAAGTGATCTGCAAAAAAGTAACAAATATGAAAAAAATAAGATGTAAAAAAGAAATTCTACAGGCAAAAAATAAATTAGAAAATAGAAAATTCAGAAGGCAATAAAGTATGTGAAGAAAATAGTGTAGATTGAAAAAATAGGTTTAAAAATGCAAACATGTAGAGAGGAAAAATAAAGAAAAGATAAAAGAAATAATTGTAAAAATAATATATATATATATATATATATATATATATATATATATATATATATATATATATATATATATATATATATATGGGGAGAGAGAGAGAGAGAGAGATAGAGAGATATATATAGAAAGAGAGAGAGAGAGAGAGAGAGAGAGAGAAATTGGTGCATAGTAGAAGAGAAAATGAAGTATAAAAAAAAAAAAGAAAAAAAATGTAAAAGTATGAGAAGATAGAAAAATTAATTTATGAAAAAGAACGGAAAAATATTGTTTAGAAAAGAAAACAATAAATAAAAAAAAGCAATGACAAATACATAAGAAAGTGATATAAAAAGGGAGGGCAAATAAAAAATGGAGAAAGAGGGTAAAGATACAGAAACAAGATTGAAAGGTAAGGGCATATAGAAATTAGTTAGGTATAAAAAGAGATAGCATGAAAGAAGATAATAAAATGCATATAAAATACACAGTAGCAAGAAAAAACTGCAAAATAAAGGTGGTAGGAAGAAAATGAAGAAAAAGATATAAAGAAAGATGAATAAAAAGATAAACAGTGTTAATAAAATTAGATAAATATATATAAAAACATTTATAGAAGTAAATTTAAAGGATGAAAGAAGGTAATAGAGAGAGATTTAAAAAATACTAAAAGAAAAAGAAAGCAAGTAAATGAATAAAGAGAAATATATAAAAAGTAGCAATTTAAACAACAATGGAAAAAAATGTATGGAAGATGAAAGTTAGAAAAAGTAATGTACAGAAGAAAAAAGGTAAGAAAAAAGAGAGGAAAAATTAAAAAAATTACAAATAAAAAAAAGATAGATGGAATAGCACATAAAAATAATGCAAACAGAAACTAATGTAAATAAAACAAAAAAGATAAAAATGGTTGTAGAGAGAAATAATTGGTAATGAATGACACAGATAGAATAGAAATAAAAACATAAAAAACAAATAAGATATATAAAAAGTGAGAAGTAAAGTTGTAAGTTGATGAGAAAAGGAAATTCTGAATAATATAGTATGAAGAAAAAAATATCTCAAGAAAATAAAAATAGAGGTAGATATTCCTTACTATAAAAAAAAAAAAACATAATAATAAAGAAAAGAGACAAGAAAGATGGGATAAAAGTACATAAAAAACAGAAAAAAAAACTATAGGTCTAAATTAAGAAAACAGTTGTCAATAAAAATATGCTTTTAGAAAGTAAAAAAAAAAGAAAAAAAATGTAAAGTATAAAACATGAAGAAATAGAAAATAGACAGTCAGAAAAAAATAAATATAAAAAAGTAAATTAGAAAGATGGAAGATAAAAAAAACAAAGAACAGAGAGAATACAGATAAAAAAACAATAAAAAAAGATATATATATATAAATGTAGGTGTCCACTTAGAAAACCAGTATGAAGGAAAAGAAAAAAGAAAGGATAAAAAAAAAGGATAGAAAAAAATAAAAAAGGAAAATACTAAATTGGGAAAAAAAATTAAAATAATTAAAATGGGAGGAAATTTTTGAAAAAAAAGAAAAAAATTGAGGAAACTTATAAGAGCAAAAGGAATAAAAATAGAGAAAGACAAAAATAAAATATTGGAACAGTCATTAAACAATTATGCAAGTAATAGGTAAATAAGGAAAGCTTGATCACAGAAAGGTAATGCCTGAAAAATGTAAGATTCTAACAAGATTTGCAAAAAAAAAAATAACCAAAAAGGAATGTAAAAATGGTAAGAAAAAATTTGAGACATATGAATAAGTGAAGCAGCAAAAAAGATAGTTTAGTAGAAGTACAAAAAAAATATGACTTTATAAAGATAAGAAGAGTATGAGATAAAAAGATTAAATGAAAAGGTAAGTAATGCAGACAAATAAAAAAAATAATTTAAAAATGCAACCAAAACAAAACTAAAGCAGATAGAGAAACAGAAAATTAAAGAATGGAAAATAGTGTGGAGGAAATCTAAACATAAATGTATATGAAAAGAAAGATAGATAGGAAAAAGTTATTAGATAGGGAGGAAGGGTGGCAATAAGTTAAAAAAAAGAAATAAAATCAGAGAAAAATTGAGAATCAATTTTAAATATTAAAGCATATATCTAAAAACAAATAAAAAAGTAGCAAATATAGAGAAAGTACAAACAAAAAATAAATGTTAAAAATGCTGAAAGTATAAGATGAAAGTGAATGTGGATTAGGTATGAGAAGGAAATAAAACCAACGTGAAAGTGGATATTAGCAGGAAGGGATAATGAAATGAAGAAGAAAGAGAGGCTAAAATAGTAAGCAAATAGTAGATAGAAGGCAAATACTTTTTTATAAAAATAAAGCATGAAAACTGCAAAAAAATATGAAATAGATAATAAGAAATTAGAAATAAAAATAGGCATGATATGAGAACGAGGGGTAGAGAGCAAGTAAGAAGAAATGAGTGGGATAGAAAAAAATTAAGCAGGAAGAGATATAAAAAGTGTGGTAGAGAGAGTAGATATATGGACAATAAAATCATAAGAAAGTAATGCATAGAGGAAAAAAAATAAAATGGAAAACAATGAAAAAATAGACAGAATGGATGATATAACAAGGAAACATTTTAAGAAACAGTGAAGATGCAGTAAATAACAAAACTAGAAATATAAAACAAGATTGGATGGACATATAGTAGAACATAGAAATGAATGATACAAGCAGCAAAAAACTAGCAAAAAGGTGAGAGGGAAGAAAAAGATATTTGACCTAGCCATAGACAGGCAATTAATTACAATTGGCTGAAAAAAACATGATCAGGATAAAGCAGGCAATGAGGATGAAGTATGGAATTGTAGAAAAAAAAGAGAAAGATAAATAAAACACAGGAGAAAAGAAAAGTAGGTCAATAGTCAGAGAAAGATAAAAACAATAGCAAAAAAGAGATAGTTGAATGCAAATATTTAAAATAAATTAGTGACAAGAAAAGAAAAGAAGGCAAAAAAGAGAATGGCAAAGAGAGCAATATGTAGAGAGATGTCAAAAAAAAAAAACCAAGGACAATTGATTGAGGAAAAAAGATAGAGAATGGTAGAAAAGACATAAAAAAGAGGTCAAAAATCAGAATAAAAATAATCTTGCATGGGAAAGAGTCAGAAATGGAGAAAGATAATAAAAAAGGGAAATCAAGATATCATGTTACAGTTAAATCAAATCTCTAAATAGTTGGTTATTGCCTTCACAGATAAAAAGTGAATACATAAAAAATTACTAAATAAACATTTGCAAGTTACATTAAAGGATTTACTACATTGTGGCTGTCTGTTTGTCTAAAAGGGAACCATATTTGCTGTCCTTATTATAAAAAATGATTGCATAGAATAAAATGCAATATTTTATTTTCATTATAAGAAGATTGTATACAATAAAATATAACAAAAAAGCTAGAAAAGCGAGTAAAGGTTTTTGAATAAACACTTTATTGCAGAATTTAAATGACAGCAAAACAAGAAATCAGATAAACATACTTCATATTTAAGAGTTTATTTCTTTATTATTTTTTTAGTGAAATTATAATGGCTATATTCCAGAATGACCCGTGATCAAATAAATGGCATATATATATAATACATAGTGGTGATTTAGGATGGGTTCTCCAACATTTTGAATTGTAAAAACCACTCAAAAACACTGCTGTCACATCCATGTAATAAATGATATGGAATATTCCACATGTTGACTAATTATAAAATTGATCATAGTTTCGAAATAATAAAGCTTATAACTTCTAAATATAAAATTTATTACAAATGTAAAATTGCTCAAACTAAGCTTATAATTTTGAAATACTAAAAACTTATCATTTTTAAATGCAAATTTTATTACAATATATGTCCATAACCACATGTTGAATAAACATAGAAACAACTGCCAAAGCCATTTAATTTTATTATTAATAATAAATTGAATTTTATCTTAACATTAGGTTGAAAGAATAATTGTTTAAAGTAAAGAATATTAATTTTACAATTAATAAAAAAATAATCAGATTTTTTCTTACCAAAGTGAGTAATGTTGTGTGCTTCATTTCACACATGTCATTATTTGCTGGCAGCTGGATAAAAATAAAATAAACAAGAGGAATTTATTCATTAATTTTTTCAAAGATGCTAATGCTACCTACTGTTGGTGAAATGGTTGGTGTTTATCTTATTTAAAACCAATACCTCTTTTACATTTGAAATAATCAACAAATTTTTATTAAAATTTGTAAATAAATTTTTAAACATGTATGCATGTTTATTTGTTGATGGTAAAAGCCACATCAATATTAGCAGATAGAAAAATAATGTAATTGGATAAATAGATTTGTATCATCTTTAAGTGCCCACAAGGACTTTGTCATCAAGTGTAGATCCAATAACCACATCAGGAGATCAAATGTTTCCATTGCTATTTTTTTCTTATCTCCATTTTTCTTTCTAGCTTCATGTATCAAAGGAAGTATGCAATATCAGTTTCTTTCTAGTAAGAAAAAATCCAATTAGTAATAAAATTAATATGATTTACTTCAGCCAATTACTCTTTCAGGTGCCATATTTTAGAAGTTATAAGCTTTTAGTATTTCAAAATTATCAGACTAATTATAAAATTAATATGCTTTATTTACTTCAGCCAATTATTCTTTTTGGTGCTGGATTTTAGATGCTATAAACTTTTAGTATGTCAAAATTATTCAATTAATGGTAAAATTAGTATTCTTCATTTTAACCAATTTCTCTTTCAGATGTTGTAGGTTAGAAATTATAAGCTTTAAGTATTTTGAAATTATAAGCTTGGATTGATCAATGTTACATTTATTCAACATTTGGTTACAGACATACATTGTAATAAATTTTGTTATAAACTTGGTTTGATTGGACTTCTGCATTTTTTGAATGATACTTTGTATCATCCAAAACACCCTTCCCCCTCCTGGCATACTCCAATGCAATGTGTGATCATTAACTACATGTCCAGACTAACCCTTAAGAAAAGTACTGATTTAGAGTGCACTCTCCACCATTTTGAATTTTAAGGACCACCCAAAACTACCACTGACACATTTAAGCTACCCAGCATGACTTATTAATGTCATTTATCATTTGTATATGTCAGTAGTGGTTTTGGGAAGTCCTTAAAATTCAAAACAGTGGAGTGTTCCCTTTAAATCAACACCTAATACATTACAAAAATATTTCAAAAACTTTTACTATATAATACGTGGCTTTTATATTTATTAAATAGTATTGATTTGAGTAAATTATGTTTATATTGTGAAAAATAAATCAGTCAAATTTTGAAAGAATTATATATTAAGAGTTTTCATTTGCATAACATTTGAGGCAATTTTCAATTAAGGCCAAAAACATAATAGTATAATACTTGATACATGTTAAAACTACTTTATGAAAACAGAAAGAACTGCCAAATGGTAATATATTAAAATATTTATTTATTTATATTGTGAAAAATTATTTAAAATATTGTTATTGTTGTTATTATTATTATCATTATTATTATTATTATTATTATTATTATTATTATTATTATTATTATTATTATTATTATTATTATTATTATTATTATTATTATTATTATTATTATTATTATTATTATTATTATTATTATTATTATTATTATTATTATTATTATTATTATTATTATTATTATTATTATTATTATTATTATTATTATTATTATTATTATTATTATTATTATTTTCTTTTGAATAGTTAAGGATTCAATTAAATTACACTCTTAAAAGTGAACATTTGTTCCAAAACAACTTTGTTCAATATTGGATGCAAATTGTGACCACTGAGCAGATACTGTCAGTTTTAAACTGCACTCCTAGAAAGATAATTCAAAAAACCCAGATAGATTTAATTTGATATCTAAAAAAAAAAAAATGTCAGATTTATCAATGTCATTTTTTTTATATTTTAAAGTAGTATATTACTTTAATTTAAACTGTAAGAATATTTATGAAGTTCAATCAGTCTGATGTAGGGAAAGTAGAAGATTTGATGGCTTAGTTGAAACAAGGTGACAAAAATGCACTGAATAATAATTTAGAGAATAAAAAATAAGATTTATTTGAGAAACTAAAGAAAAAAAAATCATTTACTTAAAAAACTTTAAATCTTTTATAAAAATTTGCAATTTTCGAATATACATAATCAATAAGCTTATATATGTTCTTATTGCATTCCTTATTAGATTCAATTACAGTCAATGTGTAACAAAGAAATATTTATGTATTATATAACTAATATTTGTTTTTCAAGTGTGAATAAATCCGCAATCAGTTATAGTATTTACTCTATTAGTGTTTACATGTTTGGTTACAAAAAAAAAAAAAAATCATTGCACAATTGTAATATAAATTATAAAATTTATTGGTACATTAAAATAAATATAGAAACAAAATATAAATAATAGATAAAAGTTTGCAAGTAAACCGATATCTGAGCGATCTTATCAAAATTGTCATCTTATATTTTTCTTCAAAAAAAAAATAATATTAACCCAAAGGCAAAGATAACTTCTATTTATCTTAAATCTATATTATGGTTTTGCTTTGAAATAAAATTATAATTTTTAAAACTAGACTGAAATTTACTTTTGCTGTTTTAATCTTGTATACTTATTTATGAATTCTTGTAGATATTTATTTTACAGTATGTTATATAATTAAACAATTTCAATTGTAAGATACTGATTTCTTATTTTTGGGGTTTCAATAAAATAGTAGTAAACAAGTAACTTAATCATATGTATTTAAATAACTTTTTTTTTTACAATTTGAACATAATTATAATCAATAAGTTAATCTATGTATTAAAATATAAATTATTTCTCCAATGATATTTATTCCCAGCACTGTGTGATAGAACATGGTACTCTACACATGTTACAAATGGAACTGTCATTACAACAATAACAATATTGTTTTTTCCACTTCTAATTTCATATAAAAAATGAAAATTTAATCGAAAATTTAATGAAGATTTAATGAAAATTTTTCTGATACAGGGAGCTTACAATGTCCTTGTTAAAATTTTCAAAGACAATGCAAACATAGAAAGTCCCATACCTTTTGAAAAAATAATCCCCACTGATCGTCCACCCTCTCATAAAAGAAATATCTGGATGCAACAACAATTAACTATTGGCTTTAATAGCATCAACAGATCTAGCTCCATATTTGATGAAAAATTATCATACTGGAGTTTTTATCAAATAGTTCACTCTGGTAAATCTAGGACAGTGAATCTTCTCCCAGTTGCAATCCCTCGTCTCGTAAGGCTGACTAAGTTCCTGAAATTGGAACCAAAGTTTGTGGATTTTTTGGTTAAGGTCAACCTTGGAGCCTTTTCTACTGGGATGTTTCTTTGTAATCAGAGGGGACACACCATTAATACAATATGTACTCTTTGTAGAAAATTTGATGAGTCCATTGAACACATACTCTATCAATGTGAATAGTGGACTTGGTTACAAAATATTGCCCTATAGAGGATTACAGGATACAATTCTTCAAATGTATACCTTAATGATGCATTCAAAAGTGGAAATTTTGGCTCCATCTTCCTGGCCACTTTCATAAATTTTATCCTATGGAAGATTAGATGTAAGGTATTATTTGATAGAGAGTTGCCTGCTCCTATTGAAGACATTTTCTTAAAATTATTATATAAAGCTAAAGAAAGTGATCTAAGAACATGCATGCCTAGTCCTGCTGAGAAAACATGGAGTCAATTAAATATTTAGCAATGGCCATGTATATTATTTATTCATGACACTTAAACTTTACACACCATGGAATTTATATGCCAAATTAGATCACCCCTGATAAGTAACATAACATAAAATTTTACTTTCAATCCTGTACTCATCATCTAATTTAATAACTAATTAGTCTTTGATGTGTCAGACATGATTGTAAACATGAACTCTATATTACAATGTATATTTTACTTTTTGTGCAAATAAAGATTATTTAAAAAAAAATGAAAATTTCTTTTGGCTATTTTTTATTGCATAACTAACATTCAATAATCACTTCCAGGTAAAATTATAAAAAAAGTACATGTGCTTTTGATCATATAATAACAACATTGGTTAAGCAAACATAAATTTGTTTGAAAAACAAATTTATCATTAACTTATGCTGCTTTGGGATGTAATATTTAACTATGATTTTAACAATATAAAATAGAAATATTAACAAAATATATGTAATTTATTTTAAACTGCTATAGGTGTTTAAATAAGGAGACTATCTGATGGTTATTCACATTGGGTGAAACGTAATTACACTGTGAAATTAATCTAGTAAGTTTATTTTACACTGAGTAGTATTTATGAATGTTAAGTCATGCCTAAAAGAGAGAATATGATTATTATTTATATATTTAATCTCAGCATTTATATTTGATATTTTTGTGTAAAGGTTATAAATAGATAAAATTTGTCTCTATCTTTGAAAGTATATATTTTATGTTTTGATTTGGTTATACAATTTAAATACAATTATGTTTTATAAAATTTCTACTGTAAAATAAATATATTTGAAAAACAACTGAAAAAGCATATCTGAAGATTGTAAATTCTATATGAAACACACGCATACCACACCCACATATATATATATATATATATATATATGAGTGTGTGTGCAGTGCAATAGATTGTACTATTTTATATATTTAATTTTAAGTCATGGTGAAGAGCACCATGATTCATTTATATATATAATAAAACTGATTTAGCAACATAATAGATGGTTAAGAATGTAGGCAAGGTTATAATAGCCAAGGCATAACAATATTTTGGATATTCAATCTGTAAATTAAGATAATCTCCATAAATGAAAGGAGAATTACTTAAAAAGGTTAACACTAAATTAAAAATTCCTGGTGTTTTTTAAATTTGAGATATAATTCAATGACTTATGTATATACTGATGCATAAATATAATATACTATTTACATTTTATGTATAACAGCATACAAATATGTATTTATAAATGCTTATCAGTATAAAATATAAAGCAAATATTCATTTATAATTCCAGTTTTAAAAAAATCCAAAGTCTTAAAAATTATCAAGCTTCTAAAAAAAGTCAAAGGTGAAGCAATAAAAAATTATCAGACTGCTCCATGCTTGATGGCTGAAAATTACAAAATGTTTATTACTATGGAAAAAAAAATTAAATATTCCTTTAATTATAGCTAATTCTTTTTTGCATATGTAATTATAAATATTTATATTTGCATAATGACACAGAATTAGATAAATATTAAAATGAAGATTTTCTTCCATAAAAGATGCAAATATTTTTTCTGTGTTTATGAATGCTTGTTTATTAATATCAGTTTTAGATAAAATCACATCTGCCATTATATGGTTCATCATCATTACAACCATTATCAATCCACTGGTGGATGAAGGTCTCTCCAAGTTCAATCCATCTTCTCTGATCTTTAGCTTTTCTACTCTATATCACTCATGAACACTTTCATATTTCATCCATCAATATCACGTGTGGTCTTTTTCTGGATCTTTTACAATCTCCTGGAATCCAGTTTAAGATTTCAATTGTCCATCTATTATCATCTCTTCTAGCAATATGTCCAGCCCAACTCCATTTCAATCTTTTAACTTTTTAATGGGGTTTGTTCTCTTATGCATACATTACATTTTTGATGCCTTCTTGTTACTCCCAACATGCATCTTTCCATACTTCTTTGAGTGGTCTGAAGTCTCTGTATTGCTCTTCTATTAAGTATCCAAGTCTCAGACCCATAAGTAAGAACTGGTAAAACACATTTCTTAAAACCCTTCCCTTTCAAACACATAGGCATATTTCCTTTAAAAATCAAGTTATTTCTAACAAAATCAATCCTACCAAGTTTAATTCTATGATTAATTTCATCAGTTATGTTTCCATTTGTATTAATAATCTGACCAAGGTATTTGTAACTGTTAACTTCTTCTAATTCATCATAATCAATCTTTAATTATATGGTTAGTGGAGTTTATTTATCAGCAAGAAAGAATCTGATGGATGGATAATGATGAGGATAATTTTTTCAAACCATTCTGTGTAATATTGATAATAATGACAAACAACTATATACAAGAAAGAATCAAAACATAAGTTTATAGTTATATAAAATGAAAGAAGAAATAACCTTAGGTAGCTTATAAAGAAAAGCTAGAATACATTATTCATCAGTACTTAATTGCTGGTCAATTATGCTTTATACGTTATTATTATTATTATTATTATTATTATTATTATTATTATTATTATTATTATTATTATTATTATTATTATTATTATTATTATTATTATTATTATTATTATTATTATTATTATTATTATTATTATTATTATTATAAGTATGCGCCTTTTTTTTTTCACATTAAATAGTGAAGCTATAATTTTACTCTAATTTATAATAGCTTTGCTAAGCGCTTTCGAGATTTCATGTTTGAATCTCATACTCATAGCTTTGTAACTAACGATTGTTATGAATATGCAAATACGTTTGAATTTTTAATTAATCCATTGTTTAGAGAGAGCAAAATATGCCTTTCCTCTATTAATGGCATTATTATTATTATTATTATTATTATTATTATTATTATTATTATTATTATTATGATGATGATGATGATGATGATGATGATGATGATGATGATGATGATGATGATTATAAAAAAGGCATATGAAATAATGTTTTGGAGTTCATAAAAAGTTTGAGCACCAGATCTGCAAGTGCCAAAATCGACCCTGAGACTTCTCAATCCTAAACCAGACTTTCTATCAACCATGTCAAAACAGTTAGGGAATTATTGTTATACTTCTTTGCTATCAATCACTAGATATACAATCTTACGTTAATTTTATATGGAAACCTGGACAAACTATCAATTGATAACCTGAAAAAAAATAAGCTTTTTTGAAAATCCTTAACTTTCTGAAAAATCGATGCAGCTTCAGTAAATATTATATAACATTATATTTATATATCAATTTCAATTTCAAAATATATTCTTTGATTGTTTCAATGAGTATTTTAATTTAAAACTCATCGAGAAAAAAATCTAAAAAAATATAGATGAAAAATAAAATCTTTTGAAATTTTTCTAAGGTTGAAGATCATGGGAGTTAATTTCTCCAAGTTGATTAGATTTAGATTTATTCAAGGATAACCAGCTAAAGGAAATGAATGTATTGAACAAGGGGGGGGGGGGGTAGAAGGAAAAATCTGGAAATGCAATAAAGTTATAAATAGTATGTTCTTTAAAAATCAATAATAAAGAATACAAATTATTAAAATTCTTACTATATTAATAGTAATAATTGCTACTTAAAATATATACTAATTATTAAAATATACATTATAATATTACTTTGAAATTATTACGTAGAGAACATATAGCAACTCTTAATATTTAAATTATTACTTTTTATTCTCTAAATCATGACACTGAAAATTAATAATTTCACTCATGTTCAATATTATTTATTATGCTGATAATATGTATTTGCCATAAATAAAAGCGTTATTTATTTAAACAAAACTAACTTTGGGAAAGTAGTGATATATCATCATCCTTCCTTCACCCTCCCCTCAAATTTACAGTTAAATTATGTTGACATTTACTGGCTGCCACTCAAAGGTGAATGGATGAAAATATGTTTACAATTCACCTTGCAAGTGACATATGTTAGAATCTGACAATAATATGATGCCACATGAAAAATAGATTTCAATCATGATAAACATGTAATAAACGACAGAAAATTGTGAAAACATAGAACAAAGCCATGCATAAAAACTATAGTGATATTATAGTTATATTCATACAAACACTAAAAATAAAAAAGTCCAAGATCATCAAAATGAAATATAGCTAACTAATATCTACAACCATGGAATATTTCAAGTGCCATAGATCCTCTCTATGGAATTATCTTTTCATGTTAGAAAACATCAAAAATTATTTTATTTTAACATTGAGGTATTTCAAATTCAGAAATGAAGAAATTTTGTAAGTTAATTACATAGACTAATTTTAATGTAACTGCTCTTCTGGAAATTCATCATTTTTTTTAAATGACAAACACTTTCTTCAAGTAGGCTTTATGTTAATTTCTCATAGAATACATGAATATTATTTAATCTACTGATTTTTATTAAAACAAATGTAAATAAAGGGTATCCCCAAATTCCTTTTATTATAATGGAATGCTTTTATTAGCTTGACATCATACAGCCACTCTAAAAAATGCAAATTCTAAATAATAATATGCAAATAAAATTTTAAATAAATATATAAAATATCCAAAGATGTGGAAAAGGAGCATGAACCAGTTTGTATTGAAAGATTTGTAACTGTTACAAACGTAAAATTACTTATTTTATTTGAACTATCTTCAGTAAAATTGGCAAGACAAAGATATTCATTTCATGGTAAGTTTGCATTAGTTATTGATAAAGGGGAAACTTGGTTTTACATCTAAAATGCCTCACATTTGAAAAAAAATTGAAACCCATTAGTTAATTGGATATCAAATTATTAATTTATTATCATCTCTTTAAAAAAATTAATTATTTTGATTAAATATACAATTAATCTTGTTCACCCACATTGCCTGCAAGAACAATACAATATAGTTAAAATATTATTATTTATCAGATGATAGAAAGATAATCCAACCTAAAGACCAGTGCAATAATGTTTAAAATGAAATTAGACAATGAATTTTTCATAATTGTTACCAATGAAAAACTTTATTTCAATATGTATATTGTGGAATGCACACATTTTCATTTGACATTTTTTATAGTTTGTAAATTGCTAAATAAAGAAAACAATTCAAAGTCAAATGTTTAATAAGATACCTTATTGTTTTGAATAAATTTGGAATACATAAATCATTTATTTATTAAATTTTAAAATGAAATATTTTAATTTAAATTATTATTGTGTGAGTGGTAACAATGCCATATTAGAATTAAAAGAAAGAGAGTGAGATGATTAAAAGCCAGTGCTTAAAAAAGGACTACATTTTGTGTTGCCACAGCTACAGAAACAATTTCAGCAAAAAAAAAAAACAACTTTCTTTTGTGTTTACTTTACTTTTATAAAAAATATATTTGAAACAAATATCAAAGAAGTATGGACTGTGTGTAAAACAATTTAGAGATATGGGGCGTAATTTTCCACCCCTCTTTAATTTGATATCATTATGATTAAAACAAAATGGATATCACAAAACCTATGATGACTACCATAAAGTCAAGATAATTAAATTCACCTTGGATTGAAATATCATCAGAAATTATAATTGGATATCATCTAATGATTCAAATTGCTAATGGATCCTATGTTTGCTTTTTTGCTAGCAAAAAGATACAAAAAAACATCATTGAATAATGGATTATCAGCTAAAATCATGTACATGCAAAACTGTTGGAGCAGACACTCATAAATATCTTAACACTGTTAGATAAGTATTATTTATAATAAGAAAGACTTTAAAAAGTACAATTACACATTTAATGATTAACATTTACTAAGGTTTTGTTTTATTAATAATTTTTATTATTATAATATACTTACCATTTTATTATAATATACTTACCATTTTTTAAAAAAAAATAACAATATTAAAGTTTTTTTAATTGCTTTGTTTAAAAAGTTTACAGTTAACACTTTTATGATGGTATTCTTTATAATTTAAATGCACATCACATCTATCAAATGCAATCATAAAAAAAAAGGGGAGATGACTTATAAAATAGACTATAGAATATTAGATTGCAATTGGTAAATTAGAATTATAATGTTTATTTTACCAACCTCAATGAGTTAATGCTTATCTCAATAAATTTATATTATTATTATTAACTTAGTTATTTTGATTTTCCTATTGCATCAATCATTATAAATTGTTTTATTATGTAACTTATTTCACAATTAAGATAATTCATTGTGCATTCTATACTATACTTTATCATCACATAAGTCATAATTTATTAAATTATTTCTTTGTCAAGCAAAATATACTTGTTTCTGTGAATTCATTGGCACCTTACAAAATTTATGAATTTGCTATGGATATAAGTCTAAACTGCCATTGAGCCATTTGTAGATCAACATATTTGTCTATTTATTGGTTATATATTGTAGTGACTTAGTATAACATTTATGCAATATATTTAGATTGTCCAAATACATAGTGTAGAAATGGAGAAAACCACTTGATTCACAATGCAGTCCAGCTAGCCATACCCAGTTATAATGTTTTATCATATGCATGATTATCTAAATGTGCAGTTAAGTATTTTTTTCTGATAACACTTCCTATAGACATTTCAGTTAAGTATTTTTTTCTAATAACTTTTTTTTAAAAAAATACATAGTTTATTTTTTGTTAAATAAATTATATTACCATGTTAATGATATTGAGTTAATTTATGAGGTATTTTGTTGATTTATAACTCCTATTATAAAATATCATTGTTTATGACAAATTTGAATCAATGATTTTAAATAATTTTAACTTAGTAATCAAATTTATTTTATAGTTGTAAGTGTTATAAACCCATAAAATCATTATTTTAATGCATAACTCATTCTTAACATATTATATATGAAAGACTTTAGGATACTCTTAATGTAGTCAGTACATATATTAATTATTGAACAACATTTTTTATTATAAATAACTAAGTGCCAACTATGCATCAATGAAATCTATTTTTATTCAATAGCAAAATATTTCAAATGCAACAAGAACAATACAATACTTATTTATAAAATGCTTAAGTTTCATTAATATTTAATATTTAATTCCAATGCAGATTTAAATTAACATATCTGTTCTACACAATAAATATGTGTGTGTTATGAATCACATATAATTTAATTATAAAATTCAAAACCTGTTTATTTAATTGAAATTTTTTTGATGGATAAATGCTATATATATACACCTGGGTCTCATTTTATGTGATAGATAGGTTCCTCAGAAATCACGCGCAAATGAAATTGTGCAAAAATAGTTGTAACTTACATTGAAAAGGGGGGGATGCGGTCTGTGATTTTTAAAAAATCGCGTAAAAGCAAAGCATCAATATAAAATTACTTTAAAATTTGTGCAAAAAAAAAATAAGGAAATAAACTATGACTAATAAAAATTTCAAATTTGGAAAAAATTGAAACAAGACAAACTTTTTTTAACTATAATATTTAATTTTATTCAAAATAATATATTTTTATGCATAATTTACAATATAGTAATTTACATTTTTTATACATGTTTTAATTATTATCACTATTTGCTGAAAAACACATTCATTTGCAAACTAGTAAAAAATCAAATTTTTCACAAGAGGAAATACAACTAACACCAACTTCACACTCATGTTGTGTCAATGGTTTTCTGGTGACAACATAATTAGTAATTAATCTTTGAGATGATGATTTTATTAATTGTTTATGAAACTAACAACTAAAAATTAAATTCTTATTTTTGTCTTTAATTTTTTAATTTTCAATTCCATTTAAAAATCAAATTTCACATCACATTAATTTCAAGTCACCATAAGTAATTTTTAAATTGTTAATTACAATTAAAAATCAGATTTTAATTTTTAATTGTCAAATTTAATTGCTATGACTCACCTTTTAAAAATAAACTTGTGGACACTAAATGAATAATAATTGATTACATTCTTTTTTAAAAAGCAAAAACAGAATGTGATTTAAAATGCAAAATTAACACATACAATGTTTAAACAAATTTACATTATAATCTTGTAAAATTTAATGTGTGTATACATAAAATGTGGAAATCATGATTTTAATTTCATTATTGCATAAAATCTTACTATTATAAAGCACTTAAAATATTGAAATTACTAAGATGAAAGTGGAATTCCAATAATGTGCTATTACTTTCAATATAACGTAAGTGTGCGAAATTTATTATTTAAAATAATAGTGCATTATTGGAGTTCGACTTCCGGTGAAACATGAATCGTGTAACTTCAAAATCCTGTCAAATAAGTCCACGTAAAAAAAGACCCAGGTGTATATATAATTTTTTGATTGGTATTGATATTGGGATTGTCTAAGTCAGTGTTCTTCAATCATTGGTCCGTGGCCCGGTGCCGGGTTGCGGAACTTTTCTGCAGGTCTGTGTGCTAGATGAGCAGTAAAAAGTTTGTAATAATAAATAATAAGAGTTTAAACTTTTAATTAATATAGCCAATTTTTATTTATTTTTTCATCTTATTTTTACTTCTAAAAAAAAAGAAAACAGAACGAAAACAAAATCTAATCAATCATTCATAAATTAATTTTTTTCTAGTTATCACAGATGTGGGGGGGGGGTAGAATTAATTTTTTTATTACTTTTCTAAAAAAAATTAAACAAAGTTTTTTATTATATAAACTCCATATATATATATATAACTTTATCTTATATATTTAACATTGTTGTTTTCATCAGTTATAACAATTATGCTTATCTTTAAGAAAATTTATCTATAGACTTCTGCTGGTCTGTGAAATCTTATCCTTATTTTTGCTGGTCTATGCAACGTTATCCTTATTTTTACCAGTCCGCAGGTGTGAAAAGGTTGAAGACCACTGGTCTAAGTGTTGACTGGTTTTTAAAGATTACTTACAAATTCACTTAGTCTTGAGCATTTTTACACTTATTATTTAAGTAATACTTTGGGGACAATTTGAAAATTATAATTGCAGTTTGTAATGTTATAATTGATCATTTATTAGTCTGCATTTAGAACAGGTTATTTTACTCTGCTTAAAGAGGTGTATTTAAGCTTCTTTGTATAAATAATTTCAAGCTCAGAGGACAAGTTGCAATCTTTAGTATCTATATAAACATATTAGACTATTAATAAAGATGGGATGCCACTTTTATTGCAAAAAGAAGGTTGTCTTGACAACAGTTTGAAATCCTTGATTATTATTAATGTTGGGATTGTCTAAATGGTGACTGGTTTTTAATGATATATGTATAAAATATTTATGTATTTATCTAAATATCAATTACAACTGGTTTGGCCTTCTCTCATTTTCTCACTTTATTAACAACAAATAAATAATAATAATATTTTATAGAGTGTATGTTTCAGTTACAAAATAGGATGATCTTTTTTAGGATGGTTAAATAGGGTCTTGCTTTCAGCAGTTCTGAAATTACTTTAACTAGCGGTTAAATATTTATTTCTGCAAAATAGTAATTGGAATAAATAGATGGAGTTAATCAAGAAAATCTTGAAAATGCATTTCAAGTTGCTGCTGTTAATCCTTTTTTTTTGCACAAATGTGGAAAGGTAGTTCTTTATTATAATTCTTCTTTTACACAAACATCATTATGTTGATCTCTGACTGATGTAATCTAGCAGAAAAACACCAAAAGAGTATTCAGAAATCTGAGCTTGTTTATTGATGCATCTGGCTAATCATGTAGACTTTAAAATGAATTTTCACCTTTTTTAAGTAATGAAAAATAATCAGACAAAATTTTTCTAGTGCATATGGAAGCATAAACAGAATAACAGTAGTACTGATAATAATATTCATGACCCCTCCTTGCAATTCACTTATTACAGCAACAATTTTTGTAATATTATTTAAATTATCCAATTACTTGGGTCATATACTGCCTAACATTTATTGTTAGTTATCAGATCTGTGCACACACCAGATGATAATTTTTTTTAAAATTTATTTTCAGACATTTTCGCATCCAATTGACAACATCAAATGTTTAAAAAAATAATACAGATTTTTTTTAAAAATAAAAGTATTTTAAAATGTATATTTATAAAAACTATAGAGATGACAAATTCGTTCTCAAATTTTTACAAACAGATCTTCATACATATCTTTAGTTATCTTTGCCGTTAATATGATTTATAGTAACTATTTTATATAATTCCCTCTCCCTTTTTTATTTACATTGCATTCTTAATACAAATTTAAATAAAATGTCAACTTTAAATATATTAAAAATTCTAATAAAAATTGAAACATTATATATATAAAATATGTAAATTGCAGTGCATATTAAAAATTCAATATTAAATAATATTCATATTAAATAAGATGTTTGTTCTTTAGAATAAAAATCTTAAAGTAATTAATAAATTTCCCTATTTTCTTCCATACTCCCCACTCCCCCTTTTTTATCTATAACTATCTTAAAGATTGACATCCTCGCTATATATATATATACTGAAAGAAATGTTTTCATGGCTATGAGATGTTTTATGAAACATGTTATCAGGAATAACGTTTATTAAAATAAAATAAATGTACTGCCATTTTTATAAGATAACATTTATCATCAATTGGGTAAGAAAATATTGTAATAATCATATGATTATAATAGATAGAACTGTTTGAAATTGTTGTTATATCATGTGGTTGTTAAATAATTCGATTTGTATATGGCAATAGTTTTTATATTTATTTGCTTTAAGAAACTTCTAAATAGTTAATAATTTCTTTTTTTATCACATTTATTAAGGCAATCTGTATTTTTAAAAAGTTATGTAGCTTCTCTAAATACTCTTTTGTCATGGTTATTTTATGTGGATATGATTTTGATATTATGAAAGCTTATGTGATGGCCAGTATCCAAAATATGAAAAGCAAGTGCTGAAGATGTTGAGATTTTTTACTGTATTAATGTATTCATCACTTTTAGTACTTATAATATGTTGATTGCTCTTTACTAAATATGTAATTGGATACATGCTACATAGACTTTCATAGACTAATACTAAGCAAAAGATTAATAATATTCTAATCAAATCTAATGATATAATTCCTCAGTAAACCCAAGGACTGTATTAAATCCCATGTGGCATGTGCCCACCTACATACATAGGAAGAAGCAATCGGTATATACATGTTAAAGTAGATTAACAGATCTCAACATCTTCAGCACTTATGTTTTGAATACTGAACATCACATAGACTTACCAAATGCTAAACTCATATCCACATGCAATAACCATGACCAAAGAGTATTTAGAGAAACTATAGAATGTTTTAAAAACACAAATTGCATTACAAAACATGATGAAATAATAAAATACCAACTATTTGTAAGAATTTCTTAATGAAAATGGATATAAAAAATACTGAAAAAATATAAATTAAAGTATTCAATATATACACAATACAACAACCATGTAAACCAATTATATCTACTATAGCATTATGATTATTACTATATATTTTTCATCCAGATAAGAACAAGTGTTATCTTATCAAAATATCTGCAAATTTATTTTAGTTATTAAACATGGTAATTCTCGAAGACATGATTCATAATGTATACATAACATGAATAATTTTTTACTTGTATAAATCAAGATTATAGTTTAAACAAAATGTTAAAAAATAATAAAAATATAATTATTAATAATAAATCAAAGTGATACATTCACATATATTTTATTGACTGCATCATGTTAACTCATGCATTTACTAAAGCTTAAGAATAAGAAAAAAATACTATTTTTATTTTGAAAATAAAGTAAATAGCAAAATGAGAGATATGTGCAGATATTAAATACACTCTAGGAAATATTTTATTCAATATTTTATCTTTTTATAAAAAGATAATATTGATTCTATTATCAAGAAATTATGATGTATCTAATTATTTTGACATTTTAAAAAGATATCAATTTTTGCTCAGAAAATATTTCATTACACAAAATATAGCAGATCCAAGTAACAAACAATAATAAAGGAAGAATAAAGTGAATGTGCTTTCAACACAAACTGAATTTTTTTTATTATATATATAATCACATACAAAATTAAAGAAGAAAAAAATGTCTGTTAAATATCATAAATCATGTGAATTTTAATGGTTTTTTTTTGTTTGTTTGTTGGATTATATTTTTCTTTGTGTAGCATGTAATTAAAATTGTGTATTTTAGACATATCATAGTTTGTTGCTTGACTGTACTTAATAAATATCTATGATCCATTTTCATAATTATTAACCAAGTAATTATAATAATCATCATCATATATTGCATCATATAAATATGAAATGACTTCTTATCCTTTGCTTACTAATAATTCATTTTTAATAACATTATATATAATAAATAAATAAAATTAAGAACCTGAGAGGTAAAAAAGATGATGAATATATCATTATAAACACATATATTAAATTCTTTAGTTTATTAATAATATATTTTACTCAATCCATCTAGATTTTCTCTGAGGAATTGTATTCTAAACAAAATAGGACATCTTTCAAGATGTGTGAGTGTATGTATCAAATATAGCTTTAAAGCTGTGGTAAACTTTATGATTAAGATAAAAATTTATTTTTCAAAAATATATTATTGAGTAGTAAAATTTTCAAAGCAGTATTAAAAATATGAGAAAATTGAAATATTGTATACATAACTGGAGGATATACGATTACTAAAGTTGGCCAATCTTATAATAAAATTTTTATTTTTGCATAGTCAGTTTAATAACAATATTGGAATGATTAAGGTTAAGATAAATAGTTCTTATGGTAAAGATGTTTACAGTATATTAATTACAAATGCTGATTGTATAGAAATCACCTTAATATTTTAAGGTCATACATATTATTTGCTGGAAATAAGAAATAACTTCACGAATATAGATTTTTGGTAGATGAGAGCTTATTAGCTGCTACTATTTATTTGGTGAAATAGTTTTTAATATAAAATATAATGACACTTTTACACCACTTGAATTTTACTACATTTCAATATATTTAAGCTCATTTGCTTTTAAGCTATCTAAAATGTGCTTTAAATTTATATTTAATACTTTTTATAGTGTATATGTAATGGCAAGACAGGCATTTCAAATCCTACTTACTCTTTGATTGTAATGTACTTTAAAACGTATTATTAGTTAAACACAATATTATCCACTCTGTACTTATGACATGATTTTAAGTATTATATACCTGCATTCTAACTCAATATTTACTGCTGAGTGTTTTAAACTCACATTAGCAAGCACATCTATTTACACACATCATTTTCTATAACAAAATAATAGTTAACCTTCATAAAACAATATTTTTTTACTTTGAAAGTTATAGATTTTCAGGATAAAATTAAAATATTAAAGTCTATTTTTATGTAGAGTAAATATCCAAAGGATACTTTTTATTATTTTGTTTGTCATATAAATAATTTCCAACCTTGATGCCAATGTTATCAATTTTATTTAAAAGCATCAAGGTACATTTTTATAAAACTGTATTACAAAATTAAATTGGATATTGCTTTATAAATAATTTTGTTTAATATATTTCTTATCTAATTATCAAAGTACAAGTATATATATTTAAAAATTAATTTTGAAGAATACATTTATCTGTTTAACAATATTTTTTTTAAATTAATTTTTAAACCTGATTATTTATTATTTACTTATCTATATTTTGATATCATTGCCCTAAAAGTCTTAATTGTTATTTTTGATGATGTTGTATGGATTTAAACCCTGTTATGGTGACTCTATTTTTCATTAAAAATAGTTGCACAACACTGCATTGTTAATTAAATACAGAGGGGATATCTATAGATAATTCTAAATCTGTTTGAACTATTTTTAAAAATATTATTTCATAAAGAAATAATTTTATATTTTATTGCTTATCAAAGATTTATTTTATATCTTAGTGAACTGGTTTTAGTAACTTTTAACTGTATTTTACAGAAGGAGATAAGTTGAAATAGAACAATTTTTTTTTAGAATTTTAACTAAGAGTGCAATGGCACTTGTTCCTTACTTCTTCATAAATTGATAATTTTGTATTTCTCTACACTTCATATTTGATCTCACATCATACCTACCATTTCTATTTATTTGTCCATGTCTATATAGTGCTTGAGTAAATAAGAAACTATTTTTAATAAATAATTTGCATGACAAAATAAAGTTTTATGAGAGAATTGCCATTGTTTTTCTGATCTTATAAAATAGAATGGGAGTTGATAAGTTTCTCATAGCTATGAAATAACTAAATAAATGATCTTTTTTTTTATCAGTAAAGAAAAAGAATAGAACTTTGTGTTTATAATAATAATATGCTTATTTTTATAATCATGTTAAAATGAAAATAATATTTAAGACATGTAAATATGACATTATTAATTATAAAACCATAATTAATTAAATTTAAATTAGATATGCATTTCATTTTATTAATAATATCAATTAGAAATCAATTTATTTTTTATTTCTGATTGATTATCAATGCAAAGTTTGTTAAAAATAAGATATAATCCCTATCTTTTATTTAATTAATTATTGTTTCACAATACATAATGTCGTATTTATTTTTATTATTTAATTATCATTTTTATTTAATTAATGATTTGTTAATTAAAAATGACATACCTACAACTGGATTAAATATTATTGGTACTCTGAAATTTCAACATAGTGAGCAAACTAAGATAATTAGTATTAAAAGAACAAATATAGAAAGACCCATTCTATATCTATAGTTTATTGACTCCAAGTGTTGAGTTTGTTTAATTATTGCACAGTTACAGGAAATTTAGTTTATTTGAGGGTATTTAATATATAACATGTATTTCATGCAGATCTAACATTCATCAATTTGGCCAGATCATAATCTCCCACATTTATATATAATCAGTGTTTAAACTATATTACAATAGCATTTCCTTAAATTTTAATGGACAGGCTTCAATCTTCTCACTCTTCCAACTATTAAACCATCCAAATAAATGATGGAACACTTAAAACGTTTGGTGAATTTTATATTGTAGTTATAAAAAAATGGCCTAATTACTAATTGCCGAAGAAATACGTTACATCTATAAGTTCAATCCATCCCTATCCTATTAATATATTGACGTGTGATGGACTGATATTATGAGTAGTAGTAGTAACAGTAGTAGTACTTTATATTATCAATATTGTTGTGTTAGCATTGTTAAAAATATTACTATGAACGATTTATTGCTTTTTAACTTAAAGTAATTTTAATAAGTAATAACTCACATGTACTATTTTTATACTGTATAATATACACAAATATTATCGAGTTTTTAAACACGTTTTAATTTTCTATTAATAAATGTATTTAAGTTTTTGTCTTTTTTTGTTTATTAAATTTTTAATTTAATTACTACTTTTTGTAAATTTATATTTTTGTTTAATGGATCATAAAGGGGGAAAAAATCTATAGTTGGAATTTACAAAACAGATGATTTTAATATAATTTGCAATGTCTAACTCAATACTATAATTAATTAACTCAATATTGTTTTCAATTCAGATCATAAAATTTTATTAGAACATTGTAGAAAATAATAATTAAATGTTATAAAATATCTTCAACAAAGAATTATATACGTATTATTATTTTTTCTATCAAAGTCTATATAATTAAATAATATAAATAGAATAAACTATTTACTATTAAAAATCAGAACATTAAACACCTAAAACGTTTTAAAAATTAATCAAATGATTAGTTGCACAGGATGTCATATGTTTTTAGCATTAGAACTGATAAATGCACAAGCTATCTAAATTTTTATAAATATATACAAAAAATACGTTTATTTTCCGCAATGATTTACTTAATTTATATAAGCCAATATTTGCCCACTGTGCTGGAATTAAGGCTTCAATATATTAGGTGCCTGAGTTATAAATTATTAACTGAATTGTACAATCTATTCATTCTATAGCAGAAGACAGATAAAATCTCATTTTAAACCACATCTGATGAAATATGTAGTATATTTTGAATTTACTGTAATAAATAGTCTATTTTGATATAATGCAGACTGCATATGTAATATTATAAAGAAGGACTGAGTCTCCAGTCATGAATTTTTATGAAGATATTACCCATGAGTATCAATTTGAAAAACATAAGTGTAATGTTATGCTTAGACGTTATCTATATATAAGCCAACCTTTGCTTGCCATGCTGAAATCATGGTTACAATTTATTGTATACTTTAAGCATAAGTGTAAATTTATGCTTTTAAAACTGATGTTCATGGGCGAATGCATGTAAATTTGTAAAAGCACATGGCTGGATGTTTGTTCCTGTTTTGTAATAGTACATATGCAGTCTGTGCTATATAAATAATAATTTATTAATTTATAATATTTTCATCTGACTGAGAGTCTTTAATAAAACTATGTATATATATTTACTTTATTTTTTATGATAGTTCAAATTGTAGGTAAATTACTACAACAGATTCGCTATAACATTAAAAAGGATTATCTCTAAATATGATTAAATTATAAAACCACACATTCTCTAAAATAAATAGCAGATTAATTTGAATAAATGGAGGTTGAAATAAAAAGTCTGCACAAAGCATTGGTAAGTTTGTGTCATCATTAATATTTATAATGTTTAAACAATATATTGAAACGATAAGATTTGCTCTGCAAATTTTGGTTTCACCTTCCTTCATTTCTTACCTACCATCATACCATAGTTTAAATGCTAGCACTATTGCAATGTGTGTGTCCTGTTATAATCAGCCAAGATTTATGCACATGTGAACCATTTATTCTATATATACACACCTGGGTCTCGTTTTATGCAGATTTATTTAATGTGATTTTGAAGTTATGCGATTCATGTTTCTTCTTAATATTTTTGTATATGGTTTTTTTTTATGTGATAAAATTTTTTAGATCAGAAGTCAAGCTCCGATAATGTGCTATTTCTTTAAATATTATAAATTTTGTGCACTCACTTGTCATATTTAAAGTAACAGTGCACTATCGGAGTTCAACTTCCATCTAATAATTTCAATATTTTCAGCGCTTTATAATAGTACTGTAATAGATTTTATGCAATAAAGAAGTTCATAATTCACTTAAAATCAGGATTTACCCATTTTATATACACACATTAATTTTGACAAGATTATAATGTAAATCTGTTCAAATGTTATAGATGTCTATACTATGCATGTTGTTGTTTTTGTATTTTAAATCACATTCTATTTTTGCTTTTTAAAAAAAGAGTACATAATCAATTAATCATTTAGTGTCTGCAAGTAATAAATTTCACAAGATTATAATGTAATTTTGTTCAAACATTATAGACACATATACTATGCATGCTGTTGTTTTTGCATTTTAAATCACATTCTATTTTTGCTTTAAAAAAAAAGAGTATGTAATCAATTAATCATTTAATGACCACAAGTTTATTTTTAAAAGGTGAATAACAGCAGTGGGTACAATTATATTTAACAATTCAAAATTAAAATCTGATGTTTAATTGTAATTAACAATTTAATAATTACGTAATCTGATATGAAATTAATTTGATGTGAAACAATGAAATTTGATTTTTAAATGGAATTGAAATTGAAAGAAAAAAATATAATTTAATTTAAAATTGTTAGTTTTAATTGAATTTTGCCCAACAGTGGTGAGTAGGTGGCTTTTTATTATCATAAGTCTAAGTTCTTATTTTTATTTTAAACTTTTAGTTCACCCTAATGAAGAGGAAAAAACACCTAAAAAATTGAGTTTCTTTGGAAACAAAAATTTCAATTTTAGATCGCTTAGTGAAATGGGAAGATCAACAGTGATTGGAAAACATTTTAATTTAGATGAATCTATTATAAGAGCAATTAAAATAAATGAAGTTGGTGCTTGTTATATTTCTTTTTGTGATGAATATGATGTCTTACTAATTCACAAATGAATCTGCATATTGTTAAATAGTGATAATGATTAAAATGAATTACTTACAAATTCTTAATAAATCTTCAGGCCTTCGGGATGAATATTACTTTTTTATCCCATTATCTTATATAATTAATGATCAAATATTTTAAAAATAAAAATAAATATACTATGAATGAACTTAGATTTACTTCTATTAAAAGCAACATGTAAGAGAGCAAGTTTACACTGTTCAGTTCTATTTATATTTTTATCAATTAATGTCAGAAAAACTATGATAATGCTATTTATTAACTTTTCTGTCAAATTTATTCAGCATTCCACAATTAAAACCTTATTATAAAATAATAATAAGATAAAAAAATCATAATTATTATATAATAAACATTTATGTTTCTAAAAATACAAATAATATTCTTTCACTTCAACATAATCTTAACAATTTAGACTATTCTAATCATACTACATTGGACTTTAGACATATCTTTCTAATATAATATTATATTTTTTATACAAATAAAATAACAAACACACTTAAGACATTAAATATGCATATGTATTATTTGTAATCTATTATTGTGAACACAATAACCAAATTTATGTAATAATGAAAGAATAAGTTTATGAAGATTGTAAACTTTTTATTTACACATTTATTTTTTTAATGAATAAAGTCAATTCACAATTTTTATATTACAATATTATTCTTGTCATAGTAACATATTTCTATGCTTCCAGGTTAAAATATTCATTATTAAAATCAAACAAAAAAAAATTACAAATAACATTTCACCACATATTTACTAAGGAAAGCCAATTACTCAAGTTTTTGATAGCTTTATAAATGAAAATGATAACAATCAAACCTTAAGCTATCAACAATATCATCCTGTAGTCAAGTCAACCTCATTTAACAATAAATGTGGTACTTATCATGTAGTCAAGGTACTATCTTTATTGTTAAATGTGGTTGCCTTGACTACAAGATTAGATTGTTGATAGCTTAAGGCTTGATTGTTATCATTCACCACACATTGAAATTTATTTGGAGAATGAAAGAGATAAAATGCAAAGAGAATTTTAATGATGTACAAGCATTGAAAACAGTAAATGAAAAAATACTGTGCAATAAGAGAATTTATTTTTTCAAAAATAGAATTGAACTATATATATATATATATATTGATTGTATCAATAAGCGAGATGATACGTGCAAACTTCCTCCTATTTGGAAAGATTTCTTTAAAAAACATTCTTAAATTTAACATTTTTGCTATTGGTGGGATTTTTAATGTTTTATTCAAACCAGTGATTGTAGCGCCTCTACAACCGTCTTTCTACCTTTTTATAACTCTGTGGATGGCTTGTGTGACCAAGTCGAAACGTCAGTAAATTGATATTAAAAGTTTTTAACACGGATGAACCCGCAAAATATGTATTTTATATATTTAACCCGTGCAAATCTTCGTTTTAACATTACTAACCTCTACGGGGAGGAAATTTTCAAACAGCTGCGTATATTTGAAAGAACGTGGAGTAAGAAATGTAAGTTACTTTGTAATTTATCTTTTTTGTTAGCGTGCAAAAATCACAACGTTATACCCACTTGCTGTAAAATTGTGTTTCACAAGAACAATTATAATGTTAGTAAAATTCTAAGGAAAACCAGCAATATTATTTTAAACTCATTTATTAAAGAAACTCGGAAAAATTTAGACAAAATTGATAAAGTATTGCTACATTTACGCTTATTCCTTAGTAATAAAATACATCCTTTACTGTGGACTAGTTTTGATCGTATTGCAAGTTTTCGATCATTTAAAGATTCGGAATTGGTAACAGCAAAGCAAAAGAAAAAATTGCAAATGCTAATTAGAACACAATCCCCAAACATTATGTATCCAAATCAAAAAACCGTTTACAATTTATCTAAGAAAGCCCTCTCTACAGATGAAATTTCGGTTTTAGAAAAGGTTTCAATTTTGCTTTAACACCTTCCCCGGATACCTTTTGAGAAAATTGTCTGTAATGTTGAATCAGCTCTTGATAAAATTGATTCTACATCGGCTGATTTAGCTAGAGCTGAGATTTGTAATATTTTAAAAAAAGCTAAGCTTCCTAAAAATAATTTTTCAAAGAAAGAAAGACAAGCATTAAATAATATAAAATCAGACAAATCAATTGTTGTACTTCCAGCTGATAAAGGTAATGCCACAGTTGTAATGGATCGTGACATTTACCATAATAAAATTTTAGATCTGCTTAGTGATAAAACTTATAAACTATCAAAAAGAGATCATACTACATATTTGGAAAAAACAACAAAAGCTATTATAAATAAATCACCTATTGAAACAGAGATAAAAAATAAAATAATCCCTCGTGAAAAATCTTGTGTCTGTCCAAAATTTTATGGACTTCCAAAAATTCACAAACCAGATACCCCTCTTCGTCCAATAGTAAGTGCAATAGGTTCTCCAACTCATATTTTAGCTAGATACTTATCGGATTTCATTAAACCTACAATCCCATCTATTAAATCATATATTAAAAACTCTCTTCATTTTATTTCTGTTTTACAAAGTTTAAAAATTAATGCTAGTGACATTCTGGTCAGTTTTGATGTCGTGTCTTTGTTTACAAACATTCCAATTGATGAAGCTTTAAATATAATCTCACAACGTTGCAATTTACCAGACCATATTATTGCTTTGATTAAACATTGTCTCTTAAATACATATTTTGTATACAATGGACAGCATTACAGACAAGTTTTTGGTACTCCTATGGGCTCACCTATCTCAGGAGTAATAGCTGATTTATTCATGGAATATATAGAAACTCGTGCTTTAGAATCATCATCTTTAAAACCTCTCATTTGGCTCAGATACATAGATGACACTTTTGTCATATGGCAACATGGAAAAAATACATTAGATGATTTTTTCTTACATTTAAATAATATGCATCCTCATATTAAATTTACAATGGAGACAGAGTCTGATGGAAAACTCCCTTTTCTTGATGTTCTAGTCACCAGAACACCAAATAGTTTATCTTTTTCTATTTACAGAAAGGATACACACACAGACAGATATTTACATTTCCATTCTCATCATCACCCAACTCAGATAGTTTCTGTAGCCAAAACTCTTTTAAATAGAGCAATTAACCTTTCAGATGACACACATCTGAAAGAAGAAATAAATCATATTAATAGTGTTTTATTAGCAAATAGTTATAATTACAAATTTATAAAAAAAGCCTTATTTCAAGCCCAAAATAGACAAAATAGGAAACAAAAAGATGATAAGTCAGCTATTAGGATTTGTGTTCCATATGTAAAAGGAACTACAGACAGTATCGGACGTATATTAAAACGCTATAATATAGATACAGCATTTTCTGCTCATCAAAAAATCAGCAATATAATAACCAAGCCTAAGGATTCAATCCCTCTTGAATCTCATGGTGTCTATCAAATCTCATGTAAAAATTGTAAAGCTTCTTACATAGGTATGAGTAATCATCGCATCAGTGTTAGGAGAGATGAGCATGCTAATGCAGTTAAACAACACTCATCATCATCAGCACTCTCACTCCATACTATAGATTCAGGTCATAAAATAGATTTTTCTAGTACCAGGATCATATCCAGATGTGATAATCTCTACCAATGCAAAATCAGAGAAGCCATTGAGATACTTAAAAGGCCAGATTGTATCAATAAGCGAGATGATACGTGCAAACTTCCTCCTATTTGGAAAGATTTCTTTAAAAAACATTCTTAAATTTAACATTTTTGCTATTGGTGGGATTTTTAATGTTTTATTCAAACCAGTGATTGTAGCGCCTCTACAACCGTCTTTCTACCTTTTTATAACTCTGTGGATGGCTTGTGTGACCAAGTCGAAACGTCAGTAAATTGATATTAAAAGTTTTTAACACGGATGAACCCGCAAAATATGTATTTTATATATATATATGAATTTCAAGACAAATGATTTTGATAACATGCTGAAAATGACTGTGAAAGTTAAAAGAGAAAGTGATAGAAAAAGAATATATGATCTTAAAAAAAGTTGATAAAAAATATTAAGAAATAAAATAAAAAATAAAAAGATTTGGAAGAATTTATTTAGGGAAAAAGTCTTGGTGTTTTAATGGATAACTGATAATTATAATGATAATTATCTTGAAAAATTTATTAAAGCAATACCATAATAACTTTATTGTCAGTTTTTTAGGTGTTTAATGATGTTTGAGTGTCAAAATGATGGATTGAGTTTTTCCATTTAATTTGCATCCAGAAATTAATCAAACTTAAAGTATGCTACTCCATAAATGAACAATGTTATAAAATGCAGTGAAGCGATAAAGTTACTGTTTTGTACATTTTAATAATTCTTTATTGTATATGTACAGATACTTTAAATAATGATATTTTTAACTTTAATCTGATATATGTAAATCTGATATTATAGAAATATTTATAGATTTTTTTTTTTTGATTTTTTTTTCCCCATATGTTTTAGCATCGACCAGGAGGCAAAACCACAACCGTCTGCAACCAACTACTTGCTTGCAATACGGCTGCAATAAGCTCTCGGCTAACAACGCTTGAAAAAAAATGAAATAAATATTTTTTATGTATATTCAATCTCACAGGATATATTTGTTTTGTATTTTTATAAGATATAATGTATCTAATCAAAATTAATAATTCCGATTCTACTTATAAAAATCAAAGTCAAAAAAATATATTGGCAATTAACAGATTGCACACACACACAGTCATGATAACATTGATTGATAACAAATGAATTCTATCGTTGTTCGATGCTTTAGAGATCAAAAATACATTTTCTAATTACTTACTGAAAGACTAGTTTTGTATAATACTCAAATATGAATTAATAATAAAAATATAAATTTCAAAAAATGATATAAAATCTTAAAGCATTTTAGATGTTATAGGTGCGATATTAAAAATAATAATTAATATTAGCAACAGTTTTAAATATATTTGTATGAGTTTGTGTAAATGTTTTATCGTATGTACATACTGCATATAATTAGTTTTTATGTATTTATTATAATCAAAATTTATTACAAAATAAAGATCTATTATAGCAGTTTGTCTGCTTGCGTGTTTGTATATATATATTAAAACAATGATTTTCGTGGATTAGCGATGTTGGATAACATTTCATATATATATATATATATTACATTTTCATGTTGTTCAAATAGAAAATTGTGTATATATGCTGAAAAAGATTTGGCTTAATAATAGCATTTTCACTAAAAATTCTCTAGAAAAAGACCGTTTTTAATATTTCTTTTCTATATATTTTAAAGTTGACACCTTTCTTAGAGCTTATGTCAAGTAGATTTAGAGAGATTTTACCATTTTATTAAGTCGTAAGAAGTTGTGTGATCTTTTAAATCTTTTTTCCCTTCTTAATTTTTAAAGATCATTTACTATAAAAATATTATTTCTTTTTTAACATTTTTTTCAAAAATAATGTTATTTAATTAATTTAAATGTCAATTTTAATATTATTAGGAAAATAGTTTTAAACCATATACACAATATTTTTTTATAGAAATCAAATACAAATATATTTTATCTGTGAATATATGTGTGATAGAGAGAAAGAATGGTTTGAATTTCCGCATCGATGGATGCTTGAATTTTTGCAGCATAATAGAGGAGTGTATCTAAAGCAATATAAAAATCGTCCGTGTCAATTATATATATATGGGTTTCATACGAAAGTTTTCACGGATTACAGATATAAAAGACATATTGCCAGTTGAGTGCTTTTGTGATAAAGTCAAAACGTTGGAATATTTAATTAAAATCTTACACGGATGAACCCGCAAAATATATCTTATATATATATATGCTAGTATGACTTGTGTAAGTATAATATCATAATTAATAAACTTTTGATTTTAGATATTTATTTAACTAACATGAACAGATCAACATATAAAATTTAAATTAGTCTATTAAAAATATATTGTTAAATTACAGTGGATTTAATAAATAAATTTAAAGAATATATAACAAAGCAAAATATAGTGGATAAAGGCTACCGATTAGAGTTTCATTATTAAATTTAAATACAGCATATTCATAAAAATAAATGAGATTATTTTAGATGTAAAATAATGTCATTCTATAAAAGAAAAAAATATTTTATTATAATTTTAATTTATAAGTTTTAGTGTAATATACAAGTAAACTTAGGGAATGCAAAAGCAAACACACACGCACGCACACACACACACACACATATATATATATTGATTAAAATAACATATGTGGAATAATTACTTTGAATAATATAAAGAACAAACTTGAAAGGTTATTTGTCATTGAATTTTTGCACACCTCATACATTGTCTATCATTAATTTTCTGAAAATTATTTTCAAGTTATCTCATGGAGGTGCTGGTAAATCCAGTAGAATATGTTCTATGTTTTTTTAAGTATGCAATTTGTCTTAAGAATCAATAGAAACTCATACATAGATTCTTGTAAAACTATTATATTTTGTTTATACATATATTTTTTTTATAGTAGAAATAATTGTTTATAAAAAAAATCAGATTTGGCTGGTAACAAAGATGAATTGAGAAAAAAAAAACAGCAGCTGTAATTAATTCTATTACTAGATATAATAATATCTTATCAAAGTAAAACTAAAAAGAGTAAAATAATATCTGCCAACTAAATAATATACAGTGTTTGATAAAATTCTTATTTATTTGAATAATACTTATTGTTTTATTTTGTTATTATTTTTATATTAAGTAAATTTTATTTCACAATTTTTTTAATCACTCATTGAAGATTATCTCTTTTATTACTAATTATTTAGATTTGCATATTACATATTTAATGGAATTGATAACAAATACTTTAAGGAAAATCCTAAAAATTAAACAGTTATATGTATTACTAATATAATAAAGAATATTTAAACATGAAATATTCTTTCAAAATATAGTTTGGGTTTATTAAAATCCTTTGCAATTCAAACTATATTAAATAGATAAGCATTTCTATTTGTATCAAATACTATAATTATTTGCTAGCCTAGAAAGTTAGACAAACATTTAATAACTCTCTTTTATTCATTAAGACTATAAATGCCTGAATGTATTAAATAATTATAAAATACATAATTTCATCTACATGCTCCCTTTACAGAGATAAAAGGGCACCGTTACAATATATATATATATATATATATATATTGTAATATATATATATATATATATATGTTTATATATATATATATATATATATATATAAACAGTAAGTGCCAACAGCAAACTGTTTTTCATATATATATAAAGTAATGACTCAATCGTTTTTATTTATTGCTTTATCTATTTAAAATTGCAGATAAAGTAAGCAACTAATTTCCATTTATAACATAATGTAGTCTTGCTTTGTCACCAGATTGATGACATTCTGTTGATATATGTGTGAGTTGTGGTGAGGTGATAACCATATTTCTGTTGTTACACTTGTAACCTCCTTCTTCAGACAAAAATTTGACACAACCTATTATTTGTTTTTACAGTAATACTGCATCGATTGATCCACACCATAAGATGGCACTGTTTCTATGCTAAAGCACATAAATATGCTGTTTACAAGGCCGCTCATAGATCTTACAGCCTAGTAAACTGTTCAACCGCTAAGATGTTGAAGTGCACCCATTACCCCAACATCCCTAGTATGTTGAACATTATTAGCGACGAGTATGCAAGACTCTCTATAGACATTATTCTTAACTATTGTACCGCATATGATGTGAAAGTTTCTGTATTTTGAATGTCGAAAACTATATTATAACATTTTTGGCTTCGATGTATTTTTTTTATTTTCGTTCGTCAAAATTGTAACGATTTTCCAAATGCTCCTGGTTTCATTGTCAGGGGTCAGAATTCAGTTAATGAGGAGTGTTAGTCACAATTCGGCAAAGTCACGATCAAGTCGCGCACTTTCCAACACTTTTTCGAGATCAAAACATTTCAATTGCAGACTACAGAAGCAGATGCGGTGGCCTTTCTTCAACAGAAAAATATTCTCCTCACCCAGAAGAACTGCCTTTGTGGTAGTTTAATGAAAGTAAAAAGCCAAAAAAAAAAAAAAAGTTACTTTAAAAAAAAGAAGACCGTAATCAAAAGCGGAAAAAAAAAACAAGTTATTTAAAAAAAAAAAAAAAAGACCGTAATCCAATTTTATTAAACAACAAATTTTACAAAAAAAAAATAAAGAAAAAAAAGGTTTTTACAAAACATATTAAAAAAAATATTTAAAAATAAATTTATTTATTTATAAAAAAAATCCAAACCAAAAAAATAAAAAACACGATAACATTACAAAATAATAATAATCAAATCAGCCCAGTAACGTTATATCTATTCGTTTTTCACTAGCAACAGTGCCATATTATGGCGTGGATCAATCGATGCTATATTACCATTTTTACTATTCTTTTTGAGTCTGTAAGGACATTCCTAAAAAATGATAGTAGTTTTAATTAATATACAAATTTATATTTCATAATATTTTAATATTAAGTACAGATTAAATGAAATGACATTGCTTTCATGTAATTTTGATTTATTTTTAAAAATTAAATACTTTCAAAAAAAAAAACAACCTTCTAGTTATTTAAAACTTAAAATTTTTTTTTTTAAATGCTCTGGTCTCTAGGGACTCGCAACCAGCAGGTTGTGTACCACTGTATTAATTCAACAGAAAGTTTGTAAAAAATGATTTTTAATTAATCTACCTCCAAACAGATAATTTTGGTCTACTATAATTAAACTTTTAGGTGGATTTGATTTCATATTGTTTCAATTATTAATGCATTTACAATTTATTTAAAATCTTATATAAGAATACTAAATGGTTTCCATTTACTATCTAATATAGTGTTGCCTTGATAACAAATTCAATATTTTTATAGGTTTATTTAAACCCTCTACCTAATAAATTATTATTTAGAATAAATATTTGACTAACACTCTGACTGTTATGTGATTTATATATATATACTTTTTTAATCCACAGAAGTATTTTCAGTTAACGTTACAGTTATTGTTTATGTTGTAATTACAATATTTTTTTAATTAATGGACATTTTATTTGTATTATATATATATATATATATATATATATATATATATATATATATATATATATATATATATATAACAAACTAACCAAAGGAAATACATATAAAAACAAAAAAATAAAGACTTATAAATCCAATAAATAATATAATATTTCAACCAGAGGACTGGTTTTCATCAGAAAGAAAAAATACACAGTAAAATGGCGATAATCAAAAATTACAGATTTGGTAAAAGATTAAAAATTTAACAAAACCCCCCTGATTGGTCACAAAATCTAACACAGAATATCTACCCAATCAATGACAAAATTCAAACAAAAAAAAAAAAAAAACTACATTCCCTCCTAATCAAGCTTAAATTCTATTTAAATTAAAATAAATATAAAAATAAAAATAAAAAATCCAAAATTAAAAATTAAAATATACATATGTGCATACATAGAAAAATTAAACTATGCTCACACACAAAAAATAGCTGTGCTCATAGTTGTGAGCATAGTTTAATTTTTCTATGTATGCACATATGTATATTTTAATATTTAATTTTGGATTTTTTATTTTTATTTTTATATTTATTTTAATTTAAATAGAATTTAAGCTTGATTAGGAGGGAATGTAGTTTTTTTTTTTTGTTTGAATTTTGTCATTGATTGGGTAGATATTCTGTGTTAGATTTTGTGACCAATCAGGGGGGTTTTGTTAAATTTTTAATCTTTTACCAAATCTGTAATTTTTGATTATCGCCATTTTACTGTGTATTTTTTTCTTTCTGATGAAAACCAGTCCTCTGGTTGAAATATTATATTATTTATTGGATTTATACGTTTTTATTTTTTTGTTTATATATATATATATATATATATATATATATATATATATATAAACATTACAAGCATAAAGCTAAACTAGTCAATATAAAATCAAAACTACCCCAAATCTAAAATTAAACCAGACCAGCATAAAAATAATATTAAAACACAACCTAAGGTTTCACTGCTACAAGCAGACTTCTCAAGTGTAAAGAACTACAAAAAAACCACACATTATATATACTATCAAAAACTACTACCCACAAATCCATTCACTTCCCATCCACCCTTAATATTAAAAGAACTCTTAAATAAGTTAATTGCTTCAGAATAATAAATTTTCAATAATAAAGACTCTTTAATTCTTCTTTTGATTTCATTTCTCTCAAAGAAGACAACCTTAGCTTCATCAAAATCAATAGTGTGGCCTGTATCTTTTTCATGGACATACAAAGCAGAACTAAGATATCTATTTTTAACTCTACTTTTATGAACCTTTATTCTTTCATTTAAACTCAAACTACTCTGACCTATGTAAACCTTCTTACAAAATAAACAAGGAATAAAATATACCACACCAGGAATAGTCTTTCTATCAAAAACTTCTTTTGTATTATTTAATAAATTATTCAATGTAACACCCCTTTTCCAAGCAATTTTCTTATTTCCAAACAATTTACTATTTCTACACACAATTTTATAAGAAGACAATTTAAATGGCAAAGAAATAAAATCATATTTTTCTTTAACCTTTACATCCTTACAAATATTACTATTAAATAAAATACTTTTAACAAATTTATCAGAGTATCCAACACTCAAATAATCTTTATAAAATTGATATTTCTGAAACAAAGCTACCCCACTAGAATTATTTAATTTAATATTCCTATGACAATAATTCCTTAAAGCAGCTACTTTATGAGATACAGACTGATAGCTATCAGGTTTAATTATAGATCTTAATTCTTTACTTTTAACTAAATGACTGCACAATAAACAATTAGTTTCTATATTTCTAATCACCAAAAATATGAAAGAAAATTATAGTGGTTGTTTGGGAAAGTTAATAAAGTTTATTGTAGTGATAAAGGGTATGAGAATAAGGTTTCTGAGGATAGAGTTGTTAATCTTACGGATTTGAAGTTAAATGATAGAGAATTAGATATTCTTGGTAAAGGCCCTAATTTTGTTCCATTTCATTCAAAAAATATAGTTTTTGATACAATTTCGTCTATTGAATCTAGTAATTTGAGTGATGAGCAGAAAGTTGGTATTCAATCGATTTTGAATAAAAGTTTAAAAAGGAAAGATAAGTTTGTTATTAATCCTGCTGAGATTATACATCTTAAAAATAGGTTAATTGCTAATGATGTAATCATTTCTCGTGAAGACAAAGCTGGTAGGTTTGTTATTATGAAAGGAGATGATTTCAATGAGAAAATGGATAGAGAATTAAATAATGGTAAATATATGTTGTTAGATAAAAATCCAGGTAATTTGATTAAAAGAAAATTGATAGATATTATGAAGAAAATGGTTAATTTAAAAACTTTTAATAGAGTTGATTATTTAAAATGCTATCCTAATGATTTTACATCAGCTAAGATGTTTGTGAATATTAAAACTCATAAAGATGGTTTTCCTCTAAGATTTATTTTTGATTTTACAGGTAGTGTTGTAGAGGGTATTTCTAGATTCTTGAATATTTTTTTAAAACAATTTGTTGATTTTGGTCAGTACACAGTTTCTTCTTCTTTTGAGGCTTTTGATAAGATTAATAATTTTAAAATGGAAAGTAATTGGGTATTTGGAAGTTTAGATATTGAAAATATGTATCAGTCTGTTAATAGGTTAAGCAGTATTGATGTTCTTTTGTCTGTATTGATTAAGAAAAGTTCTTTATCAAAAAATAAAATTAAGGTAATTTAAGATTTGCTTTTGTTATTGGAAGATTCTATGTATTGTACTTATAGAGGTAATTTTTATAAGATTAAGGAAGGGTGGATAATAGGTTATATTATTTCTCCTTTAGTATGTTCAGTTTATATTAATTTTATGGAAGAGGAAATTATTATTAAAAAGAATTGTTTATATGTAAAATTATTTGTCAGATATGTTGATGATTGTTTATTTGTAGTTGAGAATGATAAATTGAAGGAATTTGTAAATGAGTTTAATTGTTTTGATCCTTCTATAAAATTTGTGTTAGAAGGAGGGGGGTTAGATTTTGGTAAGTTAAAATTTTTAGATCTTTTGGTGATTAGAAATATAGAAACTAATTGTTTATTGTGCAGTCATTTAGTTAAAAGTAAAGAATTAAGATCTATAATTAAACCTGATAGCTATCAGTCTGTATCTCATAAAGTAGCTGCTTTAAGGAATTATTGTCATAGGAATATTAAATTAAATAATTCTAGTGGGGTAGCTTTGTTTCAGAAATATCAATTTTATAAAGATTATTTGAGTGTTGGATACTCTGATAAATTTGTTAAAAGTATTTTATTTAATAGTAATATTTGTAAGGATGTAAAGGTTAAAGAAAAATATGATTTTATTTCTTTGCCATTTACATTGTCTTCTTATAAAATTGTGTGTAGAAATAGTAAATTGTTTGGAAATAAGAAAATTGCTTGGAAAAGGGGTGTTACATTGAATAATTTATTAAATAATACAAAAGAAGTTTTTGATAGAAAGACTATTCCTGGTGTGGTATATTTTATTCCTTGTTTATTTTGTAAGAAGGTTTACATAGGTCAGAGTAGTTTGAGTTTAAATGAAAGAATAAAGGTTCATAAAAGTAGAGTTAAAAATAGATATCTTAGTTCTGCTTTGTATGTCCATGAAAAAGATACAGGCCACACTATTGATTTTGATGAAGCTAAGGTTGTCTTCTTTGAGAGAAATGAAATCAAAAGAAGAATTAAAGTGTCTTTATTATTGAAAATTTATTATTCTGAAGCAATTAACTTATTTAAGAGTTCTTTTAATATTAAGGGTGGATGGGAAGTGAATGGATTTGTGGGTAGTAGTTTTTAATAGTATATATAATGTGTGGTTTTTTTGTAGTTCTTTACACTTATATATATATATATATATATATATATATATATATATATATATATATATATATATATATATATATATATATATATATATATATATATATATATATATATATATTCATATACTTGAATATTTATTTATAAATACAGTAATTAGATATATGTAAATTATAACTTTAAAAATGTTCTCCACTTAGGAGCACTTTCAACTATCCTTGTAGTCTTTGTCAACTAGCACTTTGAAAGGTTAACCTTCCTACAATTCCATGATCTGTAATCTTAACATTTGCCACCTGTCTGTATTTGTATATTGGCATAGCTTTCTTTATTTTTCTTTTGTTGCTATTTTGTTTTTGTTTTTTCAATTTTTTAAAAAAAAAAACAATAAAAGGAAAATAAAGGAAACTATGTTAATATACAAATACAAAAAAGACTTAACTAATAGATAGGAAGCAAACATTAAGATCACAGAATTGTGGAAAGGTTAACCCTTCAAAGTTGTAGTTGACAATAGACTGCAAGATTATCAAAAGCACTCCTACTGTGGGTACAATTTTTAAAGTTATATTTTACATATATCTAATTACTGCACTTATAAATATTTAATTATAAGATTACGTATATTGATTTGAAGAAATACAAACATCAAATTATATATATATATAAGAAAGCTTCTTACCAGTCTCATAATGTTAATCCCCATTGACAGCATATTTGCATTACTTACCTAAATACAAATGTGAAATAAACTAAATTTTCATTATATTTTACGACTTTATTTAGATTAAACTGCCAGTTTATAGATTATTTTTTGATTTTAAATTACAAATTTCATACAGTAAATATAACAGTGGCAGCTTTATAAAGTATTCCAGAAACATGTGATCTATTTTGAGAGAGTGAAAAATATGAATTCACATATTCATACACATTAGCCTTCATGTAGATCCAAGTTATATAGTTTTCAAATCTATTTTTATATAAGTCACTAGAGGCAACCTTTTTCCGTTTGATTAAAAAAAATATATTTTTTTTTTAAATAATAAATTTAATCTCTAATCAGCTTCTGGCAATTTACTATGAACCTTGTCAATCTAAAAGTATTATGATAATTAAAATGAACAATATGTCTAAAAGCAAAATATATTGATTTGTAAGATCATCATAGATATTTATAAGCTCAACAAATTGTAGCAAATTTAAACTTTTTTTTATCTTTCAATTTATGTTTTATAGTATTTAATCAAAAGTTTTTAAAGATGTAAACAGAAATGTAAGTCAAGTGTGAAAACAGCTTTGATAAAAGGATTAGTATCATTGATAATGTGATGATTTATATATTATAAGTCAAAATAGAAATCTAAAATATATTGAGTATCTGTTGTTAAAATTATGTAATAAAATACATTTTTGGTTTATTTTTATTAGTTTAATGTATGTTTATTGATCTTTTTGAGGCTGGACAATAGTGATAGTTGAAGTACCATTTGAAAATATGGACAATATTAATTGCAGATGAAAGATATTTGTTCTGTGTATTATAGAACTACATATAGTGGACCACTGAAAGTATGTAGACTAATTAGTAATATTAAAGACAGAAAGTAGCATAATAAATAAAATTGTTTACTTCTATGGAACAACATATATTAGTGTATTTTAATTTTCATATTAAAAAAGATTTAAAGAAGATTAATTTTTACATGAGAGAGTTACATTACATGAAACAAATAACACTTAAACATTTTTTAAATTTAATGACTATAAAATAAAATGGAATGGGAAATTTGTATTGAATTTGAATAAATAAAAATATTTATACAAAAAATAGCTATAATGGTTGATATAGTTAGAAACTTGCTTTGCTTTTACATATTTAAACATTTCACCATTGTCTTCTAAACACAGTTTAAGTTATAGCTAACCCTTTTATTTTAGTATTAAAACATTTATTATATATTATAAATTTGTAAATTGTATTTGGTTTGTTAAAAATATACGTTTACAAATGAAATATATAAAAACTCACATTTGAACTTTGCAAATATTAAAAATATATAATAAACTGAAATAAAATGAAATTCATAATGAGAGAAATACATTTGTTCTTAATGGACAATTACTATAATGTCAGTAAAAAAATAAATTAATAAAATCTTGATTAATTTACTTTCATTTTTAAAACTCAATTGAATTCTTGTTAAGTCATCATAAATGTATTATATTTCTCTTCTAAAATTTAAAATTGCATTTATAATTATTAAATTAAGACAAGTTTTATACTATGATATTTGCAATGTGTTATTAACTGCAGTTATATTAACATCAAGAATTTGCATATTTTAAAAAATAAAATATATTACAAAATGTAAGTGTAATCATGTGAATATTTTATTTTTAATAATTACTTTGTAAATATTTTGTGAAAATAAGCATAAATATTAATAACTCTGTATACACTAGTATGCCTGATAAAATGTGTTATTCTTCTTTTAAGAGGTATTTCTAAATAGTCTCACAAATATACTCTCAAAGTCCAAAAACAACAAAATCAATGCATAGTGTGTAGATTTTTGGCTTCTTCACAAACATAGATTTGTAGCCCAATATCTTCAGATTCATTTTCGAAATAATAATCTAGTTTTTTATGGTTAAATGAATGCAAAAGTTACAAAATAAGTCTAAAGATAGCCACAAAAGAATGATTCAAACCAAATCATAGCAGTACCATTACAGTATTCCAAGAAGCCACAGAGCTGAGAATCATAAAATTAACAGAAAAGAAGCTAACATAAAAATTCAAATGATAATGTGAAACAATACATTATGGGAATAAATGTATTCTCTTTGAAACTCATGCAATTGGTAATTATTACATATTACTAATTGAAAACACTTTTTTAATATAATTATTTAATATTTCAAGGTTAAAGGTTACTGTCATAGTATTTGTTTATTGTCCATATTTTGTGAAGTTTTTACTTATATTATAAATATATGTTACCCACTAAAACATGTTGCATGTAATACTTTTAATTATAATACTAATACAGATAAATAATTTTATATATTTTACACATAATTACTTTACTTTCAGTTACTTTGATTATAATAATTAACAACTGAATTTATGTTTAAAACTTATAATTTAAAAGTATTTTATATAAATTATACATACACACACACACACACACACACACACACACACACACACATATATATATATATATATATATATATATATATATATATATATATATATATATATTGTACCCTTACTTCTTGATATATAAAATAGTTTAAAATACAACTAGCTCAGTTACTTTATTATGTTTAATTAAAATTTGCATATCTATCTTTAATATAATTTTATATTATCATATCTTAATTAGATTTATTATCACTCATCAAAATCAATATAGTTCTAGATTATATTAATTAAATAAGTATTTATAAAGTTATGAGACTGTGAAGTAAAGTTACAAAGTAATAAGCAGACTTACACTGAGTCAATATCTCCCAAGATACTGTCTCAATGGCATAAGAATACTATCACTACCCTATCACTTTACCACTACATCTATAGCATTCTTATGGCTTTTAAATGAAATAAATTATCTTTAATAATACTAAAATAATTCCTAACTTTAACTTAAAATATAATTAAATAATCTCAGGTTCTTCTAAGCTGTTTTAAAATAATAATAAATTATGTAAATAAGTATGATGTGGGATTTTATATCAAACTTAGATACACCTAACTTATTTTAATAATAATAATAAATAATAATCTTAAAGTGTAATTTAATCTCATCTATTTTCTTATATAATTAATCACTAAATAAATAAATAATTATATGTAGATCTTTTATTTCATATGGTATCTTCATTTTAAAATAGATCAAAATCTTATACTTAATAATCTGTGGCAATAAACAATATTGTATTCTTATAATGTGTATTATAATCATCTTATGCATGCAATATTTTATTTCATGTCAATCAATTCTATAAAATAATGTTAAGCAAATATGGTATTCAATTTTAAAGTAATAATACAAATTAATTTTGTGCAAATATTATGTTTATTTCAATTATCTGATATCAAAATGTGGTGAAAATTAATGAACTCGAACACTTTTAAAACAAATTAATAAATTTATTTACTATAACTTCAAATAAAATTTATTTACACTATTTCAATTTAGAATCATGACAACCAATAAAATAAAATAAGAAATACAAATATAGAGGCTACCTTATTACTTATGTACTTAATAAGCAATTACACATCCTCCAAATGTTATATTATATTATTCAGTGTGTTTTCTAAAACTTAGATTTGAAAATAAATAGTGATATCTTTAATTATTACAATAATACTACTGTAAATTATCTATGTAGCATGTGTATATAATGTAACTCTACCTATTAATTAACTACATTAATTAAATATCATTTATAATGTATTATCAGGATACCTTATTTCTAGCATTGCTTAATATCTGTATATAAAATCAATTCTTTTTATAATGTAAAAGTGTTGGCTATAATTATATTCCACCTAATGTATTCCTGTTATATGTTTTATAAAATATGCTTCTATATCTGTATTATTCAAACATTAATATTTAAATCATTTATCAATTTTAAATTCATAAAAATTACTTAGATAAATTTTATGTTCCTTTCTGTGTAAAATCATTATTTTACCCTATGTGCTTTACTAACCTTTCTAATAAATTTCTATCTATAAAACATATTCTAAACTCATTTAAAACAGGAAAACAAATATCACTCAAATAAAATATTCATTATCCAAATTCTCATATTATATTGTCTATACTTAGTAAACTTTCAATCTAAATATAAGCTTCTACCATACTTATTATTTATTATAAAAAAATCAAAAATATATTTTAAATCTTTCGACTTAAAAATAAAATATCATTAAGATAAATAATAAAATCATTTATCTAGCATAAATAAAAATATCAAAATTATTAAAGAATCATATAATTATTTTAAGCTTATATGTTGTATCTGTTAATATTATAGATTAAAAACTTATGCATATTTTAATAAAGTTCGAAATATATTTGTGTTTTCATAAAATATCTATCCATTCATTCTACAAAAATATATTCAGTTGCTAAAGAAAAAATTAAATTATTAAAAATCATTATACAATATTTTTTACCATAATAATAATATTGTCCATTCTGTATCCAGTATTCTTCGGAATTTAGTTATAAAATAAAAATATCACATTTTCACTCATAATTCATTAGAATATTCCGTGTTATATTAGTTATAAAATAAGTTTATGTAATTAATTATTATATTATTTTAAAGTTACTATTTAATAAATTACTAACCTACTTTTTAAGAGTTTAATAATATTTAATTTTATGTTAAATAAATAAAATAAAAAAAATCATATTACATAGTCCAGATTGATTTTTGTCACCATAAAAGCAAAAATATCCTCGTGTAAAGTCAATAAACACTATTTCCTGTTCCTGATATGTTTCTTGAAAGTTTATAATAAAAATAATAGTCATTTTTTCAAAAAAATAATAAGTCCACAAAAAAAAAACAAAATTAAAATAGTTTATAAGTTCTTTGGTCAATTCTTCATCAATTATTATTTGAAAAATTATTATTTCAAAACTAAGTTATAATTTATAAAATTATCCTTCAATTATTTTACATTAACTTAGTTTGAGTGGCTTAGTTTAACTTGATTTGGTATCCATGTATTACTTGCACATTTATAAATAACATCAGGTAAGAATTAATTTCTTCATCTATAACGTCCAGCGTTTAGATTCTTGATATAGCAATTTTATTATATTGCGATTTTAAATAATCATATTTATAGTCTATTTGCCTTTTTAAAACGTCAATATTTAGTCTTTTAGCATAAAGACTTAACAAGGCAAGTATTTATTTAAAATTACTACTGCATCTTATATCTTTCCTTAAGATACATATTTTACTTCTATAATTTGTCAAAATACTTTCTTTTACAGAAATATTTATATTTTTTTAAAATATCTATTAGTAATAGACAATAGTAATTTAACTTTTGAAAACTATTTATAGTCCAAAATACTACTTTTCTCCATCTTGTAGTTTTATGTACTAACCAGGCTGTTACTTTTCTAGCATAAAGTTTCTGACATATTTTTCGATAGCGATGTTTCCATGATCATTTGTAGTAAATTGAGTTTCGATATTGAGAAGATGAATAGGGAATATTAAGTTCCTACTTCATATTCATTACTTTAAAAATATTATAAATTATTCAATAACACTCTTCTGATTTTACAACTGATTTTAAGAGCGTTTATAAATTTACTTGGCTATTTTTTTAATAGCACAAACGACTTAGAAGTTTTATTGTAGAGAGACCCCCTCAACAATTGAATCCAGCTTATATACTGCCAGAAACTCCTTATCTGATTGGTAGGTTTAAACAATCAAAATTTCTTATTTACATATTTACCAACACAATATCAAAAATAAATAATAATGACTTATTTAATATTTAATATTTTATCAAATTCTTTTAAAACAATATTTATCATTTATTTAAATCTACCAAACATTTTTTTGAAATATTATTTCTCACTTAATTTAAATCTTAACTTTTTATAAGATCATTTAAAATAAACTAAATCTTTTTTAAATACGTTATATTTTTAAGACAATATTTTTAAAATCAAATTTAATATTTTACATTAATATCTTTATTTTTTATCTCGTGATAACTCACGTATTATTTATAAATTTTATAACATGATTTTTAAAATAATTATGCAACTTTATTAGCAACTTCCAGCTGTGTATAACATCTGTTCTTTATAATAAAAGCTTGTCTAAAAATAAACTTAACAATTGCTTTTTTAAATGAATATTTATTTTTAAAAATAAATAAGATATTATATCAGATTTTAAAATAATTATTTGATATGATTAAAATCAAATATTAATCTCAATTTAAATACTTATAATTTAAAATATTTTTATTCACTTTTAACATATATTTTGAATTTAATAAATATCTTTGTTTAATTTTAACTTATCTTTTAAATACTTTAGCTTTAAACATTTGTTATTAAATTTATTAATGCAGTATTACATCATAATCATCATCATTTAAATATCTTCTCAATACCAACACAATTCACATATCAAATACTCATAGATTGCTTTAACTAAACTTATGGTAACATTACCACAAGCAAAGTCAACATCACACATTTTAAAATACTTCTTAAATTTAAAATTTTCTACTAAATTAGCACAAAACTTAAATGGTGACCCATATAAAAGGGCACAATATATATATATATATATATTCCCGATACTTATTAACAATAAATCTTTGAATCATAACATTACTTATATATCATTTAAATTTTTTTTATAGCAGCCTAGAATGAATACTTAGACATCTTAATTTATAGAAGTATAATCAAATACTTTTGTTTAATGATATATAAACTAAATATTTAATGAATGACAAAAATACATTTTATTGAATGAAATGGTCATAAAGTTTTTATTATGAACAAGTATTTAACCATGGTGTTAAAGATCTCACTTTTTCATTAGCTATGGTGATCCAAGGATTACTTTCCACACAATAATGGCGACTTTATATATACTTTTTTAAATTCTGGAAGACTTTTTAATCAAGCAATCATTAAACATGTTGTTTGTCAGCTATAGTATATGTGCAGTAGATCAAATTTCAGAAGGTAAAATTGTTAAAGTTGATTTAATTGGTAAAGAAGTCTAAGAGTTACATCAGCTTTTATAATTACTGTACTTCAGAAAGAATAATGGAGAAAAGCCAGACTCCCATTTCTTCACACTATGTAGGGTAAAGCATTCCAAAGAATCATATTCTGCCTGTAGATAATATTTTTAAGATAAGTAAACTAGAATTACTTATACAATATCAGACCTGACTCAAGAAGGGGGGTGGGAAGTGCAATGTTTTCATGGCCATGTGTGGCGATGGGGAATTTTTTTAAATTTGATTAAAATATATCTTATCGGCAGACATTTTTTATCTCTATTAACAATTTTGCAGGATTGTCCAAAAAATAATATGAAAACTTTTGAAAAAATAAATTAAAAATTTCAAATTTATTAAATAATTTTTTTTTTGTTTTAAAGTATTATTTAATTATTGATTCAAAAATAGTCTTCTTTAAAGATTATTTTGTTTTATTTTAGCATGTGTTTTAAAATATAAGGTATTTACCAAACACTGTAAATGACTAAAGCCATATTTTTCAAGTTTTTCTGAAAAAAGTGTAGGGGGAAATGTTTTTTAATTATAATAATATATTTATTGCTTGAGAGTTCATAAGAAGTTTGAGAGATAGGACTGGGAATGCCAGAATGGATCCTGGAACTTCCTGATCCCATGTTAGCTAAATTGCACAAAGGCAACATTGATTAGTAGTACTATAACCATTTCACAGAAATACTCATTTTTATTGATACAATGGTTTTATATTTTAAATAATATAATTTATTTATAAAAGCAATAATTATATAAGTGTATATTAGAAAGATGCCCATATGTATTTGATAATATTAAAACAGGTAAAATTTGTAAGTATAATAAACAAAATCGTAAAATTGGGTAATAATTATAATTTAAATTTTACAAAATCAATTTCCCAACTAATAATGCTAGCTGTGAACAATAATACTTTTAAAAGAATATTTACTAGCTGCAGCTTTAATGTTTATTTGTTTACACTTTTTTTAAATGTATTATCCTTTTTTTTAAATATAGTTATAATAATTAATATGTCAATCTTAAAAAACTTATATGTGTTATTTATTTACCAATGTAAACATAAATATAGGGGATTTGAACACAGATTTTCAATCACCCTTCAACTATCCACACTATCTCATACTTCTGATACACATGACCACACACATGTAAAAAAGATAAATAATCACCAATGTAATATTTCATGCTAAATCAGCACTCATCATTTGGTCTAGATTATCATATTACACACACACACACACACACACACACATATATATATATATATATATAATCAGTGCTCAGTTTATATTAAGTTAGGCAAATCTTCATACTTTAATGGAAAGGCTTCAATCTACTCAACCTCCAATTCATCAGTCATCCATTGTATTGAAAATCTGATAATGGAAATGCCACATCCCATGCTGATGCCAATATTATCACCATACCCATGTTGACCTCAAGTCTGGCTTCAATCTACCTCAATCTCAAACTCTTCAGCCATCCATTGTACTGAAAATATGATTATGGAAATCCCAAATCCCATGCTGATGATAATATTATAACCATTCCCATGTTAACCTCAAGTCTGGCTTCAGTCTACTCCAATCTTAAACTTTACAGCCATCCATTGTATTGAAAATCTGATGATGGAAATCACAAATCCCATGCTGATGCCAATATTATCACATGCCTACATTGGATTTCAATCATCATATTTTCAATACAATGGATGGCTGAAGAGTTGGAGGTTGGAGTATACTGAAGCATTTCCATTAAAGTATGAAGATTTGATAATATTGTCATCAGCATGGGATTTGGGCTTTCCATCATTAGATTTTCAATACAATGGATGGCTGGAGAGTTGGAGGCTGGAGTAGATTGAAGCCTTTCCATTAAAGTATGAAGATTTGCTATCTTAATATAAACTAAACACTGATTATATATATATATATATGGAAGATGATAATCTAGACCAACTGATCAGTGCTGTTTTAGCTCGAAATACGAATATTGGTTATTATTTTTTTTTTTTACATGTGTGTGATCATGTGTATCATTATTATGAGATAGTGTAGATAGTTGAAGGATGCTTGATGTTCAAATTCCCTATATTTACAATTAAGTTCCAGGTATACGAAGAATGCCTGTATTTCAAACCTTATTTTTAACATAAATTAAATGGAAAAGTTTATTAACATGTAATTTTTATTTTTTTTAGAAAGCTATGATGTTTCTTTTTTTAAAAAATAAAATAAAAACAAAAAGTATTTTTTATATACACCTCACTTAACACCCTAAAGGCATATAAGTTATTCAAATATTATTTACAAGACTCAAAGTACAATTATAATTATTATTTTCATTGTATGAATTTAATGTTTTGAATTCGATTTATTTTAAAATGTAATTATTAATATTTATTTGTGGTTCTTTCTTTCATTTAAGAGTAACAAATATCATTATAATTTCTTTTTCTTTAATGTTAAAGGATAAAAAAAAGTAATTAATATATATTTAACTTGACAAATTAATTCACAACATTACTTAATTGCACTCTATAATCATGTAAGATATCGAGTTAATAAAAGGTATGTCACAAAGCTGTCCAAAACACTGCCTGTGGGCTGTTATGTGGGTCGCGGTGAGAGTTTGCGTGGGTGATTTTGAGATTTTGATTTTTTTCGTGTGAATAAATAAAATAAGCAATTCCAATGGAATGGATATTAGAAATTCAATTCTATGTCTAATCGATGGTCTTAATGTTGATTATAAACAATAATATATTGTCTACTGTAACTTTTATAAATCCATATACATAAATATCCTATATTCATTATTTTGATATAGCTTTCGATAAATATTCCCTTTTAATTCAGCCCTTATATTACTTAAAAGGTTGGATAGTCCTAGCTTATGTAATTATAAAGTGTGATTCTAAAGCAAATTATCTTGAATTGTTACATACAAGCTTCCATGACATTGCTTTATCATTGCATAAAATAAACATTTATATATTAAAAATAACTATTGATCTCTTTTTTTTTTTTTTTGTTACAAATTATTTATTCATGAACTAATAAAGTAGTGTTTAAAAACTGTACAATAAAACTTTTAATAAATTTAAGAAAAAAAAATCAATATAAACATGCAATTTACTGGTAGTGAAAGTATGTAATTTTTCATCCTCATTTACTTTCTAATTATGAATAATTAGATATTTATTTACCCATTTATCAATAATTGTTGGACGGTTTTTTTCAGGTATCTGTTATCAGAGTTTGAACCCATATTATAGCTCACTGATGGTTATCACTAGTTCATAAGTCTCTATCCCATTTATTTATACTACATAATAATAACTTTAGAATTGTGGGAAATATATTAAAATGTCAATATTAGGTTTATTATTATTATTATTATTATTATTATTATTATTATTATTATTATTATTATTATTATTTTTACAAAGTAAAGATTATTTTCAGTTATTTTCCGATAGACCATCTTTAGTAAATCAAACATTTAAATTGTCTAAACGTGTGTGTGCGCATATATATATATATAGTTAAATAGATCTTTTTTTTAAAATGATAATTAATAATATGTAGGCATATAAAAAAATGTAATGCGTAAGGTAACTGAAGTTGAAAATAATACCCAAAATACTTTCTGTTTTTTTTTTTTTCTTAATTTATTGGTTTATAAATTTTATATTTGTTTTGTAATCTACAAAACAATATAAATTCTGTTTTTAATAAAGTACTTTTGTTGGGTAATTTCTTTTTTCTTCTTTTGATGAAAAAGCAATTTTTAAGGGAGAGATTTTTTTTGCAAACTATTAGACAGTCATATTTATCTGACAGAGTTCTCCAAGGTTTAATTTTATTTCAAGATTCAATGGAGAATGCAAAATGTGGGTAAGATAAAAAGCATAATCTTTAAATTAGTGAAAATAAAATCACAGCAATTATTTTAACTATATATTTAGTAAAGACAAAAAAATAATAATAAAAGTGAGAGAATTGTGACTATTACTCTTTGCCAAAAGTCAAAGACCTATGGTTAGAGATTACTATCATTAATCTTATATGTAATAACCTCTGATTGCTAAGAAGCTCTTAAAAAGTTTATAGCTAAGAGGTAATTTTACAAAAATTAAAGTTGTTTAAAATGTATGTTACAAAAACTTAAGGTACAATAATTTTGTGGCAGAAGTGTATATATATATAAACTATACAGACGACATTCAATAAATCCTGCTTAACTATGAAATAGATTTATTTTGATTTAATGTTTGTTCTTTCTCACTGTCTTGCTAAACACCTAGCATATATATGTCATTTATTTATATTAGCTAAAAATATACTTTTTTAATACTTTTATATTCCTATTTCTATATTTCCAATATATCTTTTCTTTTTTCTTTTATTTACAACTATGAATTTCCCAATATAATTGTCTATCTCATTACACCAATACAAAATAACACTTCAAAAAAAATGTGACATACTTATTTTTAAATGCAACTGCAATGGTCACATAATTATTTAGCAATGCTAAATATATCTGTAATATTTAAAGAACACTCACTCACAAAGATGTAAACATTAAAAGGCTATCTGCTTTGAAAATAACCAAAGATTAGACATGTTTTACAACAAACTGACAGAGTTCAAAGCAGGAGTCAAGAAAATCATACACCTTGAGATTTCTGCAGCCACCTGGTCATTTTTACAACAACAACAAACCTCTGACCAGTCATTATGCTACCAACATATTAATGCCATTTATAGCCCATTTCCCTCTAAATGCACTTTCAGAAATCAACCACCATGCAGTGCACCTTGATCTAACCCCATCCAGCTGTGTGCTGCTCATTCCATGCTAACATTATACATATAAATATCATCATCCATAATAAAGGCTAAAACCATCCCATTTTACAGCACACTTTAGTCAAACTACATAGATTGCATTATCTGGGAATATTGTAGTCAACACTGCACAAATACACATCATACATTTTTCTCTGAGTCACTACTGAGACAACAATGAAATTTATGCCCATATAACCAGAACTATGCCATCTCTTATCACATACCAACTATATAGTCAGCAGAGTCAGACAATAATGGACAGCAAGAAAATCCCAAACAATCCTGAAACCACCCATCCAGCCAATAGCTGGTCATTAAAGACACTAAGGATTAGCACACAGAACACTGAAAAATAGAGATTTTCAGCAACTCACAATACATTGTTAACAAAATCTAAAACCTTACTGAAATTCATAAAAAATAGCAATATAGCATATGCACTTCCAGAATCCTATTGTATTGAAACATTCCACCTCAATGTATGCACAAACTCCAATCAAATCAATCATTTTAAAAAACTCTAACCTTCAGGTACTAATTATTATCATGTAAATTCACCCAACTGGCATATTGTGTGACCCTATGCATATTTGTACTTCACCCAGACATATGCAATCTTTCACATCAACCAATGATTTTCATGATAAAGCAGATTACTCGAGTGCAAAGATCTAAAAAACATTTCAACAGATATATCAATTCTACTTCCCATAATTTGAAAAAAAAAAGAAAAATCAAATAAACCTAAGTATTAAAAAATTATAATTAGGACCAATTAACTGCATAGTGTGTAGGATGTCATTAGAAATTGTGAGAAATATAGTTAATTTATATTCTTGATTTGTATTTTATTAATCCTTTGCAATTGAGAAGTCTGCTTTGGCAGGAAACTATTGATTAATATTGTAGAGCTATTGTTGTTTTTGGCTAGTCTTATTTAATTTTGAACTTGGGCTAATTTTAACTATGATATTTGTATTATTTTTATTCCATAATATTAATACAATATTATATAATAATAATTTTCTTTTAATAACGTAAATTATATTATGAGCAAATTGGTCAAAATTGTCTTTTGCAGAAATATAGCAATCAATGCATTAAAAATGGATATACTTCATTTTAATAATGTAAAAAAATAATTTATCTTAATTTGCATGTATCATAGTAAATATTTACATATTCCTTTCATTTTCATATTTGATATTTTTTTTAGTTCAAGTATTTATCAGAATAATATGAAATCTTCTGAATAGTGTTTTACTTAAAAATAATAATAAATATGAACATGTGTGTTAGAAGAAGCCACTCACAAATGAATTTTATCATTCCAACTCCACAAGAAATGGACAAAACAAAACAAAATAATACATTAGGCATGAATTTTGTAGCAATTGCATAAATCAATCTGTGAAACACAAATAAATTTACATATAAAGCATACCAACCATTTTTATGTTTATTTGATATTTTGAAAATTGTCCTTGACTTTGGTAACAAAAAAACTTTTTTCAGAAGTATTTCAATACAATATGTAATTGTAGCTTTCCAATATGTTATATTCTCTTCATATTTTAATAATAAAATCAATCAACATTGCATTTTTAGAAGGCTTTGAAACAATTCTTATAATGAAAATGATGTTTACCTCTTCACAAAAACCACACTCAAATTTGATGGATCATTTCTACCAACACCTTTGATTTATACTTGATATAAACAAAATTGAGATCCTTACACTTTAATTGTTTTAGGTGAACCTCACTTAATTATGATCTGAATTTGGTCAAAGGTATGTTTGTTTTTCTGATTATGTTGACTCACAGTGTAAGTTTTGTCATTGATTGTTTATATTGTATTTCATATCCTGGTAGGTTTGGATTAGGTTATGTATAATGTAAAGCTATCTTGTTTAAATTTGTTAATTTTTATATATTTAGTATAATATGCATTTATTCTTTAAGTTGCACATGTTGTAGCTGTTTTTGTCTAGCCTTTGTAATTCTAGATAAACCATATATATTATATTCATTTGTGATCTGTAATTTATTTATTTTGTACTTCATGTTAGGTTTGCTTTATTCATAATCTTCACATCAGGTCAAAATTGTTATCTTTGTAGGCTTTATTTGAAGAGCCACTACAGTCTTGACAAGCTATTTATATATAATGCCATTTTATTTAATCTTGTTAACCTTTTTTATTTAGTATAATAAGTTTCACTTCTTTGCAAATTACACATGCAAATCATCCATGCTATGTAAATCTGGACTAACTATTTGTACTACACTCAACTGAGATTTGTATTTCTGTAAAACCTTCCATATTTGATTTATAGTGTAAATAAAGTTTATTTTGAAAAAAAAATTTTTTTTTTAGAAATTCATTAATTTTATATGTCTAATTCAATGACAGTGCTCTTTTTACAATAGTGATGATAAACAGAAAATTAAAGAACATATGGATTACTATTATGATATCACAATTATATTTTTTAAAATATTATAAAGTATCCATTACATCAGTACAGTGTCCAGGTCTCACTTCCATAAACCAAATGATGTAAAATGACATCTTGCTATATAGCAAATTTAATTGCAAAAGTTTTCTCTGTGAAATATATTTTTTAATTTGTTAAAACTCTGTATTTTCTGTCTACCTTAAAGTGATAAATAATTTAACATTTTTGAACATTAATTATTAAAGTAAAGTCTTTTTATTTTGAATTCAAAACATTAAGTATGGGAGAGAAAAAAAGTATACTCATCAGCTTACTGTAAATTCAAAATCTAAAAAAATAAAGTTCTTGTTTTTGCTTTTAACTGATGTCAATTGACAATTTTATCCACCAAATTCATTAAACTGCATATAAAATAAACATTTTCAATGATACTGTCATAAAAAACCATAAACAATATTTGAATGAATATATATATATATATATATATATCATTCAAATATTGTTTCAAATATTGTATATATATATTCATGTTATATATATATATATATATATATATATATGCTTAACATGAATTTAATTTCAAATGTCTTAAGATTTGTTTTCTTTATAGTAATATTTTTTCTCACTTTATCATGTAGAAATTGTATAATATGAATAAATTGGTATAAATAACTAAACACTAATTTCAAATAATGCCATACATCTACTGGTTTGTTCAAATGACTTATATAAATATTGGAATATTAAAAATAATAAATATAACAGTAATTATCTGTTATATACAGTCTTTCAATTTTCAGAAATACTTTTGATTAACCTTAACTCTCAACAATGGCCATTAAATTTAAAAAAAACATAATGAAGGAAAACATCAGCAGCTCAAATCTCATAAATCTCAAATTTTTCTTGCCTATTAATTATATTCATTTTATTTTTATTTATTAAAATTTCCCCCTTAATGTTTCTTTTATTATGGATTTTATTTTTATGAAGAATCTTAACACTTTCAAGAACCAACTTAAATTTATATTTACATGTCCTTTCATGATCCAAAAAAGGCTGAAGCAGTCATTAAATTATTATTTTTACTTTTAATATGCTTGTATAACAATTCATGCTCCTTTAATATTTTCTCAATACTGAACCTTGATTCACCTATATATGATAACATACATTAGAAAAAATTTGATACACAACATTACTTTTTTGCTTGACAGGTATGACACATTTAATAACTTATTAACATTATTTATAACACAAAATTAAATATTAAATATGTCCTTATAAATATTCGTAAAAAAATTCATTTGGCATAAAGTATTGTTAATATGTTCAATCTTATAACAAATTTCAAGCAATTTTTTGGCATATATTTCAATATTTTTAAATTTATCACCCTGGTAATGACATAATTTTTCATTACGAAACAAAAAAGATCTAAAACTTGCCATCTTATGCATGCATAACTGAGTATTTTGATTTACAATTTATATAATCCATTTTTGCAATGGTTTGATTATTAATTTATAACTTAACATACTATTATGTCTTGTAATAAATAAATCAAAATACTTAATACTTTTGTACTGTTCCTTTTCAATAGTCCATTCCAGGCCATTCAAATTATTTAATTCTTCTACAAGCAAATTTATAGTATTGATAATTCTGCAAATGAAAACCTCATCCTCATATCTTTTGCATATTTTAATATCTTTAAAAATACACATATTTAAAATACTACTCTCATATGTAGAAAAAACAAAATTGCAAACTTGTGCAACAACAGGCAAATCTATAGGCCCACCTTTAGGTATTTTATAATCTTAACATTCAAAAGAAGCAACTTTGTTATCATGAAAAAAAAATTAAAGAATTCATAAGAAATTTTATAACAAATATTTACATACAATTTTACTTTTTAATGCCAGTTCAATTATTTTGGAATCCACTCTATCAATAGAATTATACATTTATGTCACATCTAAGAAAGCAATAATATCACTCTCCTCATCAATCACTATATTTTAATGCTATCTATAAAATCAAAAGATTAAGCAATAGTATTTTTTTCCAAATTTTAAAATCTTTTATAACAGCCTACAAATATATTTAGAAATTTAAAATTTATAAATATATATATAAATATAATATAAATATATATATATATATATATATATATATATATATATATATATATATTAAAGCAATATTTATTTATGCTTCATGTATATATAAGTTGAAAATTCCAAAGAAATTTTAAAAGAAAAGATTTAACAATTTTAATAAATGGAAATTATATATATATATATAGAGAGAGAGAGGTATATGCACATTAATTTATACAGCATTATTAATTTTAAATTTATTTTATAAGTAATTTAAAACTAAATATTTCTTTTATTAACATTTCTAAAAATATTTTGCAATCAGATGGGTGAAAATGACATTATTGGATAAAATATAATTAAATTTTCATACAAAATCTTATTAAGAAGAAAAGTATCTGATGTAATTTATTCAAAATGGTGTCTGTTATTTGGATAATTTATTTCAAAACTAAAATTGTATAAATGCTGTGATTGGACAAATTTGCCGCAGATCATAATGAAATTTGAAACTTATCTACCATCAATAAATAAATGGATTGCAATGACTGACAATGGAAGCTGATTTTTCTAATGACTCAAGAGATTATAAATAGGAGTTATAATTCATTGTAATTATTATGCTTTGATTGATGATTACACTTTAATCTTTCTTTGAATGTGAATTCATTATACTTATTGTGCTTGGTGTTAGAATATCATGCAGAGTAGAGAATCCATCATCTGCTCCAATTTTTCTCACCTGGCAGAGTGCAAGCTGAAAGTCAATTGGGATGTACACAGAAGAAACCATCAAATAATGTAGAACTATCAAAAGGAGTTTTTATCCAGTTAATTATATGTCATTTAAACTTCAACAGTGTTCATTGCTTTGTGAAGAAACCATCTGTCAAGCAACAAAAAAAAACACCATCCTGTGCTGCCATTAAATAAGCTTCTCAGAAATCACCTTACATTGCTATGTTTGTACAAATGCAATCTTCTAGAAGTATGCCAAAATCTGAATTCAGAACTTGTACTCTTAATGATGAAAGAGTCATGTGTATGATGTTTGAATATAAATTATTATTATAACTATCTACTACTAATGCTAGATATTTAATATATGACCTTTAATTTATACTGAAATTACTTATAAATTATTATTATTGATCTTGTGCAAAAGTAGATTTGTTTGGAAATTAGTATGGCAACAAATTTCTAATGTTATTAATTATGTCACAATTCAGTTGGCATACAACTAAAAAGAAAAATATTAATGTATTATTGTAAACCCTCACCATTCTTTTAAAAACTTATTTCATTTCTTAAATCTATATTTAATAACGATTATCATTTATAATAATTATAAAACTACTAATTTAAATATTAATGACAATATTGGAGATGAATAACTCTTTTGAATAGTGTAAAACAGACTGCTTAGATTGAGTTTATAAATTAAGTAGGTTTGTTTGTTTGTCACTGTAATACTTCTAAAAGTTGACAGTTTTAATATCTTCCTAGTTTGACAATAACAACATGAGAAAAGATAATTGTCTTAAATTTATTTGAGCTTATAATTTACTTTTATTTCTGACAGTTGTCTATGTGCAATGTTCATTTATACATCTTTGTGTATTCATAATTGTGTGTAATACTGTTTTCATTGGCCTATCACATTCAACCATTAACATTCTTTGAGTAGTAGTAGGTGGTAGATAGATATAGCTACTGTATATCAGATGGTTTATTTATATATTTTTTCCTTGAGTGATACCACTCAGTCTGCAAGTCACTTTATTTAGCACCATTAGTGGTATGTGCATGATAGATGTAAATTCATAACATATATAAAATGCATTGTTCAGAAATGAATGTAATGCAAATGGTGTTTCCCTGCTTCTTATGCATACTGACTTACTTATAGTTTGTTTACTTACCAGTGTTACAGCCTGAGACTACTGATTGTAGTTTATAATTTTAGCATATCCTTATTCTGTAAACTTATTCAGTCTTAAAACTGTATGATGATCAATTGCATTAGTAATTAGTAGTGATAGTTCGTTTGTGTAATGAATTTATATCTGTCCAGAGATAATTAAATGCATTGTATCATATATTATCTATGCATAAAAAAATAGAATCAATAAATCTTTAACCGTATTCATTTGTACTCAAAATAGCTAGGACAAAACAAAAAAATAATATATTATTTTAAATTTAATCCCAAGTAAAATGACTAATTGGCTGATGCTGCCTGTGGATTGCTGTCAGTTGTGCTATTGTTTGTGTTGTAATAATATTTATATATAAATAAATTGTAATGTGTCATTATTTTTTAGCATTTGTCATTATTTTCAATCAATAAGGATACATATACTATGATAAAGTCTCTTGTATCTAGCTGATTCAGCATACCAATAAAAAAAGTATTTGGTCATGCAACATCGAAATGCGGAGCTCCCGTGCAAATTGCCCTAGGGTGATTTTCTTGTCATTGTTATTTTGACCTGTATGTATTATTTAGTATAAATCATAAATAATATATAAAATACGTGTATTTTTTCTTTAACCACAATAAAAAAGCACTGAATTATTAACTCTCATATAATATTAATATGATTTTGTAAAAACTGTAACACATCTAAATGTGTACTACTTTTGCATATATTAAATATATACTATTTATACTTACATTTTTTCACACAATGTTTTGATATAGAAAACAATTAAGTAAGGCAAAAAGGATGCTTATTAAATTATTTGCAGACTTACAAAAACTAAAAAGTTATCAGTTAATTTCCAGATAGATAATAATAAAAACTCCTACATATGACTTTCAAGTTAGACTTTTTATCCCTTTGCTTTTGGCAATTTTTTGAAAGCAAGATAATAATGGTAATAATATTAGTGATTTTTTTTAAAGGCATAATTCATAAAAAAATTTAAAGAAGAAAGAATATATTCCACCTGAGCACTTTATAGTTTTCTCTCCATTTTTAAATATAAATAAATAAAAAATTAAACATTTTATTCATATTAAATATACATGTTGCACTAAAAATATTATTGTTTATTATCGTGGATCTAGTACAAAATATCTAAATAAATAAAACTATAGTACTTTACAAAATTGATAATCAGCATTTATGTAAATTTTTTACTCTACACTACTATAATGGTTAAACACAATTAAATGTTAAGTTATAAAAAAAAAAAAAAAACTAGACTATTAATTTAAAATAAAATGATATTTCTACGTAGTGCAATGGAATGTCAAAATGTATATATCAAAATTAGTATTTATCAATAAGAACTAAATGTAAACATGTGTAAAATAAATTGTGTATGTTTTTATAATAACATTCTGATTAGAGCTAACATATGTTTTTGTTTTCATAATCTATATTATTCTATCATATTTATCTTATTTCGTAATATTTTCTAAAAAAAATTTTAAATACGGATTTTTTATTGTAAGCATAAATTAAAAAAAAAAAGGAAAAAAAATATATATATATATGTATGTAAAAAATACGTTTTTGTATTAATTGTAGTATATATGATTAACTAGAGATTTGAGTTGCAGCAAGTATTGGTTTAAAAATAAATAGCAATATAATTCAGCTTACAGACGATGGACTTCTGATAATTTTAACATGTAAATTTAATAGTTTTCATCATCTAGAAATTTAACATTATAGCTGTATTTAAATTAGCATGAAAAGGTATAGCAACTCTATTCTTTTTAAAACTAATATCTGTCACCAAAATACTGTGGGAAGTTGCAATTTAATATAATTAAGAACATTATCACATATTGATGGAATTATTTTTGTTTGTTTTTTAACTTCCTAATGTTCTTTATGAGCATTTTGATACTAGACCAATATCTTTTCCTCTTTTTTTTCTCATATATATATATATTGCAGTGCATAATGAAAACGTAGTTATATATATATATATATATATATATATATATATATATATATATATATATATATATATATATATATATATATATATATAGAGAGAGAGAGAGAGAGAGAGAGAGCTATTGCAGCGCATAATGAAAACGTAGTTACTTTCATCTCAAATATAATTCTTATTCTTGATTCTCTTTCTGTGTTCTTATGTTTTTGTCTTATTTTAATCTGATAATTTACCAATAATCAGCTGTTTTTTAATCAATATCTATTATGAGATTTAATATTAATTAAACTACCAAGTGGATTTTCATGGGGAAAAATGATTTCATAAATACAGCAATTTGTTCTTAACATTTTGAAACTTAGATGTATTTTATTCGATTTTGACTGATTTATATTTATTATTGAAATAAATATTTTCTTCTTTTGTTGTTTTACAGGAAGGTATAAGTTATAGATTTTTAAAACCTAACAATTTTATAATCAGAGAATAAGCATAGTTTTATGAATCTTTTACTTTCAGATAAATTAGCTTTCACCCTTATAATTAAAAACATTAATTTATAATTACATATCCATATTCTGACTAATGTAAAATAATACTCCTATGGAGTTTGAATATAAAAATTTCAATAATATAATTGTACTGAATATATTTTCAACATTTTCACATTATATACATAGTCATGGATTTTATATTTAAACTCTGTATGAGTATTATTTTACATATATATATATATATATGTAAAATAATACTATATATATATATATATATTAAAACGAAGACTTGCACGGGTTAAATATATAAAATACATATTTTGCGGGTTCATCCGTCTTAAAAACTTTTAATATTAATATACTGATGTTTCGACTTGGTCATATATATATATATATTGTGCCCTTTTATATGGGTCACCATTTAAGTTTTGTGCTAATTTAGTAGAAAATTTTAAATTTAAGAAGTATTTTAAATGTGTGATGTTGACTTTGCTTGTGGTAATGTTACCATAAGTTTAATTAAAGCAATCTATGAGTATTTGATATGTGAATTGTGTTGGTATTGAGAAGATATTTAAAATGATGATGATTATGATGTAATACTGCATTAATAAATTTAATAACAAATGTTTAAAGCTAAAGTATTTAAAAGACAAGTTAAAATTAGACAAAAATATTTATTTAATTTGAAATATATGTTAAAAGTGAATAAAAATATTTTAAATTATAAGTACTTAAATTGAGATTAATATTTGATTTTAATCATATCAAATAATTATTTTAAAATCTGATATAATATCTTATTTATTTTTAAAAATAAATATTTATTTTAAAAAAGCAATTGTTAAGTTTATTTTTAGACAAGCGTTCTTGTATTATAAAGAACAGATGTTATACACACATGCGTGGAAGTTGTCTAATAAAGTTGCATAATTATTTTAAAAAATCATGTTGTAAAATTTATAAATAATACGTGAGTTATCACGAGATAAAAATAAAGATATTAATGTAAAATATTAAATTTGATTTTAAAAAATATTGTCTTAAAAATATAACGTATTTAAAAAGATTTAGTTTATTTTAAATGATCTTATAAAAGTTAAGATTTAAATCAAGTGAGAAAGAATATTTCAAAAGAATGTTTAATAGATTTAAATAAACGATAAATATTGTTTTGAAAGAATTTGATAAAATATTAAATATTAAATAAGTCATTATTTTATTTTTAATATTGTGTTGGTAAATATGTAAATAAGCAAAGTTTGATTGTTTAATCGTACCAATCAGATAAGGAGTTTCTGGCAGTATATAAGCTGGATTCAATTGTTGAGGGGGTCTCTCTACAATAAAACTTCTAAGTCGTTTGTGCTATTAAAAAAATAGCCAAGTAAATTTATAAACGCTCTTAAAATCAGTTGTAAAATCATAAGAGTGTTATTGAATAATTTATAATATTTTTAAAGTAATGAATATGCAGTAGAAACTTAATATTCCCTATTATCTTCTCAATATCGAAACTCAATTTACGTACAAATGATCATGGAAACATCACGTATCGGAGAAATATATCAGAAACTTTATGCTAGAAAAGTAACAGACGCTGGATTAGTACATAAAACTACAAGATGGAGAAAAGTAGTATTTTGGACTAAAAATAGTTTTCAAAAGTTAAATTACTATTGTCTATTACTAATAGATATTTTAAAAAAATATAAATATTTCTGTAAAAGAAAGTATTTTGACAAATTATAGAAGTAAAATATGTATCTTAAGGAAAGATATAAGATGCAGTAGTAATTTTAAATAAATACTTGCCTTGTTAAGTCTTTATGCTTAAAAGACTAGAGATTGATAATTTGAAAAGGCAAATATATTATAAGTATAAGTATTTTAAAAATCGTAATATAATAAAATTATTTTATTAAAGTTATCTAAACGCTGGACGTTATAGATGGAAAAATTAATTCTTACCGGAATATGGTATTTACAAATGCGCAAGTAATACATGGATATCCAAATCAAGTCAAACTAAGTCAAGCAAGCCAAGTTGATTAAAATAATTCAATGTAAAATAATTTATAAACTATAAATTAATTTAGAAATAATAATTTTTGGAATAATATTCAATGAAGAACTGGATCCAGAGACCTTATAAACTATTTTTTGATTTTGTTTATTTTATTTGTGGGAACTTATTATTTTCTTTAAAAGAACGTTATCATTTTTTATTATAAACTTTCAAGAAACACGTGATACAACGGAACAGGAAATAGTGTTTTATTGACTTTATACGGAGGATATTTGTTAGAACTTTTATGGTAGAAAAAAATCGACGCTGGACTATGTAATATGAATTTTATTTTATTTATTTAACATAAAATTTAAATATTATTAAACTCTTAAAAAGTAGGTTAGGTACATTTATTAAATAGTAACTTAAAAATAATATAATAATTAATTACATAAACTTATTTTTATAATTAATATAACACGGAATATTCTAATGAATGTTTATGAGTGAAAATGTGAATGATTTTTATTTTATGAAGCTGCAAATTCCGAAGAATACTGGATAGCAGAATGGACATTATTATTGTTATGGTAAAAAAATATTGTATAATTTTTTTTAAAAAAATGAATTTAATATGTTTTTCTTTAGATCAACTGAATATTATGTTGTTGTAGAATGAATGGATAGATATTTTATGAAAACACATACATTATATTGGCAACGAACTTTATTAAAATATGCATAAGTTTTTAATTTATAATATAAACATGATACAACATTACGTAAAAGCTTAGAAATAATTATATGATTCTTTCGTAAATAATTTTGATATTTTTATTTATGCTTAGTATTAAAATGATGTTTATTATTTATCTAAGTAATTATTTTATTTTTGCAATTTAGAAAAGGATTTTAAAAGTCTATATTTTTGTGTATTTTGTTTATTGAATAAGTTAAGTTACGTTATGAGTAGAAGCCTATATTTAGATTGAAAAGTTTACTAAGTATAGACAATATAGTATGAGTAATTTGGATAATGAATATTTTATTTGAAGTTGATATTTGTTTTCCGGAAAATGTTTTAAATGAGTTTAGAATATGTTTTATAGATAGAAATTTATTAGAAAGGTTAGTAAAGCACATAGGGTAAAATAATGATTTTACACAGAAAGGAATCATAAAATTTATCTAATGTAATGTTTTATGAATTTAAAATTGATAAATGATTTAAATATTAATGTTTGAATAATACAGATATAGAATGCATATTTTATAAAACATATAACAGGAATTACATTAAGTAAAGTATAATTATAGCCAATCATTTGTTTTACATTATAAAGACATATTAATTTTATATAAAGCTATTAGGCAATGCTAATAACAAAGTGAATACATGATAGTATATTATAAATGGTAATACTTAATTAATGTAGTTATTTAATAGGTAGAACTACATTATGTACACATGCTACATAATTAGTCTTGACATATTGTTATTTGTAGTAATTAAAGTACAACTATTTATTTAAAAATCTAAGTTTAAGAAAAACACACTATAATCATATTAATATAGCATTTGAAGGAATGTGTAATTGCTTATTAAGTACATAAGTTAATAACAGTGTAAGCCTCTTATATTTGTATTCCTATTTTTATTTTATTTGTTGTCATAAGTTATAAACTGTAAATAGTGTAAATAAATTTTATTTGAAGTTATTGTAAATAAATTTGTTAATTTGTTTTAAAAGTGTGTCGAGTTTCATTATTTTTCACCACAGCATTTTGACATCAGATGATTTGAAATAAACATAATATTTGCACAAAATTGAATTTGTTATTATTATTTAGAAATGAATACAATATTTGCTTAACATTATTTTATAAGAATTGATTGACATGAACATAAAATATTGCAATGGTCATAAGATGATTATAATGCACATTATAAGAATACAATATTGTTTATTGCCACAGATTATTAAGTATAAGATTTTGATCTATTTTAAAATGAAGATACCATATGAAGTAAAAGATCTACATATAATTATTTATTTATTTAGTGATTAATTATATCATAGAAATAGATGAGATTAAATTACACTCTAAGATTAGTATTATTATTATTATTAAATAAGTTAGGTGTATTTAAGTTTGATATAAAATCCCACATCATACTTATTTACATGAATTATTATTATTTTAAAACTTAAAAGAACCTGAGATTATTTAATTATATTTTAAGTTAAAAGTTAGGAATTATTTAGTATTATTAAAGATAATTATTTCATTTAAAAGTCATAAGAATGCTATAGATGTAGGGGTAAAGTGATAGTGTAGTGATAGTATTCTTATGCCATTGAGACAGTATCTTAGGAGATATTGACTCAGTGTAAATCTGCTTATTACTTTGTAACTTTACTTTGCAGTCTCATAATTTTATAAATACTTATTTAATTAGTATAATCTAGAATTATATTGATTTTAATGATTGATAATAAATTTAATTAAGATATGATAATATAAAAGTATATTAAAGATAGATATGCAAATTTTAATTAAGCAGAATAATGTAACTGAGCTAGTTGTATTTTAAACTATTTTATATATCAAGAAGTAAGGGTACAATATATATATATATATATATATATTGTATATATATAGATATAAATATATATATATATATATATATATATATATATAACATCTTTCAGTTAAAACAAAGTATAAATTGCTTTTACCTTTTTTATTCTTGCACTTTATTTTATTTTTTGTTAATGATAATTAATAATCAAGAAAATAAATTTGCTTTAATGCCTTATTTATTTTATTTTTTTAAAGTCTTTGGTCTGCCTTTATATTTGGGGTTAAAACAATTTATAATTTAGAATAAGATCATGCTTGGCTATGTTTTCATAATTTCAATATATACATAAAACAATAACTTAATTAACTAATACATAAGTTGGATAATAAATATAAGGGAAAATGTTCATTTTTGTCTGAAGCTGAATACTGAAAATAGTTTATAAAAATAGACTTTTTGAGAGTGGAAATTTGTTGAGATACTGTAATAAATAAATAAATAAATAAATAAATAAATTAATTAATTAATTAATTAATTAATTAATTAATTAATATATAAATAAATAACTTGTTGCATACAAAATAAATGAAAATGATTTGAAATGCAGAAAGCATTTGAGAATCATGAGAAATATAAAGATATAGTTAGTCAAGTATATATACAAAAATAATAGTACTGATAAATTATGGAATAGTGCTATAACAATAGTAAGAAAAGATTTAAAAAATATTTTAAAATATATATAAAGACAATAGTTTATATCATGAAGAAAAAAAACATTCCAACTAGTGAACTTGTGTTTTGTTGTGTACATCGCTCAAAAGATGAAATTTATTAATAATATATAAAAACAGCACACGCAAATGTGTGTAATAGAATTACATATTTGGATCTAAATTTATTTGTTGCAATTTTCTAGAGCATTTGCAAATATAAAGATATATAAAGAACGTGTTGAACTTAAATTAATGTTTGATTTTTGAAATAAATTACTGAAAGATATACTGTAATATTATAAATATACTATTTTTTTAACACCTGAATAAATTAATGATATTAAACTAATAAAAAATAAAGAAAATAATAGTATGATATCATTTAACATGAAAAAATTATAGAGTCCAATTGTAGGCAAGGATCAATAAGAATTATTGAGCAAGCATTAATTAAAATAAGTAATTTTTTTAGTAAAAAAATTGTCATAAATATTTTAAAAATTTTAGCTAAAATATTATTCCTCATTATAACAAACTATAAAAGCAATCATCCTTGACTCACAAGCATCATTAAACATTGGTGTTCAATCTGCAAGGTTGACTCTCACTCATGCCACAAGATAGAGTCTTTAAGAACATAAGAGTATCCATTTTATTTTTGAATTCAAGTGTAATTATATAAGCCAATCTTAAGTTTTTAGAAGTCAGAGCATGAATTTATAAATCATTCCAATTAAATTCATTTATTTTTATTAGCATTTCTGACATTTTAAATTTACTTTGCACCATAATTAAAAAAGATGTTAAATTACATAATATTTTGATAAGTTTTACAAACTGCTGTGATTTAGATTGTAACAAACTATAGAAAGCAATCATCCTTTCATCACAAGTGCTATTAGACATTGGTGTTCAATTTTAAAAAATATTCTTGCTCCAGTCACAAGAGTGCCTGTATTATTTCCAAATTCAAATGATCATATCTTACTATAATATGTTATAATCTAAAACACAGCAGTTTGTAAAATTTATTACAATATTACATAATTTAACATCATTTAATATTGGCACAAAGTAAATTTGAAATTTCAGAAGTGCTAATAAAATTATTAAAAATGAAAAAATGATTTATAAATTTATGCTCCCATTTCTAGACATTGAAAATTGGCTAATATAATTACAACTGCGTTCAGAAATAAGATGACCATGCTTATTTCCTTAAAGTCTCTACCTTGTTGCTGAAATGAGAGTATTCTTCCAGATTGAACATCAGATTTCATGATGCTTGTGAGGAAAGGATGATTACTAAAACACAGCAGTTTGTAAAATTAATCAAAATATACCTACATATGTAAATGATCTAATGGTCTGTCAGTTGCTAAATATGGAAATATATAATGTCAGTTTATGAAGAAAAAATTATGAAGAGTATACAAATTTTACAATATATAGTAAATATGAGGATGGAATATATGTATAAAGGCAAGTAAGAATATATTTGTAAATTAAGATAAAGTAATGGATTTTTAATTTTTAAATGAATCCCTTTCTACAAATGCCTTTTTCAAAGACGGTAAAAATCCTTTATTAATAATCTTAACAAATTAACATATACAAGTGGTAATATAAAATCACACACAGATATAAATCTCTAAAATACCATATGTAGTTTATTGCATTGATAGAATTATGGATTCTGGAGTAAAAGTACATGAATCATGATTTTAGTTCTGTCACTTCTGATGCTCAAACTTTTTTTGTATAATGTATATTATTTAATGTCTAAAGGTGGCCTAGTGGTTAGCAAAACTAACTGCCTTACAAGCAGCTGGCCCGGGTTCGCTTCCTGGTTAATGTATTTGACATGAAAAAAAAAAAGAACAATCCTAATTGGATGTAATTTATTATTTTCAATAAATAGCTCTTTTTCTTTTTAGCTATTTTAAATAATTTTTCAATATAAAAATCATGTTTAAAACAAAAACGTCTGTAAATAAGAAGTAATTTTAGATGAAGGGTTTTCAAACATATCTGGAAAAAATATTAAAGAGATAGTAAGATTACAAAGTGCTAATCTTAGAAATACTATAATCATTTCTTATTATTATGGTATTAATAAATTTATTTATTTTAAATGTCCGAGATTTATTAGATGAAGGGTTTTCAAACATATCTGGAAAAAATATTAAAGAGATAGTAAGATTACAAAGTGCTAATCTTAGAAATACTATAATCATTTCTTATTATTATGGTATTAATAAATTTATTTATTTTAAATGTCCGAGATTTATTGAATATTTTTCTGATTTTTATATTTATTTTCAAAGTTATGACATAGGTACTTCATTTGTGTAAGTTTTAATGTTTTGTATATTTTTATAATACAATAATTTTATTTTTTGTTTTAGAATATATGACATGAAAGCTGAATTTTAAATAAATAATCTTTGGAGGAAATATTAATATCTCAAGAAAATTCATTTATAAAATTGGAAAAACAGTTTGGTACTGACAAAAGCGTTTTGCATATTATTTACTTTCTTTCCTCCAATAAAAAGAATTGATTTTTTTTTTGTATAAATGTACTTTAGAAGATTTTAATTTCACTTTGTCACATGATATAAATAGTTTGCATTGTTTTGCGTCCTTAGTTTTTCACAATACTTAGGAATAGAATGCAACTGAAGTACTTGAATTCAACTTATAATTTTATAAAATTAGGACTAACAACATTCATGCCTAAACTATTAAATATATATGTCATCTGATAAAACAATCAATAATACAAGTAAAACAAATAATATAAACTTTTATAAGAATAATTAAATATTTTTTTAGCATTAATCGTTTTAATAAATGTAACTTTTTAAAGAATATATATACTATTGCATTAATATGAGAGTGGGTTAAAAGCTATTTACACACCAGTTATAAACCTTCTGTGGGTCCCCAGTTTTATGAGTACTTTTCAGATAAGGTCCCTGTATTCCCAGTCACTGATGTGCAGGTTTGACATGTTACATTAGTGCAAATACGATTACAGTATGGAGAACCATGGCTACTTTACTAGCGATTTGCATGAAAAAAGAGTAGTGTTGGGTGTTTGCACTTTGTTGCACATCCACACCTTACTGGCCACGCTATTGTCAAAATTTTTATTTAGGTGCTGAAGCTTTCTTTCTATAGCCGTTATTTTTCTCCATTTGATTATCATTTTGATTCCCTGAAAAAAGATTCACATCTGATGAAGAGGTAAAGACGTGCTTACTACGTGATTACGAAGTGCCATTATGCAAGGTAAATGTTAGATCACCCCCCCTCATTATATGAAATAAAATTTGTAAATTAAAAAACTTTTTTTCCAGCGTTTTTTAAAGAAAAACTTGAAAATATAGCTTTAGTCATTTAATGTGTTGCTAAATACTTTATGTGTTTTATTCATTTATTTCTAGAAAATAAACATGGAGAATAAAACACATACTAAAATAAAACATAATAATTAGACTGTCATGTCATCTTGATTAAAAATCTTTCCTTTAAAGTCTGTTTAAAGCAGTCAGTTTACATGTAAAATTAAAAAAAAATAGCAAATAAAACATTGCATTGCTCCCTTCCTCTTTTCTGGATGGCTCTGATATTATATAAGTAATTATACAATATATGTTACTTACCTGGTTATTATATAGGGTATATTAAAACAGACTTTTACATGACCCACCACTCTTCACACTATCTCATAACACTGACAAACTTGAACACATACCCTATATATTACATATACAGACACAGATATGTAATAAGCCTGTGTGTTTCAGTTATTACCTGGTTATTAAAAATATTATGTACATCCAGAATATGATTTTTTGGAAGCTCCATCCTTCATAGCAAGAAGCAAAAAGAGCTTGGCACATGGCTTATCTTCATTATTCTTTCTTAATCATTATTTATATCAACTTTAACCAGCAGTAGTTGTCTATTTGAAATTCCATTGAAAATCTCTTATGCATAAATTTATTCATGCTTCATATTAAAAAAAGTATATTTCTTCAATAATATTACATTTCCACCAACACCACTATTTAATTTTTTATCAGGTGTTATTCCACTGTCAAAAACTATAATTTATATATATATATATTATAACCTATTTTGGCCTTGAATATGAGGGAATACTTCTTCAGCTTGTTAAATCGCTTATATATGCTATATATATATATAGTCCAATATTTTAAATTCTCTTACTTACATTATTTATGTTTTATTAGGACTACCAGACTAGATAAATTTAAAATAATGCAGCTGATATAACTTTTACATTTATTAACACCTTCTTGTTAAAAAAAAGTCATTTGTTTTCCAAATCCATTCATTATTTTTAAATCAGAATATCCCTAACACAAAAGTTGTTTACATTTTCTATTAAGAAAAGAATAAACCTCTGGTTTATAAATATAAAAAATAGATTATTAATAAGCTATTTATTACTGTAAAAATACATTTACTTGTTTTCATTTAATAATAAAAGTTTTCCCATGAAATTTTCTAAGAATTAAACAATTTTAACATGCAATAATATCTTTTTAAAAATAATGTTTTTTATTCATTCTGTTTTTCTTAGATTTGAACTATAGTGTAGATTATAAATGGATTGCATGTTTTTAACTAAAGAATGCATCCAGGAAAAAGCTGTTTAGTAAAACATGTAAAAAGTTAATAGGCCATCTAAAAAGCAGATAATATCATTATTAAAAATAGGAAAAGCTATTTAGTAAAACTTTTAAAAAGATAATACAGGACAATAATAACAAAAACATAAAGATAACACTATTAAAAATGTTGGCACAACACAACATTGAACCCAGACCCAACATTTGGGACAAACATTCTACCAAAACTTCCAAATGAACAACACGTTTAAAACTTGTAAAACATTATTGATAAATAAAATGTAATCATATACAGACTTACCATACTTATGAGCCAATCATTTCAAAATAAGTTTTATTTTTAAATAAATTATTAATAATAATACATTACTTTTTTATATAAATTAGGATATTTAAATAAAAATGATTGGAAAATCCAAACATTTTTATGTATATATAAATTTTATTAAATATAGTGATGAAAGACCATTGCTGTTCAGTTTTGTGCAATAGCAGATTATATATGAATTATATTTCAAGGCTACAGCAACTGCCACAATAAGTTTAAGTAAAGAAATATTTCTCCTATGTTTAAATAATGAATATTTACAATCAAAATGTATTTATAGGAATAAAGATATTTGGAAATTTAAACATCGACATATAAGTTTTATTAATTATTATGACAAAATTGCGTTAGTCTGTTCAGTTTGAGCATAACGATAAGAGTATATAAGTAATATATTTCAAGCTCATGCCTAGAACTTTGAAATTAATTGTCGCAAATGAGTTTAAGTAAAAAAGTAAGTCCTCTTATATTTAAACAAAAATATTTACACTTGGAACATGTTTTTAAGAATGAAATGATTTGAAAATGTAAACAATTTTATTTATATATAAATTTTATTATTTTGATATCATGGCACCCCAGAATTAAAGTGCCTTTGTGCCTTGCACATTCATGTGTGGTGACCCTGGTGTAGACAATAGTACATTCTCATCTTCATCTCATCAATACAAAATCTTATTGTCAGATGACAAAATGTAATGAAAAAAAAAAGATTAGGTTGAAAATTGAAGTATTTACCTTTTTTGAAAGTTGATTAAAATAAATTTTAAGGACAGTTTGTAGATAATTTTTTGAATCACTCTCATGAATAATCACAATACCCACATATTATCTCAATGTACAGGATACTGTATTATTATTTCAAATTAAAATTATATTCTCATTAAATTTTCCAATACTTTAAATATATATCTATATATGGTATTGAAAAATTGTATGCACATTTGGCTTTTTAATAATGCTTATTCTTTCTCTCTTCTTTCTTTTTTTGAAGGACAATTTCAGTACTTATGATAAAGCATATTTTTCTGTTTTACATCTTTAATTTCATTATAAAATTGCATTACTATATTAATAAAAAAATACAAAAACTATTAAAAATAAATTTTTGCAATCATTCTGCTTATATATATATATGTGTGTGTTGTTGCATTTTAAAAGTCACATACGTTTTTTTTTTTTAGAATTTTTTGGCTATAACCTCACCATTTGCAACTAATTTTTAAGTTAATCACTCCCTATATTTATGCGTCAAAAGAACAGAAGCGTAGTATTATTTCATTAAAGAGATCACGTGATGCTTCTGTTAGATAACATTCAAACTTAATAAATACTCTAATAATAAAAGCCATCAATTTACTTATCAAAATTAAATCAATCCTAAATCAGAATTCTTGACCCTGCGGGCTCTCTGGGAATCTTACAATCTTTTAGTGATTTTTGGTTTGTCTTCATCTCTAATAATATTCTAACAAGCAATATATATATATATATAACAATCTTTAAATAACTTCTTCACGACAAAGATGCCCGCCACATCACCTCGAAAAAATAAACTTTAAATGAGATATTTTTCATTTGGCTATCCAATTTCCAGGCAGTAAGACTTTTTTTTTTCTAGTCTATTTTCTAGATAAAAATAGTAAGATATCCATTTATTAATCAATCAGATGTACTCAGCCTTTTAATTACTTGCTTTAAGAATTTTTTAAAAGATTTAATTGTAATTTTTTAAATTTAATTTATACTTACAACTTTTCTAAGTCTATATAAATATCACTACATACATATATAATGCTTAATTTTAGTAATTATTTTAATGTGATTATTATCCCACGAATTTGACATATAAATATATGTGCAAAAATCACAATTGAAAAAAAAAAATGTTTGAAATAACCAGGTCTTCAGAAATGTGGCCGGCAAAATATTAATAATGTTAAATTAAAATTTACATTTTTAAATATATATATGTTATACATTTGTATGTAAATTTGACAGCATTATGGACGACTGATTTATAAAAAAAATTATGGTTATTTATTAATGACAGAATTACTTCTTTCACATAAAATTCCTGTAATATTAATTACAGTTTAATTAGATATAGTTATTTTGTTTATAAATACAAATTTAAAGTTTTTTTTATTTTTATTTTTCAATTGTGAATTTGTTAGCATTATAGATAAACAATAGTTTTTTTTTTTTTTAAATTGATTTAACATGTGATAGCCACATGAACAAACATACATTCACAACACGTGACAGCTTTAGGAAAAAATGTACATTCACCAATCAGACATCAGGGGAAATAGGGATTTTACTTATAAGATGAATTGAGTAATACTGTTTGTCTATATATTTAAAGTATAAAACATTTAGCTTGGCCTTACTCTTTTGCTATCTATAATGGGCTTGAGTACTGACTACAAAATAATAATTTATTTAGATCTCATTCCAAGAATGGTTTCTCATTTTATTTTTATCAATGAGACTTGAAATTGTAAGCTGAAAGTGGTTACATATGTAGCAAACGGCTTATAATTATACTTAAGTATTTAAGCTGTAGCCATTTCTAATTAAATGTGTGCAATAATGTTGTATTTCTTCACAAGCTATATGTTGCTGAAGATTTAATATTTAAATACAGATTAAAGTAAATTGATTTCAGATGACAATGAAATCAGTAAATGAATAATTTCTAGTAATATAACCAAAATAAGTTTTAAAATTAATATCTTCAATATATTTAAATATTATAATTAATATGTTAGCAATTTCTATAAGCAGTAAAACTTAAATTCGATAATTCATTGCAAAACCACTGTAATACTTATTAATTTATAAATTTTATCCAAGCAAAAAATAAGTAATATGTTAATAGTGTAGGAATTCTATATTTAGTTTAAATCTTTAACAATGATTATAGCAAATCATTTGATTTTCCTAAAAACATATATTATATTTCAGAATTTCCTCCACAAATTTAGAACAAACAATTTAACAAGCAGAAGTCAATAAAAAGCAATAGTGAATAATTTCAATATAATACAAATAGAGTTAAATCCTACATACACACACACATACACACACATATATATATATATATACAATAGACATATAAAGAAGTATAAGCTGTTAAAGATATCTTTCATTCAAAATATTACAATACATTATAGTAAGCATTATAAAAATCAGTATGTTAAAAAAAAAATTAAAATAGAGAAGATATTTTGAACTTTAAAACGATCATTGATGAAATTACTAAATCTTTTATTTAAATTTAACATTTTCTATAGGCAATAAACTGATTTTGCCTAAGGAATTAAACACCAACAGCAATCTAAACATCAAGAGGTTCATTTCTTGCTTGCCAGTCAAAGAGATTCATCAATGTAAGAATTAAAAAAACATACATTCCAGTTAAATGTAAGTTACATCTTCTTTCTTCTTTAAAATTTTAAATAAATGCTAAACAATTAATTTTGAAACTACTAAAATATTAGCAAAAATAGAAAATTATAATTTATATACCATAAAGAGGTATGTAATTTTTAAAATGGTGATAAAATTAAGCAAAAATAAAAAAAATTACAATGCTTTACTCCAGTATTAAGACTTAGTAATTTTTTTTCCACATCCAATACCAAGTATCTATTAATTTAGTTAGTCATGAAACAGACAGTTTACAAATTTGTTTCAACTTCCTATCTATGATTCCATAATACTATTTTAAAAAAGCAATAAATAATAAAAAGATTTTGGCATATATACAATGTTGTTTTTACTTTAGAATTTATCACATCACCATTTCATTGTTATGTTGGATAGTCATTTTTTTTTTTTGGAGGAAGAGATTCAGAAACTGTGCCTTATATATAAGTGTGTACAAATCTTGTTTAATTTAATAAATGTAATGATATGAAACATTTGATTTTCTTAAGTGTTTAAGTAAATGTTTTCCTGAAGGTTTATGATGATGATGTTCTTGTTGTATTTTTATATTGGAATATTTCCCTCTTCTAATATGAGTATTGGATGTCTTTAGAAAAAAAAATAACTTTATTTAAATATTCCAAATACATTCAACTGTTAGTAATGGCACAAAAGTTACTATATGCACAATGCTTCATGGAGGTATTATTCTCCCATCTTTTTCAGGTGTTACTGGCCTGACTAGTGGTAGTACTAGCACAGGAATTGAACCTAGACTCTTACATTCTTGAGATTTGAATTTTAAGGTAATGCTCTAACCAACTAATCCCTAAATATATGAAATTTCTACTGATGGTTCCCTATGGCAGGATGACTCAGTTAGTTAGAGCATTACCTTAAAATTCAATAATCAATAATCTAAGAAGCCAGGTTCGAATCCCATGCTATAATATCACTGGTCAGCTCATCAACATCTGAAAAAGAGGAGAGAATACTTCTTGAAACTTGCATATACTAACCTGATTGACATGTAATCACTAACAGTTGAATGTATTTGGAATATTTAAATAAAGTTAAATTTTTCTAAAGACATTCAATACACATATCAGATGATGAATAAATAGTTTGTTCCAATAAAAAGACTACATAATTCTGACAAAGAAGCAGATCCTGTTTTCTTTTTATTATTGATAGAAAATTTCATCAAAATAAAAATGAAATCTTGATTTTTTTCTTTAAGTAGACTCTTCTCAATGTAGTTATGTATTATTGGTTATTTAAAGTGGAATTCAGTAGTATAGTTTCCCCTTAAATAATACAAACAACATACACAGTATGTGCAATTTAGGAAGATAATAATTGGCAATGCAGCACTAATAAATTAGATGATGTAGAATTCAAATAATTATAATATGCAAATGTTCTTCAATGTGATAATATTTATAAAAGGCAAAATCGGTATAGTCATTAACATTCAGCAATAAAACATTTAGAGAGATATCATAGAGGAACTGATATTATAAATTAAAATCTAAAAGCAAAAAAGAATTTTCATAAAACGTATTTAGAAGTAAACTGTGCTTCAATGTAGTAAAAGGTAACAAAGTGGAGTTGATACTTTGCAAATACTTTCCTTTTAGATGTTATATTCATATATAGGCAGCATAGAATACTCTATAAAGAGAATTAAAAAATAAAATCCTATAAATCTGTTAGAATAATTTCAATTTCAATTAGATTGAACATTTTTTTTCTGGGGAGCATCTTTTAAACATAAATGTGCTGTCAAAAAAATAAATAAAAATGTGAAAATATAAATATATGATGTTTAATAATCTGCAGTGGAGTGCTTATTCTTTGGACTCTTTTTGTTATTTAGATTAATATAGCACACTGTTAATGCAAAGTAAAATAACTGTAAAATCTTTTTTTTAAAAAATTGCCTGTATAAATAGTCAGTATTGCAGTTTATTACCCCAAAAATTTGAGCTGTGCACTGACTACTGAAAAATGTTTGTAAATATTAAAATAACAGTGATTAGAGGAATCCTATATTTATAGTCTCTATAAAATATTTACTATTAAGTTCAAGAAAAAATAAACTTATTGAAATTGTAAATCAAGAAAATTAATTACTTATATAAACTACAAAACACATATCTTCCACACAGAGCAATGTGAATAAGAAAAAAAATTAGAAAAAAAAAAATGAATTGAATTTTTAAGAGATACCATTATTGAACATATTAAAAAAAAATCTATCAACTAAGTATATAAGACATTATGGCAACAATGTGTAACAATTATTGACAGTATTATAGATTGAAAGAACTATGCTGATTCACTTTTCAAACTGTTCATGTATGGCATGGACCTGTTGTTGTACAATATTTCTGTTTTACATGGTTTTATAAAGCATACATATCTCTTTACTATTTCATATAATTGCAACCAGTAGAAGATAGGTAGATATCCTCATCTTGCACTCAGCCTTGACTGAGTTATTAATATTTTTCGCTTTTATAGCTTATGCAACTTACATATTGCATGGCTTTGTAGATTATTATAAGTATACATTAATTAACATGAGCCTTGTACGAAAAAATTATATATTTTAAGTTGGGTATTCTTACTTATGCATAAAATACGATAAAAATCACATTACTGTATTATCTGAAAATGAAGCTAAATAATACTATTAAAATCACTTTTTAATGATTATTAAACTCATGCATCTGTATAAATATAAAGAAAAAATACGATTAATCGTAATTTTAATTATTGAAGACTTAAAACTTCTGTTTAATCATTGAAGTACAATTTATTTGTCAACTTGCCCTCGGCATCACAATGATCTTTTGAGACTATAAAGAAGACACTATATTTATCAAATTATCTATGAGAAACAATTTACATATAAAAAAATAGTTTGTACTTATTAAATTAATTGTAACTTTTAGATGAGAATAAAACATAAGAAAAAAATGTCATTAAGAAGTTAATAATAGCAAATTGAAATGAGCTGGGAGTTCAGTAAATGTCAAATTGATGAAAAAGAAATTATAATTAATGTTATTTAAATTTTAAAATACAATTATCTTAAAATTTTATCAAAGATTTAGTCATGATTCTACAAAAAATAAAGTATTTTTTTTGTTAGCTTTTGAACGAGAATTTTATTTTAAAAAACAAGCTTATGCAAGTTCTTTAGTTATGATTTATTAAATAAATTCTGCCAATCAATGCCTCATCACGTCATTTCCAGCTGCTAACTTGTTTATTATTATGATTTATATCAGTCCTTTTACTCTAAAAAAATCTAAGATCAATCATTATTAAAATGAAACAACCGTAAAATTTACAAGCCCGAAAAATAAAAATTGTAAATATTATAATTATCTAAAGTAATCCGTAGTAAAACATTTAAATATTTAATATATTTTGTGATTTTTAAAGTACAAAAATTGATGTGTTCTTGGTAATTTTCTTTTTTAATAAGTTATTCGTCAATTGGTATAACTAGATTCAGATTTTCAAGTCTATTTAAATTTTCATCCTCAACAAAATAGATACTTAAATTATAATATTTTACTTCGATTTTTATTCAGGTATCAACAAATTATATTTTTAAAGATCATTAATATATATATATAGGATGGGGACAATCCAAGATAAAAATGATTTGAATGCCTTCTCTTGTAGTAGCATTTATCATAAATAAAAAAAAAAAAAAAAGCTTGTTTAGAGTTATTAGCACACTCTTAATTTTACATATTTGTAAGTGCAAGCTATATATAAGTCATGTGACATCTGACTTGTTATTATATATATATAGTGATGCTGAACTCTGATTACTATTATGATCCACATTTGAAAGATAATTGAATGATCTTTATGTATGACTATTAATTTATATTTTTTTATGAGATGTAGAATCTCTAAATGCTATTTATATTACATTTAATTAAACATCTCTTTCATGTAATTGTTTAATTGCAAAACAGATAAAAGTAGAACAAATATCATGTGTGACCTGAATTATTTATCAAAAATCAATTAAGTTTATTGATATTTACATGAGTAAACAACAAACTAATAACATTTCTATAGCCTAATTTAAATATATTAACAAGGTAGAAACTCTAAGTATTCATTCGAATACCCTTATAAATTTCCAATTCATTCCAAATACAGAATAATCAACATCAATTAATCTATAATGTATTAGGTGACAAAATCTCCAAGCACTATCTATATGAAAGATATCACTCATACTATTGTTCAATCAGTTGAATTATTCAAGTGAATGAATGTTAATGAGAGCGAGATATTTAATTTCTTGGATATTTTATCATATCCTAAAATATTAACTGACAACCCCTTCATTGTTCTAATTAATATTAATTATTAATAACAAATAATTACTGCCTAATGAAAATCATGTCTCTATGCTACATTGGATAAAAGATATTGACAACAGTTAGGTACTGTTTACAAGTTAAACTGTATTGTATATCTCTTATTTGTGATCTTTTCATTTTTAAATACTTTTATTGAAGTTGAAAAATCTGTTTGGTTTGTTTGTTTATTTGTTAACATGCTAGAGGGTGGTCTAAATATTTTTTTTCTTTCAATTTAATAGCATTTTAAACATTGATATTAAATATATTCAAGTTCAATATAACTTGTTGAAATTTTGTGCATTTGTTTCAAATGTCTGTCTACAAAAGTTATATGTCTCATTATTTTTTTTAAATTTCTAATCAAAGTAAAAATGTTAAACATCATTTACTTAAATTTTTTTTTACATTTTTAATCACTGTACACATACTTAATATAATATATACATAAGAGGTATACATTTTAATTTATAGAAAAATATCTAGTGATATATCAACTATAAGTGTCCAGTCAATTTAAAATGATATGTTTTACATTTGCTTTTACTGTACCAATATTGTAAATTTAAACATAATTAAGATAAACATTTTTACATGTTAAATACTTTTATTGACCATGCACTAAAAATAAAAAAATGTTTTTTCAATCACAATTGGATTTTTTAAATTTATCTTAAAATAAAAGCATGGGTTGTCCAGAAATATTTGAAATAAAAACATGGAGGGTTCAGAATTACCACAATTATTATTAAAGAAACAATTTGTTTTTAGTGCATGGTCAATAAATGCAATTTGATATAGAAATAATTATCTCTATTATTCATTAATTTAACTGTTATGAGTCTTATATGCCATCATTCATTTTTTTATATACATGGTTACAATGAAATTATATATTTAAACGATTTCCCCACTTTATTTTCACACATTGAAATTTTGAGTCCAGTCTCTACTTTTCATAATGTGCACATATATATGAATATGTAAATATTCAGAACTTTCAACATTGAGGGAACAATGGCCTGGCAGGTTTAGAAGACTGTAACCTAATAGTAGACAACACTATTAATATTGAGTCATTTTAAAATTGAAGCTTTACTGTGAAAATGATTATACATTTGGACAATATATATTTAAAGATTCTTTCATCAATCCTAATTTTGAAAAAAATGAATATAAAATGATTCACTTATGCTGAATAAATCATAAATGCCAGCTGTATTAAGACTGATATTGTGTTGCATTTAATATTTGATCACAGTACTACATTCATAACATGAAACACCAGTTAAATACATAATTCTTAAAATCACATTAATACTTTAAACTTTTATAGACAAATAAATTAAAAATCTATAAACTAAATAATCAAAATATTACTGATTTTTGTATGAGTGGTTTTTCTGATAGAGTAATAGACTCTGGGATAAAATCTGGTTTGCAGATCTAGCTGCCATTTGTAGTGCTAGACGTTTTCTGAACATCAGAACAATAAAACATGCTTAATTTAGTGCCAAATTGTTTTTTTTTTTGTTATACTATATTTTTTACAACTAGCCACTACTTCAAATTTCCTTGAATATGTTTTTAACAATTCATAATTAAAATTATACTTTCAACCAGCTCTTATACATATCCACGTATATTTAATGCCTTTTTTAAAAAAAAAACACATATATAAAGTTTTTGGTTTTTAGTACTCTTCTTGAAACATATACCTTATTTAGTATTGTAGATGCATTCTAAATTAACGTTCAATGAATGTTCCAAATGGAGCGATAACAAGAAAAACATTTGTGAAAATACAAATCAGTGAAAGTAGAATATTTAGCAACTTTTAATTGTAGAATTATATAACATTTTTTAAAACAATTTTTAAATCACTGGTAGTATATTTTATTCAATTATTCAAAATGCATATATCTAATCAATAAAAAAATATTTTATACCTATTGCTTAAATTCAAAGGTCATAATACATTTTAGAATTCAATGCTCACATGAATTCAAATTTCTTTAAACAATATTAGCTACACGTTTTGTACAGAAATATCTGTTTGTGAATGTTTTCATTTTATGCGTATATATATATATATTCGTGCAATAGATTTTTTTTTAATGAAGAATTGTGTTTTTGTTAAGCGTCGGTGGCCTAGTGGTTAGCATAGCTGCCTTCCAAGCAGCTGGCCCGGGTTTGCTTCCCAGTCAACGCATTTGACACATGAAAAAAAAAAAAATGTGTTGTTTTTTTTAATAAATATTTTATAAAATGGCAATACTTATTTACATATATACAAACATATGTGTATACAATCCGTATACACATTTACATTTTAACTTTAAAAAACATTTTGAATTATGTTAATTGCTAATCTGTTAACATGGCAAAGAGCACTAATGTATTTTACATGAATGACTGACACTGATAAAAGTTAATGCTGCAGAAGCAGTCATTCAAGCTACTTTTGTAATGATGATTTTAGTCTTGCCTAGCTGTGCAAATAAAGAAAATTATCATAATAAGAATATTTTTTCTTTAATGCAATATAACACCTATTTATTGCAAACATATAGGTATAATTTATATCATTAAAAGTCATAAACTAGGAAAATTGTAGTTGGATATTATTTATGATCATTGGATATTTATTTATACACACGTCTGTATCAGTATTCATATAATAGAAATATAATCCAATGATCATATATATATATATATATATATATATATATATATATATATATATATATATATACAACATTTCATGTCACATCAAAAATTTATAACAAAGATTAGGCTTTTTATGTTTTATAATGCAAATTATCAAATTAATTTCAACCTTTTCATCTTCACCAGGGAAAAGCATTGGATTACATATAATCATGCAGCAGTCACCTTTATTTCTTTTGTTATTATTCAAGTTAATGACTTGATAGTAGCAATACCTTATGATTTGAATGCAAGCCACTCTATTTGCAGTATATATTTTGGTAACCTCAGTTATACAGAACTTAACATGTTTTGTTATACATAGCATCCTTCTGCTAAAATTTAAAAGGTCCATATGGTTAAAATAGTGATTTATACACAAAGATATAAGCTTAAATTATTTGTTTTCAGAAACTTATACTATTAAAATTTTCAATTATAATAGTTTGAATGCCCACAAAAGAATTTAAAGATAACCCTGATTATCCATATGTATGTAATCTAACGAGTATGCTAATAATTCTAAACAAGCTTTTTGATAAATGCCACGAGAGAAAGCACTCAAAATCTCTATCAACAAGCTACGTAATTCACGTGATATATGACTTGGTTACCTTACTCTCTCTCTCTCTCTCTCTATATATATATATATATATATATATATCATTTTAAGGTTTGCTATTATTGAGATATAGATCTTTAAACAGAGGGCGTTACTGGATATTTGTAATTGTATATTGGTTTGTATATTTTCTATAATTATTTCAGTTAGTGTTAGCAGTAACTTTCTTTTTATATATATATATATATGTAATAAATAAAGTTTGATATCTGTATTCGTTTCACAATATATGTAATATACAAATCAATATATATATATCAAAATACAGTACAATTTATATAAATTATATTCTTTTAGAAGTACTTTTGACTATACACTTTGTAGTCTTTATCAACTATATAATGTTGAATAATCAAAACGAGAATTGAACTATGGGTATTGTTAAGGGTTGTTTCGTTTTGATTATTCAATGTTATATAGTTGATAAAGACTACAAAGTGTATAGTCGAAAGTACTTCTAAAAGAATATAATTTATATAAATTGTACTGTATTTTGATATATATATATTGATTTGTATATATATATATATATATATATGAGTGTGTGTTTAGAGAGAGTCAAAAGATCTGGTTGGTATTATAGTATGCTTTTCACTGATTTTCATGCTTACATAAATGATCTACAATAGAATGATTTTTTTCTCATGTGTCACAGCATCAGCAGGGAAGCAAACCCATTAACCCGGGACAACTGCTTGTAAAGCTGCTGTCACTGACCTCTCTACCACCAACGCAAATGAATTATTATATTTACTGCAAAAATATTTATTTTTTCTTACAAAAAAAAAAAAAAAAAACAAGAAGTTATTAAAAAATAAGATCTTTTCACATTTGTTTTTATATTGATACTGTACGCAGTCATTATTAATCTAATAAATGTATTTTTAAATTTTTGGGAGACAGATTCTTTAAGTATATGGTAAAGGATAAATAAAATATTTTGGATATTTTTTATTCAACTACAATTTTATTGTCTTGATTTATTTGATTTATTTAATAATAGGCCTTTTTGATATTTTACCATGTAAGTCTTTTTTATTAACACTAATCCCAAATAAAAAATTGGAAAGCCAACTACTGCTATAAATGTGTTGATGAGACAATTAACCTTTATACATGCCAATTCACAAGAACTAAATAATCATTATTTTAAATTGGTTCAAAAATAATATTTTTGACCCATATATAGAGTAATAACTTACTATTATCTTTTTAATTATTCAATATTTCATTTGGTGGAAGAATTGGATTAAAAGAAATAAGTTAGAAATATTATGTAAACTGGAATCATGTGATATATTATTGTTTATTTGTAATGTTTTACCTCTTAATTTTAGATATCCAATAGCTATTAAGATTTTTGATATACAAACTCTGAACAAAACATTAAAAATATATCTTAATTATCATAAAGTATGGTCACATTTGCATAATATTCTATCACATGATATCTAACCCCATGACAAGAAGCCTGAAGTTTTATTAGATGCAGTAGTACAAAACTTTTATTATAATGGCTCAACGATATTTAAATAAGATGATAGAAAAGGCTATGAGGTGGATATAACTTCATCTTTCCTTTCCAAATAAATATTTTATTAAAAAGGTTGTATAAATTGAGACATCACCATTGTAGAAGAATATATTATTAGCTATAAATTATGTTTTCACTGAGAGATAAATATGTTTTCCCAATCTGCTGCTTTTAAATAAATATGTAGTGTAATGATTGTATCAAAAATACCATATAAATATTATGATGATTCCATCATTAAGTTTCTTTGGTATGGAAAGGTAATGTGGATGGTTATTAGTTTCCTTTTGATGAACACCACATATGATCTTTGTGATAAAAAAAACAACTATATGAGTGACCATAAAAATATTTCCAGTTAGAGAATGTCCAATTCTTTTGTTCACATTATCAACATTTTTATGACTAAGTACAGACTCCAAGCCAATGGTTTGAAATGACATTTTGGTATAAATGCTCTGTTTGTAAAGATTCCAATATCTTCTTTAGTAGATGCTGCAATGTTCAAGTATATTGATCTATGCAATTAATCATCTGTTATCAGTTTTATATATTTTTTATATTTGTAGTCTGTCATAATGCTTATTGATTGTTCTGATTGATTTTTGACTATGATTTCTTTTTTTAAATATACAATTTATTATTCTTTAGTTTGTTGATCTCAAAAATTTAAATTATTCAGTAAATTTGGATACCAATATTTCACATAATATATCACTAATAATATAGTCTCATTTAAATTTAGATATGCTTGAACTGTTTTCTTACAGAATTAATTAAAAAATATAAAATCTAGAGAGTTCCACCTTTAAAAAAAGAAAAAAAATGTTACAGTGGCATGTTTCCTCATTAAATGATATCAAAATTATTGCCATTATTCTGTTTTACACCAGTAGTTTTAAAGAGGTCAACTCAAAATTCAATCAATGATTTAATTGATTTCTAAGCTTTTACATTATTCACCAAAACATCATTTCTGCATTCATCATATATATATATATATATATATATATAGATAATATATATATATATATACAGATATATCTGGGGTGGGGATATATATATATATATATATATATATATATATAATATAAAAAAACAGATAACATAAACAAGTTCTAAACATAGATTAAGAAATTTTTAAAAGCTTGTGTAATTGTTTCAATTACATTTCCAATAAAGTACAAATAAATACCATACAATCATATACACTAGAAAAAATAAGTTTTAAAAGAGTAAAAAATGAAAATATTATTTGTTAAATTATTTTCATATTATTTGTGATATATATATATAATCATTAAAATTACTCAAAATTTTGACAATCCCAATATAAATAACAATCAACAGTCTCAATCTGTTGTCAAGGCACCCTCGTTATATATATATATATATATATATATATATAACGAGGGTGCCTATATATATATATATATAAAAGCTATATATATAATATAAACAGCTAGGAATCTTCAGATTAGGAAAAAAACTAATAAATGCACAATACTTTGTGAAAACTAATGCCAATGTGTCTTTTAACACAAACTTTCAAGCGCACTTCAGCTATCAACTCTATCTCAAACAAATAATACACATGACCACACACATGTGAAAAAGTCAAATAATCTCCAATATATATATATATATATTGTGCTGAAACAGCATGCATCAGTTTGTTCCAGATCATTATCTCCCATATATATATATATATATATATATATATATATATATATATATATATATATTATATATTTTATATTATATATATAGAGAGAGAGAGAGAGAGAGAGAGAGAATTTGTGCACAGGTGATGTTAAGATAGCAAATCTTGAACGTTTAATGGACAGGCTTCAATCCACCCTACTCTCCAACTCTTCAGTCATACATTCCATTGAAAAACTGATGATGGAATGCTGAAGTTCTTTGTTTATGCGAGTATTATTGTGATGCCCATATTGACCTTAATTCATTCTGACATCTCATGTATAGGACTTCAGAGTGAATTAAGGCTTGACCATTAAAGTTTGAAGTTTTTCTATCTTAATATAAACTGAGCACTGGCTCTCTCTATATATGTATGTGTGGGGGAGATAAGGATTTGTACCAACTGATGAGATGGTTCAGCACAATATATATATATATATATATATATATATTAGAAATCATTTGTTTTTTTACATCATGTGTATTGATTGTATGAGATATAGTCCATAGCTGAAGGGTAATTCTTGAAATTATGTGTTCAAATCCTCTACAATTACATCTCATTTCTAAGCATATTAAATTACATGTCTATTCTAACATTAAAGATGATTTTTAGTAAATGATATTAAAGAGCTAATAAAAAAAATCTACAAAACATTAGAAAGATTCTTTTCTTTTTTTCCAGTTTTTTTTTTTTTTTTCAAAATGAAATAAAGTAATATTGATTACTTTTACTTTTTTTAAATTCAGACGTGATGTCTACCATATATTATTACATCTTGGTATTTACTATTTTATTTTAAAAGTTCATTAAGAGTTTATTTACAAATGCTAAATAATGTAATGTTGCTGGAAATTTCATATTTTAATTATTTAAGTTTCAACTGATTTTTGGAAATACTAAGCTGTAATGTAAGTCTATGATTGCCTCTTAAAATTGTTCTGATGTTAATAGTCTTTTATTTATTAATACATACTTTCCATGATTTGATTTATATGTGTATTGATCACAATAATGATGTATTCAAGATATATAGGCTGTGTTCTATTTTTAAGATACTTTTATCAGATACATTTTTTTTCCAAAATTTAACTATATGTTGTTCTTTTTTCATTATTATTTATAACAATAGCATTCCTATCTCCTCTTGTGGTAATATAATTCTTTTGATATTTATCATATAATTAGTTCCAGGATTTTGTCTCATTATCTGCATGATTTTAAACAAGGGTCATATATGGTTTTAATGTGATGTTAATATTTTATTTATTTGAGCTGCTATTAAAGGCTTCTATTTTAATAATTAACTGATTGAATTTTTGCCTACTAAACCTTTAGTTTTGTGCTTTAAATTATTACCAGATTAATACTGTTTCAAAATCATTTCAGAATTCTTCAACTAATATTTTCTTTTTTAAGAATAATTCCAGTTTACTAGATATTTGTAAAATTCTTGCATTTGACATTACTACAAACATGTGATTTCACAACACCAGTTAGAATTAATTATTCAAATTTACCATATTACTTAAAAACCGAAATGTATAAGCATATCTCAAATCATAAAAATGAAGCATATCAAAATATGACAAAAAATAAACACAAACACAATTCCAAAAGAAATTGTTGATATTTTATTTATTTATGTAAGTAAAGCATTAGTCATTTTGACACCTTTGTAAAGTAAAACAAAAAAAAAGACAAAATATTATTAAAAAATAATATTAACAATAACTGAACCAGTAAAATTAAAAATGCTTATGTGGTTACTGAAAATACAATAAAAAGTCTGACATTGGAAGGCATTTTACAAAATATTTGTGACAAATGATATAGGCCTTCTAATTTAAGGTAATTAGGTGATTTAAATATCTTGAAATGCAACAGAGATTCTAAATTGTCACTGCTGTTTTTAAGTTAAAATATAAAATATTTCATCACAGTAACATAATTTCCGCAATTATATTAGTTTTAACATAGAATTGTTAGTTTATCAATTTTTTTGTATAAAAATAAATGTGTATTTCTATTGTCTTAACATAAAGGCATTAAAACATTCATTTAGATATAATTTAAAATTCTAAAAATGCAATAGCAAGATCTAAAACCAATAAAAATGTTTATCATTTTGTTATATATGATACTATAGAGTCTATACTTGAAAAATGACACCATCTTTGGTGAATATCAATACAATACTTTCTAACAATTATTTTATTATGAACTTGAGTATGGTTTCATTGGAGAAGCACACTCCATTTATCTTATAAAGGTAATTTCAAAGACATTACAAAAAACTGCAATATCGATTGTTTTCATTGAGAAGCGATGACAACACAAAATACTACACTGTGATATAAGGATATGAGATGCAGAAAGAACAATGTGCTGATAAAAAAGGTTAAGAAAATAGCATTCCAAAATTTAAAATAAATATAATAATAAACCTATATGCGTATATATTTGTGATTCATGATTTAGTTTACATAGGCAATCCAAAATTATGATTCAATACTACATTATTATTTCATCATTCTAGCTTTTCATTTTTTTTTTTAAGGAAAATACAAGTGTCACATTTTAGCATACATTATAATAGATACACTGTATTATATACTTTAGTTATTAACAGAAAATTGTTATTTCTGAGTTAGTTTAGAGGCATTGCATCATTGTCATCTTCAGATTGGCTAATTTTGGTCTCATATTATATAATAAATAAATTGATTGACTAAATTAAGTGTTTCCAATCTTGGAAAGGTTTCTGACAAGATTCTCATCATCATTTTGATAATAATGCAGCATTTCTATGATAGTTAAGGAAGGTTTTGATTTCTGGAAAAGTTTCTGAGGTGCCCCTCTTCATCATTATGAGATCAATGATCCATACATGAATGTAGTGCTATTCTATTTTTGATATCATTTGAATTAGTAATGAGTCTAAGAATTTGAGGATAGTGTCTGAGAAATTAAATCATTGTGAGTAATCTTTTATAGCAACCATATCTTTGGGTACTGATCTGCCATTGCCTTGGGACCGACTTCATTCCGATTATGTATGGTAATGATAGTAAGACTAATATTCTGACAGTGATATGCTGACTTATCATTTGTTATGATCAAGAGCTTCAACATAAAGCCATTCAGGTGCCAACAGGTTATCTCTCTTTTTAAGTTTGTAGATAATTTATTTGTAGATTGTCCAAGGTTTAAGACTGTCAAATTTAAATTTTAACATCACAGGGCAAAGAGGAAATAAGTTGCTAATCATGGCAAATTTCCCATTTTTAATGCTCTGTCTATTGAAAGCATGTTTCTTTTGTTTAGAGGGCTCTCTGTGAGCTTTAGCCTTACTTAAGATAGGAATGAGCAGTGGTAGAACATATGTTCCAGAGTTTCTTCATCTGCTTTGCAAAGTTTGCAATGTGTACCTATTTTACTGTTCCCTCTTTTAGTTACTAAGAAGTAATGTGTGGCTAATGAGGAGACATTTGTATTTTATCACATAATCTACAAATTTCAGTGCAAAGCCCCAGTATCTTGATTTCCTGAGAAATGATTTGGTTGTTGGAATTTTCTTCTGATTAGGGTAGATGTATCTGTATATGTCCCAGTAGGAGATTTTGCTTTGAATTATCTGATTAGAGATATGAAATAGGCTCTGAAGGCAGTTTTTAGGTCAGTGCTCCACTTGCTTGGTACTGGTAATGGTGTGTCTGTAGACTCTACCAAATCTTCTGTCTGATTATCACACCTTTTGAATAGGTTATTCTGAGAATAGCTAGGATCCTATGTGTATACCATATGTTTATTGTATGAAAACTAAGTCCATTCAGATCCTTTGGTTTCTGCACCTTGGTAAGGCTAATGCAGACGCTTTTACCCTTCCACAGAAGCTTGATGCAGATTGAGTTTATGGAGCTCTGGAAGGACCTGGTCGGCTTGAAGAATGGTAGATAATAATTAATTCGCGAATATACCATCACGTTGAGTAGTGTTTCATTAACAGCTTTTGGTTTTTTGGACTTAGAAATATACTGAGTGTGATTGGCTGCTGATGAAATAATCAAGTTAACTTTTAAAAACAGCCTCTAAATGATATGTGCTTGAGGTATACTGAACTAGCCATATCTGGGGAAACAAAATATCTATTTTTTTTTTTATTATTACACACACATAACGACACCCTTCTAGTTTCACTATATATGCATAGGTATTTGACTATCATTATTTTTTCTTTTTAAGCTAAATGCGATACATACATTTTCATTTTCTGAAAATAAAAATGATAAGTAATATTTTCTTATTTAAAATATAAAAAAAATAAAAGATTATTATATTATGAGTTTAAAAAAAAAACAAAACTAAATTTTCATTTTCTGTTGATTGATTGACCTTGTTTAAAATGAAAATGACCATTTGATTCAATTAGCTGTCACAGTTGTTACTAAAATCTTCACCCCACGAACTCTGTTAAAAATATTCCAATCATATTTCACAAAATGTTTCTAATGCAAGAGAATAAAGGTCTCAACTCATCCATAAATAAAAGTGATGTCAGAAAATTAGAATTGATTATCAATCAGGAATTACTGTTACGCTTTTTATAAAACAATCACATTTAACCATGTTCCTTATTTTTTTAATCACTTTCCTTTTATAAAGTTGTGAAAATAGTATTTTTTACATACATATATATATATATGAGTGTATGATTGGAATGCAAAAACGTGGAGATAACAAATAAACTTTAATAGAATAGTTTATTTCAGTTACTCAAGCATAAATATTTAATTCCATGACTGAAAAAATATAAACAAAGCATTTAAATTTCAAGTTGTCCTGTTCTTATACCAGTCTCTCACGACATTCACCCATATTAAAATTATATGAAAATGTTATCTTCCTCCCCTTAATTAATGGGAAATCTCAATTACCATTCAGCAGAAATAGTTCTAATGAAATCGACATTGATAAGACCGCTAAGAAGAGCAGGATAATGATGGGAAGATACAATTGACATATTTTAATAAAAACACAAACTCAAACAATAACCACGTTTTAGAAAGTGATTAAAATTTGAAATTGAAGTTTGATTTATTGTAAAATAATTGCATTTGATTCAAGTTACAACATCAAATGCAGACATAAAAATGGACACTCAATCTATGATGTCGATGTCAATAGTTTTCAACACACTATTATAATAATAAAAAAGTCCATGTCTCACATTCTATACAATAACCTATAATTCTCTTTTATGTATAATATTCATTTCACTTTGATGTTTATTTGAATAACTCTGCATAAGATGTTAGTGCATCCAGCAAAGTGTGTTATTCTTCTTTCATCAGATTTTGATTGGCTTAGTCTACTTTCAGTGCTGAGCATTATAATCATACCTGAATTATTTTGTCAATTAGCTATTTTTATAATAATTTGTATTATTCTTACTATGTAAATGGGCTAATTTTTATATTTCACCAATGATTACTTGATCTTTTAGTGATGACAGGAAAATAAAAATAAAGAAGGTTTATTACTTCACAAATAACAATGTTTTGAATAAAAGCGCTAATAATATCCAATTATCAATCCAATGGAATATATAAATTAGCTTATTTATATAATAACAAGACACTACAAAAACAGCTGACTCACAAAATAATATAGTGATGATTATAGTGTTGGCATCAAAAGTGTACTTTACCCATCAGAAACCAATGAAAGAAACATAACACAATCTTTCTATAAATAGTTTAATTAGGAAGACTATATATATAAATATATATAAAGATTAGGAATATATAAAAAATTTTTGGGTTCTCCTTTAAATTTTTATTTGTCACCTTTAAAAAGGTGGGAAGAGGGGGGTGGGGGGGACAAAACAAAAAAAAAAAAATATATATATATATATCTGTAACATTTTGTTCAAACATTATTGGCTATCATCAGAATTAATTGTCAACTTTATCATTTATGAAAAGATTCATTGATGCTATTATATAATAGATTGTATAGTTCAAATTAGATCAGATTGCCTTGTTAATACTATAACTAGTTGAAGTTTATAAATATACTTGTGCAAAGCCCATTATAATTATATTAATAGATTGTTCCTATATTACAATACAAAATGTGTTTATGTGGTTACAAAAACAAATATATAAAGAAAATCAATGACTTCAATAGATATAATTAATGGATCTAAGTTGCAAAAAATATCCAAAAATGATAAGTATTTTTGTTATTTATTTAATATGTTATTAATACAAAAGAAAATATGCCTAGGTGTTTGAAAAAGAAGTTTTTTTAATAAATGTGTTTTACCAGTTCTTACTTATAGATATAAGACTTTGAGACTTAATAGAAGAGCAATATAGAGACTTCAGACCACTCAAAGAAGTGTGGAGAGATGCATGTTAGGAGTAACAAGAAGAGATTGAAAATGCAATATACGGGTAAGAGAACAAACAGGTGTTACTGACCTCAGTGAAATACTTAAAAGACTGAAATGGAGTTGGGCTGGACATATTGCTAGAAAAGATGATAATAGATGGACAATTGAAATTTTAACCTGGATTCCAAGAGATTGTAAAAGACCCAGAAAGAGATCGCATGTGAGATGGATGGATGAAATAAGAAAGTGTGCAGAAGTGATGTGGAGAAGAGAAGCTAAAGATTAGAGAAGATGGAGTGAACTTAGAAAGGCCATCATCCTGCAGTGGATTGATAATAGTTGATGATGATAATATATAATTTATGTTGAAAATTACATTGATTTTATAGAAAATTTGAAATCAGAGAATTGCAACCATAGCATTATTATATTTAAGTTTTATTTTCCACATTAAGTTAACTTACTATTTTTAAAAGTATTTTTTAATATTTTTAAAAATATATTTATAAAAAAAAATTGCAATAAAATATATTTTTGTATTTTTATAATCACACCCAAATAATTACTTTACTAAAATGCTACATATGTAGGTGCAGAATTAATTTGTAAGCTCATATTGGGAGAACTAGTTATTATTTAACTTTATCAATTTAATAAAGGTTCCATTTCATGTCATTAAGTGGTATTCCAGTCATTCAGTTTGTATTCATTATCTTGCAGCTATCTGTTAGCATTCATTCATTTACTGATCTTGGAGTTCATATGAAGGTGAAAACTGAAACTAAAATATACAATGATTTATTATTTTAAAAAATAAACTCTAGATGTCACTTCATTATTCTCAAAATATTTCAATGCGTTTGTGAGAGCTCTCATAAAAACTCAACTTTGTTCAAATCTTAGAAAATGAAAATCATGTATTTTCTGTAATTTCTTCATATATTTATGATTACCTTTTACAAATATTTGTGAGATATTTATTTTTGATAAGAATATAATGGTTGAACTCAGATATTATTTAAAAATAATTGTTTTTTAGAAGTTAACAACTCAAGTGAAATATAATAAAAAAGAAAGTTATGATTTTCCAAACAAGAATATTCTGTTATAATCAGCATGGCTGTTTTTTTTATTTATTTACACTTCTTGAGTTCTGACTCCTTCTTTTGTTCCCCTGATGAGAGTTTTTAGATCTGCTCAACCTTTCATTTTTATATAAAATCTTTATTTTATACTTAAACTCAATAAGTTGGAGTAAATGTTTTTAAATTTTAATTTTATACATGGATAATATTCTAAAACAATTACAGTTGACCTTTTTAAATATTTAAAAATTGATTTGTAATTAAAAACAACAGATTGTAAACATAATCACATACTTTTATCTAAACACTTTCAAAAAATAAATTACTTTTTTAATGCAAATGAATAAATATAATTTTTTTTTATAAATCTATCAAATTCTGCTTTAAAATTATATATTTGCTTTATAATTATTACAATATTTGAAAAGATTTTAATACCATTTCAATTCTGGTTGTTAATAATATAGAAGCTATATTTTTTTGTTTATATTAATCAAAGTTTATTAACTTACAATTTCTAAGAATAAAAGATAAATAAATAAATTGAAAGTGTAGATGTGTATTTTTTTTGTTTTACATAATAATCAATCAGTGCATAAAAATAATCAAAAATGTTTTATAAACAAGCAAAAAACCATATTTTTTATACCAAAGGCTTTGTCTGAAAACTAAACTAAAAGAAAATAACTATCTTCTAGGCATTTTTTCTATCTTAAATAGAGTAATCTCTTAGATGTGGTCTAATTTTTCATAATATACTGATCTTTTCATATTTGTTTTTAATTAAAAGATCAATAAAAAGTCTTATAGAATTTTTCTTTGTTTTAAAATACCCTACACTAATATCACATATGAAAATAGTAAAACAGTAATGTAAAGCTGCATAACTATTATACTTTATGAAAAGTAAACAAATGATGTTTATAACATCTAAAAATTAGCATGTTGATAATTGGAATATAAATTTTTAAAATATAATTTCATTGGTTTATGTGTATTAGAAATTGAATTCTAATAAATTTTATTTCATTGCAGATGTACCTTCACTGGAAATTACAAAATAATTATATATTTCAATTTATTTCTTTTATTAATGTACATTTTAAGTGGAAATATTTGTATGATTACATTTTACTTTTAAACTTATATACCTAAGAATAAATTTAACAATTAAAAAAATATAATGTGTAATAAACATTTATTTTTGAAAATAAATAATTAAATTTTTAATTCAAATGATCACTAGGAGCAGTCAAAAAATGCAAATCAAAAGATATTCAGTCCATTATAAGACAAATCCTAACAATTTTATTTAAAAATTAACTATAAAATGTTTAATTTTTTTTCAAACTTTTGAAGTTAAAATCTTTGCTATATTGTGGCTTGATTTTAAAATAATAATAGTTAATTCTGAAAATGGCCCATGATATTTAGTCAAAATGTTAATTGTAGTAATATTTTATTCCAGTAATAGGAAAAAGAAATGAAAGATTTTTACTTAGTTTTTATAAAAATCCATCTTTAAATTCTTCAGTTTTTATATATTAAAATTTATTAGTTGGATATATTTCATACTATAGCATTGAAGAGAAGATTCCATTACAAAAAAAGAAAATATAACCAAAATTGTACTAGGATTTTTCAAATAAGAATGGATTAGTTGGACCTTAAATGAGTTAATTCAAGATAATAATACATTTAAATTCAGTGAACAGGAAAACTATCATTAAGCTACAGATATAAAACTTAGAAGTACAAATAGCTGGAATGTAATTCATTATTATAAATCATTATTTTTTTTCTATTCTAAAAAGCCATTGAACAGTACTTAGGTCATTTTAATATTTATTTTTAGTCATAATTTTAAGTTATTGTCTTGTAATATTTTTGAACAACTACAAAAACAAATGCCTACTTTTCACAATATACAGATTTTTTAATTTCCTATTTTAATCTACAACATAATTAATAATATTACTAAAATATTTTTTAAAAAATAAAATCATAAAGTTGTTTTTCCAATGTTAATTTTTCTAGTATTATCATGTAATTTAACAACTGTTGTCACTAACCCTTTCACCGATGATTATACAATTGGCCAAATGAATTAAAAATCAAAACTTTTAAATGGCCAACTCACAACTTTAACAAAATCTATTGTTAAAATAGATTCACTTTTAATAATATAAATATGTTAGTTTCATTTGTAAAAAGTATATTACTAATTTGTCAGATTATGAAAGTAAACAAAAGTCTTTTCAAAAATAAAATTTTATTTATAATTTAAAAAATATTCAATTGCGGTGAAATAAAAGTAACCGCTATTTGACCAACGAAAAAGATTGCTGATGTAATAATTTTTTTTCACTTTAATGTTATGATAAATATGTAGCAATAAATAAATAATTCTTGGTAATATCTTAACTATTTTTCTAAAATAATTTGATTTTTAGTATTATTTTATCAGTAATAATTTGTAATTTAATTCTAATATTGTTTAATATGTTGTAAACATTCATTTATCATTTTCATAATAAAAATCAAAACGAATGTAACTTTTTACTTTTTGGCATCCATTTCCCTTTCTGACAGAAGTTGGACAGCCAATAAGATTCAAGAAAAGGTGGTGAGGAGATGGTGCTTTGGTTTTGTTTGACATATATGGTCATTTTTATTGATTTTTTACTTGTAAAATAATTCTGAAGAGGGCACCATCGTACAGAACTTTTGATTTTCTTTCGAATGATGTATAATATGTATACATGGGATAAAAAGTAGCTGATTTAGAGTGACGTCAAATCTTCTCATTTTTTTAGGAGTCAGGCATATAAGGATAAATTGCCTATATATTTATGTAAGTTATTTTATCAATAACTTCTTTCTCAACTATCGGATTACTTCTATTTGAGTGGTATAAAGATATACTATTATAAAATATAAACTGTTTTCAACTTCTGAAAGTTATTATTCTTATATTTCCTTATTACTAAAAATGATATATATAATAACAATAAAACTAATAAATATAACAGTGATTAACTGTCATATACAATCTTTCAAACAGCAGAAGTACTTTGGTTAATTTTTTAACCCTCTGCAATTGCTGTTAAATACAAAAAAAAAAAAAAACATAATAAAAGCAAACTTCATCAACTCAAATCCCAGGATTTCTGAATTTTAATGTTAGTTGCTTGTCTATTAATTATATTCATTTTATTTCTATTTTAAAAAAATGCCTCTTTAAAATTTCTTTTATTATAGTTTTTGCCTTCCTGAAAATTCTTAACATTGTCAAGTTCAAACTTAAATTTGTAATTACACGTACTTTCATGATCCAAGAAAATTAAAGAAGTTATTAAATCGTGTTTATTTTTACTTTTACACACTTCTATAACAGCTGATGCTCTTTTAGTTTTTTTCTCTACATTGCACCTCAATTCACCTACATATAATAACATATATCCACAAAAAATTGATAAACAAAATTACTTTTTTGCTTGACAAGTATGACACTTTTAGAATTATTCAACAACTTATTAAGATTATTTATAACACAAAATAAAACATTTAATACATCTCTATATATATACCCTTAAAGAAATTTACCTGAACATTTGACAGATATGACACTTTCAGAATTATTAACTAAATTATTAGTATTATTTGTATAAATGCTGGAAGATATTGGATCCTGATATATATATATATATATATATATATATATATATATCCATATATATATATATATATATATATATATATATATATATATTGTTTAATTATTATATCATAATTTATATTTATCTATATATTGCTATGCTTATTATTTCATCTTACTTAGTTAATTGTTTTAAAAGATTTCTAGGGTAATCTCTATCTCTATTATTGTTTATTATGTTTTGGCAATAAGATTTATTATTTTTTGTAATACTAAGCATGTAATTCTTTATTTAGGCAAACCCCTTTGCTCCTGGTGGTTCATTCTTATTTTTTGTTACTAGTTACAAAGTTCTAGCTCATTATTCATTTCATGCATCAGTGCTTCTTTGAGTCATGCCAACATTTTATTTTGCATCCCATTTTTTATTTCTTAATGTGAATTTTCTTAATGATATATTTTATCTAAATCCATGGGTAGTGTATCATCATAACTTTATCCTGTCATTTGATATTTTAAAGATACTGTGGAATTTCACCCATACCTTCAGTTGCACTCTTTGTTTATCTGAGTAGTTTTGATGTGTAAGTTCTGTAGTTGTTTTTAGGTAGCATCTTAAGGTGTTAAATCTGACCAAATATTTCATATTAAATTTTTAATCGTATTTTTGGCTACATAAAATGGTATATACTTTTTTCAGTGTTGATCATCAAACATGGGCTGGTTACCTTATATTTTACTTAAGGTAATGAATATATTCAACTAGCAACTTTATAATTGTAAGATAGGGTGTTAAATGTGAGAAGTTGCTGAAATTATTGAAGCTATAGAAGGATTTGTTAACCAGTGGATATCATTGTTATTATTTGTAAATTGTAATGCATAACTTTTTTTTATATTATTTATTTTGTTTTGGTGAATTTTTTTTAATAATAATATTGTAATCATACATTACAAGACAGCTTGATATTTGTCATTGATGTTATTGAATTAATAAATACTTTTATTATTAATTCATGCCTATTTGCATTTAATACCATTTGTATCTTTCAGAGTCTCTTAATATTTACTACACAATTATATTTGCTTATTTATACATTAAGAGTACATGAAAATAAAGAATATATGAAAATCACTTTATCTTATTTAAATTTGTATTACTTATGTTAGGATAACATCAAATAAGAATATTATCTTCTTTCATTAAAAGTAGTAAGATCCCTGTATTTAATTGATATAAGATCACTTTAGTCAATTTCATTATTCTTGATAAAATTGGAAGATCACTTGACATTATTCATTATTGATTAAGGTAACAAGATTTTTTGGTTTTATATTAGTAAAGTATTAAAAGCAAATCCATTGGTCTTTTATTGTGTGTAGCCATAAAATCCTTTTTCTACTCAAGACATCGCAAATGTCATCCTAGTGTATTATCACTACTTTAAATCTAAGCTTATTTCATGTTAAATGTTAATTGTAAATTTTATATGTGTAATTCAATAAGATATTATTTTAAGGGTAAGCTCATATCTTATAGACAATCTTTACTAGGATCACAGTCTTGTTAGGTTTTCAAAAAATAAATAGATGAACAAAATTAGTGATTATGAGATAATTCATCATAAATAACTTTGACATTTATTTACTTATAAGACTATAAGAAGAAATTGGTATTATTTAAGGTCAAATTATTTTAAGAAAGTGTAATATGGCAAAAATAAATAAATACATATGTTAATTTAATAAAAGAACTTTACATTATATCTGATCATAGTAAAAAAAAGTAAGCATGGTAATTATAAGATATGATGGTAATCAAAGAAAAAAAACCGTGTAGTTAGTATTCAACATTAAAAAAATTTAAAAATCCATTTTTTGCTTATATTGGCTATCTAATTCATGATATATTTATTTTGTGCAATAAAGAAATCCTCTTTAATCTTTCACTTTTTATCATTTATTTCTTTACAAATCACTTCAATAAAAAGAAGAATATATTTATATTTCTTTTAATGACTATAAAATGCAGATGCATTCGCATTTTATATAGTTTTTTTTTTTTTTGTTAATAATCATGATTATGACATTGAAGCATCAAAAATATAATAGGTTTATTTAAGTAGATTGTATATTTTAGTCTCTATTTCAGTGTTTTTATATTGCATATATTATCTTTTTTTGTAATAATAAAAAAAATTAAAAACGGATTTATCTTTATAAAATTTATACATCAAAAATAAAATTTATAACTAAATATTAGTTATAAGGAGCTTATGACATACATTATCCCATTAGCATTTTATTTTATAGTTAAAATTTAAATTCAAATAACTATAAAATACAATGCCACTAGGGATGATATACATTTTGTAAATTAGCTGCAGTTATTATTTGTTTAGAAATTTTATAAAGTTAAACCCAGTTTTTTGTTTATATTAATTCAGTAAAACTACTGCACTTGTCTATTTGATAAGCATTAATTTATTAATATTCATAAAGAAAGTGAACAAACAAAAAAAAATAAACCATTAAAATTCTAAATTAATTAGAGAATTGCCAATTTGATAAGCATCAATATTATTTTAAAGGATGGCAAACACCATTTTCTTTTCTTGAAAGTCCCATACTATTAAATAGTGCACTTCCATTGAATTACATGAACTTGCATACGTGAAAGAACATGTACAGTTTTGTTTGTTTTTTTAATTAGAAATTTAATATTTTATTTGAAATAATTTAAATGCATAAGACTAGTGATTATATCAATTCAATCAAGCCTAAAAGAAGTATGAAATATTTCCTGTAAGTTACAAACTCATAATTATTTTAATTACAAACAGATATGTAAGGGTAGACATATTTTGAAATAAGTCATTTATTTAAGAAAACCATCTACTTTTATAATATTTTTTATTTCTTATTGTTTTTCAAGAGACTGTAATCTCATAAACACACACTTGTATGTACATGTATAAATATATGTGGTCTCTGCAGTATTTTCAAAATTATTTTTCTTTGTATTATTAATATGATTATATACTATAAGTGTTAAATTAACCTTCACCACAGATATATATATATATATTGAGATGGTTATGTGTCTCATGGCATAAAACTACATAATAATGTGTACACACACAAACCATATATGTATATAATGTTAAAAGGAAAAGTACAAATATACACACAAAAATGTTATAGATTTTTCTAGATTACTCTTGAATAACAGTTAAGGATTAAATAATTTTGAATTAAATTTTCTTATTATAAATTAAACATTTAAATAGGTATAATTAATATTTTAGAACTTTTACAGATTATGACAAGATTACTACTACCATGAAGTCATAACTGAAGGCAAGACAGTGTGAATCCAGCTGATGCTACTAGTTCACTATAGTAGTTTTGAATTCACATGCAACAAAGGCCCAGCTTTTATATATATATTGTGTCTTAGCCAGTATGACTGAAGTTTATCAAATTCTATAATAAATGGAGCTGACCGTCTATATGACAACAATTACCAGATTACATATATATATATATACAGAAGATACAATAAGCCAGTCTATTGTTTATCAGCTTATGCAGAGAGTCCATCAGCTTTCTGAAAATTTAGTTTATATGTATACTGTTTTATATTATGCAAAGAAGCACAAATAAAGGTACTTCATCATATATAGAAAGTACAGCTGGTGAGTGATTTTAATTAAATTTTTAGTGAAAATGACAGTTGCGATTTTTTAAATTAATTTTTTTTAAAGTAAATAACTTTATTCAACAAAAAGGAAGATTCATTTCCAGTATATTTTATCAACAAAGGAAAACTCCCAAAAAAATTTATAGATTAGGTAACAAAAAAAAACTTGATTGGTATGTTCAAAGACATTTATAATTAATCAAAAAAGAAAAAGAAAATTTGTATGAAGGACTGTCAAAAAATTAATATTATTTTTTAAAAAAAATAAAAATAAAAACTTTTTTTTATTACATAGTAATGAATATGTGTGCATTTATGTATTATTAAAAATGAATTGAATTTTTTATAAGTCTGATTTATCAGGTTTATTTTTTTATATAAATGCCAGGGTGTCCACACATTTCTATGCAAATGCACATATGTTAAATGAATCATTAATTACATATTATGAAAAAAAATGAATTTCATTTATAGGTTTATGATAATACAATATATGTTTGTAAATTATTACATCATATATCTGTCTGCTGATATATATATATATATATATATATATATATATATATATATATATATATATATATATATATATATATATATATATATATATATATATATATATATATATATATATATATATATATATATATATATTAAGATATTTTAAGTGCTGGTTCTGGGTAAGCATTTATCATAAAGCTTGTAGAAGAATTATATATATATATAGGTTTTATGTAATCCCATTATGAAATATTTGGAAATCACAATGTGATAGCTAGTTGTATTAATCAAAATCAAAATATTTAATTTATATGTATGGTTTACTCAGCAGACTTTAATTTAATTTTAATTGTTAGTAATAAATTGATATTTCATTGTTAAAATTATTCCAGTGAATTTAATTAATCCAAGCATAGATTTAAAACATTATATATTAGAATTATACTTCTTGATCATAGTAACAGTTATAGAGCTTTTGTTCCTGAGCTAGTGGTCTGTTATATAAAAAGAGGTTCATTTTCAATGTTTATGGACATAAGCCGATAAACATCACATGATCACTATTTGTGGACATCCAGTGATCTGGGCTGGTTTGATTCACATGGGATATCCTTTAAAGTGCATGAACTACATTTTATTTAGTTTAATATTTATTAGAAATTAATTTTACAATTGGCAAGTACATCATACTTAGTGGTCAAACCATTGATAATGATCAGCTTGTTTTATTATCCCAGCATTATTTTTATTGTTATATATTCTGATGGGTTGGCGATTAAGTTTCTGCTTCCAAATTATTGTTTAAATAATCTGCTCTAAGCTGACAATGGCTAAATAGTTAGCCTTGTCTATAGTAGACCCATTTTAAATCCAGTCACAAGATTGACTGTTGATTTATTGGACTTTTGATCATTTTTGATGATGAACAATTATTTCTTTTGTATAATGCTGGTGAACTTATATGTATAGCTATTTACAGTTAGTTTTGTGTTGATCTCTTTGCTCTCACATGCTCATCATATTCATTATAGCATGATCATTTCTCATATTATTTATAAATTTAGATTATATATATATATATATATATATATATATATATAATATAAATTTGGAGTAATTGAGATATAGATATATATATATATATATATATATATATATATCTCAATTACTCCAAATTTAAAATTAAACAAGACTAACCAAAACTTAAAAAAAGAACTAAAAAATGTATTAACACAGTCAATAGGTTACTTGCCAATGAAGACACATCTACAAATATATACTATTTAAATTTACTGTAATTCTTGATTACAACCTACACATATTTAATATTAAAAAATCTATTGAATAATTTTAATTGCTTTAGTATCATACTTTTTAATAAAAAATATTTAATTCTTTTTATTTCATTTTTTTTTAAAGAAGACAACTTTAGCCTTCTTAAAGATAATATTATGGCCTGTATTTTTTCCGTGGATATATAAAGCAGAATCAAAATATTCATTTGTAATATTACTTTTAGTTTACAAATTATTTTTTTGTTTTGTAAAAAGATTAATATATCTCAGAATAGTTTGAACTTAAATGAAAGAATAAAAGTTAACAAAAGTAGAACTAGAAATAATTATTTAAATTCTGCTTTGTATATCCATGAAAGAGATGCAGGTCATAATATTATTTTTGTGGAGGCTAAACTTGTCTTCTTTGAAAGAAATGAAATAAAAAGGGTAATTAACAAAAAATTTTTATTAAAAAATGATAATACCCAAAATAATTAATTTAGTTAAGAAATCTTATAATATTAAAGGTTATGGGATAAAATTGTGGGAAATTCAATTAGTATATATTTGTTAATGTGTTTTGCATTCCTTTATACTTGAGAAGTCTGCTTTCAGAGAGAAATTATTGGTTGTGTTAATATATATATATATATATATATATATATAACACAACCAATATATATATATATATATATATATATATATATGTATATGTGTGTGTGTGTGTGTACATGTGTTTTGGCTAGTCTTGTTTAATTATGAATTTGGGGTAATTGAGTTATTTAATTAATTAGTTTTGATTTAGGCTTTATATATATATATATATATATATATATATTTACATAAGAATAAAATAATAAATATAATTAATTAACTATTATATACAATCTTACAATGCACAGAAGTACTTTTGGCTAATTACTTAACCCTCTTCAACTGTTGTTAAATTCAAAAAATGTAATGGAAGCAAATATCATCTACTTTCCAAATTTTAACACTAGTGGCTTGTCTATTAATTATATTCATTTTATTAAATTGCCTCCTTGAAGAATCTTAATATTTTCAAGACCAAACTTAAACTTATATCCACATGTCTTTTAATAATCAAAGAAAACTGAAGCACTCATTAAATCATTATTATTTTTATTTTTATATGCTTGTATCTCTTGTCTATATTGCTCTTTGATTAATCTATATGATAACATACATGACAAAATATTTGATAAACAACTTTTTTTTGACAGGCATGACACTCAAAATTTGTCACTGACCTATTAAAATTATGTGTAACATAATTTGAAACATTTAACACATCCTTATATATATATACCCTTAAAAAAATTCACTTGAGCATTTTATATATATAGAATAGATATGAAAAATGCTAATAAAAATGGATATTTATTTTATATATATATATATCAAATATTTTAGTAAAAATTTTTAAGTGTGTATATATATAAAAGGATGTGTTTTGTGCTATCAATAATGTTAATAAATTATGAATAATTTGAAAAATGCCATACCTGTCAAGAAAAAAAGGATTGTTTATCATTTTTTTTTGTGGATTTACGCTATCATATATAGATGAATTGAAGTGCTATATAGAGAAAAGATTAAAGGAGCATCAACTATTATACAAGCATGTAAAAAGTAAAAATAGTAATGATCTAATTACTGCTTCAGATTTCTTGGAACATGAAAAGACATGTAAGTATAAATTTAACCAAACAATGTTGCATGATGACAACTTCATCTGAGATTTCTAAAAGTAAAACTTTAGTTATTTTTTCCCTGGTGAAAATTTTGTGAAACTTTTTTTTACAGCTTTAAAATTGACATATATTTATTTTCTAATATTTTAATTACAATAAAAGTCAGGCAATGAAACCTTACAATCATCAAGAAAATATTATGATGGTGTAAAAACTTGATTTTTTGAAAAAATTATTATATTTGTATTATAATTGTGTAATAATTATTAAAAATCAAAAATAAATATTATTACATATTTTTTTTTTTTTTTACAGAAATGTTTTCTTTTTAAACATAAAATAATATTTTCTTCTGAATATTGTTACTACAGAAATTACAGTCATAGGTAAACATTGCTTTTTAGAAGTGAGATTATACAGCAGATTGATTATAATATTCAGCAATATCAAATCAAAGTGAAACAATGAAGATTTCATTCATTTCATAAATTGAATTGGTTCCACCTGAAATTTGATAATGTGATAGAATTTTGTTTTGAATAAATAAAAGTTTTTAAATAATTTTAGAAATCAAGTGATTTTTTTAAATTTATTTAATTTCTAAACAAAAATATCTATCAAATGATGTATAAATAATAATGGTTTAATATCAAAATGAAAGTTGAAAGCATAAATCTTGTAAAAACAAAGAAATCTGTCAGAATACAAGAGGATTAACTTTAATTGTGAAAATATTAAGATTTTTCATGAAAAGAGAAACTATAATACAAGAAAAATTAAGTAGGCAATTTTTATAAATAAAAATAAAATGAATACAATTAATAGACAAGTTGTTCATCTTAAAATTTGGGAATCCTGGGATTTGATTTGATGACATTTGTTACTGTTATGTTTTTAAAAAATTACAGCAGTTGAAGAGGGTTAAGTAATTAACCAAAAGTATTTATGTGGATTGAAAGATTGTATATAATAGTTAATCATCATTATATTTATTATTTTTATTGTTATTACGATATTTTTTTAATAAACATATTTTTATTTGTATTATATATGTGTGTATGTTAAAAGTATCTGTTTTCTTTATATGTATGTTTTAAAAGAATTAAAAATGTATATGATAAAACAGTATAGAGTATTTATAAAAAAAAACAATAAGCTATTATCAACTAATGCAATTCATTCTCTAGGAAGTTTTGGAATAAAATATCATTAATAAATGTGACATCCATTGAATGTGTGTCTAAACAACACCCTGAAAATGTCCTCAATATAAATCAGTTAAAATATAGAAAATAATGTAAAAATGATAAATTGATGTTAATGTTTTAAGAACAGAAGTAGTAAAAGTGCAACTACAAAAATTATATATATATATTACTACGGGTGTGAGTATGTATTATACTGCATAATGAGAAGATAATTAAATATCGAAATACACACATATAACATTTTCGATTTAGTACTAACTAGGATATTCCGGTGACAGCGTAATTATAAATACTATTACTTGATCATGATTGCTGTCGCATATTTAATTATTTCTATACGCTTATAATCATTTACTATGTTTCGAATTATTAAATATACATTATAAATACTACCTTTAATCTTTTATATAAAATAATGAATCATACAGTGAAGTAAACATCAAATTATCATTTATTCAATAGACTTAAGTCACCTAAATATTGATTGAAAATAATAACCCTGTGCTCTTTCAACATGTCATTTAAAATCTGAAAGATCATTAGTTTTCTCTTTAATCTACCAGTGCTTGTAATTAACTTACTTAGAAAAATATACTAATTTGTTTTACAAAACTATTTTATATTAACTTCAAAATAAGTAAAAGTGCACATACTTATTTATATAGAGAGAGTTGATAACATGTTAACTACATATGAATGGATTCCAGGGATGAGTTTCTATTAATTCATTATCTACATGTGAATATTTACTTATAAAATAAAAATATAAACAAAAGCATGCATGTGAATAATATTAGAAAACATATACATTTTAATATATTAAAAACATAATCATATAATCAGATGTCTCAAACATCAGAATCAAATAAAATTTAAATATCAAAGAGACAAAACAAATATAAAGATTTCCGACAATTTCCTAACTGATATATATATATATATATATATATTATGGTGGCCAAATCATAGTTTCCCAAACATATATACAATCAATGCTCAGCCTATATTAATATAGCAAATCTTTAAAGTTTAATGGACAAGCTTCAATCCTTACCCTTCCAGCATTTCAACTGTCAATTTCATTGAAAAATCAATGATCGAATGTTCAAAACCCTTGGTATATTTGATAGTGTAGTCATACCCATGTAGACCTTAAAGTTTAAGGAACTGATATCTTAATGTAAGTCAAGCACTGACTGTATATATGTGTGAGAAACTATGATCTGGCCCAACTAATGATTTCTGGTTCTGCATGAAATATGTATATTGGATCCCATTTGTCTTTTTTCACATGTCTGTGGTCATGTGTATCACTTATTTGAGATACAGTGGAGAATAAAACACAGACTGAAAATCCTAAGTTCAAATTACTATATTATAATTTTACTAAACTGAAACTCAATAAAATTTAGGATAATAAGACAAGTGAAATAATAATTGCCAAAGTATAAAAGTTAATGTATAAATTTTTTATTAGAAATGTGAAATAAATAAATGTAGGCACAATATAGACAGCAAATTGTTTATAAACTTACTAAAATAAATTTCACAATCTATATGAAAAATTTGAAATACCAGGCATTCTTAAATATGCAACCAAATTGTAAAGATAGGGGATTTGATCTCAGACTTTCAAGCCCTTTCACTATCCACACTATCTCATCCTACTGATACACATGACCACACACATGCAGAAAAGAAAAATAATCACCAGTATACATATTTTGTGCTAAATCAACACTCATCAGTTGGTCAGATTGCCATTTCTCATACATATATATAATCAGTGCTCAGTTTATATTAAGATAGCAAAACCTCACAGTTTAATAGTTTAGCACAAAATACATATAATGGAGATTATTTATCTTTTCTGTATGTGTGTTGTCATGTGAAACAGTAGTATAAGATAGTGGGATAGCGAAGGGGTTTGAAAGTCTGAGTTCAAATTCCCTATATTTACAATTAGACAAAAGGTTTAAGAGTGCCTGGTATTTCAAATCTAACATATTAAGCCTGCATTATGTCCCATCCCTCTTCTAAATATTTAAATTGATATTGTCCTATACATGAGGGGTTAGAGTGACTTCAGGTCAATGTGGGCATGACAACAATATTAGCATCAGCATGGGATTTGGGAATTCTGACATCAGATTTTCAGTGATGTGGATGGCTGAAGAGTTGGAGGATGGAGTAGGTTGAAGCCTGTTCATTAAAGTGTAAGGATTTTCTATCTTAATATTAACTGAGCACTGATTATATGTGTGTAAGAGATGGTAATCCGGATCAACTGATGATTGCTAGTTTAGCACAAAATAAGTATATTGGTGATTATTTATCTTTTCTGCATGTGCATCAGTAGTATGAGATAGTGTGGAAAGTGAAGGGGCTTGAAAGTCTGAGTTCAAACCCCCTATATTTACAATCTATATGAAAAACTCTTCAAAACTAATTGAAATAGATAAAAAAAATTAACTCTGGAAATTATACAATATATATAAATAAAATAATCCACTATATGGGCAGGTCTTTCCAAAATCCCCAACACAGAAAATCAAGAGAGTCGTTTTTATTAATCAATTTACTTAATATTATCTTATTGCTTTCTTTCTCTAATCTTAATACTGACCACTGAAATGATTACCAATCAAGAGTCATTTGTCCACCAGTAGTGGTTTACCATGGTTTGACACCACCTTAACACTATTTTAGCAACACAATTTTAAAGTTGCAGTAAAAAATTTAAAGAATCCTTACGTTATTAAGATTAAGATCTTATTAATGCTATAGTATTAATTTATATTTTGCTTGTTTACTCCTTTGTTTGTAATTCAAAATCCTATATTAAGTTACTACTTGGTCATTTCTTTCTACCTCTTAGTTACTACATCTGCCACCAGGGAAGAGTCACTTTATCTAAAATCCTAAAATATATATATATTACCAGCATTTGACAGCGAATAACCGGGTAATAGAATATCAGAAAACAAGTGACACCTATAGATCTTTATTTTAACAGACGAAATCAATTGATGAACTAAAAGCATGCTTTTAAATTAAATTTTTAAATTAATGAGAAACACTTAACATTTCTCTTTTATAAATGAAAAGTCTTTTGATTAAATAATATCATTAATGACTAATTAGTTTAAAACTTTATATTGCTTCAAGGAAGAATTTAATTGTGAAAAAAAAAAATAATAATAATAAATTATGCATTTTTTTTATGGAAGTTTTTTTGATGCAGTTTGGATTTTAGCTCTAATTTACATATTGATAGAAATAAAATCTCGATTTCGACAAAGCTTAATAGTAACTTTTTTTTTTCATTAATATTTGTATTAATGAAAAAATCAGGAGAAAAAATTCTACTAATAGAGTCAACTAATCACTGACTGAATCGTGATTTATGAAATTAATAAATGAAATAATTATTCCAATGTTGCCACTAATTATGATTTATTTAATATTTAGAAAATTTGCTTTAATCTTAAAATATTGAGCATTAGCTTTCTTGAAGTTTGATGATTTTAAAAGCGAGCAGTTTAAGAACATTAATTAATGGATGAAAGTGATTTGAAAAGTGTAATTAAGTGAAATGGGTCTTTTAACCCTTTAGCGACGGTGATAGCATGTTTTTTTTTTTTTTTTAAAAAAAAAAAAAAGAAAAAGAAAAAAGAAAAAAAAATATTGCTTATTTGTTGTTGTTTTTTTTTTTCATGTGTCATAGCATCGGACGGGAAGCGACCCGCTATCTCGGAACAACTAATTGTGATCACCAACGCTTGACTGTTTATTTGTTTTAAATCATAATTATTTCCAAAACTATTTTGGCAATCTCTGTAGCTCTATAACTTTCTTAAATGTTTATTATTGCTCTGGCGACTTTTAATTAATAATTACTGAAAAATTGTTCAGGAACAAAAAATTAATGATTTTTTCCCTCCACATTAGTGTTTTGTAACAAATAAGTTCATACCTGGTAAAACAATTCTTAAACCTATGTAATATATATATATGCACACAAGGATTATTAACTATATTCCTGAGATTAACATCCTATAGAGACTTCCTCTATTATAATTTTTTTTAAAAAAAAAAAACAACTGCTATTTAAAGAATGCCAAATAATATACAAATAGCTATCTAATGTTTTGTATGTTATGAGTTTTTATGGAAATTAGGTTCAATGCTAAGCTTTATAAAATTATCAATTGATAAAATAAAATTGAAAGATGAATGATTTTGAATGCTCACAATAAATACAACTGTAAAACCAATATACGAACTTTTTTTTTATCAATTTCAAATACTAATTAATAATATTGGCATCAGCATGGGATTTGGGTTTTCATCATCAGATTTTCAATGATATGGATGGCTGAAAAGTTGGAGGCTGGAGTGGATTGAAGCCTATCCATTAAAGTATGAAGATTTGCTATCTTAATATAAACTGAGCACTGATTATATATATATATATATATATATATATATATATATATATATATATATATATATATATATATATATAGAAGATGATAATCTGGACCAACTAATGACTGCTGGTTTAGCATGAAATATGTATATTGGTGATTATTTATCTTTTCTACATGTGTGTGGTCATGTGTATCAGTTGTATAAGATAGTGTGGATAGATGGAGGGTGCTTGAAAATCTGAGTTCAAATCCCCTATACTTACATATAAAAATTACTAAATTCTTTTGCTATTGTGAAGATATTTATAATGCTAATGACCCAAACTGTCCATTATTAGAGACCACATAGCTGCCAAAAAATTATGAGAAGTTTTTATTTCATTTCTTTCATTAGAAGGGTTTCATTTATTGCAAAAAATATTTATTTATGTCTTTTTGTTCTATGTTTGTAGATAAAAGTACATCTTCCCTTTGAATATGAGTTACACAATAATTCCATTTTAAAATTTGAAGTGTTAAATAGCCTGGAATTTCTATGCAAATATTATCAAAACAAGCACATTCAAAGAATAAATGAGTTTGGCAATATTTCTGCAGTCTTTGTATTTGAAAAATGCAATGTATGTAAGGAATTCAGATTTAATTTCATTAAGAAATCAAAGTATTTCAGTTCATGTGACCAAAATGTGAATTTTCTAATCAGTTGTTTGTTATTTAACTTTAGTACTGTTTTCTTGACAAATTTTTTTACTTGTTGATGGGTAATTCCATATACATCTCAATATCTGACTTTGTTCATATGTTGACAAAAGGAGAAATTTTGGATTAAAAATAATGAGGTCATTAGACTTTTAAGATATCTTGTAACTAGAGATGGTGTATCAATAGGTATAACTTTTGCCACATTCACTAGATGGGAATATAATTTTACACAAGAAGAGATTAACTTTACAATTTTTTTGAATTTTAAATATTTTAAAATTATAAAATCCTAAGCCATTTTCTTAATCATTGTTGAAGATGCATTAGAGAGATGGATGCCAACTGACTACCATGGAAAAGTTTTCCACACATAGAATACATGTTATTTGAAAATGCTTTTGTGAAGTGTATGATAGGAGAAAAGTATGTCATTTTTGTAATAATAAGTGAATAGAATAATAATACTTTTGCAATGAGAGAAAGATAAGATTTTAAAAGTATGTTAATATTTTTGTTGTTTTGTTTTTTTTTTTGTCTTTTTTTTTCTTTTTACAATTTGGGTGCATAATGAGGAAGAACTCAGGCAGAAAGGAAAACCTAGAAATTTGACTCAATACTCCTTTAAAAAATCATCTATTGATTTTCTCAGTATTGATCAACCAGGCACATGAATTTCTGTATTAAATTCAAACTTACATCCATTTGAATAATCTGATAATTTTTTGAAAATATGAGTATTTGCTCCTGTAAAAAAAAAAAAAAAAATGACACATTGACCATCTAAGTTATACAAGCAAAATTTGCTCTAAATTTAAAATGTGTATTCCAAGCAGTTCTTATTCAGTTTTGATAGTAGTGGATTTATATATCATGTGAAAAGGAGAACACTTAGAGGGGAATATTGAGGTATTTAGCTATGGGGAGCAAATGGTAAAGAATATCTACCACAATGTGATATGAATTTCTCTGTTGAGTAGAAGATTAGAAAGTGCACAGAGGAATAATTTTGGTATTGATGCATTTACTAATGTCCTTATTAGCTGGTCAATAGGGACATTCAAAATTAATTTAATTTTTATACACATAGAATAACTCTCATTTCTTATTTCATCTTAACCCTTTCACAGTGCACTAGCAGTATGATAGTTTTATTTTCTCTGGCTGTAAGTATTATTTATCAGAATAATACATTTGACTTCATCTGTTAGCTATTTTAGTTTATAAATGAAGGAAATTGTAAAAAAAGTCACATTTGCCATTTGTAAGTATTAAATACTATATATTATAAAATAATAAACATTTTTTTCTTAGCTATTGTCAGGAGAAGTAATTTCATTTCAGAAAATGATCAAAATCTTGATTATTTGATATTTGTATTTAAAATAGAAACAAATACATATCAATATCAGATAAATGTATAAATTATGCTTTAAAACTATTTTTTAATAATCATTACAATATACCAGTATTGTAGCAGATAATAACAATTATATTTCAGAAAATAACTTGTAACTGCCTTCCCTAAAATTTCATTTGTTCAAGGAAAAATAAAAACTCATCAAAGTAGCGGTTTAAAAGTAATTTGCTAATTTTCAGTTATCCTGTCATCTATATATATTTTTTTTGGAATTCAAATATTAGAATATATTACAAATAATTTTAATGATATTTTTATAAAGTCAGTGATTTCTCTCAATAAATGGCAAATTTACTGTCATATTACAGAAAAAATTAAGAAAGTTAAAATCTTATTTATTTATTTCAATTTTTATTCTACTGACTTTCTCATTGTTTCTCTTATCAAATAACTAACTATTTAAATACTAAAAGCCTTCTATTATCCTTTCAACCTATAATTATTACATTAGATTTAGGTATATTTCTTTTCATCTCAAAGTTCTTTATATTCTATTAATTCTAATTAAAATATTTAAAAAAAAAATTGGTGTTAATAAGCACTACCATATATTGAATTAAATTGATGTATTAAACTTTGAAGATATCTTATTTGATTAAATTGCATATTAGACACTATTAACCTACAATGGCATGTTTGAAATCTAAGAATTAATATTAACTGTTGTTTTTAGAAAATTAACTCCATTCATATAAAATATAATTTAGTAGATCATTTTTCATAAATAATGAGCAAAACAAGAGATATACAATGTTTATTTTACATGTATCTGTAGATTAAAAATATTGTAAATATTAAACACATTTTTTCAATCATATCCTGATACCTTTTAATTTTTTTTTTGATAATTAAAATATTAGAAAAAATATATACATAAATTTTAAAGCTGTAAAAAAATGTTAACAAAATTTCTCAGTAGAGGGCACAAACATGAATTTAATATCTAAATTTCTCAGATGCAGGTCCATTGCTTGAGTAAATGGATTAGTTAAAGTAAACAATTTTTTTTTAAAAATAAATTTATTCTTATAATTAATAAAATTAATTTATAGCAGCCAATAAAAAATGTACTTTTCTCAACCAATTACAAAATGTAGTCATACATCATTGATTTTTTTTCTCAATTTATTTTTGTGTAAATCTGAATTATTATTCTAAAATAATTATATTGTTACACATATTTCATGAAAAAAATAATTAATATGTAAAAAAATATTCTAGAACATACATTTTGATTTGAAAATCAAAACAAAGTAATTAAAACTGTAAAAATTGCTGACAAACACTCTCTTTTGTAGAGAATTAGAAACAAGCAATCAGTGTGCTGTAAGACAGACCTTATCTTATTGTTATAACTTTAAATTTAAATATTATTGATTTATCAGTCATAAAATAATTATAAAGAGGCAGCATTATACAGTATAGTTTTCTTGATAAAATAATCATAAAAACAGCAAAACAACATAAAAATTAGTGGTTTGAGAATGAGTTAAAGCTGCATACCAAAATGTTTGGCAAATACAGAAAAAAGAATATTACTAACAGTACAAATTGACAATTCAGATTGACTTATTTATTTTTCCTGGAACAGTTTAAAATAGTGATAGAATGATGGTTAAGGAATTAGAGTCCCTTTAGTCAAAGTTTATTCTGTCAATTCTGTTGCTTGAATGACTCATAGCCCTCTAAACTATTATTTTTTTTACTAATTTTTAAAATTTTTATCTGAACCAATTTTTCCAATTATGATCCTTTCATTTATTTTTAAACACAGAATTGTCAATCCAATAATTTTACATTTTGTTAACAGTGAAGTAATATTTTATATCAGATACTTTCAAATGACTTCTCAACACACAATTTAAAATATGTTTTAAAATGTGTGTGGCAACTACAAGATTTATTTTTTTAAAAAAATATTTTATAAAATATATTTTATTTAAAAGTATAGCCCTATTAATATATTTTATGTCTTTGTTCATAAAATTTCATAATATTTTAATGGTTTATTTATTTATCAATTACAGAATGTATAAAAGATTGTTGAAAGAAGTTGTAATATCAGCATTTTTAATGACATGGCTTCATATCATAAAAGACAAAAGAGAATGATTTACCCTCTCAGGGATTCAAAAGAAGTCCACTGCAAGTGATTCTTGGACCATGAGCTGCTGAGTATATCATAAGTTACCTTTGCACTAAATCATGCAGGATATAGCTCTATGGTGGAAAAAAATTTCAATAATGATCAAACATTATTGTTTTCATAACAATAACTTACTTCTTGTTAATTTCAATTTGTTAACAATGTCCCTGTGCTGTTTCGTGTAGTGTTGTTAATTCTTCTATCCTGGAATCACGAAGTCCCAAGATCAATTCTGGTGCCAACACATCTTGCATTCAAACTTCCTATGAACTTTTAAGCAATAAAGTCATTAGCTTATTAGTTTACTCCTGAATTATTTGGTGCAGTGGTAGAGTCTGACTTGGTATCAGAAAGTTCCAGAAATACTCCTGCATCATTTGGTGTAGTGGTAGAGTCTGACTTAGTATCAGAAAGTTCCAGAAATACTCCTGCATCATTTGGTGCAGTGGTAGAGTCTGACTTAGTATCAAAAAGTTCCAGAAATACTCCTGCAACATTTGGTGTGGTGGTAGAGTCTGAATTGGTATCAGAAAGTTCCAGAAAAATGGTATTCAAACATCTTATGGACTGCCAAGCGAAAAAAAATTATTCTTTTATTCTGTTAACAAAATATACAACACTGAAATATAAACTGTCTGATATTCTTTAGCAATGGTGTTCAACCTTTTAATTTTTTGTGACCCATTGTCTTAGAATTTTTATGTGACATCCTAAAACTTATTTATTAATCAGGAAATATAATAAAACACATAATTTAGAAAGTAATAATTTTACATTCTTATTTGTCACTATGTAAATTTCGCATAGTATTACTTGTGGATTAAATTAATTCAAATATTAATCATTTTGTTTTATGATGGATCATAAACCTATTATGGATATTTTTCCATTGTGACTACTGATAGATTAATATAAAAATAAAATGTATTATTTTGTTTATATTTTATCATCATCATCATCAACCATTATCAATCCATTGCAGGATGGTCTCCAAGTTCAATCTATCTTCTACAATCTTTAGTTTCTCTTCTCCATATCACCCCTGCACACTTGCTTATTTTATTCATCCATCTCACATGTGGTCTCTTTCTGAACTTTTTACAATCTCTTGGAATCCAGTTTTAAGATTTCAATTGTCCATCTATTATCATCTCTTCTAGCAATATGTCTAACCCAACTCCACTTAGTCTTTTATTTTTTTTCAATGAAGACAGTAACACCTGTTTGTTTTCTTACCCATATATTGGTTTTTGATCTCTTCTTGTTATTTCCAACATGCATATCACCATACTTCTTTGAGTTGTCTGAAGTCTCTGTATTGCTCTTCTATTAAGTGTCCAAGTCTCAGATCCATAAGTAAGAACTGATAAAACACATTTATTAAAAACCTTCTTTTTCAAACACATAGGCATATTTCCTTTTAGTATTAAGTTATTTCTACCACTATGTTTCCATCTGTATTAATAATCTAACCAAGGTATTTGTAGCTGTTAATTTCTTCTAACTCAACATAATCAATCTTTATTTTTATATTTAGCCCTACTTTTCTGCTTTCATCTGATAACTCCTGCAGTTCTAAAGCATTATTTGTTGTCTACTTTTAAATAAAGAAAAAAAAAATTAATATGCATAAATTTCTTGAGAATTCTATGACCATCAAAAATTCTTTAGTAACCTCTCAAAGAATCAAGACCAATGGGTTGCATCCAAGCTTTTATACCATACTATTCTTTATCTTGTATTTATAATCAGTCTTATTGCTTAAGTAAAGTAATCTTTAAATTAAAAAGATCATTTTAAGTGCTTAAAGAAAATTTATTTTAAAACGCTACTTTTATTAGACTTTCGGAGCTTTTTATAACAAATATTGCAATAATGGCCACTTCTGCATTTAATTAAACTACGAAAGATTTTTTTAAAAAGTGCTTGAAATATTTCATCACTTTTCTAACAGTTTGTGTTTACAGTAATTGGTTTTTGTATTTACTGTAATTTGTTTTCTTCTTTTAACAGTTGTGAACAATGAAGAAAATGAAAAAAAAAAAAAAAACAACGACGCAGAAGTCATTGCAATTTTTAATTTAATCTTTATTAAGTTCAACACTTAACTTTCTTTCAAAAGGTTTAAATCAGTTTTAGAATGCTTTTTTTTTTCTTTTTTTTTTTTTAAAAAAGGTAAAAATTTCTTAACGTAATAAAAGAGAAGCCACATAGATTTGAAAATGATAAATAACTATATTTTGTTGCTATTTATAGATTTAATGGGTCTCTAAATAACACTACTTTTACAAAGACGCTATCATCCATTGTTGTTTAGAAATCAATATTTTAAATAATTAATTGTATAACATGTAAAAAAAAAATATATACTACCGAAAATGCTTAGAAATATTATTCATTAAGTGGTTAATATCTTGTTTAGTAACCCATTTGCATCTAATGGGTTATTTATGCTCCATAAGATTTTTAAATAATACTGTTACCTTAAATTTATAAAATAATCAGATAAAAAATTTTCATTAGTGGATTTACTGAAAATAAAAACAGGTAAGATTATAAATTAAAATTAATAAAATCAATGTAGTAATTTGTTTTCCTTTTCCTAAAAAAATGTTGTTTTTTATTAGATGGAACACAAGTCTCACTAGTAGAGAAGGAGATACCACAATAGTCACAAGAAAAAAATAGACAAAAAAAAAATCAGATAACATATTACTCTTGTAATATTTCTGTGTGTTTAGATTGTTTTTAAAGTTAATAAAATCAGTATAATAACTCTGCTTTCACCCCTAATAAATGCTGAAGTGCAGATCGGTCACATGTATCCTGCCAGTAACAAAGAAGATGCCATAATTGTCACAAAAAGAAAATGGACAAAAGAACTTTAATAACATGTTCTTCTTATAATATTGTTTTATGTTTAGATCGTTTTCAACGTTAAAATGCATAATTTGAGTTTTCAATAAATATTTTCAAATATAATTTTTTCTTGTATGTATTGTTGAATTATATATTTAACTGGATCTGAAATCCCAAAAATCTAAAATTTTGCAGATGTACCTTTTAAATAGATATTTGCTAAAAATTTTACTTCAAATATAAAACCAAAAATGCTTAGTTTGTGATAAAGTTTGCTTCTATTATGTTTTTTTTTTAATTTAATGGCAATTGAGAAGGACTAAGGAATTAACCAAATGTACTTATATGGATTGAAAAACTGTATACTTAATTACCATTATATTTGTCATATATATAAATACAAGTTTATGCTTCAGGAAATCATTATATATATATATATATATGCAAAACCATAAAACAATACAGTACTAGATTAAATTCAAAATTTTACCAAAATCCTTACACAACCATGGTTTCATCTACTACAAATAGACCTTCTCAAGTGAAAATCAACCTAAAGGAAAACATATATATATATATATATATATATATATATATATATATATATATATATATATATATATATATATATATATATATATATATTATATACAAACCTTCCCATAATTCATTTCAAACTCCACCTTCCCTTAATATAAAAAAAAAGTCTTCATAAGATTGATAGCCTCAGAATCAAGGAGTTTTATCATCAAAGTCTCCTTTATTCTTCTTTTTAACTCATTCTTTTCATAAAAAATAACCGAAGCATTGTCAAACAATATTCAATGACCTGTATTCAATTCATGAATATATAAAGCTGAGTTAAGATACCTATGTTTAACTCTACTTATATGAACCTTAGCCCTTTCATTAAGGCTAAATTTACTCTGGCCTACATAAAATTTACCACAACTACATGGAATTTTATAAACAATACCAGGAATAGACCTACTATCAACAGACTGCTTTGAACCATTAAGTAATGAATTCAAATCAGAACCTTTCCTCCATGCAACCTTCTTTCCACCTAACAAACGACTATTCCTATAAACCAAATTATAAATTGATGCTTTAAATGGTAAAGACATATAATCATCATCCTTACCAACAAAATTCTTATCATCCAAATCTCGACTATAAACATTTTTAAGTGGTATTTAATAATATTCAGCTATAAAATTAACAATTGTTTTGGTTAAAATATTTGTAAGATATTTTGCCCACATGATAAGTAACTTCTAATATCACACTTGTTGGTGGAATCTAATCTTTTAGGACATAAGCCTCTTTGATTTTTTTTGATAATGAGTGTTACAACTTATAAGGATATTGGTATTAGAATTATCTTTATGGTGATCATTATCTATAATAAGACAGAGAAGTATTGATTGTGATACTGTTTTATTATATTAGTACATTAATCTTACCTAGAATCTATTACAGTAATTAATTATACTTACACAACAGAAACACAACAGTCTCATAAGGGATGTCACAAATTTTGAGAAACTTAGGAAAGATCAAGTCCTTAAGTTTGGGTATAAAAATACTCATTTTTTTTATTATTATTAATAAACATATGTTTAGCATTTTAGAATATTTTTAATACTGTTTGGTATTATTTTTATATATAAAACTTAAGCTTTAATGACTATTTTGTTTTCTTTTAATTTTAATTGTCATTGTCTTGACATTAAATGAAGGCTTCATTAATTTTATATCTGTTATTTGTAATAACCTTCATTTTTATTATATTAAAATACATTTAATCGACTTAAATTCTTTCAAAATCGAAAAAAAAAGGCTAAATTACTTTATTTCATATTTGATGTAAATTTGACATAAATAATAAACTATTATTCGATTTTATTTATATATAGCATTTTTTTCCTATGGAATACTTTTGATTACATTCTAAATTATAGGTCTATTATAGACTCAGGAATAAAAACTGCAAAAAAAAAATAAGTGCTATTAAAATAACATCTTTTAAAACTATAACTCTATATTTAAAAAATATTTACAACCTTATCAAGTAATAGAACGATTTATTGCTTAGAGTTCATAAGACGTTTGACCATTGGAAGTCACAGAGAGAGCTAAGATTCATGACTTTGTTCTACCACAGAACAAAAACTTTCAAGAAATTAAAGATAATCTTTGGTACAGAGAGATTTTAGTTTTGAAAAAAAGGTTTACTTTTGCTTTAACATCTTCCCAAATTATTTTGAACATTTTTTTTTTTTTGTAACATGGAACAAACTTTTCATAAAATAGAACACTTTATAGTTAAAATAACTAGAGATTTGTATTTTTTTAAAAATAAAAGACAGATCTTCTTAAAAATAATACTTGAAAGGAAGAAATATTGGCTCCAATAACACTAAATTAGAAATTTCTATAAATGTAGTTTTGACAGGCAAAGGACATATCTATATCACCATATAACATCCACATATGGCAAGAAAATTATAGTTCTACTAAATGATAATATTTATGTAAGCAGATTAAAATTACACTATTTATGAAAGTTTTATAGTCTACCAAAAATGCATAAAAAGACACCCTTCCCACAAGCTTAAAATGACTATTTAGGTTATCCTATTTGCACCTTTACTTGACATAACTTTAAGTATAGTAAGGCATATCTGTAATTTGATGGAACCACTTGTGCCTTGATCAAACATTAGCTTTTGAATACTTATTTCATAAGAAATGAGCAACATTTTAAACAAATATTTAGTTTTTCAATGACTTCTCCAACTCTCAAATACTATCTGATTTGTTTATGACAACATAGAAATATATGCTTTAAAATTATCATCTTAAAAACCATCTACCCTATTCAAATGTTTGTTAACTGGAAATACAGTAAAGGTAAAGTATCACATGATCACCATTCTTCATGCTTATGCAAGATGATTTTCACAGAGGCAAAACTCTCCATATAGTAAGTGCCATTCAGTGCAAACCAGAGAAATCAATGGATACAGGAACATTTGTGCATAAAATCCTTATCATGTGCCTGCTTATTCAATATTCTCAGACTAGTTTCTAGCTTGTGGTTTTCATCAGTGAGGAGCCTTGGATTTGGGAGCAATGCACCTAGATCTTAGGATCTAAGGTGACCCTCTAGCAGCCATTTTTTACTTTTTAGTTAGATATAAATCTTTGAGACCGAAAAAAAACACAATAATGTTTTCATGCTAAGCTCATTAACTTGTATAGATGTATAGATCTGAACTCAGTTCAGCATCCATATTTTTTGAGTCTTTGATTCTTTAATAACCACAGTCACCATAATCTTATTGGGCAGGATTGGTACTAAACCATTAAAAATCACACAATCTCCATTCTTTATGCTTACACAAGCTGTTTTTCACAGAAGCAAAATGCTCTATACAGTAGTGTCGCTCGCAGTGAGCAAGAGTAATCAATGGTCCATGAAAGTTTGTGCAGAAAATCCCTATCTAGTGCCTACTTATGTCTTTACAACTGTACAAGTTAATAAGCTTAGCTTGAAAACATTATTGTGTTTTTATTTGGATTCAAAGCTTTATAGTTAGCTAAAAAAATAAACAGTGGCTGCTGAAGGGTTGTATTAGATCCAAAAATCTAGGTGATCCTCTCAGATCCAAGACTACTCAGTGATGAAACCCATATGCTAGAAACTAATCTGGGGTTATTGGATGAATAGGCATTCAATAGGGTTTTTATACACAAAGCTTCCTGCATCCATTGATTACTATGAATGCACTGCATTTTGCCTATGTGAAAAACACCTTGTGTATGCATAAATAATATTGATCATGTGATGTTTAATGGTTTAATACCAATGCTGACCCATAGGATTATAGTGACTGTGATTATTAAAGAACCAAAGATATTACAAAATAGGGATGCTGAACTGAGTCCAGATCTACAAGTTAATTAGCTTAGTTTGAAAACATTATTGTGTTTTCATTTTGGACTCAAACCTTTAATTAGCTAAAAAAGTAAAAGGTTGCTGCTGGAGGATTGCATTAGTTTGTGAGATTTAGGTGCAGTGCTCTCAGATGCAAAGTTTCTCACTGATGAAAGCCACAAGTTAAAAACTAATTTAAGAATATCAGATGGGTAGTCACTAGATAGGGATTATATACACAAAGTCTTCTGCATCCATTGATTACTCTGTCTTGCACTGAGTGGTGCTACTGTAAGAAGAGTTTTGTCTTTGCGAAAGATAAAGTATATGATTTTTTTCTCATACATTAATATGTATTTTCATATTAAGTTCTTAGTTGGACATTGATACTGATATAAAAACTCCTTTCAGTGGTTTTATTCATCACTAAAAAGTGAATGAACTGTTATATATATATATATATATATATATATAACAGTATATATACTTTTTTTAATATATATATATATATATTAAAAGTTTTACTCACACAGATAAATATAAAGAAACCATGACATATACAACACTGACAAAAACAGAGCCAAATAGAAATATTATAGGTATTCTTATATATAAATTCTCAACTAATCTATAATTACATCAAGACTCCAGACTTTTATAGAATATTAATCTCAATAAAAGTTCATGCTATTTCTGGTAAAGTATTTGAGAGAATACAAATATGTGCTAAAGCATTCTTTGTTATTTATTTTGAGTATGTTGTATTTTTTATTGTCAAAATAGTCAAGCATTGGTGGTCAAAAGGTCAGCGAAGGCTGCTTTACAAGCAGTTATCCCGGGTTAGTGGGTTCACTTCCCGGCTGATGCTATGACACATTAGAAAAAAATAGCTTAAAAGTCAAATAGTTTTAAGAGCATAAACGTTTATGTATGTGCTATAATGATTTAAATATATTTCATATTGTTTAAACAATGTTTGAGATTAATAACATGCTTATAAAGCACAAACAGCCATAGAGATAAAAAAATATGACCAAGTTTAAAGAATGTTTAGCATTTCTTCTAGATAATTATGGCAAAAGACCCATACAGGTTCAAGATTTAATTTAAATCAATTAATGACAAATGTTCTGCTTTGAAATGTATTTGTTATATCATAAAAAGGAATTTTAACTATGACTAAGGAGTATAAAGATATTCTAACTTGGTTAAAGTCTTAGGATTCAGCTATGTTGTCCATACACATCCACAAATATAAATTATGGTTTTTAAATCTTTAAATGAGATGCTAACAAAAGATTTGATGTTTGTATTGGTCTAATAGATCTGTACACTCAAAAACATGATCTCAGATAAAAAAATCTCCCAACATGTGAAAATAAAACAAGCAATGATGTGGGGGAGACACATTAAGAATAGAATTATCTAGAATTGTAATATACATTTTGGTTTTAATATAGATTTGAAAAATATTTAGGACATATTGATTTCAGGTCTCGTTTGCAAATGAGAAAGTAATCGGGATTGATAAAAGTAGTGAGGACGAGTCCTGCATTTATACATTTATTATTATATGCATTAATGTCGGCAGTGTAATAGCATTACTGAAATGACAGAATTCCAAGGCAACTGAAGATGCAGAAATTGTTCACTGATGTGCGACTTGCGCACTGATTAACTGACTTTTTATAGTATATGTCAAAGCGTTGATCGGGAATTGTATGATGACCGGAAAAATACTCTTTACAGTAACGGAGCTTTATTATTTTAGCTTTGTTAATGTGGGTGCATATATATTTACATCACTGACGTTTTTTAAAAAATACTACTAGTATTTTATACACTCAAATATATCAAATGAAACAAAAAAAAAACAGAAATGAGAATTCAGTCATTTTTGATACATTTTTCATTAAAACGATCTAATACACACCCACAAAATTGTCACAAAATTTTCCGTATCCTTTATAAAAATAAAAATAGAAGACCCTGAAATGAAATCGGTATAAGATTGAATAAATAAATAATTGAATGGTTTATTGCTCGGTAGTTCATGAAAAGTTCGAGCCGACAACTAGAAATAGCACCACGGACATTGAGCTCCCAAGTCGGCCATTCCAATACTTTACCAAAACACTCAGGGCACAAATTTGAATAAATAAATATATTTCACTATTTTTTTCCCCCAGATTTTAAATTATTGTTCTATTTTTTTTTTTAAAAAAACAAAAAAAGATCTTTTAAGACATTTTGAAAAATTAATGTTACTGCTTTCTGGGACGCTAATTCTAAGTTATTTCGGAAACATTATTAAAATCTTTTTTAAAAACTAAAAATAGCAATAGCGATAACGCGATTTTTAAAATATATATGTTAAAAACTTCATTCTAGAATTTTTTTATTTTAACTTATACATATATATAATCACACACAAGTTATCAATAAACCTAATATCCGCGAGTTAATGTACATTTTACATTTTGTAGATAATGGCGTTTGATCAAGGAAGGCTGAATTCAAATAACTTTACTAATAGTAAATTAAAGTTTAATCGACTGAATGCAGATTGAAAGTTAATAGACATAATTGCTTTAGCAGACTAATATAAAAGTATGAATATCTTTTTAGTTATGTTACATATATAATAATGACATTTGGTGAATCATGCATAGATAAAATAGTTTTAAATAATATATTTTACTGCAAAATGCTCTCCATATATCTTCATAGATATATAGTAAAAGAAAAAAATACTCGTAATCAAGAAATGACATTCACAATAGTCGTTTTACTTCATCCTCTAAATAATAACAGCTGTATACTTATTTACTAAAACAATTAATACATTTTTAATTAAACTGGCTACATATTTTAAGTTTTCTTGAAAATTCAAAACATAAAATGTTCAAATTTAAAATACATGCAAACTTCAAGATACACTAATCACTCACAAACATGCACATGTACTTTATTCATTATGAAGAAATGTTTTTATGCAGCTAAATATTTGTTTTAAAATTTCTTTGATAATCCGTAAAATGCAAAAAAAAACTAAAAAACCAATGTTCTTTCATAAATTAAAAATAATATCAATTTCATAAGTAAATTTTGCAGATTGTATTTAATTCAATTCAATTCAATATTAAATTTCTACAATAATTACTATAATAATTTTTCAAAGTCATAAATGTATTTAATAATAATTACACAAATGATCATTTACAGAAAGAAGTTTTTTTGTTTCTATATTAAAATTTGACATTAAGCTTAGAAAAAAGTTCAGGTAATCAGACAATAAGATACAAAGACCAATTAATTACATGGACATAATTCAATAATTGCACGAGGTTACTTATCATTTCCTTAAGACAATTTACTTTAAATATCATTAATAATTAATGGACTAAATATTAATGAGATTTTTATATAGATGAATTGTCTATAACTGATTATTAAAATCAATATTTACATATTAGGCAAAAATTATATGCACACTTCTCAATTCTCTTCAATTTAAAGCTAACTTTAATATTATAAAAAATTGTAATTGTGAGTTTTCAGGACTACCAAGATGGCAGTCTGTAGTTTTGAAAAAATTTGATAATTATACACTTTCAAGGGCTTACCAAGATGTCAGCTCATATTTTTGATAAATTTCATTAACAATCTTCCAAGTTTACAAATTAATGTGAAAATTTTAAAAAAGGAATAAGTACTGATAAATTTCATTAACAACTTTTATTTCTATTTTTTTTTTATTTTCCCAAAACTGTTTACAAAAGTAATATTAAATTTCAAAAAAAGAATAACTTCCAATAAATTTCATTATTAATATTTATTTCAATTAATTTTACTTCCCTTAAAAACATTTAAAAAATGAATGAAGGGCCTATAATCTCCCAAATCTATGTTAACCCTTGTATAGGGTTCAACACATTGTTGCATGAAAGGCTTTGGATTGCTCTAAATCGGGTAGTTTTTGAGCTATGGTGACATATATATATACTTGTTGGAAGCTTTAAAAAAAGTCCCGTAAGATGCTGCTCTCTCTTGAATTATTTTGCAAGTAAAAAATCAATACTAGGAGTGTTTTAACTTTAACAGAATAATAAGGCCAGTTCTTATTGGTTGGGCCATCCATTCTTGATGCTTATTGGCTGATGATTCCGATAAATATTTTTTCACCACTGAAAATGAAAATATATGTTTTAGAGTTTTTTTTTTTATTATTTTTCATACATTTTTTATAAAATCTACTGAAAATATAGTTATTTTACAAAAGTAGTAAGGTTTTATTAAAAAATTGTATACTTTACACGATTGTAAATTGAAAAAGAAATCAGTGATAGCAATAATTTTGACATCCTGTCAAGAGTTTAGATTGCCCCAAGCTGTTTATTTAATTTTCAAACAAAGATTAATGTTTTAGAATATTTTTCTGGCATTTATTTAAATAGTATAATGTATTTTGGTTAAAATATGCTGAAAATATAATTATTTTTAGAAAAACGCTAAGATTTTACTAAAAAATTCTTTAAAAATTCATAACGGTAAATCTGGGAGGGATATAAATGACATTTGCCTAGCTTGTAATTTGCTCATAATGTTTTCTTTGATTTTTCCACTTTTGAATATTTCTATAAAATACAAATAAAATATATTTTTGAAAAAACTTTTGTTTACTTTCCTAACATTACAAATAATTAATATACTTTTTGAAAATGAAACTAAAATTAATATATATTAAAAGATGAAAATATTTCTATCAAAGAGTTTGTCAATTGGCCAATTAAAAGTTTCTGAGTTTTGCCTCAGTTGGCCAATAAAAAAGTGACCCACACAAGGGTTAAATTAAAAAAGTAATAAAATCTGATAAATTTAATTGTCATTCTTTATTTCAACTTTTTTTATTTACTTCTTAAAGATGGTTAGTTATATTTACAAAGAAATGAGCTATATATACATAATATTTGCAGTTTATTCATGTCTACAATCTTCCAAAAATGTCTTGGTTATACCTATAACAAATGAACCAAAAAATAATAAAAATAAATACAATATTTATATTTTATTCAAATCATCAGCATACAATCCGTAATGGCTTTCAAAGTTGCTACAGATATTCTAGGAGCCTATAATCAACTAAAGATTTTAATTGTTAAATTAAAAAAAATATTATTGTAAAATTTAAAAAAAAGTAATAAATTATTATTTAATTATTTTATATACCCTTATATTACAATGTGGAAGTGATGAGAGATTCTTAACATTGTTGTAACTTTTGTTTCAGTGTGTTTCTTTTTGGTCACAGTTTTTTTTTTTTTTTTTTAAATTGTGACAATAATCAAAATTTGGGATCTTCTTGTCACAGAACAGGATGCAATGGAATATTTTCAATGGGAAAAACAAAAAATATGGGAGAACCACATAACAATATCTGAATTACTATTTGGCAGAATTTATATGGTGTCAACTGCAACAATAAGATTTATTTGTAGAAATTATAGAAGCCATTAGGGTTTTAACACCAGTGACATAAATATTGTAAATTTTGAATATATATATATATATATATATATATATATATATATATATATATATATATATATATATATATATATATATATATATATGGTTCATTTTTTTGTGGAGGTAATTAATCAATCTTTGGGAGACTGTAGGTCTTCCATTCATTTTTTGTAAATGTAGCTAGCAATTCTTCAGGAGATTGTACGCCTCCACCTATTTTTTTCAGAAAAAAAAAATTAAATAAAAAATAAGAAATTTATCAGAACTTATTTCCTTTTTTAAAATTTAACATTAATTTTGTAAATTTCAGAATATTGTTAATGAAGTTTATTAAAAATACAGGCTGTTATCTTAGTAAGGCCTTGAAACTGTATAATTATCAAGTTTTATCAAAAATACAGATAGTTCTATAAATTCACAAGTATCAAAAAAAAATAACCTGATTTTGTGTTTGTACTTGATGTTGCAAATGTACATATAAAGCTTTAATTTAATAATAAATATTTTAAAAATATAAAGTTTTTTTTAATCAAACCTGATGAAAAAAGTATATTCAGCTATTTTTAGAGTGAATAGAAATAATTTGAGAATGTTAGCTAATTAAAATAATATGGAAGCATTTTAATGTAGCACAAATTGATATCTTAAAGTGCTAGGAATATTATTTTCAGAAAGACCTCACTAAGAAATATATTACAATTTATCCAAACAACTTCAAACACTTTTTAGCAAACTCTTTATTTGTACATATACATACATCTACGTTTCCACTGACTTGCAGTCTTCTTCACAGCCAGTTTATTTTATTCTCTTAAAAAAAAACGTTTTGCTAAAAAGTGTTTGAAGTGGTTTGGATAAATTGTATTTATAGGATATTGTGGTAAAATAAAGAAAAGTGTGATTTTGGTAATATTTATGAAGAACTATATTATTTAAAATACACTTAATCAATTGCGATTTAATAATACTTTAATAAAATTACTGTTAAAACAATATTAGCATAATAAAAATATCATTATAGTACTGTTCTAATTAATATAAAGAAATTTAATATTTTTTTAGAACTCAAAGAATTTGACATCATTAATTGGATATGAAAAAGTAGCATGATTAATGGATTTTTGAGGAATAGAGGCTAAATTCTTATTAAAAAAAATTTAATCGGCATTATAGTCTAATCTATTAACTCATTTATGTATTGCATATAGTTCACATAAGTGTATTCATAAATGAAAGTTGTTGTTAAATTACTTTTAGTTCTCAGGATTATCCATGTGTATTTAAATGGTTAAAGAGTTCCCATGTTTTAGTAACAATTTTTAAAATATATATATATATTCTTCAAATATTTAATCCCACACACAGACAATCATGAGAATTAAATTGTATTATAAAACTGTTTTGTCTATACATATATTTAAATAAAACCACAAATAAGAATACATTAAATAAAAACAAAAGTTAAAATCATTTACAAATAAAACAAACTTTTATTGTGAGAGAAAGATTTAATAATATTCACAAGTTCTATTTGTTCCAGATTTGTAATATATATATTGTGCCAGTCAAAACGTGTTTATCCATCTAACATGAGATGGAACTCACAAAATGTATCTCAAACACAGTCAGGCCTGAGACTTAGGTCAGGGACCAGGCTGAATTCGAACCCACTCTCTAAGCTTCAGATCAAACACCTAATGGATAACATAATTGTGATGGCACATGAGAATTAATTCTTAATCTGGCCAGCTAGCAAATCGGAGAAAACAATAAGACTCATGGACTTAAACATATATATATATATATATATATATATATATGTTTAAGTCCAAGTATATAGTATATATATATATATATATATATATATATATAAATAACTTAAATACTAGGGACATTCCAAAGATCAAATCTAATATATTTACTTAATAGGGGCTTTACTAATGAATAGTTATGATCAATTAGTGAATTGGATTGATTTAATAATGAGACAGAAACTGATATATGATGAATTAAAAATATGTTTATTGACAATTTATATATATATATATATATATTGATATAACATTATTGTTGGCAAATTCACACAGGCATTTTATTTACAAAGTAACATTTCACTAGGCCTTTTGAACAATAATTGATATGTTGGCAAATAGGTTTGTTGCTCTTATTTAATGGAGCCAGATATCATGCTATACAACCAATTACTACGTTCACTTATTAGTTATGCCCTTTTATAATCAGTTTGAGTGGCTATTATACATGAAATCAAACCAAGTCTGGAGTGAAATTTAATAATACGTGTGATTATAATTACTTTTTATATTAAATATGGGTTTATAAAGCATCCCAGATAGCTTTAGACCGAACGGGTTTTCAAGAATGCTTCGGTTCAATGCCGAAGATTGCATATTAGGGAGGCAGAGTTGGCTATAACGATTTTACTAATATGCTAGGCACAAATAAAATATAATAATAAAGTTGCTCTGCAGATGGAAGAATATTTTTTAGGGTTTTTGTGACCAACACCGGTTTACCCAATAACCGGTCGTCATGCTGCTAAAAGGGAACCTTTATTTCGTTCATATGAGGTGGGGGACATAGTGTTAATCTGGCCCTTAGCTCAGTCTTAGCTACAGCACTACCCATAAAAGAGGAAGATGGGCTGGACTTATCATGGCTCCATCTTATATATATATATAAAACTGCACAACGAGAAAATATTAATAAATTCCACATCTGCCAAGCCGAAATCTATTATAAATTAATACTATACATTAAATGAACACTAGATCACCAGCTTGATCAAAATAGCCAACTCTTCTGTAGCATGAGAAATATGATATGCTACTGACGGGAATATATAGACAAACTTTCCTTTATCCCATTCAATCTCTTTACTTATCTATAACTAATAAACTTTTAAAGAAGGGAGGGTATATTTAAGGGACTTACAAATATTTTATAATAAGACAAATATACTTATGATTACACTCCAGGCTAGTTTAATCTTTAGTAACATAATAATTAAAGGTTGAAAATTTGGATTTATAAGGCACATTTTATATTTATATTAATTAATTTACTAAATGCCACAATAATAATGAGCACAAAGGGTCGCCTTTATTTATAAATTTGGGTTTCGAAACAGCACGCTAAATGACACTATAATAAATAATAAGATTTTAAATTACTGTATATCTTTAAAAAACATATTCTATAATTAAATGCACACCATTTTCGAAACATAGGCATAATTAACAATTATTAAAATAATCAAAAGAAAAGTAAATATCTGCAGTGATTAAGTTATATAGCGAAATATTGAATTACTAAAGAAAAATTAGCAAAAGTATTACATTTTTATATAATTCAAATATTATTTAGAAAACAATTTAGAAAGAATTTGCAATAATATAGTTAGCTAACCTGTATTTTAAAGAAATAACGATCATTTTGTAGTGTACACAGAACTCTGCGATTTTAATAATATTAAGACAGTTCCCCTATAGCTGAACTGAAGATATTCAAGCTGGAATGAATGTGACTTCTTTGCCGGCTTATGGCATCTTCAATTTAGTTGGGAGATGATTTTTAAAATGGTGTTGGAATGAAGGAAAGTCCCTCTTAGTGGCTTACAACATCTTTTATTTGGTATAAGCTTGTTGGTAGTTGCTTCAGCATTGGGTGGATTGAACTTCGGCATTCCATTATGGGAAAATGCAGCAAACTCTTGCCTGACTAGCAAGACATGGTAAAATTAAACTATTTTCAGCTTGGATAGTAATAGCTCTTCAAAAGCAAGATGGAGTATATCTTCCCCTTAAAATATGGCCTATTTATATATTTTCACCAAGTCTTAACACCTTTTTGGAATTTTGTTTGCCTCAGGAACAATTGACTTTTAATTAAACAAAATAATATAATCTAATTTTTACTACTGATTAAGTCTGCGAGGTGTTATTTTTAATTTACTTAAAATTATTAAAATATATAAATCATATAATTTGATTCAGATTTCACTAATTAAATTCCTTTTTAGGTATTATAGAATGTTAAAATTTAGCAGAAGTAACAGGTACTCAGATTTAATGATAAAGTCTTTTGTTGAAACAAAATCAATCAGTATACTAGATTTTACTTTTACCCCAGGTACTGTCACTAATTGATTTCTTGTTTACACAAAATTTTCATTTTTAATTATAAACAGATGATTTTTATTTTAACTTTTACATATTTTCTTCATATTGTTTATTTTTAAAAAAAAAGCAAATTTAAAGAAAATACTTTAGTTTCAATTATATATGTAAAACATTAAATCAGAAAACCATTAATATATCTTAAAGAAAACATTTTACATTATTTTTATTTAAACTTATATATATATATCATTTTGCCATTATTCCAAGGTTTAAATTATCCATCCACATATGAATATAATAGCAAATATAACTAAGAATTGACTAAAAATTAATAAAACATTTTATGATAAATTATGAGCCTTTCTACGCTATAATTTTATCAAACCTGTCTAATTATAGTGTGTTTTGTATGTAAATGGATGTAGCCATTCAAGCGGTCATGATAGCAAAGTTTTTCTGCTCGACTTATATATAACATTTTTACATTTAAGAGAGGTTCGAAACTAGTTCAGACGAGTAGGTCATTAGGTTGATGGTGAAATGGAAAGAGATTGGGAGGTTTCCATTGCAATATATATATATATATTCAAATGTAAAAAAATATTTTTTTTTGCATATAGTTTTTAGAAATAAAAACTTTGGTAGCACTTTTACATTCAGTTTTAGAAGTATGTCTAAAACATAGATCATTTAAAATTTTTAACTAACTGTTCATTTTTTATCTTCCAAATAACTAATAATAAAAAAAAATGTCAACCTTTTTCAAAATTCAAAAATTTTGGTTTCAAGGGTTTTTTTTTTGGTCACTGCATGTATATATCTAAACAAATGGGATTAATAGAGTTTTTTAAATTTTTGCCGGATTAGTCTTCAGAATTATATACAGTGAATCCAGTTACAATGACTGCTAATAATGCTTAGTGGTACAGACTTTAATTATAAATAATTTGTATAAATTATTATTTCTAACTATAATAACTATATGTCAGGAATTATTGGGTATATAAAATCTCCAGGACAAGAATGCATTTTTGGTCAATAAAAATAATAAAGCAAAGCCTAATCATAATGAGGGAAGTTAAAATTGCTAATATGTTTGTAGTACATTCTTTTGTTTATAGTGTAAAAATGAAACAGTAAATTTATAAAAAAAATATTTTTATCTTTTTATTATTTATTTTTTATAACTTTATTAAATTTTAATTTCTAAAAATATAGGTATTCCAGTACAACTTTATGGACATCACAGACTACAAAAAATAATAAATATTTCAGTGATGTTTTTTTTATATAACTATAAGTTGTTGTTTTTTTTAATGTCTTTATTATCAATAATTTATTTCTAGAGTAAAAAATATAAAAATCAGAAACTGAAATTAGCAAATAAAACTTGATTAATTTTAATACTTTTACCAAAACAAAAAAAATCATTTAAATATAAAATATAATACAACCTAGGAATTTGTTCACATAATATATCTAGTGTGAAAAGTTAAATTCTAGAGGTCACCACAGCTGCCTTACAAACAGTTGTCCCGGGTTTGCGGGTTCGCTTCCCGGCCGATGCTATGACACATGAAAAAATAAATAATAATTTGCTGATTGTGTAATAACTTTAGAAAAATATAACTTTTTTATATTTAATTTTGTTTACATTTTTTAAAATAAAACAAACACTTTTTTTTTATATTTTATATATTTATATTTTCATTTATATAATTATACTTATTGTTCAAATATATATAAATCTTGTTTAAACTTATGTCATTTAACATCCCAGTTTTTGGAAAACATTCTCAGAACTAGTCATATATATATATATATAATGTTGGTCCCAATTATTATATAATTTAATAGTACCAAATCTATAAATATTTATTTACATATAAATGACATAAATAATTATTTAAAGTATAACCTCTTCACAAAAAAACAACAACAACAACAACAACAATAATATATATATATATATTTAATAATAATGAAAATAACTTAATCAGTTATATTATAATCTATGATAATGATAGTTAATAGTATTAGAATATTTATAATAAATGAACGTATGGGGGGAGGGGTATGCGAAGAGTTTAATTAAATCATTGGAAGCATCAAGTAGGATGAAGAAGTTAACATTAGTATAATTTTAATTTAAGCAAAAAAAAAAAAGACAAATTGTAGTATTGAATTTAATTTAATTGATGCTGACACATCTATTATTAAAAGTGTTACAAAAGATGCTGTAATCTCAGTTATTTATAGAAAAATAGTAGCAACACATACATTAAAACTAAATAGTAAACACTAAACAATAATTTCATTTGCCGAGCCACTAAGCAATATTGAACATATCACAAACAAAATATTTGCAAGATAAATTATATTTAAAATCGATTGTAAATTAAAATGTCACTCGAAATTAACATATGAATGCAGAAATAAAATGGATTTTATAACTGAAGCAATATTCTACAATTTTTCAAATAATTTCTTTTAAAAAAAGAAACAATTCATCGCCCCCCCCCCAATCTATGTTAAGAAAATAAAATCAATAAAAATGTAGCTTTTAGCTATAATTAAACATTCTTAAATAAATTGTTATAGTTATGATTGTTTGTTAATCTGCCTAAGATTTAAATGTCTCTACCTAATTATTTATTTCCAATTCTGTTTAGTGATAACCGTTTCTATAAATTAAATATATATATGCAAAGCATGAAAACAATTGATGTTAGTTTAGTGATTTGAACATAACAAAATAGTATTAGTCTAAAGAATACCATTATTTACTTATCTACAGTAATCTATTACAGTTTATGTTGTAGCTATTAATAAATATCAAAGATTAAAATACATTGTTATTAAGAGCCTGTTAAATAATAATAATCTATCATTAACAATAATCAAATTTTATTATTTGATTAATAGTTTGTTGGTTAGATACTTTAATATATCTAATATATATATATGTGAAACACCTGATAGCTATATAATTTCAGGGTATTTACGTATTAATCTGGTAATGATGAAAGTCGCCAGCACAAACGTGTATGTAACCCCCTGATTAAAAACGTTTATATTCTTCTAAAAAGGAAATGAGATAATATTCAGATGAGGAGAAAGTTGTTTCTAATTTTATGGCCAAACAATGGCGATCTTTTATTTACAATTGTCAAAAGAGAGTAGCCATTAGTAAAGGCACGGGGTTCGATGTAAGAATGTTCACTCCACGGCACGATATTTTATAAATGGACAGAATTGCAGCATTAAATATATGAATATTAATTATTTTTTGATTTGTGATAAAATTAGACTTAAAAATTTACTTATTGGAAGATCATTTTTTTCAAAAAACGTAAATACGCGTTAGTTACATTTGTTACAAATATATTGTAGGTTGCCATTTTTCAAGATAAAAAATCTTTACAAGTTTAGATGATGGAGGGTAATTTCTCACAAAAAACTTAAATGCGTGTTAGTAGACGTTTGTATCATTTCCAGTAAATAAAGTTATAGATTATCAATTTTCAAAATAAATATTGCCGAAGTAATACGTATGTAAAATCTTATTGATTGGACTAATACGGCAAGTATCTTTTCCAGCAACACTCCCTCTAAATAAAGAAAGTGTGAATTTTAGCGATTCCATTATAAAGTAGTAGTGGAACGATTTTAAAGCTATGGAGTGATTCTAATATTTTATACAGATTTCAGCTAATGGTATGCATTGTTTCTATTTTACACATATGTTATACACCAGTTTATAGATGTAAATATTAATAATTTAACAGTATTTCACTTTGTATTTTTAAATTAATTTCAGATATGATGTCACTAGGCAATTACTCAGTTAAAAACTGGCAAGTCAAACTGATATCTATCTATCTGATCCACTTAATTTAAAAGTGATTTCAGCTTACAGTATCAGTTGTTTATTTGGTATAGCTGAAGATTATATAAAAGAATATGAAGAGAAATCTCATTAAATTATGAATCTTCACATCTAAATTCCTCTGAATATCTAATTATTTTATAAATTATTTACAATAATGTCATGATTACATGTGAAAATATTTATAAAATTGTAATAGTTCCAGTATTACACAAGGGAAGTATTAATGTCTGATCAACAACACTTATTTGTTTCATTGTGTTTTTTATTAACAGTTACAACTAGAGAGTGCGATTTCATTATGCAATGTCAGTTTTTAATTGTTTTGTTGCCTGATTATATGAAACTGAAATTTATTTAAGGAATACTTTCAGCAATCCTGTTAATTTATTAATAAATGTATATGTAATTGATAAACACACCTTTTGAATGATTAATTAGGCCAACTAGAGGTTGTTTATATGTCTGAACAAAATTTGAAAAAAAAAATTACAACTTTGATCTGGATCATATCAAAATCCAGGTCATAATCAAATATTGATTAACTCAGCTTTTACACTGCATTTTTAAAAATTGGGCACACATTTGAATTTAATGATATAAAAATAGTATATAATTTGGAAAAATTTGATTCAAGAACTATGAGAGAGTTTATTGAAATATTAAAAAAGACCAAACAGCTTAAACAAATGTGATAAAATACAACATTTTAGCCTCATGAAAACCAATTATTTTATTCTTTTATTGTAAATTAATTTTAGTAATTAATAAAGCAAGTCATATATAGCATGAAATCACTTTTATAAGCTTGTATTTACACATATGTAATATAGAGAGTGTACCAATAGCTCACTCAAGCTCGTAATTGATAAGTGCGGTAAGAGAAAATATTTAAAATCTCTATCTGAAACGTTCCTATCCACAGACCAATTGTTTTCAACCTTATGGCTCACCTCAGTGAAGAACTGGAACATTCAGACACTAAATTTAAAACATCAACTCAAAACAATACTTATTTAATATACAATATTTAAGTGTCTGAATATTCTAGCTCCTCACTGAGATGAGCTATAAGCTCAAAACCAATTTGTCTGGGAATAGGAACGTTCCAGATAGAAATTTTAAATATTTTTTCTTACTGGACTTATCAATTAAGAGCTTATTTGGGCTATTGGTATGCTCTCTATATTACATAAATTAATTTTAATAAATCAACTAATTGTAAAACATAAGGAGGTAGAAAAATTTTTGTTAATCCACTTATTCTGGAAGGACAAATATCTGATACATATGTGAATAATTATTCTTTTATTCATACACCATCTTGTTGTTACTCAACACATAATAATTCTCATTGAAATCTTAGCTTGACAAAAATAAACATTTTATCAACATGTTTAAAATTAAAACAAAAATAAAGTACATAACATAACTCAAATAAGTTTATATTTTTATCACATAAAGTAGTATTTATGTGGGAAGTCAGCACTATTATTTTTTATAAATATAAATTACAAAGCTACGATTTTTAATAAATTGAATAAATATTCAAATGAATTTATTGATCAAGAGTTTATATGAAATTGAAATATCAAAAGTGTCAGTTGGGCCATGACCCATGAGCTTTAAGCTACAGAGTCAATAATTTTGACCACTTCATCAAACAAAGCAAGTTATAATTTTTAATATTCTGATATAACAGAGAGAAAAAAAGAGATAAATGTATGGATAAAAAATAACTGTGGAGATGTATAGTTTGTTTCTAATTAACAATTATTGATTGACATGATATAAAATGAAATAAAATTATGTGGGATATATATATATATATGTGTGTGTGTGTGCTGTATTGGTCATTTATATTTTGGTACAGAAAAAAGATCACAAGGAAATATTCTAAAAAAAGCATAAGTTATATGTTTTGAACACTGCCAATTTGATTGGACTAAAAGTCCTATATAATCTGAATATACAAAGATTGTTTATGATAAAGAAATATTTTCATATGATAATATCCTAATTTCTATTCTGATATATTCACTAGCTTAAAGCAAAAGCTCATTTAGAAACATAAATAATGTTATTTCATTAAGTAATCAAAGAAAATAACATAAGATTTAAATAAAAATTGAACAAGCGTTAAACTTAATTTAAATAACAAAAAGAATAGATTTAGAAAAATTACTTATAGTTATATACATATGCCGATATAATAAAAATGTAATCCTGAATTAAAATATCAGAAAAATATCTGCATATGATTTCCAATTAAAAAGAGAAAAAAGTCTAAATTACAAGGAGCATGAACAAACTAGCCTTCTAGCCTTCATTAACCAATTCAACCTGTTATATATTGCTGTTACACAACTCTTTATAAATGAATATGTACATTTGATTATAATTCAAAGAAGCCTATCTTTGAATGCAACTATTTTAATAATTCAATATGTACATAATAAAAATTAATAATTTACAAATTAAAAAAAAAAAAACAAGTTTAGACCTGAAAAAATATTTTCACACATTTAATAATTAATACAAATGTTTTTGTAAGAATATAGATTTATTTTTACATATTAATATTATAATATTTCTTTATGACCATTTTTCAGTTTCTTCATCAATCATCTTGTTGTTAGTCATTCTCCAACTTTAGGTTTTACAATCCTTTGTGCTATATACTGCTTCACTATATCAAACTAGAGCAATGTTTCAGCAGTGGGAACAAATTTCTTTCAGGACATTAGGAAAGACAAAAGAAGTAGGTTTTATATCATTATCATCAGTCTATTAATTTTGAGGCAAATATGATATATTTTTGCCTTTGAGAAATTACACTTTGAAAGTATAGGCAATACACTGCTAACCATAATTGGAACATCGTGTTGAAAATTATGTACATAAAAGTTTTCTATCACAATCTGAATTAAATGAGCATTAAAATTTAACAATTTATATATTTTATATACATAATTATTTGGTCATAATTATATCTGTTTCTCCTTTTTCCCTACTCAGGCTTGGTCCTGTGCTATAGTTACATAACACTCTTTAAAATATGAATACAAGTCGTATCAGTGAATGAAAGAGAAAGAATGCTGAAATCTCTTACTATATCAATAAAATAATGAATGTCTTATCTTAATTACTTACATATAACCTTTCTAATTCTAACAAATCATGATTATCTGACCACAAGATTGCATTCATGCATATGAAAATGGTAATCTGTTTTTAGAAGGTTTATGCTAAGATGCAACTGATTCTTCCATAGTAAATATGTACATGCAGGTATTTTTTTTTCAAAATAATGCTGTCTCATCTACATTGAAGACTTGACATGGAAAATAAGCTGCATCTTTAATGATATTAGAGATAGTGGAAACAAATTCACTGGCAGCTTTATTATCTGCACTAGTGCCTTCCCCAGTACATTTAATATTATGTAAATAATATCTCATTTTAAATTTGTGAAACCAGCCATTACTTGCTCCAAATTAAACAGCAGTCTTCTTATATTTTTTTCTTCCAATCTTTGTGCAAACTAAGACCCTCAGCTTGAATAATTGATAAACTCACTGGAATGCCTTTTTGATGTTCCTCAATCCATAAAGCCAAAGATTTTTCCATTTCATCTATTATTCTGCAATGTCTTTTTGAAACAATTTTTGAAGAAATATTTCCACAATTTTTAACATTTAACTTAATCCTGTTCTTGTTTTTCACAATTGTATATATTGTTGATCAGTTTAAATTATATGAATGTGCAATTAAAGCAAAAGATTCACCATTTTCAAAACATCTAATTACATTCATTTTTTTGTCTTGACCATTTGGGGTTTATGAGACCTTTTTGTTTATCATTCATGATTTTTATTAATAAGAATAAAAAATCACCAAAACAGAAATGTATACAGTGTATACATAATGTAATCACACCCAAGCAAGCACTAATCAACATGATCTTGTTCAAGACAGTCTGTGATGATGCTAAAAATAATTACTACCAGAGAGATGGGAAGATTTATTGTATTTTATATTGTTCTCTAAAATATACTTTTAATTACTTTCTAAATTCAAAAGCATAATGATTTAATTCACTTATTAAATAATGCCTAAAAATGTTGAATGACACATCTGAAGTGTTTAAATGAATCCAGGAAGAAAATAACATCCAAAATGGAGACAACCTCATTCAAGCATGTTGCTGAAGAATCTGAATGAGTGATGAAGAATTTATCAGACTGGACTGATAAGGAGATAAATAAGCTATATCCAAGAGAGACATTAATGTTAAAATTATAAACTCCAATCAAGAAGATTTGAATAAAATCAAAATTATTATGTATTATTTATTTATTTTTTTTTTCTTTATATATATATGTAAAATTCTATCTTCATATTTCTCACACATTTGGAAGTTTCCACATGTTTGCAATCAGAATAGTCCATTGCAATAAGAAGTAACATAGTGTAGGGGGAAGGTTTATTAAGCTAAAAAATATTTTTTTGTAAATAAAATTTAGGTTAATTCCTTCTGTAGTGACATATCTGATCATCATCATCATATAATATGGGATGAGGTAAGAATTGTTGATACTCTTCCATATTAATTACATACACTAGTACAGAACAAAGTTTTTGTTATTTGTTTACATTTAATTTAGAATCATTATACTTAACTTATTTGGTATGAATGACTAATACTTTAGTCTGAATGCCCTTTTCTATCAACATTAGGGAACTTGTACATAGATAAGGGGGATCCCCAAAGAATATAGAACCTCTGCAGCTGAAATGAGATAATGGAGCTGTTGAAAATACAGTGAAATAATATTGTAAATAGTCAGCTTCATGATCATTATGACAATGAGCTAATAATTTCTTCTTATTTTTATTTTTGCCAATCTCATTTACTGTGTAAATAATGAATTGTCTAATAATGCATATTTACCTTGGGTAAGGGTTGGAGTAATACATAATTTGAATTATTGATATGGTACAAATGTATATTGGGCACATATAACTACATCTTTTATGTTGATAGAATTTGAATTTTTATTTGTTATAAATAAGTTGTTAATGTGTTTTAAATCAAATTAGTCTCTAGTTTATAAAATCTCTCATACACTCATTCATCAACTTAATTGATTATATATGTATATGCAGACATACATATTATTATATGTTAACATAGCAATAGGGTTGAATGGATCTTAAATAAATGGAAACCTATATAGAGGTGTATTAGTTGCTACATAATTAATTCACCCTGAAGAGAGCTGAAGGTAGCATTCTCCCTGGATTTGAATACTGAGGCATAAATGAATCTGAAAGAAGGGTGAGGTATGAATGAATTAGCCTAAATAATATCTAGATTTGATGAGTAAAATTAGATCTAGCCCATTGGAGGTGGATATGATAATTGGTTAGCTACTTTATTGCATCAGTCACAGCATCCTACTTGAAGACTCTAAGTCTGACTGTAGGTAGATGTGTCCCCTCTCTTCTCATGGAAAACTTGTATCATTACATATATATTTTACAGTAACATTTAGGAGTATAACAAATACTAGATTTTAAAATAGAAGATAATTGTAAGAAAGAAATATACAAAGTTACAATATTTACAATATAAGATTTTTTTTAATACTGTATATTTTCAACTTTATAAAATGTGTATCTCAACTACAGTTTATTCTTAGGGTTTGTGCATTTCCTGGGCTTTAAAAGAGGTTTTAAATGTATTGTATACTTTTCATGTTGATTTCTCTGGATAGTTTTATGCATCAAGTCTATCTTTACTGCTTATTTCTAAAGCATTTACTTTTATGTTTGAAGATTTCTTTGGTTCTCAACATCTTGTAACAGGCAATGTATTTTAGAAAATTCAATTATTTATCAAAACACATAATTTAGTAGACAATGAGAATTACTTTCTTAGATATATGGAGGATGTCCTTCTTTTTAAACTTATTAAAAAATTACATGACTGAGAAAAAACAACAATTCTAGAGTGTCCTAAGTCATCATATTAATATGTTTATTTATTTAGATGAGTGATATAATTTTAGAGATGTAGCATAATTTATAACCCCATCTGCTGTATTAAATAGCTATAATATTTGTTATTTGGTTAATATTGGATAATGATATTCAATCATTCTCTCTTTACTGTCAAGCACTAATTACAGCTTTTTGATCTATGTTTGTTAATCTGATGAATAATTTATATAGTTGAACATTAGAATTGGAAGATGAAAATTGACTACAGTCAACAGCCTTTTTATAAATAATTTTATTTGATAAATTTATTATTTAATTTAAATTTATTATCTAATTTAACATATTAAGTGCTTTAATTAAATGCATGTTTTTTTATAATTAATTGCAGATCAATATGTTAATTATCTTATTAAAATTTATTTTATATATTTAATTCATATAAATTCAAATATTTTATAATTTTGTTCACATATTTAATTTACAAACCATTTTAATTTATATTGAACATTAATAAATTTTATTCCTAAAACAAGTATGGCTGTAAAGATATATTTATTTACCTTTCCTTAATTTTTGATATTATAAACATTAATATTTGAAAGTATCAAATAGAAGCTTGTTTTTAACTGCTTTTCATTTGATTACAAATAAAAACAATAATCTTAATAATAATAAATATGATGTATATATAATTTGTTTAGATCTATCCCAAAATAATTATCGAGAGATGTGACTCAAGAATAACTGCCCATTTTTACATCGACACATGCTATAAATTAACAATGATCTACAAACTTATTTTTATGATTTAAAAATTTAACTGAATTTAAACTTTTATTTATGCTGAATCTTTTATAATAATTTAATCCTTTTTGTATTTCCTTATATTGTTAAATACATGTAGTCATATTAAAGCTTGCTTGGTTTAAAGACTAGCATATTTAAATGATTATCATGAATATTATATATATATATATGTATAGTTACTATTATATATATATATATATATATCTATATATATATGATATAGCGCCATATATATATATATATATTCTAACCTTCATCTCCTGCATCCTCACTTCCAGATAATATGTGATATAAAATAAAACAGGTTCTAGCTCATTTAATAATTAATAAATAAAATATTCAGCATTAAAATTAAAATGTTTCACTAGCTCAAATTTAAAATACGAATAAGGTTCAGTTTATAAAAATAAATTAAACAAATATTTAATATTTTCATGAGACTTGAAGTGAAAATACAGGTGACAAGATAGATTACATTGAGCCAAATATCCTACAGGATACTATCTCAATGGCATAAGAACACTATCCCCCCTTTATTACTATTTCAAATAACAAACTCATAGTATTCTTACGACTTTAATAACTTCTACTCACTAAGATGAAACTAATAATTAAGTCTTAATCTTCTATTTGTAATAATCTAGCTCAATAAAATAATCTCAGGTTCATAAAGTTTATTCTAAGTTAATTTAAAAATACGGTAGTAAATTTTGAGAAGGGATTTTATGTCATAATCTACTACACTTAAACTAATAATAATAAATAATTATAATAATATTCTTCATTGTTTAAATAATTCAGGATATCTTTTCTTTTCGTTATATTTTTATTACGATAATAAAATAATTTTATATAATCTTTTATCTTCATGAATATAATAAATACATGGTAGCATTTGATAATCTGATAAACAAAATGTGTGGCAACTGATAGCATATAATTTAATATAATATTGTGATAACTGATTTATGACCAATAAAACAATGTAAAATTATAATTATTTAATTAAATGAATATCAATAAAATATTTAAATTCTTAAATAATTCCCTATTTATCTTTTTGTGCAAAATTATATATTTGTTTCGATTATTATGCATATATCATGATTTCATGCAGCAATGTGGAGAAATAAATAACTCGGACACAAAATTTTTGAAATAACAAAGTTTATTACTAACAACAAATAAATAAACAATTTATTTACACTATTTACAGTGGATATCCTTAACTTTTTTACTTTACAGTTTGATCTACCGGGTTATAAAAAAAATAATTTATATTTCAATTATATCTTTATTTAGATTTAGGACAAAATTAAAAAATAAAATGTTACTATTTGGTTTCTCATTATGATTAACTTATTGCAAATATATTTGTCTACTTTATTAGCAACAGCATTTTATCCTTAATATTATTAAACTATCTTATTTTAAAAAATTCATACTTAGAAAACATTCTATAGAAAACAAAATTTTATAATGAGTATGGATTTCTCAAAATATTAAAAAAAAATTTATCTTGCAAAGTCAAAGATGTTACACAAAATATTATCCAAAAATTCAGTACTAGATTTTAGTATTTATCACACAATGTTTACTAATCATAATATATTCTTCTTTAAGCCTTTCTTTAGTATGGTATAAGTGTAATCATCAATATATTTCTGTTAATCAATAAACAAAAAATATACTATGCATATTGTTTACATAATTTACTTTGTACTATTGTATTTTAAAAATATGCAATACTTATTTTTCTCTTTAAAAAAAATAATACTAAAGCATTTAAAATTATTATCACTTTAAAGAAAATATCTTTGTTTAGATACGTTATTTTAAAAAAGTTTATATTTCATTTCCGAAATAAAATTCAAAATATATTCTATGATTCTTTCTTTCCTTAGGATACTTTGGATCTTCAATTTTAAGTTATAATGTCTTATTCCTTCTAAGCAAATAAACCAATCTTATGCAAAACGATAGCATAACCTAAGTTCTAAATTATTTATCATTTCTCTTAAACATATCTTACTGAACGATGCAGTTACATGCAATAAAGATAGTGAAAACAGATGCATAGGATTAAGGAAGAAAGCTAGAGTATTACTCTTAACATATCTCAAAATCATGGCACAGTGCGAAGAGGTATGACATTTACCTGCCTAATATCCTCTAGTACAGGGACGATGTTAAAGCTATTTCTTCAGCTTTATTCGGACATCAAATATTTAAAGAAATATAAACACTGTCCAAATAAAATGTGTATCACTCATAGGGCTTTGTTAACTATGCTGATATTCACATAAAGACTAAATATTATTTCCATTTCTTATAACATCCTATTTCTTAAAACATTATCTTGGTTTCCTGTTCACTAAGTACTTCCAAGTCACTATCTCAACATTATTTCTCAAGATTTTCCACATCTTACATCGATAAATAACTATCTGCATTTACAAAACAATAAATAAAATTCATTAATAGTTAAGCAATCTAGCTGTTCCACAAGAAAAGTCTGCTTACTTCATTATTCTATATGTCTAATCATATACAATCTACTTAGACAATATTTGAATATCCAATAACATGAAAATTTTAAAAGAATCACATAATTATGTGTTATGTTGGATTATATCACTAATAAAAAAAAAAATAAAAAAAATTGTTGTATGCATATTTTCAAATCAATCCTATCTCATAATGTTTTTTAAAATGTTGTATAAAAATGCGTTTACATTTATAATAAAAAAAAACTTTTACACTTCATCCTTACAATTCATAGATGATCTAAAGAAAACAAAAAAAAATATACATTATAAATTATTAATAGTTATTATTATTACCAATAACCTTTATCTTGTCATCGTGTTCAGTAGGCTTCCTTTATCCACTTGAGCATTGCAGATATAAAAAAAATTCACACCCATACACTTTATATTAAAATATTTTTAGCTAAATTATTAGATTGTTATGTTATAAAATTTTAATATTAATAAATTAATGTTTTTATGTTTTTCCTAATCTTATATAAAAATTTAGATTTAAACTAGGTTAACAAAATAAAAGGAATCAAAACTATAATTACATATTTTCTTCTTGATACATTTAAACTTTCGTTTGGTATTTTTATAAATCTCTTTTTAAAATAAAAAAAAATTTTCAAGTACTTTTAAACAAATCTTTTCTAAATACATTTTAAATAATTATAAGACTGAATATTTTAATATCAAAAACGCTTCTGTAACATATTCTCCTGCGTTCTTTCTTTAGTTCTTGAAAATATTTTTTAAAAATGTTACCTTCAGAAAGGATACAACATTTTACTCCTTTTGATATAATATTATATAAAATAATTTATGCAATATATAATTGTCTTATTACTATTTTAAAAAAAAATCTTGGATAAGCTTATAAATAATACGTTTCATTACATTTTTTAGACTCCGCATAATGTCCGAGCTGTGGTTTTTATGTACCAGAACACTTCTTTGGTGAAATATTAATAAAGCTGTATCAATAAATATTCCAAACATTTTTACAGTATTATAATTTCTATCCATTTTATTCCACAGTATATCTATTTTTTATTGTGAAGTTTAGGTTAAATTTTTTAGATAAAATACGACTGGTAAGTACTTTAAAAATTAGAAAATCATTTCCACGAAGTTTCTAAATTATTATATTTTAACACCCTCTTTTGCAAAAATACTTTTAAAAATTATCAATTAGTTTTTTTGCAAATAAAACGATAAGAAAGTACTAAAAAAAACTGACTAAAATAAAAATTTAAAAAAAAAATACTATCTCTTTGAGAGCTGCTAATATACCATTCTTTTGTTTCAACACATTATTAATCTCCCCCTATACCCCCATGCAATTCATATTTATAGTCTGTAAGAATATCTCATTTGATTGGTTGATTCTTACTTTAACTTGAGAACAAATTTACATATTTTCAATTTATAGCAGAATTATATTTGAAAATAAAAAAATATGAAATAATGAACTTAAAATATTATTTAAAATATTACTTTTGAATAAATTATTATTTTATTAAAACTATTTAAATATTTAAAATAACTGTTAAAATAATTTTAATAACCTATTACATTTATCTATTTTTATTTAAACAAAATATTTAATTTTTTTATTAACTGTATTCGTCTTTATTACATTATTTAAAACATTACATACGATAGTTAACTTAATATTTATTATTATTTGCTTTTATGATAGGCAATAATTCTATCCAATTCTATAATATAACTTTTAAAATATTTTAAACTTTGTTATTAATTCAAACAAGCATGTGTGTGAAAGTATATAGTATACAAGTCACATGATTAATAACTTTGACAGACGATTTTCAATCTATTTCTCTGCCTAGATTTATATAATTGATACACTTATTATATTATATAAAATAATTGTAAAATTTGGAAGAACAATTTAGAAAATATAGAATTAAATACAATTCTCACCATCATGAAGTTTATTTTTAAAATGTACGATATTAATATTTGCTTATTAAATATGACTTTATAAATTCAAAATATAACATTTATTACTACAAGTTTTAAACTATTAAAATCGAACTTTTAAATATACTTTTAATATTTATAGCTGAGTTATTTAATATGGCCAGCTTTTACAACCATATGCAACAATATTTTAAGCTTCACTTAACTACTTTTAAATGATTTTATATACTACGTATTCTCTTTAACTTCAAATTGTATTTTAAAGATATAATCGACAAACTATAATTAATGTATCAAAAGAACATATTCTAAAATTTAAAATTTTTAGTAATTGACTGTTATGAACTATTACTGACCTCTAGAAAAGGGGCACAATATATATATATCTATATATGCATGTGCGCAGTAGCAAATTCTCCATACTCTAGAGCTACCTAGTGCTTTAATAATCAATGGATGCAGTAAGGCATGTGCATAAAATTGCCATCTAGTGCCTATTCATCCTATATCCCCAGGCTACTTTTAGCTTTTCACTTTCATCAGTGAGGAGCTTTGGATGCACTTAGATCTTGGAATCTAATGAATATCTCCAGCAGCCGTTCTTTACCTATTTAGTTAACTATAAAGCTAGGAACTTAAGATAAAAAGAAGAAAACATCTTAATATTTTGAATCTAAGCTCATTTACTGGTACAGTTATATAGATCTAAACCCAGTTCAGATTCTATACATTTTGGCATTCTTGGTTTATCAAAAAGCACAGTGACCATCATCCCATAGGCAGGAAATATAAAACTCCCAAGACATCACATAATTATGACAAGTACTGTATAAGAGGTCAAGCATTGGTAACTGGGAGGTCAGTGCAGCTGCTTTGCATGCAAGCAGTTGCTTGCAGACAGTTGCAATGGGTTCACTTTCTGGCCGATGTTTTGACATATGGAAAAAAATAACTACTGTATAAGAGCTTGCTACTGCTAGTAAGAGATCATGTAAGCATAGAAAATGGTGCTCATGTGATGTTTTGGTGATTATATATATATATATATATATATATAATCATAGTATAGACAAAAAGTATAGACATATATATATATATATATATATAATGTCTATACTTTTTGAAATTGACATATTACAATATGTCTTTACATTGCTTTTTTCAAACACTTATGTTATTAATAGGCTGCCAAATAAATCTAAAATTGTTTAATAGTGTTCTGTGAAGTGGTCAATATGGAAGTGATGAGATAATATCCATGTAAATAGAAATAACATTTAACTTTTGGATGTTATCAAGAAAATATTTACATGAATATTAATTATCTACTCATTTCATTTTTTCTTATAATGAAAAATTATGGAAATTTTAATTCATTATATATATATATATATATATATATATATATATATATATATTTTTTTAATATATATATATATATATATATATATATATAAAGTTAAAAAATATTGTATTTAATTTTATATATCATTATTCAATTAAACACCACACAAATATATACAATAATCAACATAAGATTTACTTATATCCTCTACAAAAATTTTATAATATTTTAAGTACCAATATTTGATGAAAAATTAATTACTTGTATTACACATACTTCTATCAACAACCTGATGTTATCATCAGTCCTGGAAACTAGTTACTACCTCATCAGCCATACAAATACAATTTGTATTAAAATCATCTAACATCATATAATGAAAAGTATGTTTAGTTAAATTACCAGTAGATTTCTTTGCAAACTTTAAGAACGTATTGAATGTTGAAAGTGTGCTTAAACAAAAATTGCTGTGTTTGATGAGGACTTTGTTTCTAAAATTGTTGCTGATGTCATATTATTGACATTAAAATGTATCCAGCAACAGTTTAACTGATATCCTCATCAAATGTTACTACTTAAAATAAAAAGACAAAATCCATAGATGATGCTAAGTAAATGTATTGTTAATTTTATTATGTAATTCTCAAAAATTATCCCCTTATCTGTGGAATTGTAATAATGTATATGTCTTGAGAAGGTCGGAATATCGGATGAAACTGGTTTGATTAAAGCATTTATATTAAATAAGTTGTTTATTTCAATTAAGTAGAATTGATTATATATATATATATATATATATATATATATATATATATATATATATATATATATATGTATATATATATATATATATATATATATATATATATATATATATATATATAATCTACCTGTTAACAAAGTTTAAACAAACTAGTGAGATAATTTAATGGTATCATACTCTAACCAATGTTAATGTCACACTAAAATAATGAGACAATCCGATTGTTCAGGACAATGGTTTCATAATGTCAGTTCTGCCTTATATTGAAATGTTTACTATTTTTTTTAAAAAAAACAACAATATTATTTCACACTTTAAAATGTAATTATCATTATTTTGGTATTTATATGGCAGAGTCTTTTTTTATTAAGTGCACTACTAACAAAGATCACACTGCAACATAACGAGAAGGATAGGTGTTGAGATACATTAACATAAGAAGTGCTGATTACTTTAATATGGTGTCTACATTGATAAGAATATATTACTTATGAATTAATTGTCTGGTTTGTTTAAACTCTATTAAAGCTTAGACAAGTTATATTACTACCAGTTAGAATTGCATACATTTAGAATTCTGCATGTTTCAGTTATATTTCAATTTTTAAATGTAATAATCTACATAGGAAATGTTTAACTTCTATACAAAGAAACGCTCAGGGTAATGATTACAATATATTTAAAAATAATCCAAGTGTTGTACTACAATTAAGCGCATTGTATATTCACTAAAAAAAAGAGTGCGATGATTTACTTAAAAATTAAATATATATAATACCTATGATAAAAATATAAATCTTGACTCAATTTGAATAAAATTTAAATGATATTCATCATTACAAAAATGATAAAAGTAATAAATATTTTTTTAAAAGAAAAAGAAAAGTATGTATTAAAAATAAAAATATTAAAATAAGAAAATACAGAATAAATTATATCCTTGGAATTAATTTTTCTTTTACATTTTAATCCAGCAAAAAACGTTTTAAATTCAAACCACATTTATTTGACTTTATGCAAACATTTAAACATGGTTCCCCTCTTCATCACATTGATTATCCTCATCGCCGTATTTTTATTTATTTTTTTACATGACCAAAATAAGCAATCTTGTGTCTTAGACTGACATTCTGTAATTCTCTTATATTATCTAATCAATAAAATGTAGATTACAAAAAAAAATAAAAATCAAATCTAAAAACTACTGTTTGGCATCTCAAATTGATTTTTTTTCTCCCCTAAAAAAAAAAAAAAAAAAAACTTTTAATCACAGTTTTTTTTTTTTTTTTTTTTAAAGAAACATTTTTTATCTGTAGCTTTAAATCTGTCACTATTCAATGAATTCAGAGTAATCTTTTTAGTTCTAAAAATATATAAAATGAGTTTAATTTTATGATTTTGCCTGTATTTATTATAATGGTTAAAAAAGTAAAAAGTTACAAAAAATAGATTGTCTTTCTTTTAACATACTTTATGTACAAACTATCTGACATGATAATATTGAATGTCAATACTTTAGAGAAATTCAAAAATCAGATAATGAGACAATACTTTTGGAATACTCTTGATGTTAAACGTTTTGTCCTACAATATTTTTAAAAAATTCCATTAATGTAAACTTGTCCTCTACAATAATTTCTTATGCAAAGCATATAAGTTTTTATAATATCTCTTTAAAATATTGTAATGAATTAATATATGGTCGTAGTTAGTTTATATCTGTACAGATGGCAAAATATTAGTTTTTTTTGTTGTTGTTGTCATAATTATTCAGTATTATGATTACGTTTTGATGAATTAATAAGTGTTTTACTTATAATAGTATATATTTTTATTTTTTATTTTAATTAGTTTGCTTAAATGTTTTGAACATTAGCTGCATAAAGGGTTATTCCATATGTTTATTTTGCTAGTTGTAGCTGGGCATGCTTTGGACTAGTAAATTATATTCATATTACATTATTTATAAAAGCTTTTTTTCTTTTTACTAGTACTCTACTACTAATATAAAAATATTATTACAAAAAGTATTTCCTGTTATGCAGTCATGTTATGTGAGGTGCAAGTAATGATATGCACTATATAAAAATCATGCTTTATATATTACATTGGGTAGAATGATCTCATTTGCAATGAAACATTTATTTTAATTATATAATGAATAATATTTATTTTATACATCAATTTTATCTATATTGAAATATATTTAAATTGTGTGGATTATACATATATTAAAAAAATATTGATTTTGTTACCTCTAACAGACATTGCATGATGTATAGATTTAGACATGTCACAATAGCTGATTTCTAAAATTTATGTGGCTATTAAGATGTGATAAAAAATTTTAAAACAAGCATCTTTACTCTTTTCAAGAAATTCCAAGAATAATGGTAGAAATAGTATTATAGAGTCTTAAAATACTTGCCAAAAAATAAGATGTATGATATAATCATAGTGATTATTTAAATGATATGATCCATTATGATGTAAATAAAATGCATATTCACACCAACACAATTATCATTAAAGTTATATTTCTATGTAGTCATACTTAGGTTGAGAGATGTGTAAATATTAATAATAATAAACAAAATACAACAATATCTTTTTTTAATATAACATGTTATATTTAGATTTTAAATATAAAACAAATTTTTACTTGCGGTAAAGATAAATTTATCATATATAATAAAATAAACATGTTATGAAATAAAATACTTAATTTTATATGAGTCTGAGTATTAAATGCTAATAGTTAATTACAGCAACAAACATTTATGCAAGGATGTGCTATAGCAGTTATCATCAACATATACCAAATCTTTTGATTTACAATTAATTATTTGCTATTAAGATTTTTTTTAAAAATTCAATTATTTTTTAAATAACCACAATTTTTGTTTAAAATTACACCTATTTTGTATGATTGGTGATATCATACCATAGTGATATCATCATCTGAAAATAAAATGATGATATTAGTGCAGAATTTATTCATTATCCAATATACAATATTATGTTGTGATTATAAAATTAAATATGATTAATGTACTTTAACTCATTTTCATCCAATGTTCTTTCTTGCAAGTTTATCTTTACTTGTTTTATATATATATATATATATATATATATATATATATATATATATATATATATATATATATATATATATATATATATATATATATATATATATATATATATATATATATACTGGTTTCATCTTATATTTACATATGCACAGGATTAAAAAAACTGCTTAAATTTAAAAAAAAGGATTTGTATGTTGCTATTTTTAAATAGTTTTATTGAAGTGGAAAAATTGTTTTGTTTGGTTGTTTGTTAAGTTTTTGTCTTTTTCAAGTTAGAATGAAATTTTAAAATTGAGGTTTAATATACTTAATTTCAAAAAAAAAATTCTTGAAATCTGATATATAATTAATATATTAATATATAATTAATATAATAAAAAGTTCGCATTTAAAAATTTTCTTTAAGAATTAAAAATTGAAATTAAATATCATCTTAAACTCATATATATAAATCGCACAGATAAAAAAAAAATATTAAAATAAAACTTTATTAAAAATAGAAAGATATTTTTAAAAAAAAACTTAAAAATATTTAGAGATAAAAATATATCTTTAAATTTGGAAAACACATTAAGTAATCAGAAAATGGAAATGATTGTTATAATTAGTTAAAGATAAACACGCCCTTGGGCATTTAAATGTAAAAACGTCAGTCAGTTAGGAAAACAATAGGAACTTTTAGCAAATAAAAAAAATCCATCGGGAAATCGGACCTCAACAAAAGGGTCTTCACCATCATGACGTAATGTCCATTGGATCCTTAAGATTAGTATAAAAGGAAAATTTGGAAATTATTAATTAGTTGTTATTGATTATTATTGAGAGAGGACAGATATGTGTTATTGCGGAAGTGAAGGAGAAGGGATTGAAAAGATGCACTCTTCAATCCCTTCAGTTTTGCTAAGAAAGAAAGAGAAATAAACTATCGTTTTTTCTACATTGAGGACCAGTTAAAGCAAAAACCTCCGGATGGATAAATAAATAGGCCAACAGAATACCAATCTTAGGATGGCATGGGAATTCACATTCATGGCAAGCAACAGATAAAGATGAACTGTTTTAAACCGTAAGAACTTTATAAATAATGAACATTAAATTAAAACTTTTCATAATTAAATGATTGCAATATTATCCTATCTGACCAACTTAATTTATTAATAATGTTATTTGATGTATTTATATATATATATATATATATATATACATCAAATAACATATATATATATATATATATATATAATCATTTCCATTTATTTATTTATTTTTTGTTCTTTAAGTTTTATCATGATTTTTGTTTTTCATTAAATTAATTATATAAATGTTAAACTTAAGTCGAGCGTAAATGGCTGTATAGATTAGTAAAGTTATATTAGGGGAGGGTAATCTTAGGTTATTTGTGTCGTTGTTAAATTGCGTCAATGGATTGGATATATTGATGTAGTTAGTAGATGTAGTCGGAGATTCGCTACTGGCAGAATCATTTATATATACGCCGCACTCACCCGTTTGCCTATGGAAGAAATTATAAGATGGAAAACGCAGTTCCTTTCTATGGAGTTTTTTTTTATTGTTCTTCTCATTAGATAGATGTAATATTCCTATCTGATGAGAGTCAATGTCTTCTTTTAATCTTTTTGTTGCTGCCGTATTCCGTATTACATTGAATACATCAATATATCAGATGAATTGATGCCAGTTTGACTGCGAATTTTAACCTAGGGTTAAATAGGGATAGAATATTTTCTTTTCAAATGCAAATCTATGTAGTCTATTCATACTCGACCCTAAATAAAAATGCATTAAATTTAAGTTGTTTATAGATGCTTGCATGCATTGGTTATCGGTTAAGTATGTTTTGGGTTTTCATATTTGATCAAAATATATAGACATTCGATAAATAATGATACCTTACGGTGAGTATCTATAATGTATTTATTCGGATGTCTTTTAAGTTATTGGTGACAATGCAAGTATCTTATGGTGAATACTATTGGGTTACTTATAAATTTCATTCTGCAATTGCCGGTATCAATGATTTTATATTTTGATCATTTATGTTTATTTTGAAATGTTTTTAACCGTTGTAATCTATGTAACTGATCTATACTCAACATTATTAAAACAATTTTTTATAATTTCATCTGTGCGAACTTAATTAAAATGTAAACTTATAATATAATAGAAATTAAAATGTAAATTAAAATCTAAAGTAAAGTTAAAAATAATGTTAAGTGTTAAAATGTAAACTGATACTAAAACAATTTTCAAACTTATATATATGTGCATAAATAAATGTTTGTATGCTAATTACTGGCAGTGGCTTATTTTATTCTGTTTTTATATACTCTTAGATTATATTATTTAATCTCTGCTATTCCACTGAGCTAGTGACATGGGCTAATGACCGGAACCAAAATATTTAAAAAAAAAAAATTTTTTTGGACTTACGTATCTGCCTACTTTATAAATTTTTCTAGGTTCACATGCCTAGATGGCGCCCTGTAGTTCAGATCACATTAAGCTTGCATTCTCCAGATCGTTACAACTGGCATTCAACATGGGGCCAGTTGTAATGATCCGAAGAATGCGAGCTTAACGTGATCTGCACTACAGGGCGCCATCTAGGCATTTGAACCGAGAAAAATTTATAAAGTAGGCAGATACGTAAGTAAAAAAAAACAAATCATCTTAAACTCGTATATATAAATCGCACAGATTAAAAAAAATTATTAAAATAAAACTTTATTAAAAATAGAAAGATATTTTAAATATATATATAAAAAAGAAATGCATCAAATAACATTATTAATAAATTAAGTTGGTCAGATAGGATAATATTGCTATTATTTAAATATGGAAAGTTTTAATTTAATGTTCATTATTTATAAAGTTCTTACAGTTTAAAACAGTTCATCTTTATCCATTGCTTGCCATGAATGTGAATTCCCATGCCGTCCTAAGATTGGTATTCTGTTGGCCAATTTATTTATCCATCCGGAGGTTTTTGCTTTAACTGGTCCTCAATGTAGAAAAACGATAGTTTATTTCTCTTTCTTTCTTAGCAAAACTGAAGGGATTGAAGAGTGCATCTTTTCAATCCCTTCTCCTTCACTTCCGCACTAACACATATCTGTCCTCTCTCAATAATAATTAATAACTAACTAATTAATAATTTCCAAATTTTCCTTTTATACTAATCTTAAGGATCCAATGGATGTTACATCATGATGGTGAAGACCTGTTTGTTGAGGTCCAATTTCCCGATGGATTTCTTTCATTTGCTAAAAGTTCCTATTGTTTTCCTATCTGACCGATGTTTTTACATTTAAATGCCCAAGGGCTTGTTTATCTTTAACTAATTAAAACAATCATTTCCATTTTCTGATTACTTAATGTGTTTTCCAAATTTAAAGATATATTTTTATCTCTAAATCTTTTTAAGTTTTTTTTTTTTTAAATATCTTTATATTTTTAATAAAGTTTTATTTTAATAATTTTTTTTTATCTGTGCGATTTATATATACGAGTTTAAGATGGTATTTAATTTCAATTTTTAATTCTTAAAAAAAATTTTTAAATGCGAACTTTTTATTTTTCTTTCATGATTAATAATAAAAAAACAATGTAACATCGTCTGTGCTCGTAACAATATATTAGGCTAATTTGTTACGGAATACTCAACTATTCAGTAAATAATCTAGTTTCTTAGATATAGAATTGAGGGTGGGAAAATTATTAAAATATTCAATAATTTTATGTATCACAATAAAAATTATAAGAAATGTTATTTGTTTTAAACATGGCTTATGAGAGGGTAGTATAAATGATTTTTCTTTCAACTTAATATTTTTTTAGCAATTTAAAATTGGTAATTAATAGATGTAAGTTCAATATAACTTGTGGAAATTTTGTAAATTTGTTTATAATGTTTGTGAAAGTGATATGCCTATTCATTTTTAAATATGTGACTTAGTTTTTAGATAGGAAGAGGAGTGTGTGTGTTTTAAATAATGCTTACTATAAATTTTATTTGCTGTGATTGCAAATCTCATTTAAATATTAAGAAAATTGTTTATAATAAGGTTAACATTTTTTAAAATAAAAATAAAAACTATTAAAATGTCAAACACTTCTCACTTAACAGAATGTTTCAATTTTTTGTCACTTATATAGACATATATTATTATGTACACATACTCAGTATGATATATATATAATAAATAAAATATCCATTAATTAAAAACAATATTGTAATTATAATTGAAATAATATTTTTAACGGTTTACAAACAATTACAAACAATCTTTAAATCTGCAGAAGTACTTTCGGTTACTTTCTAACCTGCCTCAACTGCCAATAAATTCAAAAACTAAAAGCGGAAGCAAACGTCATCAATTGAAATTCCACGAATCTTATATTTTAATGTTAGAAGCTTGTCGATTTATTAAATGCATTTTATTTCTGTTTATAAAAATTGCCTCTTTAATTTTTCTTTTACTATAGTTTCTCTCTTCATGAAGAATTTTCATATTTTCAAAATTAAATTTAAATTTATATTTACATGTTTTTTCGTGATCAAAGAAAACTGAAGATATTAAATGACCATTATTTTTATTTTTTAAATGATTATATAACAATTCATGTTCCTTCAATCTTTTCTCAATGCTGCACCTAGATTCACCTATATATGATAGCATACAATCACAAAAAATTTGATATATGACATTACTTTTTTGCTTGCCTTTTTTTCTTTGACTTTTTTTTCTTTGTTCATGAAAAAACATGTAAATATAAATTTAAATTTAATTTTGAAAATGTGAAAATTCTTCATGAAGAGAGAAACCATAGTAAAAGAAAAATTAAAGAGGCAATTTTTATAAACAGAAATAAAACACATTTAATTAATTGACAAGCTTCTAACATTAAAATACAAGATTTGTGGAATTTGAATTGATGATGTTTGCTTCCGCTTTTAGTTTTTGAATTTAATGGCAGTTGAGGCAGGTTAGAAAGTAACCGAAAGTACTTCTGTGGATTTAAAGATTGTTTGTAATTGTTTGTAAACTGTTAAAAATATTATTTCAATTTTATATATATATATATATATATATATATATATATATATATATATATATATATATATATATATATATATATTGTACTAATTGAAATTTGAAATGTGATGGATTGTTTGTCTAATATTTTTTCTCTTCTTGTTTGATTTTAATAGTGAATATATTAACCTGAAGTGCATTGGATTGTTGCTATGACAACAGATAATATTGGAGTAAAAAATGTTTGTTATCAATTGTAGTTTGTAAAATTTTGAATTGACTTTATTCATTTTAAAAATGAATGTGTAAAAAAATATATGATACTGATGAAATTATTATTTTTTCTTTGTTATATTTTTTTATTGTGATCTCAATAGTAGGTTACAAATAATACATCTAAATATTTAATGTCTCTATTATATTTGTTGTTCTATTTGTATTACATTTGAAAAATATGTATATTCATTTATTTTCATTATGGAATGAAGGCATGTAGTTTTAATTGCTTAATTTATGTTGAAGTGAAAGAATCTTATTTGTATTTTTTTAAAAATAAATATTTGTTATGTATAATGACTGTGAAATATTTTTATTTGTTGTTATTATTGTGTAATAAGACTGTTTTGTAGATCTGATGAAGACTGCATGGTAAGTCAAAACTGTAATCAATAATAAAAGTTTTTTTTTTTTTTGCTTTAAAGTGAAACGTGTAAGATTTTTGAAATTCAATATTATGTTGGCTAGAATTAACCAAACTGTTAAACAGAATGTTGCTATAATTTCTCTTACATCAATAGAAAAAGTTTATAAATAGAATTAAGCAGATTAAATGATCTTTCTCTTTCTTGGATTCTGTAGAAGCAAATCTAAGTTTCTACATGCAATGTTTTTGTTTGTTTTTAAAATTATATGATTATAAAATGGATAGACTGATAGGTTGAAAGCAATAATGTTTATCTGTTGGCTTGATAGCATCATCAAATTTGTGAGAAATGACAATTTATTGAAAGAATGAGAATTAATTCATAGCATTTAAAAAACGTGAACTTGCTTTGCTTTAAAAACAGATATTACCTGCAAGCTTGCTATGGGGCCATGTATCATGGGGATACTGTGTTACTGTGACTACCAGAATATCTCAACACCTGTACATATATAACAGATTGCACATTTAAAAATGAAGGAAGTTTGATATTCCTAGAACACAAAAAACATCTAAATATAACTCTGAACCCACCAATGCTGATATCATGACCCTGGAGAGAAATAATGCCAAACTCAAAATAAAAAAGGCATATTTCATTGTGAATGACCCAACAGCCACCGATAGATGAGATTCCTGCTTCTCAATTTCCACGAAATGGACTGGTTGATTAATTTGCATATATTTGCATACACTAATGATAACACAAAACTGAGAATGGCACAGACTATGAATATGGGAAAAGCCATAATAAAACATAGTTAAAATATAGCTTCACTGGTGTGCATTTAAAGCACACTATAATAGCTACTTTTCAATGATGAAGTCTAAATGGTGACAACAGAAATATGTACAAAAAGATTATATTCACCTGCTATAATTTTATGAGCCTGATAGATTATTTATACACATGATAGAAATTGGTTCAATTCCCATAGCATCATCATGGATAAAATTAGCATCTCTTCACTAGGAATGTTTTATGAAATAATTACTTGCTAAATGAAAAAAATACCAACTTTGCATGAATATAAATTAGCGCTTGCACACTTATAACATTATATAGATCAAATATCTGCTAAATAAATGAAGATTTGGATATTTGTAAAATATTGAAATCAATAAAATGTGCTTCAAATCTTATAGTTTTTCATGATATTTATACATTTTCTGAAATAATAAAACTGTAAGAAAACAGTATAAAAATAGTCCTTGGCATATGGTATTATTTTGGTAATGCCACATATAAAGACAATTACTCAATTCATTTGCTTATATTTATCATTAGTATTGGTATTTTTTTCTCTTCATTTAAAATGTATACATTTATTGATCTAAAGAGTAGTATAATTTTAGATTAAGTATTGATCCATTTATGTACCTAAATATAAGAGAGTTATGTTTTCTAAGTTTGAATTTATATTTTGCAGAATAGTAATTATTATTTTAATTTAAAATATTCATTTTTTAATTTATTGATTATAAACTAACAACCAGTATAGCACTTATTATATTCAGAGTTCAAAAGGATTATATCACAATAATTATTTATTTTATTTTGTTTTTTTAAATTTATATTAACACATAATTTAGATTCATTACATATAAATATATTATTTTAATTAACTATAATCTTACATAAAATATGAAAAGAAAATATATCTGGAATTTTTTTACATTTTAGAAATTGTAAATGTTCTACAACATATTTGTGTTACATAACATATCTGGCTTGATTTAGTATCCAATAGGTGGAGATTGGTGTGCAACCACCTATTTAAATATGAAGTTAATAAAGAAAACCTATTGCATAAAGCATTATTGGATTATATGCATATATGTTAAGTGTTTATTTACCATATATATATATATATATATATATAAATTTTAATTTATATCCATTTGTTAATAAATTTTGAATTAATTTAAAATAAGTAAACCTGCTTAGTTGTCATTCAATTTTACAATGCAAACTTGTTGGTATATCATATTTGGATGACACAATATTTACTAATTGTTTACACCACATAATTAACTAGAAGCCATTATAAAATAGTTCAGAATCCAAACCACAAGATAGGTAAGAAAGCATTATTACATATCACTTTCTTTATATTGAAATTAATATTTAATATCTCAATAAGTATATATTTTATATAGAAATAAATTAAGTGATTTGACATTTTAAATTATTTAATAAGTAATTAGAAGCTCATTGTAATTTATCTAGTTACAAGTGAGTTATATTATGATAGAAATTATATTTAAATTGATCTGATGATTGATAGATACAAATATGATAACTATTAAAGATGAGTAAAAATAGTTGCAATTAAATGTTTGTGTATTTTATTTTAAATCATTACTGATCAAAATTTATATTATGTTAAGTCAATATAAAACCAATAAAGATCATAACTTTAATCAGTTATAGAGCTGGTAATAATAATATATTTTATTCTGTTATAAACTATATTATAGGTTTTAATTATATTTAAAGTTTGTTAGTGTGGATTGTAGATTTAGCTTAAATATTAAATTTTAATATTACTATTTGATTATAAATCTAACAATCTCTCATATGCTTTGACAGTTATAGTCTAAAGTTGTATTAATTTAGCTTTATTATATTGAAGACAATCCATATTTAATATAATTTGCAATAAAAATGTAGGATGGGGGTTGATCATGTTTTTGATTGATTACCAGTTTAATCCATATTGATTATTTTTTAATGCAGTAAAATATCTGGTGATATGTAAATAAGTCAATAATATATTAAAATTTAGTATTAATTGAACCAAATTTTAAATATTGATTAAATATTAATATATAATTTAATAATATTTCAATAAGTTAAAAAAGATAAAGCAGTCTTCAAATAGACTGCTATGTGATAATAGTTTTTGCAAGAAAAAGGCAATACTTATCAGACATGGCAATTTCTGTTTGATAAGGACTTTGTAGGTTTTGATTTTTTTTTTTAGACTTTACTTAAGAATAGATTGATATCCATTTTCCAACCATTGATTGTATCATTAAGTGACCTATATGGAATTTGAACATAATTTCAACTTTTACTTGGCCTGAATTTGAATCCAAGTCATAAATATGGCATGTAGGTGCTATTCACCATAAAGTACACAACATCACATGATCATCATCTCATACTAACACATAAGTGTTGTAAACAAAGGCAAAACTCTTCATACAGTAGTGCCACTTTTTTTCAATTTCATTCTCATAGTTTTGTAGTAGAGATAAAAGGTGGCTGCTGGAGGGTTGCATTAGATCCTAAGATCTAGGGGCAGTGCTCTCAGATCCAAGGCTCCTCACTGATGATGGCCACAAGCCAGAAACTAGTCTGGGGATATTGGATGAGTAGGCATTAGATAGGGATTTTATGCACAAGCCTTCTGGCATTATGGAGAGTTTTGCCCTTGTTTATAAAGTACACAAATTAACATTATCCACTGTATATATACATACAACTGTAGAAAAGATAACATTAATGTAAAATATTTACACTGAATGTGTTAGTTCCTTTTGAATTATTTTTTCTGTGATTGTTAATTAACATATATATGTTGAAGTATTGTAAAAATGAATTATTAAACTGATTGATGATAATTACATGTTTTTAACAAATTGTCTTTATTTACATACTTGCTTATTTATGCATCTAAGTTTGTTTATGAAAATAAGTAAATCAAAATTAAAATATTTATATGTTTACACTTTAAAGATATTGATTTTGCAATATTTCATTTAAAATGTTAAATTTTGTTTGAGGCATAAAAACTAATTACCTTTTAATTTATTAGTTAGAAATTTATTTCAGTAAAAATTTTAATTTTGATTAAATGTAATTAATGAATAACTTTGATTGAATTTTTTTATTGTTATGACTATTTTCATTTTATAATTTTAATTATTATTTGATTCAAAATGTCAGATGTTTCCTAACTGAGTGTTCTGCCTGAAAGAATGATCAATCAATTTATTATATTCTTCTTACTTCATGATGGCTTTTTAAATTTTTAAATTTAAAAATGGCAAGGGCCTGAATGAGCAAATTATGATTAAGTATTTTTAAAATAATGTGTAAATGAAGTTAAAAATTGTAATGTGCTTTAAGCTTACTTGAAAAAATGGATGTTTCAAATACATGTATGTGTGGAGGATTGCTCTGATTTTTGGGATGATAGATGATTGTGATGAACAATGCATGGATAAAAAAAAATGTAAATGATGTAAATAGTTTCATTTTTTTAAAAATAATAATATAGAAGTCTGGAAATCCATATTATGTAGTTATCAACCATGTTTGTATAATAAAGCTTTAATTTCAATAACCCATTTGACTTAAATCTTGTCTTATGGTAGTGTGTGATAACCAGTATAAATGTTGGCTAGAGTAAGCCTCCACATTTGACCTATAATATTCATAATTTCTAAAATAATCGATGATCTGTTGTGTTCTTATTTTCTGTGGCAAATGAATTGTTATGAAACTTAGCTTTTTTAATATCATGGAATCATCAATTATTTGATAGTCTATGAAATTATTTACATAAATAATTTTTTCTTTATTATCTTTAAATTTTAATGCTTTAACTATTTTATGTGCTTTGTTTTGATGACTATTTATTTTTTCATAACTTCTATTTTATAGTTATTTTGAAGGCACTGAAGGTTAGAGTCTGTATCATAAGGTTTGGTTGCCCTTTTAATAAATTCAACAATTTTAAAAGCATGATTATTAAATATCTTTGCATTTTTATGCATAATAATGTGCTACTTGGATTAACAATTGCAACAAAAATGTTTAAAAGATTTCCCAAGAGAATGTTCAGGATTGTGCTCAAGAGGATTCTTTTCCTTATTATTAAGCAAGCCATACTTATTTGTAATGGGTACTTTCATTTTACACTTATGCTAATGATTAGACCAACATTTAATAGTTGTTGCAATATTGATATTAGTATGATATGTTGTTTCAAAGCAGGCTGTTTTTGTGAAATTATATTGTTTATCTGATAAATTTACATCACTACCTGTAATGCCATTATTTTCAAAAAGGTTCAGACCTTTTGTCAGATTCTTACACTTGCTACATGATTATAATACACAATCTTCAATTTTAACACACACCTTTCATATTAAATAAGATTATCTTTAAATTTTTATCAAAATAGAAAAACAATTGATTTGAAATGTGAGTAGAATACTTTTACTGTAGAAGTATAAATATTGAAAATATATATGGTCAATAAAAAATATATAAATATTTTAGTAAATACAAATATTCAAGTTTATGCCCCTCACATTCACAAAGTTGAGGAAGTGAAGATCATTTATAAAGAACTATAAAAGGGTTTTGAATTCAAGAGATATTTTTAATTTGGCATAGATAAAATGCAAGAAATGAAAAATGTTTGAAAAATATGATAAAAGAGATAATACTTGTAAAATTGTGAAGGAGAAAAAAACTATTCATAATACTTTTGGTTTTGTTCATTTGCTTTAAAATAATATTCAAAACCAAAATAGTCAAGAAATATAAAAATAAAATGACTGCACATTTGAATTATATTTTGATTAGCAGCTAATCTTTGTTTTGAGACTGTAGTGGACTTAAGATTAAGAAGGAACTTTCAAGCGTGGGTGGCCTAGTGGTTAGCAAAGCTGTCTTCCAAGCAGTTGGCCTGGATTCGATTCCTGGTCAATGCATTCTTGACATATGAAAAAAAAAGTTTTCTATTGAATATGATCATTGAAAAATAAATCATAAGTGTCAAAATAAAAATGTGACAAAAGTTGTTGAGAAAGACATTAATAGTAAGTCATATCTCTAACTTTCAACAAAGCTAAATGTTCCAAATTATTTTAAAATATTAAAAGATTGTGAAAATAATTAGCTATTTAAATATGAAGTAAATAATAGATACTTCACTAAAACAGATATATAAAATGCAGAAATACGTAAGAAGCAATTTAGTAATGTATATTTTATTAAGGTAAGACAATATATACAAATAAAAATGAAAACAACGCTAAATACCTTATTTAAAAGAATTGAAATGTAGAACTCTATTATTAGTGAATGGAAAAAAAACAACGATAATATCAAATGACTTTCTACTAAGCGTAATTATACAAGTAGCCTAAATAAAATGCCTTTGCAAGAAAATATAACTATAAAATTAAAAAAAAGTTAGACAAAAAAATCTTAAAATTAGAAAAAAAATTATTTCACTGTTAAAAAAAAAAAAAGCAAAACAATTTTTAAAAATAAAGATGATGTCCCATATTACGAATAAAAATTATTTGGTTATTAAAAACAATGGTTTGATAAAACAAATTAAAAAATAAAGAAAATCATTATTAGTTTATATATATATATGTCTAAACAATAAGTATAAACTGGATAGCTTAAGAATATAATGCTTAAAAAAAATGAAAAGAAGATGATGGGAATTACTAATAGGTCAGTGAACATCACAATCATGAACACAAAACTTTAGACTCAAAATCAACAAAGAAACAAATGGAATGTAAAAGTGTTTATATAATATAATAATTAATCAGTAAAGAAATATTATGGCAAGCTATAAGAAGAATAGATAATTAAGAATGATCACTTTACCCTGGTTTTATAGAAAAGATTCTAACTTTATAAGCATTTCTATCATAATTAAAGTGTTAAAACATCATGATATAGATTCAAGACATTTTCAAATGCTGATGAATATTTATAATGAAACAATATTTGCAAGAAGATGAACAATGAGAAAATTGTTTTACAGAATGATTACAAAATGTTAAGGTTTTACAGTGATTACCAAACGGCACTAAAGCAGTTGTTTTTGCTTATCATATATTGTAAAGGTTAAAAAAAACAACAACAAGTGATTTATGAAACTGTGGCTAGTTAGAACATTCATAAATAATGCTTCACAACTATAAAACTTTTACAAATTTAAATGAGCTGGTTTAAAGTGTGAGAAGATTAAAATTATACTTCATATATTTTCAAAAAAAAGGGGGGCAATTACCATTAATAACAATGGAATTAGAACAAGTTACCAATCATAAACTCTTTATTAAATTTTAATAGAGTCAGTAGTCTAATGAATGCAAGGAATTATAATATTAATCATAGATAAACATAATCTAATCAGAAAAAAGAATATTAAAGCAAAATGTATTTATGTCCTAGAAATTTAATATATATATATATACACACACACTTTATCAATTCTTTATTAACACTTTATAGGAAATCATAAAAAGTTGATAAATGATACAGCAAAGCATTAGTAAAATATTAGATGAAAAAAACAAAATTTCAGATATTGAAATATATCTGGTATAGATATAATAAAAGATGGCAATAGAAATATACTTAGAAAAAATTCACATATGAAATGAATAGAAAATATATTGAAGTTTCCTTGTTTCATATCATTTCAACAATGTGGATAAGAAAAGCCATAAATGAAGATACTGTATCAAAGTAAAAAAAACTTTATCCAGCAATCAATTAATAATTATTTAAATTAGTGGTACTCAACATTTCCTTGGCCATGCCCCACCTACGCATTTTTAAAATCCTGACACCATCTCCTCCAGGTTCTGGCATATAATTCTTATTATTCAAAAAATAAACTCCTATTGCATGGAGGAAATCTAAAAGACTCTTAACAAAAGGACAGTTAAAGTACAATGGAGTTTCAAGCCACTTAACTTGCTCCAGGTAACATTGGAAATGTAAAGAGTGAAAGTTATTTAAACAGAAAAACAAAATTGAAAAGAAGATGGCATGGAAAGAGGAAAATTAAAAAAAAGCATTCGTTTTTTTATTATATGTCAAATGCGTTGACCGGGAAGCGAACCTGGGACTGCCAGCTGCTTGGAAGGCACCTATGCTAATCACTAGACCACCAACGCTTGCCAAAAAAAAACACTCTTAGCTTACTTTAAGAATAATAAGATATAAGAACAATTAGAAGGCTTTCAAATTCACTGTTAATAACTCAGACAAAAATAAAAAAAACAAAACACTTTTAATAACTCATTCTTAAATTGATCCCTTTAAAAATCAAATTTCTCCCACTGTATGATATGGAATCAAGATTGGGAACCACAGATTTAAATTGAGGATGATTAATATATATATATGTTTGCGTTATGTGCATATTTTAAACAAAGTAACAACATTTAATTTATTTTTAAATGAAAAATAGCTTCATACATATATAATGTATCACTAAAAATGAGAACAATAAAATTAATATTTGTTTCATTTCAAGTAATTTATTTTTCATACATGACAAAAATATCTATGAAATTTATCTGCTACAATTTACAAACTAAGCATGCTTCAGTGATTAGAATCTTGATAAACCTACAGCAGTTTTAATGTAAAATATTAATTCACAACAAAAGACTTCTGCATCAAAAATATCTAAATATTTTTTTTCGTTTTTTAAATAAAAATTTGAATATTTTTTTAAAAACAGATGCAATGACTTTTTTCTTGATATAAACACACTTTATTGATATAAAATATATAAAATAAAGACTAATTGAAATTATTAAGCAACTGCTAGATTTTAAAAGACATTAAAAAAAAAAAAACTTCATTCACTAGTAACTTCTAAAAAATAAAGGAGGGATATTTTTTTTAAAAATTGTGGCAGGAATGAATTTTTGCCACTCTTTATTTCATTTAAATTTTGTTACAATTATAAAATAATTAGAGGAGGTTTGAACCCAGATTTTCATGCTCCCTATATCCATCCACTTCATCTTATATAACCGATACACATGACTACATACACGTGAAAAAAATAAATGATCTCCAATATATGTATTTCATGCTGAACCAGCACGCGTCAGATAATTCAAATCATTATCTCCCACACACATATATATAATCAATTCAAACCCTTTTTAATTACATTACATTCAGTATAAACAATATACTTGTATTTAATTATAAATATAGAATAAATGTTTAGGAATCAAAATATTTTAATTCACGGTTATAGACGTTAGATAAAATTGATGGTATGATTTATATTACCAAGAAAGCTTCAAATAGTGTCATTTACTAGGATTTGTAGTTTTTACAAACGCGGTTACTATTGATTACAATTTACAAACCAATTTACCAAAAACACTCTGAAAATTCGTATTAGAATAAAGCCTGATGAAACTCTCATTTTAATTTTGTTTTAGAACATAGCAAAATACTATTAACCTGGTTTCTTGCAATATAGAAACATCTACAGTTGATATTATAAATAAATATTTTTTTATGTCTGTAGAATATATTATTTTATTTATAAAGTATGATTTGTTTAAATAACACGTTAATATTATTTTGAATACCGATCCAATAAAATTAAAAATAACACAATATATTAAACACTTAGTACAATAATTCTTTTACATCTGCATTATGTGTTTTCTAGGTCTTAACATGGACATCAAAATTGGCAGATAATCATGAAATAATATATATTTTAACACACACACACATATATATATATATATAGAGAGAGAGAGCGAGTGAGAGAGAATAATCATGTATTTATTTATGGTAAATTTAATATAAAAATTATGCGCAACATCAATAAAAATGATTACAAAAATAGAAGACTGTAGTATATATATATACATCTTAACCACATCTTTTCTTTATACAATATATATATATGTCAACATATTAAACTAAATTTGTTTTAACTAGAGAATCATCTATGATTTCTGAAAAATGGAGTTGGATATCTGTGTAAACAAAATTGGTGTGAATTAATAAAAGTTTTATTGATATTTGTTTTTCATATATATATAGTATGCCCATATTTATAGTAGAATTAAATATAAAAATTACATATTGGAAAAATAATAATAAGCCTTTGAAATATGAGGAAACTACATTATGGAAATACTGTACATAACTTGGAGGAAAAGTTTGATTGAAGAAAATAAAAGTATTGTGGATGGCATTGCTAAAAAAAAATAGTATAGGTTATAACATGATGAAACATTCAAAATTGTGCTCATTTGTTGCAAAATGAAATGGTGAAGGAAAAACCAGCATGTGAATATTTAAACTAAAAAATCATGATAGTTATAGTAGATGCATAAAAGATTTGGCATTGGAATAATGATTGAAGACTATCCTGCCTAAATTATATATCGAGAAGAAAACACACATTAAGTCATAGTCCAAAATATTGAATAAAATAAAATAATAAAATTATGACAATTAAAAGAGAAACATAGGTCAAATTTGTGGAGGTATATGTATTTTTATATATTCACTCAATCACATTCTCTTAGAAAAAAATGTTACTTCCTTTATCTTTTTGTGAGTGAAATTGTGTATAATAATGATGATTAAATGCAAAAAACTTGCACATTCAGAGAAATGTTAAATTCTTAACTGGACAACAGCAATCATTTTGTTGTTATGGATTCATATAAATAATATTTGCATTATAAATTAGAAAATTAAATATTTTTTTTAAAATAGCTTCAAAATGTAAAATATATAATCATACCAATTCTGAAACAACAAAAGAAGCTACATTTTATGTTCATACCAATTACTGAATCGTCACAATAACTAATTTGATGCCTTTTTTTCCATATTTTGTTAATACCTTTACACTTATAACACAATATGTTATTATGTATCAGAATATTTCTCTTTTTATTTATTTGATGCTTTTTCAGTGTTGATTATATAGTAACCATGTCATGATAGTGTAAAATTTTAAGAACAAAATAAATCCATCCCCCTTGTTACTATTTTAAAATTTTGTCAATTATCTTTAGTGATAATCTACTAGTTTGAACAAAAGATATGTGACACTGTTTCAATGCAGCATTTCCATTTTTGCTACAAATAAAAACTGAACTTTACTTAAAATAACTTTAAATGTCAAAGTAAATGATTGAAACAATTTGATCAATTCTAAAATAGCCTGAAAGTACATGAAATTTAAAGCTATATTCATTGCAAAATTTATATAAACATCCATTACTTTCTGCAAATGACTTCATGCCATTCTTTTCAGCAATTTTTTTTTGCCAAAGCTTTTGTATAGTGTTAAAATTGAATAATATTTTTATTTGCATCCTTTATCCACACATTCAATCACATAAATGTGGATGGCAATTTAAAACTTTAAGAAGCAGAAGCAATCCTAGTACAATAAATTTGTTTGTTTAATAGGAATTTAAATTATATTAAACAGTGATTATATTTTTCAGTACAAATATAATTACAAAAAAATATATAATAAATATTAAATTAAAATATACCTTAAAAATAATTATTTGTACACATAATTATAAAAAAGAAAAACAATTTACTTATTTTTTATATTAGCAAATTTTCATTACACTGATTTATTTTTTTAAAAAATGCAAGCAGAACATAATAAGTAAAAAAACAATAACACAATAATAAATAAATTAGATAAAAAAAATTATGAGGCGTAATAAAATAAATAAAATAAGGAAGTAAAAATATTCACAACTTAGTAATTTGACTAATTAAGAAATATATAATGTAGATAAATTTAATATTTTTTTGTGAATACATTTCTGCAAATAAATATCCTTATTGTAAATAATAAATTAATATCCTATTGACTATTCTAATATTCATTTATGATTATCAGAATTTAAATCCCTTTCAGTTATTTTTAACTTGGAAAATGCACCCCCAGTAATGGAAAGCAATTATAATAGAGCACACACCAAACTGGCATTCTTTTTTTTTCTTTCAGAACTAAATCTGACATCTTTTTTCCTGCAAAAAAAAAGTACTTTGAACTTCTTTTAAGCTTGGCGAAATTTCTATCATCATTAATTTTGCACTTTGAAACTATTATAAATGAAACTTTTCAATTGTTAAAGCCTTGCAAAGAAGTACTATAATATTTATGACATGTTAAGATTGTAATAACTTAATAAGTCTATAGGGTTGATGATATGAATTTTAGAGTAAATTCTATAAAACAGAAAAATAACAGCTACTGTGCAGACCAATAATATATGCATGAATATTATAAATTTTTAATTACACTGAATTTATAATTTTATATCTTTCATTTGATATTGTTTGCAAATGTAGATTTTGAGAATATGAGGGACTGTAAGTTGAAAAGTGCAATTGATAATTATTTATAATTAGGCAAATCTTTAAGAATTGTGAATTCTTCCAAAAACTTGAACTAGCACTAAGATCTAGGTGCAGTGCTCTAAAATCCAAGGCTCCTCACTGATGAAAGCCACAAGCAAAAAACTAGTCTGGGGATATTGGATGAGTAGGCACTAGATGGGAATTTTATGCACAAGCCTTCTGGCATCCATTGATTACTCTAACTTGCAGTGAGTTGCAATACACATAGTGAGTTTTGTCTGTTTTAGTGTAATATCTGTTAAAAACATGAATCATTAAGTTCTTACTTTTTAAAAATAAATTTTCAAATTGAGGAGGGAAACGTCTGGAGAAAATGCTAAATCAATAAATTTTATTTAATTATACAAAAATAATATGGAGAATATGTTAATATTCAACATATGTTTAAGTTTGCATGTAATATGTCTTTAATATTATGACAATATAATAAAGGAAAACTTATTAATATCAGAAAGATTTGAGAACTTATAGTGTCCAATATACAAATGTGTGCATGCATGTATCTTGTATATGTAATAAGTGGGGGGGGGTATTGTATTAACTGTTAACTCAAATGTTAAATTATGTTTTTTTTATTAATTTAATAGCAACCATAAATGTATTTTCCCTGAAGAAAGATACTATCATGTAAACTGTTGATTCAGATTACAACAAATATTGAATCCATTGTTTTTTAAAAAACTGAAGAAAGTTAATGATTGTTATAAAAAATAATATAATAAAAGCTTATTAAAAACTAAAGATGTAAGGAATTTGATGATTATTTACAAAAATATTGTAAATCAAAGTAGACTTAGTTGTTAGCTTTAAATGCAATTAAGATATTAAAACATTATCATATACTATTTACAAATTCTATGTGTGTAAATATATATAAACACACTTTATATCATTTAATGTAAAATCTTTAAAAAAAGTGATATTTATTAATTATTCTGATTACAATTAAAGTTATGTTTTTAATAATATTTTTATCCAGTCATTAATTTATCATAAAAATAAATAAATAAATTGAATAAAATGTTTTTTATAATTTGATTAATCTGTAAAATGGTAAAGAGTTTTAAAATGTAAAAATTGTAATATTTATGATTTTTTTTAATAAAAGGCACAAGTTGTGGATGAATAAAAATATCTTTATAAACTTAAGCATAAAAAATGAGAAATTATTGGAGCCAAAGTTAATTGTTTCTATTCTTGAAAAAAGAAGAGACAATTGTTTTTAAATTATGAGAATTATAATTTATTTAAATAAACTAATAAAAAAAGGTTATTTCAAATAAACAAAATTGTCCACATAAAAATATATGGAATCGGAATCAAGATTTTTTCAATGAAAAATCTAAAAAAAAGATAGATTAAAAAGTAATGGAGCTGCAAAACTAGAAAAAATATACAGTAGTTGCAAAAAAATATTATTCACATATAAAGTGATCAAGAGATCATTGTATTTAAATTTTACACAAATAATGCATTTTGTCCATGTTTACTTTTTTTTTTTACTTTAGAATAAAAAATAATGTAAGCAATTTTCAATTGGTAAGCAATATCAGGATTTTAAAGATATAAAAAACTGTTACATAAAATTAAACATAAATTATGACAAAGTTTTTTTTATTGCAAATTATAAAAAAAATGACAAAAAGCCATTTGATATTTTAAAATAGTAAGGTGTTTCTCCTATAAAAGACTAAAAAAGAGTATCTTTAAAAAAAACATCTTTGTTACTACAAGTTTATAACTAATTATTTTATAAGCAATTGAAATCTCAATTCAAACAATTTTTTATGTTAGCCTCACTACAACTTTCTCTGCATTCTCTTTTTTTGAAAATGGTATACTAGTAATATTTTCATTATTTTATCTATATCTTTTCTATCATCTCTATTCTAATATATTTTTAAGAGTCTCTAACAAACTTTTCCTAGTTGAAATATGATTTATCTACATAATATATATATATATATATTGAAACTGTAAGATTTGTATTCAAATCTTAGTTTTTCCTTAGTTCTGTCATCATTCTACCTCTCGCCCCTTTTTGTATGGGTTTACCCATTCTGACCTTGAATATCAGATTAATGCGTAATAATATACAATATCTGTAAAGTGTTTAAATAAATAATTAAATGTTATATATGCACACATACTCTGATAAGCTTATTTTAAAATAACGCATTGCAAGGTATTATTAAATTGCCTTGCGTAAGTTGTATAAATTTAAATAATCCTATTAATTATTCTGATAGGTTTAAATAATATTTTAAATTATATAAAAAAAAAATCAATAATTATATTTTTAAAATGTAAACATATTATTATTTAGGTCAGGTCCAGGTAATACTTAAATTATAAAAATAAATAATTCTCAATTTAAAATAAAGATTCTTTTAAAATTCCCCTGCTGATTAAAGGCAAGTCATAGCGGGAGGGGGAAAAAGATGACAGAGCTAAAAAGGTATTTTAAAACAACTGTAAGGAAGATGAAGCTCTGAAGAAGACTGCTGAACAGTGAAACTGTAAGAAAATAAAGAAGTTTTTAAGAAAATTAATTGCATTAAAGTGTATATGAGTAAAGTATTATAAATAATATATATGTACAGAAACAAAGAAAAAGGTTTGTTAAAAATAACTTTTATAAATTACGTCATGTAAAAGGTAAAATGTAAAAGTGATGAGATTGAAATTCCAACCTGTATGACTATTGCATCTGTGACCTAAAGGGATGTATGGCACAGACCCAAGAGACAGCTGCATGGATGACGTATTTGCTCGATGGATCACAGAGATAAGGAAAAATAGAATAAAAAGACGGCTGATTGTTAAAATAAATGTGTTTTCATTAGAGGAAAGTAGAATGAAAAAGTAAAATGAAAGGTTAGAACCAGAAACATTAATTCTAATTATGCTGTTGATTATATTTCTTGCATTCCAAATTTTATATCCAGCAATGTGCCAAGAGTAGGCACTGTGCTATGCTCTTCCGGACTGATGGCTATACAATCTTAAAACTCCCACAAAAATGTGATAAACCTAAAATTCTGATACTTCTGTCGAATAAAACTTCTCCTAAATGTAACTGCCATTGAACCAGGAAACTCGGACTCTCCAAACAGTGTGCACACTTAAATGAACTAAAGGTAACATGATACCCAAGATTAAAATTCGTTTTGGAACTCTAATTGAACTCTATATTTCTAATATTAATTTCATTTTAATTTCTACTATTGTAATCCTAAAATTAAATCTATTTTCTGTAATAATACTATTTTAAAAATGAACCTCATAAATTAATCTATCTTTATTCTACTTGGGTATCCAATTTTATTATATTCATTAAGATTATATTTCATGCCCACATGGTTTCCGAGCTGATGTTTTTTATTTTCATATAATTCGTGGACGAGCTACCCTCTTCTGCGAATTTAATATCATAACAGTAAATCATATCAAGTAATAGATTTCAGCTTGGGAATCATATAATATTTTAATATGTTTTATTAATACGAGATCTATATTATTAGTTAATGTATTTGTTAATGAGCTATCATTCATGCTAGGTTAGTTAAATCTTAAATAAAGCCATAATGTTAAGAAGGAAGGGGGGGGTTTAATGATAGTAAATTAATTACTAGTCATGTGGAGATTGGGGATAGATTTGTATAAATAAATGTGTTTGCATTAGAGTTATGAACTGTGCTAGTTATTGATACATGAATTTTTGTATTGCAGAAATGTAATAGAGGTACTGTAAGTGTTTTTTTTTGCACTTAAGGAGCATACAAGATATATAATAGCACAGGAACTTTGTCACACGGTCGGGGATGGAAAGGCTACAACCTCATACCGACACCGTGCTCGTGACCACTCCTAAGGGACCCAGCCTGATGTTTGGCTGACCCTCTTCATATTCCACTAACAATTACCTTGTCATGCAGTCAGGGATGGAAAGGCAAAGACCCCATACCGATACTGAACTAATGACAGACATACAGGGCTCTGATCCGACGTTTGATCACCCCACCAGCCTCTAACATTTCTTCTGCGATTATCCTTTTTGAAAGCGGATTCTTTTATAGCTCAGCAGTATTCATGCTACTGCAGGTCACTTTAATAATAATTATAAAGTTTATGCTGGGTCTAGCTCCACTCCTCCACATATGTTAATCTTGAATAAAATATTAGAATAAATATTAATATTATAAAGTAAATAGGATGATAGCTTCATGAATGAATGCACTCCTCATTAAGATCTTGTAATGTGTCTCGTAACCTTCGCCATATGAAATGTGAGGCATGGAATGTAATTTATATTGATATCCAGGTAGTGTAATATATTTATCTATGTGAATTAACCGCAATTAAAATATTTAAATTATTTATATCCATGTCTGTGTCTGCTTAATTTAATAATAATTAGTATTAATCATATCAATGAATAGTAGAATATAGTAGTAGTCCGTAAGGTGAAACCATTAGTTAGAGTCTCTTGTTTACCTGACCACTGGGCCTAGAAAATAATGCTATTTTTAGGGTAGATGCATTGTCATGTGGGTTTTCTTGTGAATAAAACTGCTAGGTTCGAATATGGTATCACAGGCCCTGAACCCACCTGTTATGCTACCATTCGAACATGGTGGTGGAATTTTGCAACATGTTAACAAGGCATACGAAATCATACCATTACTATATATATATATATATATATACTCTGTTCAATAAAATATAAAATTTTATTTTACCTTTTAGCCTCATATCCATATTGTAAAACAATCAAGGATTAAACTAGACTTCAAAAGTAACTGCCTTTTTTTTTTGACATTTTAAAAAATGTATTTATTTTAAAATCTAGTTTAAAAAAGAAGCAATTTTTTTTTTTCACATGAGTCTATTCAAATATATGCTGAATAAAATTATTTTACAAAAAAAGTTCATGCCAAATAACCAAAATTATTGTATTAAACTACATTTCAATAACCAACTCTAAATTTTTTTAAATGTAAGATGTCTAAATTCAAATCTAAAGGCTTTATAATAGGTGAATGTGTTTAAATAGATGATTAACATTTGGTGAAATTATTGTTTTCAGCACTATAAAAAATTAACAAATATATCACAATAAAATAGCTTTTATTTATGCTAACAATAATTATTATTTTGATATGTCTTATAATTTATAATTTGAACTTATTACATTTATCATATCAAATATTTTTAACATCAAAAATTGGGCAAATATACCTCCATAGGATAAATATTTTTTCTGAAATAATTAATCAGTAGATGTTTTAATAATTTATGTCTTTCATTTATTATTAACTTGTAAATTATTAAATCTTTAATAATAAAGGTCTGTTAATTATTTTAAGGGGAAAATTACTGTTTGAAAATAAGTACATTTTATTAAAAATTACCACAGTAATGTTTTCCTGAAGTTTGTGATGATGGTGTTCTAGTTATATTTTTATATTGGACTATTTCCATCATCTAATATAGATATTGAATATCGTTAAAAAATTAAAGTTTTTTTTTTTTCTAAAGACATTCAATACATATATTACATGATGAAAATGGTCCAATATAAAAATATTACCAAAGTAATACTTCATGTAAGCAGTTTTATTCAATGATAATAAAATGAATTAATATTTATGTCTCTGACGTAGGATGACAATGTAATTAAATAAATATCTATTTTGGTCCCTGTTTACTAACTGCAATGGATAGAATTTTATGGTGTGCATAATATCATTCACTCATAATGTTATGGGATTAATTAGTCAGTATAATAACATAACTCCTGAATTATTGTCCACTTCATTAAATTTTGTGTCAGTTTGTAATTTCGTTTCAATTATTATATTGGCCTGATATCATCAAATTTAACTGAAAATTTATTTTATCTTAAAATACATAACTAAAAATTATGTAATCTCAGCCAAGGCACCAGTAAATATGAAAACAAAATGATGATGATGACTTTAAAATTTTCTTATTATAATATATGCAAGACTTTTTCTTCATCAATAACTCATATCCACTCATGTTTCATTGGAAATATTAAGATATATTATTAAATATTTTAATTATAAGATTGTATATAAATTTTTAAAAGGCGCCCAAAAAGTAGATATCAGTTTTAATTTGTTTCAAATGCAAAATATTTTAATAAATAATTGATCTTTCATACAAAGTAAAATTTCGGATAATATATTGTCAACACATTTTACTGAATCACTAATTAATTATTACAACTTGATAATAATGACATTTAAAAATAAGTATAAATAATCAAAATTAATAAATGACATGTGACTTATACGTTTAATTGTTAGTTAAAATAAATTACACACATTAGTATATTTTTAAAGCCTTTTTTTTAAAGTTTACTTTTGATCGTTTGTCTTTTAAATAAATAATTAACAAAAATAATATTAATAATTATACACACACACCTCACATTTTGTATTATAAGTTTTGATATTTTATAGTAATACAAATGGAAATATAATTATTAATTATATTACACAATTATGTAATAAAAAAATAAAAATACATATTAAATTTCTCTACTTAAAATGGTTGTTATGTATCCACAGTTGGTTAATGTTTTTTTAAACAAAATGTTTAGTAAAGTGCCAAATTTTTTCAATGGTAAAATATTACTATGATAATTAATTGAAAAGAGATTATTATAGTGCAATCCTTTTCATAATATATTACTTTAATATTATATTTAATGTATGAAGCACCGATTTATTTTCCCATAAATGAATAGGTCAGGGGTTGGCCATCTAAGACATGTGTGCTAAGCGCGGCACGCGACAGTCTGATTAAATTTGAAATAATAAAAAATTATATTTTAATTACAGTGCACGCATTTCCTCCATAACCTACATTTTGCATATGCGATTCAAATGTAAATGAAAATCATGATTCACTTTAATTTAGTAATTATTTTGTATAATAAACATACATTCTATCTTTGCTATTTTCAATAAAGATAACACCTAGGTGGGATGGATAGAGGATTAATTTGACTTGGACTTTTTTTTTTTTTTTTTTGATAGCCAATTGATTCTTGATACTTTTGAACTTAACTGCATATTTGGAGTAAATTATATTCAGAGAGAATATTATATTGATTAATTCATTTGAAAAACTTCTGTTCATAACTATATGGTAACATATTTTAAGTTTTGGTGCATTTGGAAAGAAAAAGTTTATAATTAATGATAGTACGTCAATGCATGAACGAAATCAGCAAATACGTGAGACTTGATAATATCGTTCAAATCTCAAAGAAATTAAAAATCGTTTTTTTCTTCTTCTTTTAAATGTCTATTGTATAATTAAAACAAATTTATCATATAGAAAATTTCTAAATGTCCATAGTTTTTTTTTTAAAAAAAAAAACAAAAAAACAGAATATACGAAATGTTTCCAATTTCGAATTGATTTTTTATATCACAAAAATGACTTTTTTTTTTAAACATTTTTGATGAATGCTAGAAAAATAATTGTTTTATTTTATTAGAGTTTATTAGTCAGTTTTTTTAAATTAAACTATTAAAAGCTTTATATGATTTGCCTATTCCGAATCACTGTACAATAATCGGCAATTTTGTAAACAATACATATTTTTTAAGCACCAATATGATAATTTTTTTCCATGTCAAAGGAAATTTTAAACATGTCTTTCAAATACAATACAATTTAACAAAACATACTTTTCACAAAGGATTATTTTATAATATTTAATGACCAATAATATAAGATTTGGTAATGGGTTATAAAGGTATATAATATATAATTTTAAAACCTATTATAACCGGTCCAATTTTAATACTATATACAATAAGACTGGGAAATTATGTCAGCAACATGGAATAATATAGGTTCACCATGATACCACTAAAACATTGCCAACCTCTGGTTTAGGCAAATTTTGTAAATATTTATACTTTTCTTAAATTGATGGTTATAAAGTTTACTATTATTTGTGCAGTTACTGCTTTGAATATAAAGATATTTCTTTATAGATGGCACAGATTATTTAGAATTAAAATTTTAATATGATTAGAAACTTATTCATAAAAGATTGGTATTCCTTGGGCTTGGAACATTTTTTAAAGTTCAACAATGCATAATATTTATTTTTAATATGACAAACAGATGCATTGATTTTATATTTCCACAATAAAACTCTATTATAAAGTTTTTGTTAAAACCCTTCTGTTATCCTTTCTTCTTTTATAAGTGTGTTGCTAACAACAATTGTTGCTCCGATACTTGAGCTAATTGCACAGGTAAATAAATGCTTGTCAATGAGTAATATACTGTTTTATCTAAACAAATAATTTTTCAATATTGTTAAATTAAGTTTTATTAAAATGTTATGCTCATTGTCTACTATTCTAATAGTTTAAAAATATTTATAATGTACCAACATTTAAAGTCATATTCATATTTAGAAATGCAACTATGAACTAATCTCTCTCTCACACAGAGACAGAATACATTTTTACTAGTGGCATATGCAAGAAGGTAGGAAGATAAATCCTCTCCTGATAATTTGAAAAGAAATAAAATTATGATTAATGCATTTCAAAATTGTGAACTTTTCATTATGTATAAATTCCAATGTTGTGTGTCTGCACTTAATTGTTTCATGCATGCTATGCATTTTAGCTCAGTTGAGTGGTTGAATTTACAGTGACAGCATTACATAGTAGTGTTCATTTATGTTAATGTGTTTTATAGTAAGTTATAAGTATTTGGAATTCTAGAATTTTATAACTGTTGATTTAGATGTAAAAACAGCACAAAACATCAGTTTCAGTTTCACATTACATTGAAAACTTTTACACACAAAAAGTGTAACATTTCATTATTACCTATTGGTTATTGTTAAAGAAAATGTGATTTTAGTTGCCTCTAAATTTTTTTAACTGAATATTAATAGTGATTTATCAAACATTACTCATTTATTAAAAAAAAAATTGTGTTAAGTATTTTTCAGACATCCCTTTCATTCACATCTTAACAATACATTTATGTAGTTTTTCAAAATAAACATTTCGCATATATATTTTTTATTTATTTATTGTAATTTTTTATTTTATTTTTATTTAATTATTTGCTTTCTGAACTGTTTTTAGAGTTCTTCTAAGTATAAAGTGAATCAGTGACTATTTTTCAATTTTGGATGCAAACAAACAGGCACTAAATATCATATGATCATCATTTTTTATACATACACCAGCTGTTTACACAGAGGAAAACTCTTCATACAAAAGCACCATTCAGTGCAAGCCAGATTGGTTGCAAAAAAGGTTTGTGCATAAATCCTTATCTAGTTTCTACTCATCCATTTTCCCCAGATCAGATTGTAGTTTGTGACATTATCAGTTAAAAGCCTTGCACCAAGCACTTAGAATATAATGCACCCTCCTGCAGCCATCTTTTACTTTATTAGCTAACTATATAAAGCTTTGAGCCCAAAATGAAGACACAATAATATTTTCAATTAAACCTCATTAGCTTATATAGTCACATTAGATCTGAACTCAGTTCAGCATCCATAACCAGAGCCACCATAATCCTATTGACAGGATTTGTATTAAACCACTAAACATTACATGATTACTATTTTTATGCTCACACAAACTGTTTACACAGAGGCAAAACTCTCGATATCATAGTGCCACTCAGTGTAAGCCAGAGTAATAAATGGATAATTTGCCTCTGTGTAAACAACTTCCGTAAGCATAAAGAATGGTGATCATGTGATATTTATGGTTTAATACTAATATTGCCCAACAGTATTATGGTGACTGTGGTTATTAATGAACCAAAGATAAGATAAAGTATGGATGCTGAAGAGTTGATATCTATATGACTATGCAAGTTAATGAGCTTGAATTGAAAACATCATTGCATTTTTATTTTGGACTCAAAGCTTTATAATTAGCTAATAAGATAAAAAGTGGTTATTCGAGGGTTGCCTCTGTTGTTTCTTTATCTCTTTATATCTCAAATTTGCAACAGATTATTATGGCACAGAAAAAATTTTGCAGAGTATAGAATTTTTTTATCGTGAAATGCTAAACAAGAAGCAGATGATGAAATTCTCTTACCTATAAAGCCATAAATGAACAATGATCGGGTAATATTACCAGCAATAAAGAAGCATTTTTTGATGAGGTGAAGATGTGGAGGTATCATTTTATTGATCCAAAATAATTTTCAATGGACTTTATTCATTGCTTGAATATTTGCAATTTTCATTTATACCCTATGATTTATAAAATGTTGAAGTTGTTTACAACTATCTGGTAACAACAGTCAAAGCTAAATGATTTTTTTTCTACATTATGTAGAATCAAGACTTACTTAATGAACATAGCATCAGAGCAGAGAATGAATGGCTTAGCTATAATAAACATTTAGTAGAAATTATGTGCTTTCTTAGATGCTAGTAAATCTTTAGCTTATTTTGGTGAATGGCCCAAGAAAACATATACTTTTATAATTATTATACAAATATATGTTACTTTATTTTTAATAAATAATAATAATAGGGTATTCCAGTGATATTTCAAATTTTAATATTTTATATGTAGAATAAATATCATAATGTATATGGGTTTCAAACTCAGACTTTCACATGACCCTCAACGTTCCATGCGATCTCATAATGCTGACCCACATGATCACACACATGCTTTAAGCTTACTTAACCTACCAAAATACCCCATTTAATTCAATTTTAAAAATTTTAATTAAAAATGTAATTTTTTTTTCTGTTTGACTGAGGTTTAAATTAATATTGCATAAAAAATAATTTATTATAGAAGATGTTATATTACAAAACAATAAAACATTTTGGATAATATTGAAATTTTTATGGAAGTATTACTAATATTTTTGTATTTAGCAAGAATCCTCAGAAGAATTGTACTTTTATAGTTTATAGTTACATTATCTTACTTTTAACAATGGCATAACCAAGAAGTATATTGGGGAATAGAAGCCCTTGCCCCATCATCATGCATATTCCAGCTTAAGAAAACTTAATTTTTTTCCCAGCTTGCATCTTAAATTAACTTAATGGTTCATTATAAACAAATGACTTACTTTTATTACAAATTTATTTTATTTGTATTCAAAATACATATACAAAATCAATAAAATACTAAATTTTTAAAGTTCATTTACTTAAAAAATTTATTGTGAATAATTATTGTTAACTGATATCGTTTGTTTATAAAATATTATATGAACCATTTAATTTTATATTTTTCTGATAGACTACTTTCAGATTCATCAAGTTTAGTTTCTAATTCATTAATATAAATTTTGTTTTCTAAAATCCTCTGAAATGAGTTATTGGAACTGAAACACAATTGATTATTGTCATTGACAATTTGGGTTCTTCTATTTCTAGTCGCTATGGAAACACAAGAGATATTACAAATTTTGTGGCAAAATTTAATATAAATAATTGCATGCACATACAAGCAAAAAATAAAATAAAATTTAACATAATACTTTTCCATACATGCTTGTATATTTTACTCATAAATGCTATTTTTGGATATGTTTGACCTTGAAAATTTTACAAAAATTGCCTGTGTTGTTGTTACCTGGGTACTGCCAACCTGTGGGTCCCTGCACAATTTTTTCTTAAAAATCATTTTTTGTGTGTCGCCCCTCTAGATTATTTTCTAATTGCACCATTAGACCATGATTGAAATTAGTCAATATGATTTTTACAAATTAAAACAATATACTTCCCCACTGAAATATTTCTGCATATGCCTCTGATTCTTACTATTAAGATAATTCCAGGTTAAGAAATAAAATATATTGTATAGTAACCATAAATGTTAATATTGTGGAAAATTTCTAGCATAATATTTTCTAACTTAATATTTATTCACTCTTGAGTACATTTTTAAAAATAAAATTATCTAGATCTTCATTTTGACAGGTTTGTAATCTTTTGTAATACAAGCCTGAAGACACATTCATTTCCAAGCTGAAGGAATTTCGCCATAAGGACAAAATAATCTCATCCAGATTTTTATTTGACAACACGTGGAGTCTGATTAAGCTGGATTAACAACACCAGTAACCACATCAGAACATTTGGTTGCCTGACTAACATGGATAACTATTATTTTTAATTTACAATTGTATCATTATTACATATGGTTTTTTCAATAAAATTATTTATAAATAAAATAATGTGGCATATAATATTCAATTTATTGAAGATATTGATATAGTCAAACTGCATTTACTTTGATTTTTTATTTATTATCTTCTATAAAGTTTAGTTGAAATAACAAATGCATTTGCAATATTTTTATTAGAATAATTTATTTTAGGAACTGCTTGAATTTTCTATGAGATAAAATTTGAACATTGTCTAAACAAATACTAAGACATTATCCATAACGATATACTCCATTTTCTTTGAAATATGTTAAAATATTTATCAATCTTTCACATAGGGTCAATAATATTGAAATCAGGTAATTGAAGAGAGTGTGAAAGATACATGATATTTCCTCATGTTTTTTTAATAAGTAGACAAATCAAGGTAATATTTTTTTTTTAAATAATAATTTGTTTTACATAATTCAATTTATAATTGACATTGCTATGGCATCAGATAAAAGTATTAGATCAGAATTATTTTAAAAAATATGATGCTAAAATAGAGTGAAGTAATCTAATATAAAATTTGAACTTGAAAAATGGTGTTAATTGATACTTAATATACATACATTCACTAATCACCATTTCTATTATGATTAAAATATGAAATAACGGTTCTATCAGAAATGGTGGTTAAATAATATCTAATTTTTTTTTTGCAGAAAAGTATTGCTTACAAAATATTTTACTTTTTAATCAACTAAAAAGAGTCATTTCTAAAGATGTAACTAGCATATGTGTTCTTATTGTCACTACTATAACTAAACAAAGTAAACTTTATATATATATATGTGTGTGTGTGTATGTGTGTGTGTGTGTGTGTGTGTAAAGAGCAATTTATTTACATAATATTTTATAAATAGCTATAATATCAATTATTACATTTAGCTTTACAGATAGTTAAAAATAAAGAACTTTTTCCCCTCCTGTTATATATAATCTGAAATTGTGCAAGTAATATGCTGGTTGAAAATCAGGCTTACAATAAGACCTAACATAAAATTAAGGCAATGTCAAAAAGCATTGTTTTTTAAAAAATAAGCTCTAAATACAGATGGACAACCTATGCTTGTAAAACATTTATTGACACAAGTGTTTGTGCCTATTTTATAATACATGTGTGAAAAAATAATTTCTTGCACAATATTTCATATATAGATATATAAAAATGCATTACCACTATCTGAAATCTATATAAAATATTTGAAATGCTCTGTAGCTATATTATTACAGCCATATTACCCCTTTAAATAAAGAAAGCTTGAATCTTAGCTCCAGTATGGGGCATTTTAAATATATTACATGTATATTTATATAAACTTATCCAACCCATTTAGCAGCAAAGACCACTTCTGTATATTGGATAGACTTTAGCAAGAAATTTGTACATAGTCTCATCATATTTCAATATTTTATTTTTACAGTTAAGCCTTTTATCTATATAATATATTGATAATATTTACATTGTTTAGTATAAATGTAGGTTTTCAATTGATATCCACTAAAATATAATATTTGACATTTTAAAAATATGAAAATATTTTTCTAAATGGAGTTCTTATTTATAGCAAGGAATCTTGACATCATTGGATAAATGTATCTATTTAAAAAGATAATGGAATGAAGTGTTAGTTATTTGAAATCTATATTATTAAAACAAAGATAAATTTAGGGTTAGTTATCATTAAAGAAAAATATATTAAAAGTAAAATATTACTTATTCTTATTAAAAAAATTGAAAAATATTATTTAACTGTTTCACAATAGTTATTCTAGTTTGGCAAATAGAAATTGCTTCCAGTTTTTATAACAAACTTTATAAGAGTTAGTCTTTTTTGTTTTCAAAGAAAATATTTTATTTTGGTTTAAAATAAAATGTTTTACATACTGCATAAATAGCCTATAATTTGTAAATAAATTACTGAAAATTACATTTTTTCTGCTATTTGGCTTTGGGCTAATCCTTCAGCCAATCAGAAATTCTAATATCTGTTATCATTTATGCCTTCTTTTTTTTGGTATTATCAGATTATTTTTCAACTAATACCTTTAATATTGTAATTGTGTACAAGCAAATGCAGATGTGATTTAAAATTATAGATATACTTAAACAGCATAGAGAAAATTTAGTGATCTCATCATCATCATAACATCAAAAACCACAAAATATGCATGAGATTATTACTTTCCAGACAAATCTTATTGTGCTAATTTACTGGTCAAGCAAAAGATTATCACTATTATTTGATCCCAATAGTAAAATCTAGCATTAATTCTTGATTTAATAAATGTAGAAGTCAGATAAAAGTGACCATTAGACCATCTTTTGTTTGATCAGTAAATTGGTATTAAAATGAGAAAGTGAGTCTTTTTTGCAAAAGTTTATGAAAATTTAATTCATTGGGGATATGACTGGGGAATTATTATAGTGAAATATTTGGACGGTTGTTAATGAACACATTTATAATACCAGCATTGCACATTTAATAGCAATGATTATTTATGGGCTCATTAGATTTATAATAATATGTATATGTAAAATTTTCTGTCCAAAGATAGATTATAATTATAGGCAATAGAAGAAGTTCTGACAAAAGTATTTGTTATTTAATTCTGAAATGTCAGCTAATTAGCTGTTAAATTTTTATTACATGGAAACTCCTGGAAATAATACTATGAATTCATTAATCCATGAGAATATAATAATAATAGAATTAATAATATATATATCAATACTACCCCAAATCTAAAATTAAACCAGACCAGCATAAAAATATTAAAACACAACCTAAGGTTTCACTGCTACAAGCAGACTTTTCAAGTGTAAAGAACTACAAAAAACTACACTATATATATATATAGAGCTGTATTTTGTGTTTTTCCCTTTTTCTGTGTGTTTTTTTTTTTCTTTCTGAAAAAAACCCCTCTTTTGGAAAAATTAATATTTTTTTTTTTTATATATGTGTTTTTTTTTTTTTTTTTTTTTATATATATATATATATATATATATATATATATATATATATATATAAAAAAAAAAAAAAAAAATATATATATATATATATATATACTATTAAAAACTACCCACAAATCCATTCACTTCCCATCCACCCTTATATTAAAAGAACTCTTAAATAAGTTAATTGCTTCAGAATAATAAATTTTCAATAATAAAGACTCTTTAATTCTTCTTTTGATTTCATTTCTCTCAAAGAAGACAACCTTAACTTCATCAAAATCAATAGTGTGGCCTGTATCTTTTTCATGGACATACAAAGCAGAACTAAGATATCTATTTTTAACTCTACTTTTATGAACCTTTATTCTTTCATTTAAACTCAAACTACTCTGACCTATGTAAACCTTCTTACAAATAAACAAGAAATAAAATATACTATACCAGGAATAGTGTTTCTATCAAAAACTTCTTTTGTATTATTTAATAAATTATTCAATGTAACACCCCTCTTCCAAGCAATTATCTTATTTCCAAACAATTTACTATTTCTACACGCAATTTTATAAGAAGACAATTTAAATGGCAAAGAAATAAAATCATATTTTTCTTTAACCTTTACATCCTTACAAATATTACTTTTAAATAAAATACTTTAACAAATTTATCAGAGTATCCAACACTCAAGTAATCTTTATAAAATTGATATTTCTGAAACAAAGCAACCCCACTAGAATTATTTAATTTAATATTCCTATGACAATAATTCTTTAAAGCAGCCACTTTATGAGATACAGACTGATAGCTATCAGGTTTAATTATAGATCTTAATTCTTTGCTTTTAACTAAATGACTGTACAATAAACAATTAGTTTCTATATTTCTAATCACCAAAAGATCTAAAAATTTTTACTTACCAAAATCTAACCCCCCTCCTTCTAACACAAATTTTATAGAAGGATCAAAACAATTAAACTCATTTACAAATTCCTTCAATTTATCATTCTCAACTACAAATAAACAATCATCAACATATCTGACAAATAATTTTACATATGAACAATTCTTTTTAATAATAATTTCCTCTTCCATAAAACTAATATAAACTGAACATACTAAAGAAGAAATAATCATTAAAAAGAATTGTTTATATGTAAAATTATTTGTCAGATATGTTGATGATTGTTTATTTGTAGTTGAGAATGATAAATTGAAGGAATTTGTAAATGAGTTTAATTGTTTTGATCCTTCTATAAAATTTGTGTTAAAAGGAGGGGGGTTAGATTTTGGCAAGTTAAAATTTTTAGATCTTTTGGTGATTAGAAATATAGAAACTAATTGTTTATTGTGCAGTCATTTAGTTAAAAGTAAAGAATTAAAATCTATAATGAAACCTGATAGCTATCAGTCTGTATCTCATAAAGTAGCTGCTTTAAGGAATTATTGTCATAGGAATATTAAATTAAATAATTCTAGTGGGGTAGCTTTGTTTCAGAAATATCAATTTTATAAAGATTACTTGAGTGTTGAATACTCTGATAAATTTGTTAAAAGTATTTTATTTAATAGTAATATTTGTAAGGATGTAAAGTTAAAGAAAAATATGATTTTATTTCTTTGCCATTTAAATTGTCTTCTTATAAAATTGTGTGTAGAAATAGTAAATTGTTTGGAAATAAGAAAGTTGCTTGGAAAAGGGGTGTTACATTGAATAATTTATTAAATAATACAAAAGAAGTTTTTGATAAAAAGACTATTCCTGGTGTAGTACATTTTATTCCTTGATTATTTTGTAAGAAGGTTTACATAGGTCAGAGTAGTTTGAGTTTAAATGAAAGAATAAAGGTTCATAAAAGTAGAGTTACAAATAGATATCTTAGTTCTGCTTTGTATGTCCATGAATAAGATACAGGCCACACTATTGATTTTGATGAAGCTAAGGTTGTCTTCTTTGAGAGAAATGAAATCAAAAGAAAGAATTAAAGAGTCTTTATTATTGAAAATGTATTATTCTGAAGCAATTAACTTATTTAAGAGTTCTTTTAATATTAAGGGTGGATGGGAAGTGAATGGATTTGTGGGTAGTTTTTAATAGTATATATATTGCGTAGTTTTTTGTAGTCTTTACACTTGACAAGTCTGCTTGTAGCAGTGAAACCTTAGGTTGTGTTTTAATATTATTTTTATGCTGGTCTGGTTTAATTTTAGATTTGGGGTAGTTTTGATTTTATATTGACTAGTTTAGCTTTATGTTTGTAATATATGTGTGTGTGTGTGTGTGTGTAATACAAATGTGATGGTTAAGAAATTAACTGAAAGTTCTTCTGTGGATTGAAAGACTGTATATAATAGTTAATTACTATTATATATATACATGAGTTTGAAACAATAGATAGGGAAGTCTTATTATATTATTTAATTTTAATAATTGTTTATTTATAATTTTATAGATACTTTGATTAATTTCTTAAAATTTTAATAAATGAATATGAATTTCTATAGCCAATCCTGGTAACTATCTATAAATAATCGATAAATAAATATTTTGTTAGTGCTAGAGTTATGAAAGCTACAAATTAATCTGGGTTGTTAAGATGAATGTGAACAACAAAAAATGATCATATTTATACAGACAAATAGATAGATACATAGATAGATAGTCAGAAAAAGATAGAAGAGAGACAGACAGGCATATAGATAGGTAGGTAGGTAGATAGATAGATAGATAGATAGATAGATAGATAGATAGATAGATAGATAGATAGATAGATAGATAGATAGATAGATGGATAGATGGATAGATGGATAGATGGATGGATGGATGGATGGATGGATGGATGGATGGATGGATGGATGGATGGATGGATGGATGGATGGATGGATGGATGGATGGATGGATGGATGGATGGATGGATGGATGGATAGATAGATAGATAGATAGATAGATAGATAGATAGATAGATAGATAGACAGACATGCAGACAGACAGATAGAGATAGATAGATAGATAGATAGATAGATAGATAGATAGATAGATAGATAGATAGATAGATAGATAGATAGATAGATAGATAGATAGATAGATAGATAGATAGAGATAGATAGATAGATAGATAGATAGATAGATAGATAGATAGATAGATAGATAGATAGATAGATAGATAGATAGATAGATAGATAGATAGATAGATAGATAGATAGATAGATAGATAGATAGATAGATAGATAGATAGATAGATAGATAGATAGATAGATAGATAGATAAAGTTAAACTGTTTAGTCACTATATATATATGTACTACTGTAAATGTGGTAACTTTAATAAAATGAAAAATGAAATTATTAAATAAATAATATTTAGATCAAATTATATTATTCTAAAATGATGATCAAATGCTTTGCAAAGCTAAATGCTTGAGCACCAGCTTAATTCTATTGATTTCTCAACTTAGCCTTTAGCATTTATTCTGCTGTAAACGGTCTCATTACATGTCTTCATTTACTGAATAGACGCAAAATAGCTAAGCATAAAGCATTTTGTCCCATTTTAGTTGCTTCCTTCTTCATTACTGACTTTTAAATCTATAATTGCTATTTGTTTAAATGTAAAAATAAAATAAAAAATATCTAAATTATTGTACATGTTTTTTTAAAAAAAATAAAGGATCACCTTTTTAAGGATGACAAATAAATGTAGGATTGAGAAGAATAAAATGAATAAAATGTAATTTAAATGATATTTCAATTTAATTAAAAGTTTAAAAAAAAAATAATAAACATATATATTAATAGATTGCATGCAACTTCTACAATTTCAAACGCACTGTTTGTGTTTAAAAATCTAAATCTGTATCATAGACGTTAGGTGAAAAGAAATTATCTTATCTAATAAGGGAGCCAGTGTCTCCAGTTTACTCTGTTACTGGCTTCCCGTTTTAGTTACCTAAATTATATTTTAGAGAATTTTTTTTCTCTAAAAAGATTCCATTTGACCAGAGTAACCTTTTAGGTTCCTTTGTACACAATGGCACCATCAGACAACAAGTAAGCGTGATTAAAATTTTTCTTTGGAGCACTGTTAAAAATAACTGACAGCCATGTAAATTTCTAGAGATTTCTATTGAAAGACTTAATTTCAGGGAATATTTTGATTCAGGGCAGCTTTTCTGACTGGGTGAGAGTGTTTGATTGTTAGGAGGATCCATGAGGGCCTGAATCCTAGTTTTTATATGGGGCAGAGCTGGGAAGAAGGTGCTCTGGGGATTGTTACCAGAATTGGATAGCTCATTTATTTGTTAGCAATAGTAGCATTATTTATTTAGACTTTAATGCTTGCTTTTTAAACCTGAGATTTTACTTTTAAAGAAAGAATTTTTCCACAATAGTAAATTGTTTCTCATTGTGCCTGATCATTTATTTCAAGTGTTACTTTATCTTTTATCCATGCATTCAATGCTGGATTGCTGACGTTTTTACCAGATTTGGATGACTCATTCATTTGTTAAAAATGACAACGTTATTCATTGCAGTTTTGTGCTTGCATTTTAGACCTGAAATTTGACTTGTGAAAAAGATTATTTTCTACTATAGTTAATTGTTTTAGATTGTATCTGAACATTTGATTTCAAGTGTTGCTTGATTATTCAACCTTACATTCTATATTAAACATTTTTTTTCTATCTTGAATGCTGAACTACACAAATCGATTATTTTAACATTTGACTATATGGATTAGTGCTTCTGGTTTTCATAGGTTATCAGAGTGCTGAAACATGATGGAAAATTTCTATATAAAAAAAAAAAACTAGTTTTTTTTACATTTTTAAATTTATATAAACTTAAGTATGTGTGCAAGCATTTATATATATATGTTATAACGATCGAAATGCAAGTGACGATCAAATCTAACCGCAAAACGATATCTGCAACTACCAGGGTGCCATCTAGGCATTTGAGCCTAGAAAAATTTATAGAGTAGGCAGATATGCGCTGTTAAGATTCCACTTTATTTAAATATTCTGATCGTTAGCCCAAGTCACTAGCTCAGCGGAGACGCAGAGATAAAAATCTATATCTTAAATTTATATCTTAAATATCAATAAATAAAAGCCACTGCCAGAAATTAACACATAAAAATATTTATTTACGCACATATAAAATAACATTTAAATTTTGAGGAATAAGTTTAACATTTTAGATTTTTATATTAACTTTTAATTTTACATTTAACTAAATTTCAATGAGTTTAATATTTTATTTAGATGGTCAAGTATGAATAGACTACATAGACCTGCATTTGAAAATAAAACATTCTATCCCTATTTAACCTTAGGCTAAAATTCGCAGTCAAACTGGCATCAATCCATCTGATACATTTATGTATTCAATGTAGCATGAAAATACAACAGCACAAATATACTATACTGTCAGGAATTGACATCTGAACAGGATAGTTAGAGAAAACATTGACTCTTGACCAATACAGGAATATGACGTCTGTATAGCAAGAAGAACAATAAAATAAAAACTCCATAGGAAGGGACCGCGATCCTTTTTGCCGACTTACAATCCCATCCATAGGCAACGGATTGGTGCGGTGTTTTCAGCGATTCTGCACATAGCGAAACTTATACTACATCTACTAATTACACAAATATATCCAATTCATTGACCCAATTCAACAATGACACAAATAACCTAAGATTACCCTCCCCTAATATAACTTTACAAATCTATATAGCCATTCATGCCTGACTTAAATTTAACATTTAAATACGTTCGCACAAATGCATTTTATAAAATTTGTTTTAAAATGTTGAGTACAGATCAGCTGCACAGATTCCACGGTCAAAAACATTCCAAATTAAACACAACCGATCAAAATACAAAGTCATCAATAAACATCACTTGCATAGGGAATATAAAAATCCCATTAGCATTCATCGTAAGATGCTTGCAGTGATATTGTTGACCCATATATTCTAATCGACTGTGACAACCACAACATCATCAACCGCTAACGAATCTATGCAACATCTATACCCAACCTAAATTTCATCATTTAAAATTTAAACAATAAACAATTTATACAATAAGAAAGAAAAAAAATGGAAATGATTTTTATCAATCGGAAAACATATAAAATTAAATATTATTAATTGATTTTAAACTTAAAAGTCAGATAGAAGTTCATAAACTTGAACGAAAGTTCTTAGTTATTTTTAAATTTAGAGTTCATGTCAATATAGCTTACAGTAGAAGAGTCCAGGTTCCTATTTTAATTCCCGCGACGTCTCCATTGGAAGATAATGTTCTGGAGGTAGCATTAGCTGGTTCCATTCTGGTATCACAGTCTTTTCATTTTATTTTTTTTTAAAACAAACAAAAAAATGAGAGAGAACGGCAAGTGCGTCTTACCGTTGTCATCAAATCAAGTCCGAAAAAACTCTCTGGAACTCAATATTTCTCTTTTTATAGTAAATCTCCAGATTGAATGAACAAAGACGTCACTAATCCAAATTTTCGTTCGGGTCCGGGCTGAGGCTTGGTGCTTCCATTGGTCAAGCTAAAATCTCTTTATTCTCTTATCTAATTTACTCTCTGACTTTTTAATGAGACAGCTTTTGGATAATTAATAAACAATCATTTCCATTTACAGATTACAGGAATTAATTAATACCTGTTTTTATTTTAACTTACGTTATTTTTTTATTAAAATATTTTTATATTTCAATCTTGTATTTTTTTATTTAAAAAATACGTTCAAATACTTTTTTTTTTTTGTTTATGAAAAAAATATTTTTAAAGTTTAGTATCTGTGCGAATGTATATATGTTTAACAAAACTTTTTAATTTTAGCGTTTAGTTTTTTACTTTTATTTGCGAACTTTTAAGTTTTTATTTTAAATTAATGTAACGACATATTTATATATCGTTACAATGTGTAGGTGTGTTTTTTGTTTAAAACTGGGTTTGACGAATGTTTCCTACTTTTGATAGTAATTAAATGGCGTGCATAAAATTTAGTGACTCCAGGCAGTCGACCAAGAACATTGCAATCACAGCAGGCAAAACTCGCTATACGTATTGCCACACAGTTAAAGGCAAGCATAAGAAATAGTGATCGTGTGATGTTTATTAACATTGCAATCAGTTAATTAAGTCATTTCTAGCAATTATTCACTAAACATGCATTATATTATTTAGTACTGAACTATATTATTTATCTCGATAGTATAGTTTTTATGTATTAAAGCTTAGTAATACATTTTTTTTTTTTTTTACTTAGATCAATTTCTATTTGAATAAAAATTTATACGAATGAGGTTTTAGTATTTGCTTATTTGTGTATATAGCAAGCAACCTTAATATATATAAAATGCATCATCAGTGATTCTGTATGTGAGGTTTGAACCTAAATTAAACATTTATTTTTCAGCCCATAGCAAATCCAGTTAACTGTACATTTATTGTCCAGAAAAAAATCTTTTAATTACTCATAACTCAATAAGAAAACATCAGATAATGTAATAATACTCTTTAACTGGCAAATGTCTAATTTGGAAAGGAAATACTATCTTCTTTCTTGTTTTTTTTTTCTTAGAGGTGAGGCGGAGGATGAATAATAAATAAGTCTTTGCCGGGGAAAAAAAATACTTGCAAACTGTTTATTTGTTTCATGTTCACAATAACTGACATATAATTTCCATTTTGACACACACAGAAGAATATTTAAATGTGATGGTAGTCTTTAAAGATGTAAATATGGAAAAGATAATTCAAATCACACTCCAAAATTAGTGCTCCTAAAAAACTATTAAATTTAATTATGCATTTTTTTATAATAAAGATGAAATTAAATAAAGAAGAAAATATTAATTTAATTGTATTAAAGAGCTGTCTGATTCTTCCTGTGGACACAATTTCTTAGAATTCTACAAATGACTTCATGATCTTAAGACAGTAATGAAACAAATACTTTTACGTTAAAAAGATTATGCATAAAAGGAAATTAAGGTTGTGACTTTAAAACAAGTTAAGCTTTTCTTATCAATAAAATTCAGCCTTCTAAAACTCATTTATATAATGACTTAATGGATATAAAATATTTTGGTATTTACAAATATTTTTTATTTAAGAAAATTGTATTTTTATTTATTTCCAAATGTTTCTTTCTATAACCTGTCAATTGACTGATATTAAAAATAAAATATTTTATTTTCATATAAAAATTTTGTTACAAAGCAGATTTTTCTATTTTTAATCCAATTGAATTGTACAAAAAACACTGAAATATGGTCTTATTTAAAACAAAACCTTCAAATCACATATCTATATGCAAATGAAATATTATTACTCCAGTAGTTTCATTTTTTTTTCTAATTCTAGTTTAATAATGGTTTTAGGTTAAACGACCATATAGTGATAATATACCATCTTTCTTATCCCCCATTATAAACTCTCCTGCATTTTTAAAGCGGTATAAGTAACTGAAACTTATATTGAATTTATTTTTAGAATTATAAAATATGTGTATTTATTTTTATAATGCTGCAGAATCTTATACGGTTAATCAAACCAATAAATAGATTAGATAATTTTTTTCTATTGCTCTATTTAATTAAATAATTTGAAAATTTTATTAAACATTTTTTAATTATAGAAATTAAAACATTTACAAGTTATTATTTTATTTTGTTTAAAACAGAGGTCTGCCTATTAGTCACCCAAATATCCCTTGTCCACTTATATTCGCTATTAGTAATTAGGTTAATGCTGTTAAAGAATAGCAGTTTTCTTTTAATATTAAGGATGACCTGGCTTTTATATTTAAGTCTAAGTAATTCCGTAAGTGTGTTTATATATATTAAACAAATCTCACTTGAAAAAGTCTTTATTAATATTTTTATTGCTATTTGCTTATTCGATTTCGATTATAATTATAAATGAAACAGTATGATATATATATAAAATTGCTTTCACAAACTGCTGACAAACTTTTATTTTTTTAAATGTAATAAATAACATAACTCATTTTACTTTTTAAGAAATTATTATAACTAGAGAAAATTATTAGTAAAAAAATATAGGTATAAATATTTATCCCGAAAGTATCTATAAATCTTTTCAAAAATGTCAGTAAAGTAATTCTTCTAGATTTTGTTTTTCTTAATTTTTTTAAAGGCTTTTAATACATTGTACAGGCTTAACACCTGCATTTATATATGTGTAATATATGCGGGATTCGAACTTAGACTTTCATACGATCCACAACTCTTAGTACCATCTTATATTGCTGACCAACCTGATCACACACATGTTGAAAAGATAAATAATCACCAATATACGTATTTCGTGCTAAACTAGTACTTATCAGTTGGTCCAGATTACCAACTCCGAGTACTGCTTGTATATATGTGCGTAGATGGTGATCTAGACCAACGGATGAATGCTCGTCTAGCACAAAATACGTATATTGGTGATTATTTATCTTTTCAACATGTGTGTGATCAGGTAGATCAGCAATAAAAAATGACATTGAGAGTTGTGGGTCGTGTTTTAAAGGCTTATATAAAAGAAATTCAAAAACAAAAAAAAGAACTATAAGAATTTACGAGTATGTGGTTACCACCATTAAAATAAAACTTAAATATTCTATTAGATAGTATGTCAAACAGCATACTGTTTTTTTCCATTATTACTTTAAAAGACATACACAATTATATTATATTTGTTTGTCTGCATGCTTCAAGGGTGAAGGATATTAAAAATGATATCTAAATTGCAACTCATGTTAAAAAAATTGTCTGATAATTGTTACAAATTAAAATTCATCTTCATATTTCTGTTTCCATAATAGAAGTAGAATAATGTAAGAAATCAGATTCACAATATATTACCTTTCTATGTGGGTGTGTATATATAAAAGTGTACTTTTTGTTTTGCTTTTTAATATTTTTTTTTATTATATTGATTATCAAGAAATAATCAAGCCTACTTTTCCAAAAATTCAAACCAAGATTATTATTTATTATTTTAAAAACATATCTGCAATGTAAACACAACATTATATATGCTAACAATTTATTTTAAAATAGTTTTATAAATCATCACGAGTTATTGGCTTGGAAAAATGTATTCAAGCAGACAAATTATACTGTAAGTTGTAAAAATTTTGGGAGAGTGTCTTTATAGTTCTTGATACTTTGTTAAATATCACGGATCACCAAAATGATCTAGGATTATTTAATATTTCTTTATTCCATGACATGTATGTAATGTATTCATTCAAGATTATTTGACTATTCATTGACAATAAGCATGGTAGAAAAATAACAAAACTAACATATTACTATCACAAGTTTATATATATATATATATATGTAAAATAAATAAAATATTCGTTAATTAAAAACAATATTGTAATTATAATTGAAATAATATTTTTAACGGTTTACAAACAATTACAAACAATCTTTAAATCCGCAGAAGTACTTTCGGTTACTTTCTAACCTACCTCAACTGCCATGAAATTCAAAAACTAAAAGTGGAAGCAAACGTCATCAATTCAAATTCCACGAATCTCGTATTTTAATGTTAGAAGCTTGTCGATTTATTAAATGCGTTTTATTCCTGTTTATAAAAATTGCCTCTTTAATTTTTCTTTTACTATGGTTTCTCTCTTCGTGAAGAATTTTCACATTTTCAAAATTAAATTTAAATTTATATTTACATGTTTTTTCATGATCGAAGAAAACTGAAGAAGATATTAAATCGCCATTATTTTTATTTTTTACACGCTTATATAACAATTCGTGTTCCTTCAATCTTTTCTCAATGCTGCACCTAGATTCACCTATATATGATAGCATACAATCACAAAAAATTTGATATATGACATTACTTTTTTGCTTGACAGGTATGACATCCTTAGAATTATTAACTAATTTATTAATATTGTTTGGAACGTAGAATGAAACATTAAATGCATTCTTATATAAATCCTTAAAAAATTTTACTTGTGGATTTGAAATAAATGGAATAGATATCCATTTTTTATTATTAATCTTCATTTCTTTTAAATTATAATAATTTTTTTTTTAAATTGACTTAAAGTATTGTTTATTTGTTCCATTTTATAACCAACATCAAGCAATTCCTTGGCAAATATCTCAATATTTTTCAATGATGCATAAGATGGCAAGTTTTAAATCTTTTTTGTTTTGGAATGAAAAATTATGTCGTTACCAAAGTGATAAATTGGAAAATATTAAGATATTTGCCACATCAAGCAATTCCTTGGCAAATATCTTAATATTTTTCAATGATGCATAAGATGGCAAGTTTTAAATCTTTTTTGTTTTGGAATGAAAAATTATGTCGTTACCAAAGTGATAAATTGAAAAATATTGAGATATTTGCCAAGGAATTGCTTGATGTTGGTTATAAAATGGAACAAATAAACAATACTTTAAGTCAATATAAAAAAATTATTATAATTTTAAAAAAATGAAGATTAATAATAAAAAATGGATATCTATTCCATTTATTTCAAATCCACAAGTAAAATTTTTTAAGGATTTATATAAGAATGCATTTAATGTTTCATTCTACGTTCCAAACAATATTAATAAATTAGTTAATAATTCTAAGGATGTCATACCTGTCAAGCAAAAAAGTAATGTCATATATCAAATTTTTTGTGATTGTATGCTATCATATATAGGTGAATCTAGGTGCAGCATTGAGAAAAGATTGAAGGAACACAAATTGTTATATAAGCGTGTAAAAAATAAAAATAATGGCAATTTAATATCTTCTTCAGTTTTCTTAGATCATGAAAAAACATGTAAATATAAATTTAAATTTAATTTTGAAAATGTGAAAATTCTTCACGAAGAGAGAAACCATAGTAAAAGAAAAATTAAAGAGGCAATTTTTATAAACATGGAATAAAACGCATTTAATAAATCGACAAGCTTCTAACATTAAAATACGAGATTCATGGAATTTGAATTGATGATGTTTGCTTCCACTTTTAGTTTTTGAATTTAATGGCAGTTGAGGCAGGTTAGAAAGTAACTGAAAGTACTTCTGCGGATTTAAAGATTGTTTGTAATTGTTTGTAAACTGTTAAAAATATTATTTCAATTATAATTATATATATATATATATATAATACTCAGATATAAGTATATAGTCTATACTAAACTTGATGTAATTATAAGGACTTGATGTAATTATAAGGACTTGAATTCAGACTTTTAAGCTCCCTACCACTATGCACTCCATATTATACAACTAATACACATGACCACATCAAAAGATAAATGATTTCCAATATACATATTTCATGCTGAACAAGCATTCATCAGTTGGACCAGATCACCATCTTCCACACATAAATACAGTCAGTGCTTCGGTTTATATTAAGATAGCAAATCTACAAATTTTAATGAACAAGATTCAACATTCTTCATTTCCAACTCCTCAGTCATCCATATCATTGAAAATCTGATGGTGGAATACTCAAAGCTTTTGTAGAGACCAATATTATTGCCATACCCATGTTGACTTTAATGTCATTCCTAATCCTCACATATAAGACCTTAATATGTCAATTTAAATATACAGAAAAAGAATGAACAGAATACAGATGGAATATGTATTATTTAAATATGGGTATACAGTCTATACTAAATTTAATATAATTAGATATGCCAGACTTTCAAGTGCATAATTACATTGAATTTAGTAAATACATGTATTTAAATATTACTTAATTCTGTTGTGATTGCTTAATTCTTGACCTAATGACTTTTTTCCATATTCATGAATTTTTGTTTGTGTTCTGAGTGATATGATTTGGTGGAGAAGGGGTATCATCGTCATCATCATCATCATCACCATTATTATTATTATTATTATTATTATTATTATTATTATTATTATTATTATTATTATTATAGTTGGACATTATTCATATTTCTATTCTTCAATGGCAAGTCTGTCAAAGCTATTTAATTAGAAATAATCATTTAAAAATATGAAATCTTGTGAAAACTGCATATTGTATTTAATCCAAAGTTAGCATTTAATATGTTAAATTACTATGATCATTTCTGCGTCTGAAATTTTTATTACGAATCCCCTATTAAATTGTATATAAATTTTTATTAAAATACTTTATCAAAAGCAGGTTTAAGTATTTAATCAAAAACGTTTGCTTTTTATTTGTTGTTTACTATTGCTTATTTAACTAACAGAATTATTCTCTCAATTGTAAAAGACACATGGAAATTACATCTACATTATGAATAAATAATTGCTATACAATTAAAAAATAATTATTTTATGTAACTGCAATTTGCATGTGGTGCTTTAATTCTTACTTTAATTCAATTATTTACCAAGTACAATAAAGTTATATTTGGAAATAATAATAACTGAAATAACATGAAATTTTAATTCTGAAGTCAGTCATAATATTGGCTAATGAAATATAAAAAAATTAAAAAAATATCTTTTGTGTTTACTGGTGATTATATTTATTCATATAACTATAAAATTCATATTTACAATATATGCACTGTTATTCTTTTGCCTTTTAACATTGACAAGGTATAGCTTCTAGTTGTCATGCAACCATAGACAGCTAGACTTCAGGTGCCTTTGTAAGTTTTCCTAAATTTCCAGCTATACCATGACAGCCTGTCTAATGAGTAGAAATGGTGGCACTTCAAGCTGTACTATGAAAATGTGTCTCATACCTGATTTAAATTCTAGCAGCTTCTAGACCTATAAACTTGGACTTGCCTCACTGCATCAACTGTATAGTGAATAATAGTTATTGTATGCCCTAACTGCTAAATAGATTGATTATTTATGGTCAGATCCCCATCCATAATGGAGACAAACAGATTCACTGAGCATCATCACCCATTGCCCCAATTCTACTATTGGATATATTTGATCTAATTGTATATTCATTAGTCTGTGGTGATGAGTGCTTAATCTAACCAAAGTAATATGGAATCAGGACTAGTCCATTTTTTAAGACAATTGAGATATAACATTGCCTTATCCTGACAGAAATTAGCCTAAAAGAATACATGCATTCAGATGCTTTGATGGACATCACTTTCTGGCTCAGAAGTATTGGTGACTTCATCAGCCAGATCCAGCGTTTTTATATGTACATCTGGAAACTTTTAATTTTGACCCATCACAGCTGTCACAGTCATGAATGATCTTAACTTCACTTAGATATTTGCCAGAAAAATTGACATCTAACAATATTAGCAAGTCAATAAAATAATTAAAATCAAACGTCAGTGATTACTCATTAACCATAAAGGCAGCTGTCAATATTTGCTGTGAGATTTATCTTTGTATTATTTAGTTATTGTTTTGTTTTTTTCTACTTTAGAAAACATTTCAGTAGAACAAATATTTAAAATAATTACAAAAAATCATTTATGATAATAAGTAATTGTTCAACAGATAGGACAATGTAATCATTCAATTCTCATCTAAACAGTATATACATAATCTGTTACATTTTCATTTACCATTGTCAAATTCCCTCCACTCACAACTTTGACGCCATCCATTTCAGATAAATACCCTAATGATTATTACTAATCATTTTAGAAACTAGAGATTATCTCTAGCACAGATATAAACTTTAAACCTCAGTTAAAGATTAATATATCTGATTTTTTTTTTTAAATTTTACACACACACGGAGTTATTCACCTTTCTCTGTCCCGTATGTAATATCTTTATAGATATAATAAACGCCTCCATACTTCCTCATTCTTTGTAAATTCATATAAATAACGATATAATAAAAAACAAATAACCCCTAAGATGCATTTCGTGCTGAAACAGAACTCATCAGTTAGCCAAGGTCACAATCCCTCATATATAATCTGCAAAGTCATTAAAGGTATTAAATAATTAGATTTTTCTTCACAGTGAGAGAAATCACAAATTAAATTAGAAAGAAAAAATAATAAATACTGTAAAATATATTAATTGTAAAGTTTTATTTCACTTTTTTTAATTAAAAAATAATAACAGAATGGTTTATGGCTCGGAGGGGAGGGGGGTTTATAAAAAGTTTGAATACCTGATGTGACCGAGCTGGATGCATTCGATGAAATTTATTCTCCAGATTCTGTCATTTTGCTGATGCATCAACTCATACTGGCTAAGAATAAATATTAACAAATGTCATGAATTTTTGAATATAATTTATAGCCACAATGAACTGATATTTTTTATAAAATCAATTTAAGAAAGTTAAATTTTAGCTATTTTTATTTATATTGAAACATCAGTAAGCTTAAGACTTTTACTGTTTTAAAATGGGTTTTCATTACTTATATATAAATGAATTTTATTAAACTTTTAAACAAATGCAATTTGCTTGTTTTATTTTTTTATATACTAAAAAAAGTATAGCATTGATTATAAATTTAATTTCCAAATCTTATACAAAACTTGTTTGATTAACATTGAACTCAAATTAAATGGCATATATATTTATAAAATCAATTTAATCTTAATAGTGCTATTTTCTTCTTTTTGGAAAACTCTAAATTACTTGATATGAAAGATTTCATTAATGTCTGTTGACAGTAAGTTTAATAAAATAAAGAAGGAAATAAATGATTCATTGAATTAGAAAAGAAAACTTTTTTTTTTCATAATGTAATGGATATCATTAATTTGAAGTTTGTACAAATCTAAATTTAATTTTAGTTAAACATTTCAACTTTGGCATTTTAAAAAGATAAGATCTCAGTGATAAACAAAAAGAAATCAAATCATTTATTAAAAATTATTAAAGTTTAAAAAAGGGTTGGTAACCTTCTTACCATCAAGGACAGAATGTGAAATTTATAAAAAAAAAATTCTAAGGTAAATAAATTATTTTTTTCTAAAAAAAGGCTAATTAGAAGATACTCAAAATAATATTACGTTAAGTATCTACTAAGACAATATATGAGATGAAAGTATAAAAATATTAATACATTTTAGGTCACAAAAAGTTATTTTTTAAAAAAATATCTTGTTGTAAATTAGTTAAAATTGGATAACTACATTAATTGAGTAATGTATGGAATAGTTAGAATGAAAATCAAGTGCCTACTACCAGTCCAGCGTTGTTAAACGAGAGGTCATCGCAGTCGCCTTCTAAGCAAGTAGTTGATTGCAGACGGTTGTGGGTCGCCTCCCAGCCGATGCTATAACATATGGGAAAAAGTGTCTACTACCAGAAATACTGTGTATATTAATCTATCTTTAAAATCTAATATTTATTTTATTATTCCTTACATTTAATTATTAGAGCAGTGAAAAATAAATCAACACTGCCTCATCACTATTCGTTTTTATTTACATAATGAGCACCGATCATTTCTTGCTTTGAAAACGTATCAAACTCTGACTTTTGGACACAAAGTCTTGATTTCTGAATTTGTTTAATGAATAAATAGAACTAAATTCACAACTTAATTTTGCTGTATTCTTATATAAATACAATATATCCACCAAACGTTGAATACTTCTTAGCTATTTTTTTATTGTATATATGTACACCCAACCTTATATTTCTACTCTCCTGCAGTCTTCTTCAGAGCCACTCCGATATGATTTTTTTTAAATATATATTTTTTAATTTCAATAATTTATATGATCCAAGTTCTTGAACATGTATTAGAATGTGCAGAATATGATTCCCCCAAAATAGTTATTATCAAATGTGCAACATGGATTCAAAATGACATCACATCATTATTTAATAATGTTTACTATAAATTGGAAGATGGCTGGTCTATGGGACTCTCCATTAATAAATTATCCTGAGTATTTTCCTCAACCTCTATGAAAAAAATGATTTTACCAGTATATAGCACCCCACACACCTCTTTAGTATATGTTCACTATGTGATAGTTGTATATAGGCTCTACATTATACCTCTCACATGAATAAAAAAAAAGAGGATGATAGTATCAAATTCCTCAATCTCTACATGCAGCATGACTGCCTCCATTTGATCTATAAAATTTGTATAAACTCTATACACATATAAGGTTTCATTAACCAAAATCATTCATACTAAATGCATACAAACTGGCTGGACTTAAAGGCTCTCTATACCACAACTATCATCTTTTTAAATTTGAATAAAAGAGGAAGGAAAATATGTGCACAAGTGTTTAAAGTATGCTATGCTGGCTACAAAAATTCTGCTCTACTTCAAACCATTAAAAATTTATATAATAGAATTTGACGTTCCTTCCCCACCATAATTGAAAGTCCTAGATTTATCTTCCTTACATATCCAGCATCACTCACTGCATTACTAAAGTTCTTAAGGCCATACATGCTTCAATTCATGCTTTGAGATTCACCACCCCTATAACGTTTACACAATAACTTAAAGGACAGAATGCCAACAGAACTTCACTCTCAAATAATATTAAGTGCCAAAGATTTAGCCTGCCATTCTGTATATTATGGAGAATCTCAGGTCAACTTATCAACATGTATTCCTCAGCATATATCTTTAAGATAAAGCTAAAACACATGCAGACACTTGTTTAATCTTCTTTAAACACTTATCCACAACTAGCCATGCCTTAGAGTCCACTCATTGTAAAGTCATATGCACTGAATTCAGCGATGCCAATTGCAAAACCAAAGATGTGTGGCATATTTTCTTGAACAAACACTCCATCAACAAATGAGAATCCTGCATCCCCCTTTCCAAGAAATGGCTTATCCTATCTACATAATCAGAAATGAAATATTATGTAAATTATTCTGCATGAAATATATATGTACGCAAATTCTCATTACGATTATGACTACGTTTATGACTTTACTAAGCCAAAACATGCTAACCAGGTCATGTTTAATTAATATTATTAAAGCTTTACTCTTTTTGGTGTGTGTATGTGCGTTTACTACATTTTAGAGAGATAACGCAAGTATACTTATAATAACAATAAATTATCTATATGTTTTTAAAAATATTTCACTGAAATTTACATAATTTCCTTTTTATTTTTATATATCTGTTTATCTTTTATTTGTGTTTTTTTTTTCATTTTCTATACATTTAAATCTATACAAGTATAATTTTTGGATTTTAAGTTGAAATAAAACTTTTATAACTATTTATCCTTTTTGTAATTATTATTACTTTTTATATTAATACAGCAAATAACAAAAATAAAAGACAATTCTTTTCAAACTTTTTCAGAAAATAACTGATGTCATTTGCAATTTAATTTCGTTTACTTTCTCTTTTTATAATATGCAAGTCAGGCATGATCATCATTATTTTGAAAAATTATTATTGTTTTAACATTTAGTTGTATTTCCTCAGATATTTCCTAAATTCCTCATTAGTGAATAATTACTATAACAATAGTAATAATGATGATGATGATGTTTTTTTTAGATTGTAGTTCTAATATTTTATTGTTGATAAAATTTATAAAAAGAATTATTTATTATATTAAACAAATCTTTATTTAAAGTAACACTTCATCAAGCTTGTAAAAAGTTGATCATATTATAAATAAGTCCATTTATTAAAATTTCTAGAATTACATAAGCAGAAATCATAAAAAATTTGAATTTCACTTTGTGTACATTAATGTAGAAACATATATGAGAAATGAAAAAATAAATTTGAAAATAACTCATCTTTATCTTGGTTACTGTAACTTACATGCTTAAAAATTATAAATGTTATATAAAGTAATGTTATGAGAAATCTATTAATCATCCATTTTCTTTTCTCACATGATCAATCACGTTTGATTGTTAATACAATGAAATCATTATTTTGCATATGTAAATGTGCTCTAATGGATAATTTATTATTGAACTTTTTTATATGTATAAAAACATTATCTTGTTTTTTGTTTTGTTTTAATTACTTTAGTTGATGTCTCAACATGTTTAAAATTTAAATAAAATTGTATCATTTGTTAAAACATATATTATGGAGGTTTGGTTATTTTCAATAGATTCAAATGTCCACTTCAAATTCTAGAAATAAATGACTATAAATTATGAATATTAAGGTTAGTATTAGTATTATGTCTCCTTGAAATAGCACTCAAGGAGAGAATAAATAAAATATAAATTAATTTTCATTTCAAAATTTTAACTTTAGACTGTTGACCAGGGGTTGGGAACATTATTGGGTGAGAGAGACATTTTAACAAAAAATATAAAAAAAAAATTTAGAGACCAGCAACTTGAAATCAATGTCTATCATTATTTATAAGTTTAATAACTTTAAGTATGCATATACAAGATTCGACCAAAACTCTTAAGTTTGCATATAATATTTTTTGTGGTGAAACAAAATATATATATTTTCTTGTAAATTTTACTTTTAATAAGAACTTTTTTACCTAAATTTTTAGTTTTAATAAGAACTTTTTTACCTAAATTTTTAGTAAATACAATAAATATGCATTATGAAATTTATCAGTGAAAAAAAGGCATTTATTTAAAAATGAAGATAAATGTTAATATTCAAATTTTCTAATGTGACTTCCTTAAATTTGAAGTATACTTTCTGCATTTTAATAATAATAAAACCTTCAGACTTTACTTTTAACTTAATTCATCTAAGAAAATAAAATGCGGTGCGTTATTTTAAATTTAATTAAACAATTTGCAATCGCTACAATAAATTATACACATTTATATTAATAGTATTAATTACATTATAATAAAATTAATACAGTTAATTAGTTACAAATCATATATTAGTATACAAAAATAAAATATTTTATAATATACTAAATTTTTAATAAAATGTTTATATATTTTTTTCCAAAATAAAAAGATCCACACTTTTTCCACTAAAGAAAGAGTCGCATACGATTCCGAAATGGCTATTTCCGAATCCCGCTCTAGAGTAATTAAATGAGTGAATAAAAAAAAATCAATACAAAAAAAATGTAGCTGTAAAAATAATTTCAGATACCCTTACAAACAACACAGCACATGATTGTACTTTTTGAAGTATAATATATTAACACATAAACAATCCCATATGGATAACAATCAACAATCTCAAACTATTGTCAAGGCAACCTCCTTTTAACAATAAATGTGGAATCCTATCTGTATTTATGGTCAATATATTTATATAGACACAAAGATTGCAACTTGACTGCATAAATTGAAATTATTGATACAGAGACGTTTAAATAAATCTTTAAATAGGTAAATAAATAGACCTTAGAAACATTGGAAATATTTTTTTTTGCATATATATATAAAAGTGTGTATTGAAGATTATGGCAAGAACTATATTTATATAAAAAAGTGGAATAAATATGTCAGGTAAAAATTGGCATTATCTATCCATCCCTATTCAAAATCTTACATAATATGAAAAATATATTTACATGCTTAATAGTATTTATGTAAATATGATGCTATATTTTGTTTCATAGTCTATTATGTCACAACTATTTAATGTATAAAAATAACAGACAACTATTTCTGACTACATTTTTTTTTCCATATGTCATAGCATCAGCTGGGAGGCGAACCCAAAACAACTGTCTGCAAACAACTGCTTGCTTGCAGGGCACAATAGAAACTTGAAACATTCAGATCTTCATATTCACACAGAAAGTTCAATGCTTAATAAAATTTATTTGATTTTTTTAATCTTAAAAATTGTTTGCAATTGAAATGTTTGTCTTAGCTGTTTTTAACCCTTCAATACAATGCCTATCTTAATGATTCACACAAAAAGAAATAAATATTTTGATAAATATTTTACTCAATTTTATCAAGGATAATCTATCTTTTAGAGCTATTACAATTTTTAAAATAATATAAAGATTGTGTGTTATAATTTTTTCATTCAATGTTTTTTTTAGCAAAATTTTGGTGGTCAGGTCCTAAGAACGTAGAAAATAAACTTGTAAACAGTTAATGAGGTTTACAAAAATTGAATATACCAAACAAGAAATGCATAAATCTTGGGTAATTAACTTGAATACTATAAAGAAGCACTTATTGGTTTTAGAATGGTTATTGGCAAATACAATGTTTTTTTCAATGAATAAAATCAATAGCCAGATATTATTCTACAAGAAATAGATAATTCTGGAGAAATTTAAATGCAGTAAGTTATTGTTCTTTATGAAGAAAAGTTATAGTATTGTATACGATTAATTTCAATACTAACTTTTAATTTGAAAAGAAACAACTTTCATCAAACAATAATAATAATAATAATAATAATAATAATAATAATAATAATAATAATAATAATAATAATAATAATAATAATAATAATAATAATAATAATAATAATAATAATAATAATAATAATAATAATAATAATAATAATAGTAATAATAATAATAATAATCATAATAATAATAATAATAATAATAATAATAATAATAATAATAATAATAATAATAATAATAATAATAATAATAATAATAATAATAATAATAATAATAATAATAATAATAATAATAATAATAATAATAATAATAATAATAATAATAATAATAATAATAATAATAATAATAATAATAGAAGAATGCGCATGTATGCCTAAGTCATCAAGAATGAAGGTCTTATTAATAATCTTTTTCCCCCCCTTATTCTAATCATTTTCACACTTAAAAACTGGGATATATATCTGTGATAGATAAAGACA